>OY998178.1:175178408-176378408 GCA_963921935.1 Galeruca laticollis | reverse complement strand
TTCCGCTCGCCTCTCCTCATCACTCTCTCTCTCTCTCTCTCTCTCTCTCTCTCTCTCTTTCTCTCTCTCTCTACCTTTTTCCGTCAATCGTAATCCGAAAACACTGAAGATCTAGATTGCTTTCACTATCAGTGTTACTTACAGGCCATTGTTCAAGTTAGCCGCATTTCTCCGCACTTCAGCAGCTTCCAGGCAGCATTCATTTAGAACCTACCACCAGGTGCAGCAGTGGCCGAATGAGAAGAATCTGAAACCAATTACACCAGTACGTCTTGCAGCTCCCCTGGATGTACCCTCATAGTGTGCTCTTGCAAAGACCCATACGACCGTAATTGCGAATGCAGAAAGACTAGTTTAAACTGCTCAAGCATATGAGGTAATTACTCAGGCCTAGGATGTCGTAACAGGGACATGAGCATCACATATGAAGATCTAGAAAAAGAGGTTGCTATGTTCGAAGAGGAGTGAATACCGATGAATACTTTTAATTAATTTAAAGTCGCATGTATCGTGCTACATTTTGGTTTAATATTACTATTGAACTTCAAACATATTAATAAAATATGGTTGACATGTACAGCCAAATATGCCTATTTTCTTTATTGAAAAACATCCAAACGCTGCAGTTTTAGAAATATTATGATTCGAAATGGTATAATTATCATTATTATACAGATAATATTTTAAAATTTATGTTGTAAGCATATTCATTCTTAATGCGGCATTGTCAAGAGAAACATAGCAAGGCGCTCCTTGAGAAGGTGGAGAGGTTGCCGTTCCAAGGGCTAACATACGACTGCCGACCAAAACCACAATTTGCTTTCACAAAAGACAATTCTGTACAGAAAATTGGCTTCCTTAGTGATAATGTCATATTTTTTTCAAAAAAACTTGAAAGCTTTCACTTTTACACCCTCCGTAACTCTGTGGCGTTCAGTTTAGCAAGATTATGCACCACACCATTTTAGTTTGAAATTTGATGTAGATTATTTTTGTATATGGCACTTTTTGCGCTAAACCGCATAGTTTTCTGAATATTTGAGAAAAACTGATAAAAAACTACTAATTCACTAACTTGTATCCCCCTCCACTCCAAACCCGACGCTCAAAATAGTGTAACTTTTTACCAAACAATATGTGAACTGTATACAACAATTTGGAGCTGGAGGGAAACTTACTTTGGATATTGGGGTTTGTGCCTAATTGCACCGTACTATAAAACAAATTAAATTGTAAGAATAAAAATTTTGCATTTTGTCATTGATTACAGAGACTTTTAGTCAATAACCCAAAACATTCATGTAAACTATGACAACAAGATACAGGATCAATAGGAAATTATCAAGTCAAATCACTTCTAACAGAATAATCTATCAATTTATTTTGTAAGGTAGGTTGTTTAGTATTAACCGAGGCATTAACATTAGTTTCTCTTATGGTGTCATTTTAACTTGAAGTCTGGATGGAAACATGGTTTTCCCGATTGAATTCTGAAACGTATCCAACAAACTCACCTACAAGTATCGGAATATTGGCAATATCTAATAAAGATCCATTTTACTGATCTTGTACGACTACCATACTATTAGGATTAATATTATTTTCATTGATAACACTTCCGGTGTTATTAAATATTTACAAAGTGTTCTCCGTGCAGTGTGCAAAAAATGTACTGACCTCGTTTCTCCTCATAATTAACGTATGAATCGGTTGCAGCCTTTTTCGTCTTCGTCTTTTCAGTCTTCTATGTAAAGTACCTTATATGTATTAGTAAGCGTTTGTTTCAATTTTACATTTAAACAGTCACATAATCGCTATTCAAATAATGAATGTGCTAATGCCGGTTACCGTTTCGTCGGTACCATGTTTCGGTGGCTGGTGGCCGACATCGTATGCCCGACTGCAGGGCCGGCGAAAGGCTAGTTTAACTCCCGTGCGAAAGGCAAATTTTCAGCCCCCTCCCCCTCGATTTGATGAAACACATATTTTTAAAATTTTGTAAGTTTTGCAATAACTGTTTTGTGGAATCAATTCACAAAGTTAAAATAAAAATACTCAAAAAAAAACTATTACGTTACTATATTCACTTTCATAATCGTGAATCGTGTGTAAATTATTTATTAAATATTAAAAAAACTAATAATGACACTTAAAGTTATAAACATCTAAAACATTATATTATAAAAATAAATATAATGAAAATATTTTCTCAAAAAAGCATGAAAATTATATTATTCTACTAAATACAAACTAAATTTAATTAAAATTAACTTTTCTGGCTATAGTTTGCGAAAAATCCTTAAGAATATTGTCAATATTAATATTCATCATTTGATCAAATTCTATGCTCAACATAGTCAGATTAACACTGCTGTAACACACAGTAGGTAGCAAGTAGCAACTAATTATTTCTTTTTGAATTTGAAAACACTACCCTGATACCGGCTAGACAAAACAAAAAATAGTTACCTGCAGGTGGTGCGGTGGCGACTGGCGGCGCATTTCATTCCCCAATAAAATAACAGCGCTTGGGCTTGCTTATCTTCTGACCGACCGGCGCGGCGACGACGCCTTTCTTTGTCAATAAAATAATACCGCCCGTCTGTTCACGCTCGGTAAGGCACAATACATCATAAGCAAATAAACTGATTGATGTATTATGCACTTAATTTATACTGGATAATAAATAATTTTAGACATTTTCTTGTGCTCTAGTTTATTATTTATATTTTTTTATATTAGACACTTTTAGTTCTTGCCAGTTTTTTTATTAACTATCTCTTGATTTGGCGCTCCTAGATGTTGGCGCCCCGCCGGCCCTGCCCGAATGTCGGTTATACGTGAAACAAGTGTTACGATTACAAATGTACTAGAGGTTAAGATAACTTAAATACTACTTTTTGTGCAGTTTATCGTAAGAAACAGTTTGGTGAAAAAAAAATTATTATCGAGAAATTTGTCGCTTGCGACGTTTTGTCAGAAACCAATCGAAATATTCATTTAGAAAGTTGGTTGGGTAGAATAGACCCCTTGCTGATAATTTTGTATTGCATTAAAATTATTATTATACGCAAATATTATCCCACAGAAAACGTCATAATAAGTAATTGATAGTCAAACAGACTAAAATCCCGACAAAAACTGAGCTGTGATATTTCATGCAATAGTGAGAGTAGTAGTAGTAGTGTGTCGCCTACTGAGAGGAGCAGTACTACAAGCGAAGCGGAGTTTTGAGGAGAGCTATCGGATCGGGGTTGATTTTTAATCAATCGATCCGAAAAAAGCCAAAAACATCGCTATAAACGCAAACAGTGTTTTTAACACTTTTACAGTTTCATAAGAATTTTTAAAATCGTAATCTACTGATGTTTTAAATTTTTAGACCAAGAAAAAGAAAAACGACAGCAGCGATAGCAACAAGATGGAGACAATGACACCGAGCAAGGACTACAAAAACGAGGAAGAAGAGCAAAACATACCCTAAATCATAGAAAGGATGGGCGAAAGAGGCGACAGGTACAAAAGAAAATTCGAAGAAGCCACAAAAGAAGCGGAGGAAGCCAAAAAAGAAGCGAAGGAGCTTAAGAAAACAATCCAGCGCATGGAAGCAGAGCTAACAGGACTGAGGATTGCCATGGAGAACATGGCAAAGACAATGCAGGACCTGCAAGAAGACAAGAGAAGCCAAAGCCCACCAGAAAGAGTCTGAAGGAAGACTCAGAGGACGGAACCCCCACAAACCAAAGAAGACGAGACCGAGGAGATTGACTTCGCGGAAGTGGTGTCCATCAAAAAAATCCAGAAGGAGCAGAGGAAGAAAGCCGTCGCAAGGAAGGAGATAGAAGAGGAAGATATGATGGACGAAGCCATCCGCCAGAACCAGATGAGGATGACCAGGCCACCACTAGTCATCCTACGGAGCACCAACCACTGGAGCTCCATAAGAAGAGAAATCCACCAGAGAGGAATGAAAACGAGGTTTATCACCATCCGAGAGAGGCTCGGAGTGAAGATCCCCTGCGAAGGACCAGAGGACTACAAGAACCTGACGACTAACCTGAACGAGAGGAAAGAAGTGGAATGATACATCCACACACCACGGAATGAGAAGAAAGGAAATATCGTCATCAAGGGACTGGCCAGCAGCGAGGATCTCGACGAACTCAAGGAGGAGATCGAAAAAGAGGGAGTCAAAGTCGGGAAGAGTAAGCCAAATCCACTCCATATTCGGCGAAATAAAAACATTGCCCATCTACGTAGTAGACCTAGACGTGGAGGCACATCCAGTAAGTGATGATAAGATGGGAAGAACTCAAGAGAGGAAACGGACCATCACAGTGCTACAGCTGCCAGTTATTCCACCATGGACCGACGACATGCAGAGTCAACACCAGATGTGTCAAATGCGGAGGAGTACACCGATCCAGCGAATGCTCAAGACCCAGGGACAAGCCAGCCACCTGCGCAAACTGCCAGGGAGAACATCCGGCGAACTACAAGGGATGCCCACAAGCCCCAAACAACAGGACGACGAAGAAACCACAACCCCCTGTAGAAAAGAAGCCAGAAGTCAGCTACGCCCAAGTGACAACCAAGAAGACGACGACGAAGGAACCTCCGAAGAAACCAGAGATTATTGATCAAGTGGCAAGGTTATTAGCCCAGCTGATATCCTGAAGTCACCATTGAGAATCTCGTGAAGACCCGTCTACGAGAAGGCTCCGCACATCCATAAAAAGATGAGCCGAGGTTTCAACTATGTCATCAAAAACAAGTGGATCCACTCTATAAGGTCGTCTTTAGTCGTAATAAGTCGGCTAAGGATTTGCCCCTTATAGAGGCAGCGAAAAGCACACACAACAGAAGACACACAAAGCGTAAAGACTGCCGAAGATATAGCCACACTCCAGAGGCTACACGGCGAAAAGAAGATAGCACGTGGCCAAGCCAACAGCCATTCGGCCAGGGAAGAGCGGCAACGCGATAAACGCTAACGACGGCTGAGGACCCATCGGATGAGATGGGGGTGGATGGAAGGTTCTACCCAGAATGCAACGCTCTTTGAGGGTTGCATCCCGGGAGGGACGGGCTCAGTACCGTGTGTGTGTGTGTGTGTGTGTCATGAGGTATTATTTGGTTTTGACGCTTTGTTAAAGTTAATATTTTCAACGAAGTTGTTGATGATTTTTTGAGTAAAAATGGCTTATCGTTATTGTATCGTGCCAGGTTGCAAAAGTACAAGAATCTCCACTCCTGAAAAAACATTTATTAAACTACCTATTAAGAAAACTACGAAAAAATCTGGCTAAAAGCCATGAGACGCCAAACTGAAGTTAATTTATCAAAAAGCCATGTTTTCCTATGCGAAGATTCCAATTTCAAATTTACTTGGGAGAAATATTAGCCTGAAATTTAATCTAAAATAAAAAAATGAGACTAACCTCACTTTTTTGTTTGTTATTGTTAATAAAGGAGCGCCTTTTTTCAGCAAGAGCAGGACATAGAAAATTGGGTGTTCAGAAGAGAATGAAAAAAAATGTAGTTCCACATTTTTGCTTGCCAGGTAGATATAAAGCGGCTTGTCCCAAACCTGGACGAATGGCTGTTGTAAAAAGGGCAAGCAGGATATCATCTAAGATGTTTTATGCGAAGCGAGTTCTTCAAAATCTGGTTTACCTTTGGATTTACCCACACAACAAGGATTTACACCTGCACCTTCAAATATTGAAGGAAATGTGGATAAGGAACGTGCCATAGGTGTACAAATAAACTTGATGAACAAGTGTCAAAGCAAATCTATTCAGTGCAATATTTACCCATCACACTATAAAGGTTCTTCACTTATTGACCATCCGACTAAAAGTGTTGGTCTATGCTCAATTAGGTTACAAATTGTAAAAAGACAGATTTATAGTTCCTTTGAATCTAGTGTCTCTGAATTTAAAGTGAATACATCTTCGAACTATTGTAGTTCAAATGATATCTGAATTAGACGAAGGCATACGCAAAGACAGTAAAAAAGGTGTACTAAAATTAACGCCTGAAAAAATAAAAGCAAATCCAAGACTATAGGTATTTACGGAAACCTAACCAGGATCAAGTACTGGGTTCTTAAATTCACGTGACGGGTTGTTACTCGGTTCTGGAGGTATCCGAACTACCTTTCAATGTGAAAACCCCGAGTGAGAAATCGAGATAAGATTAACAAAATTATATTGGTATTTGGTTTTCATGTTCATGAAAAAAAAGTGAATATACTTTTATACAGGGGAATTTTATCATTTTGTTATAGACACAGCTACGTACTGACATACACACATTTTCAAAATTTAACTCGATCTCATAGCAACTAGAGATATATGTACGAGGGTGGCTTTTCATTAAAAGGGGGATTTTAATTTTTGGAAATTTTGTAACGAGTTATTTTTTTTAAAAGCATTTCCGATGGAATTTTAATTTTAATAAGTGGATATAACTCGTTACTTACTTTCCAACTTTGATTTCCGGTACCGTTTCAGTCCCGTAACATTAATTTAAGTATTTACTTCATTAGTAATTCAAAAGCCATGAAATCCCATCTAAAGATAAACGGTTTTAAGGATTAAAACTAACTTTTCCGCATCTGTGGCCCTGAACAATATTCTATCATAAAATTGTTACTTGTATACACTTCGGGGGATGTATCGTGCTAACAAACCGGAATTTCTCCAAAAATAACCAAAAATTCAGTATATCTGGATTTATAGGACCCCCTGTACTCGCTCTAGTCAACTGAAAATCAATAGGGTACATTCGTGAGACACCTTGAACAATATTCAATCATAAAATTGATCAATCGCATACTCTCTGGAGGCTGTATCGTGCTAACAAACTGAAAATTCTCCAAAAATGACGAAAGTTTGGTACTTCAAGTACCATATCACCCGTTGTACTGGCTTTACTGAGTTGAATATCAATAGGGTTCATCTTTGAGACGCTCTGTATAATATCCAATCATAAAATTGGTCACTTGTATATACTCTGGAGGCTGTATCGTGTTAACAAACTAAAACTTCTCCAAAAATGACAAAAATATCGTACTTAAAGTACTGTAGCACTTGGTGTATTGGCTCCGGTGAGCTGAAAATCAATAGGGTTCATCAGTGAGATGCCCTGAATAATATTCAATCATAAAATTGGTGACTTGTTGAACTCCGGAGGCTGTATCGTGTTAGCAAACTGCAATTTCTCAAAAAAATACAAAATGTCGTACTTCAAGTACCATAGCACCCGTGGTACTGGCTCTGGTGAATTGAAAATCAATAGGGATCATCTGTGACATGTCCTTAACAATATTCAATCATAAAATTGCTGACTTATTGCACAACGGAGGCTGTATCGTGCTAACAATACATATAAGGAAAAGTGGCCGACGACAACGACGACATACACACAGGATTTTTTTTCTAAAAACCGTTTTTTCGGGTTGTTGTTGATGGAAAACGTGAAAATAACTCAAAAAAAAATTTCTAAATTCCAACTTTTTTTGGGGTAAACCAATACTTTTCTCGCATATAGAAAGGTTGGGCGGAAAAGTAAAATATGTAAAATTTATTAAATTCCGCTTTTCAAAATTTAAATTATCGAAATTTATTTTTGAAAACCGAATAAAATATTTCGCCGAGTTTTAAAAGTTTTAATTTCAATAAACGATTTAGTAATTTGGCTATTTAAGAATATAATACCGTATTTTGATAAGCCGGCGTTTTTTTTGAAGGGATAAAAACAAAAGTTATTTACAGGTTTCATTATCGCGTTCTTTATATTGTTTCTTAGGAATTAGCGTCTGAGCCTTCAATACATTGAAATAACATTTTGATTTTAATTTTGCTATTTAGATTGTTATACCTATTGTCCTGTTTAAAATTACCCAAATACATATTAGATTTTTTTTGCTTTTTCTCCTCGATAATTGGATTCTATTTCGACTGTGATCTTTTGGTTTTTTTATTTAGGAATTAATTTCTCTGCTATACAATATTAGCTGACCGGAAATTTGAAACATTGAAAACCGACTGTGAGACGGGTCAGAGGCTGTTGCCACCAGCAGTCTCCCTTTCGGAACGCGCATAATTTTCTCTAAATTACCTTGACTTATTTTAGTTCTAAATTGTATATAGTTTTGTCTGACCGGCAATTTGGAAAAGTTAAAACTGAGTGTGGGGCGGATCAGAGGCTGTTGCCACCAGCTGTTTCACTCTCAGCCGGCAATAATTTCGTTTCATATTTATCTATTCTAAGACACAGTTTTATTTTGCTTGTATTTGGGTAACCGCTGTCCTATCTTCCGACCAAAATTTTAGAATAATTTTAACCAATAATTTGAAAATTCAAAAACTGATTGCGGGGCAGATCAGAGGCTGTTGCCATCAGCTGCCCAACCGTCAGCCGGGAGTAACTTAATTTATGTTCACTCATTTTGTTTAGAAAAGTGTATATTCTCCTACAATAATAAGATTCTCAACCAAGTCTGAGGCGGTTGCCACGGATTGATTGATAATCTAGTTTAAGTTCATTAGTTTTTTGTTATAAACTGGTCTGGTCACATTTTTCCACTTATCCCGAACGACCATCCCTACCGCGAAGATAGTTATATCCCGTTGACTACTGTGACAGGTAATTATTGTATTACTGCTGTTTACCGCATAATTACAAACTGCTTATACCGCTTCCGCTGTTATTAACAATTGCATTTGCTTGCTTACACCTGGTTTATTGTGTCATTGCTCACATTCCTTAATACCGGCAAGTTTCGCATGGTGCATAAGGCTTGAACACATTTGCATATTGTATATATTTAACTGATTCGGTACCGTTTGAAAATACTCAGAAATTGTTAAGTGTTATTTTGTAGATATATTTTAAATAGGATTTGTAATATACAAATAAATGTGTTTTCTTCATATCCCGTAGCATCACCGTATGAGGTTTATAGGTTGTGTAAATGTGTTAAATTCAACGAGACCCCTGGAATTTTCCGTAACCTCCATCTGAGGCTACCTGGAACACTTGACGCGAGAGGTCAAGGGGCCGTGGAGTAAAACACGTAAAATAATCTGGCGCCCGAGCATTTGTTTCACAAAACTTTGCATCGAGGGTGTCCAAAGTGACGCGTCAGTTGGTAACAACCTGTGTGAGGTGAAGGACGAAGCAAGCAGCAGCGCGTCACAAGTTTTGTTGATAGATGTGGCCCTGATGTAGGATTAGTTCACTCTGGGGTTGGATGTATTTGAATAGGACCTTTTCGTGCGGTGCGAGTGTATGGGTATGATAAATGAATGGCGAGAAGCTCGTTTGAGTGCATCGCGGCGAAGCGAGATTTTGAAATTTTTGGTGAAGAATTCGGTGTAGTGGATAAACAATTATATTAGATAGAGAGGACGGATACAGCTGCGGCTATATTGTTCCCTATCGTCGGCCATTTGATGGGGAATTAATCCACAGGTTACAAGGTAACCGAAAAAACCTGCAATACCTACGGACATAGCAACTATATAAACATGCGTTCTAATTGATATCACTTGTTAAGAGAAACAATTTCTGAGCTGTCGCTATATAGCGAAATACAATAAATTTCCTACTTCTTCAATTTTTTTATGTGAGATGTTATGTATATAACCGAATTCGAATTTTTGTTTCTAGTAATCACACAATAACCCAAGTTACCCCACCGCTCTAGTAGGGTTAAATGGAATTAACTCGTTCCATAACCTATTCAACTTTTCCAAAGATTTTAGCTCCATCGGATCAAGTAAACGAACGGAAAATTATAAAAGCGAGTTGTAGATCACTAACCCTATCAAGTTTCCGTAAATACTTTAAATCTAGGGGTCATAAGTCAACCTTTTTTTATAATTGACATAATTACTAACCTAACTAAATATGTTTGTATCTTTGTTCCCACAGTGTGATTGTTAAACTTTTAAAACCATAATTTATGCTAGGATTAAATAAAATATCCATTATATTTTACTAACCTTTTAGCTTTAACTCTATGTTGCCCCGCCGATGTAAATAATTAGTTTTTGGAAAAAAATCAGCCACCAGCAATGAGTCCACCAGAGTCAAATTAGCATATTTTGCTTCTAAGAACCCTTCTGACAAATCGCCTATTTCAAAATAACGATGACACACAAAGAAAAACAATAGTAAACAATCTAAACGTGATTAAACAATCAACAAATGCTCACAGATATCAAATAAGATCGTTTAAAATGTGAAACCAGGTATGAAAACTACGTAAGGGTAACGCCAGTTCGTACCTCGTGACGTCACGACCAATGGCATTGCGTTTTCGTGTGACGTCAAATTTAAATAGCTTCGCCGAGATTTCTCAAACAAATTGTGGGAAATTTTTCTTGGAAAAAATTGTTGTGAAGGGATATTTATTACACTTTAAGAGGTCTTTAAGACTTTCAGGTAAGAATAAAAATCTATGCAAGGGGTCTATTATGATTTAATAATCCAGCCCAAATGTTTGGACAAATGTACATTCATCAGTGAACATTGCTGACTTCGTTTTTAATAAAGTTTGAAGACTGAATTTTATATTTTTGTTGTTTATCATACCTCTGTAACCAAGGAAGAAACTCAAAATTTTTATTCTTAAGATTTACTATGTTTTAGTCCCTTTGTTCATATTCACAAACGACAGACTTCAATTTTGAGACACTTTGTATAAAGTATATAAAGTCTCCATGGAAGTGTTTATCGATTTGATAAGCCTTGTTATGAAATGGAATATTGTTTTATAATTAACGGAAGCAACATTTTTGAAGCGAGAGAACAATTTACCAGCCCTGGCGCAGCAGACGCTGGTAATGTTTAGGAACTTAAAAAAAAATTTCGGCGAGAGAAACACTATACCTTTTCTACGACCTTGTTTATATCATAATAATATACTAAAAAAGTTTCCGAAAATGATTACGTGATTGTCAACTCTCCAATCTATAAATTTTGCATATATTTCTTCATACCTCATTTTAGATTTTACTGGAAATAAATCCAAAAGGTTTCCTCAGCTTGATTTGCTACTTCTTGTGGTATGTTTGGAAAATATAAATCACTTTCCGAATCAGAAATAATGATAACTTAAAAAATTAACAATGCTTTCTGTGCTAACTGACAAGTCTAAATAATTAACGAGGAACGTTAAAGTAATGAAATCAGGCAAATAAATATACATTGTTATTAAATCTTACGCTATTTTTACATTTTAATTAAAGAAGAAACAAAAAAATGCATTCTAATTATAGAATTGATTCCTGTCTTTATTTCTTAAAAATTTAAAGTCGTCCAAACATTATATACGAGGGCGGGATATGATTGAAAATATAAATTTAACCTTCGTCACTATAGACGAAAGTTACATTATCAGAATTTCTCTGACTTGCAACGGAAATCACGTTTTTGCTGAAGGTTTTCTATTACAAAATGACGTCTTTTTGTAAAGGGTGTAGAAAAAAATATTTTTAAATTTCTGCCTGCACTTGATGTCTAATATAATTATGTCCAAATCAACAAAAAGAGTACAGCTCACTCCATCAATTTCATAAACTATTTAATATTTGACGTGTACTTTTATTTTGATATAGAAATTTGAACGAGTGATAGTGGAGATCTTAGAGTAGTACTATACAAAGCTGAGGTGGAGATCCATGCTGTCACACTTAATAACAATTTCTTTTCCAATGATTAACTACCTATACCTACACTTTTGAGAGCGTTTTAAATAATAGTTTTTGGGTTTGGCTTCCTATACATACATTTTTATATTTATTAATACAAACATTGAGTACCTAACATCTATTTTTGATACATACTTCTCTCTTTTAAATATAAAAGTATATATGATAAATAAAAATCCATTTTTTAGATACCTTACAAATAATCCCTAATTACTTACCAGTCATATCAATAAAAATTAAATTTCATATTTTCAACTAACAGTTCTAGCAAACAAGGTTACACTTTTGATTTCGACTGCCTATGTCGTATTTGCAATCATATATCATCAATTAGATAATATTAAAATGGTTACATATTCTGAACACTTGAAAAATTGGATGATGTCAATTACATGATTACAAACAAGTCTAACGATTGTTAAACTCGGCTAATACCTACCGGTTAACGATTTATTCGTCGAGAGGGAACACTGTACGTGTCTCATTCAATAGTGTACGTTAAAAATATAAGAGTTGAATTCGAAATTCGAACTGTATTTTGCATCCAAATATATTTTCTTTGGTACCAAAGTATAGGTATAGATAAGAAGTGTATAATTTGACCTCGATGAACTAATAAGCATAATTGTTATCTTTTTAATGGTTATGATCTATTTTCAGAGAAATATAACATATTTAATAACATTAGTTGCATATAATCTAAGACGTAATAAATATAACATATTTAATAACATTAGTTGCATATAATCTAAGATAATTTTTTTTTAATTTATCATAGATAAGTTTTGAATTTTAGTTCACTGGCAACACAACACATCCAAGCTGATCAACACGTGATAAAACTCCAAACACGTAGGAAGCATATTAAAGCAAAATGACTAAATTTTAATCACAGAAGAGAAAACAAAAAGGACATCCAAGTAAATCGTAAATAAAACAAAGAGCATTGTGCAATTATATCTACTGAACTAATATTGCAAATGGCAGATGCTACAAGATACTACTGAATACACTACTGATCTACTACTTTATTTTAAAATCATATACAGAAAAACAAGTATTTATATGAATACATTTAAAGTGATACAATTTAAAAGTGTATGACATAGACAAATAATAATATATAATTATTACTTTCTCTATGGTGTATGACTAACAAAAACGTACAATATAAATTTGTGACACGGCGGTACATTAGTCACTGCTATTAAATACCTCCATGTGGTTAACATAACCTAATAATCCGGATTAAATATTTTTATCTCTAAATATATCAACGTGGAGAATTTGAAAATGTTGTACATATCACTACTTATTTCTCATCTCAATCAAATACAAATATATAACATGCAAGCAAATCCCACACATTTCACATTGAAAGCAAAGACCAAATAAATTGGTTTGGAACTACAACAGATATTACCTCAAAATTAACCACAGCGAGAAAAAATAGCAGTAATTGACTTGTAGTAGTAGTATTGTCTTGTTATTGCAGAAGGGTTACCCGAATCAATAGGATCTATTCCATAATCAGAAATAGGGTCTTGAATTTCATCAGGCTTTCGCGCGCAGTTTTGTTATAGACGTTTGCGTTTCTCAAATTAGAGTCATGTATTGTCATTTGATTGGTGGCAACCATAGAGATGTACCCATCAGTTAAGATGTGAGTTATTTATCTGTGGTAGTTACTGGTTACATGCCCTTCCCTCAAAGTATCAAAATTATTTACGAAGATATCACATTTTTAATGTACTAATACCTAATTTTCAGCTTCAAAATCAGTAACATTGATTGTTCCAGACGCTGAAGAAACATTGCCTTTGCCTAGAATAATTTAACTTTGACATCACGCTGGTCCAGTTAGAAAAAGGTAAAGACAAAAAGAGAAGAAAGTTTTCCTTTATATTTGACATGACATTTTGTATGAAGTAAATATTTGTAAATAAAGTTGGAAGGCATATTTCACCACCAGAGTTTAAAGACTTCTCTCAAGTTATGCACCAGCTTAGTGAACCATGAACCAGTATAATTAATTACAATTCATTTAAATTTTCGTGTAACCAGACAGAGTACTTGAATTTCTTGTAGACAATGTCTTTTAATAACAGGGGTACTGTAAACAGCGATTTTCCCTTGGAAGCTTTAAAAGTAAACGGTCCTAATTATTTAAAACATTCACTCACTAGTTGTACAGATCCTTTAAAGGCAATTGAAGAATTTCAGGTAAAAAAATGTGCATTTGTTAACATACAGATATTCACACTATGAATTACAGGTTACCAATGGAATTCTCTTGCCATCACTCAGGCCAATGTTACCTCTGCTAGATTTACATGGGGTTAGAAGGCTTGATTTCCATATGTCAGTAGTTGAGGTAATTTTTAAAACCATATAAAGTCGATTTCACATTTTTATTATTGACACTGTTCTAGGAATTGCGAGAAAAGCTTATAACGCATATCAATGATATTGGAAAACAAGAAGGCAAAGAACGAGATATGAAATTAAGGGAATTGTTGGTAAAAAGTTTTCCGGTAATACGAGTTAAAGCAATGAGACCTATCGTTATGGCCATATTAAAAAATATTCCACAGATAGATGACCATTATCTAAAAGTTTTGGTCAGAGATAGGGAACTATATTTAGACACAGATACTGAAGTGAAGAGACAGATTTGGAAAGATAATCAGTCTCTATTTGGGGATGAAGTATCGCCCTTATTAAGCCAGTATATAAGTGAAAAAGAGAATGTGCTTTTTGATCACTCAAATTTGACTACCCAGTTTTTTGGACCATCTCCTAAGGTTTGTAGTTTCACTGTTTCAGTTATATATTGAAATAATGATAAACTATTGTATTTTTAGGTGAGAAGACAAGGAGAAGTAGTACAGAAACTGGCACATATGATTGGAAATAGTGTTAAACTTTATGATATGGTACTACAGTTCTTACGAACTTTATTTCTAAGAACACGGATAGTTCATTATTGTACATTAAGGGCTGAACTACTTATGGCTCTTCATGATTTAGAAGTACAAGATATCATTTCCATAGATCCATGTCATAAATTCACTTGGTGCTTAGATGCTTGCATCAGAGAAAAGAATGTCGATATTAAGCGCTCTAGGGAGTTACAAGGATTTTTAGATAATGTAAAAAGAGGACAGGAGCAAGTATTAGGTGATCTCTCAATGACTTTATGTGATCCATATGCTATTAATTTCTTAGCCACTTCAGCTATTAAGATATTACAACATCTTATACATACGGAAGGCATGGCCAGAGTATGAAATCTTTGTTAAGAAAGTTCTTAATTTTGAATAATTCTGTTTTTTTTTAAGGATAATACAATCCTGATTCTTTTACTACGAATGTTAGCTTTAGGCTTAAGTGCTTGGTTCATGATTGACTCCCAAGACTTCAAAGAACCTAAGTTAGATGCTCAGGTTGTAACAAAATTTCTTCCCGCATTAATGTCTCTTATGGTAGACGATCAAGTGAGACTGTTGAGTGGAAAATTACCCCATGACGAACGTGAAGCTGCCATTACAGTTATTGAGCATTCAGGTCCTCTTCCAGATGCTGTAGAAGCATATTTGCAAGACAGTACAGTAGCTAGTATATTAGCCATGTACTATACTCTACATGTTGCAAGATTAAAGGATAGAGTAGGATTGTTGAGGATTTTGACAGTTTTAGCTAATTGTAAAGATGATAGAGCTTTTGAGGATCCCTTTTTACATTCATTTGTAAGTATATCAAGCTTTATTTATAAGAAAAATTGTCAATTTTTTGGATTCAAAATAGAATTTAATAGAGGTACAAGAATAAGTATAATCATGAAATGAAGGAGAGGGGGTACTATGAATATGCTTACTACGAACTTATAGGAATTCGACATCAGATAGACAGTTTGGAAAATGTTGCCAAATCTAGTGAAATTTCTTGATTTAATAAAATTTATTTGCCAATGTATTCATTAGGTTGATGGTAATAAAAAGAAATATTCGGCATGAATTTGATTGGAAGAATTGATCAGTAAATGTGATAACAAGTGGGTAAAATACCTGATTTAGGTATTTAAAAGCCAAACACAATAGTGCAGTGTGGTATTTAGTTGATTACCCACTATTGTGTTCTGCCTATAAATATTTACTTGAAATAGAATTTTTTTATAATTTAGACAAAATATGTTGAAACATACTTTATGTGGTCATCATAATGGAGATAATAGGAATACATATGAAATATTGTACCTACGAAAAAAAATTATAAATTGCCCAAATTATATATTATTACCTTGAATACAAATAATTTTTTGCTATTTAGTAAATAAATAAACAAATAGTAGTAACAAATAATTAGTAGCTAACCATTTCAATTGGATGTAGAATAATTGTGACTTTCTAAATAGAGATTAACTATTTGTGGTTAAGATTATAAAACAAAAGTATTTGTATTAGTTACTTTGTTTTGTTAATGATTATTTGCCAATTACTGATAAATTGTCTTCATTTTTTGGAATGTCAGGAGTCATAATTTCAAATAATATGGATAAATAATGTTGGCTTATTTTTATTTAATTGTGAAATGAATATGTTAATATGAACATTATTAAACATCCTCACCATCACCATTGTCAGTATCTGTTTCATACAAACAATTGTCACTCTTTGAATCATCTAAATTGATAATTACTTTTTTTATTACTATGTCGTTCAAAGGCTCTTTTTGTTAGAAAGAAATATTCAAGATCGCCAGATTTGTAGATGTGATCTCTCTGTGTGATATTTTTGTTCATAAGTTGTTGTTGTTGTCTGTCAAGTTTTGACAATAAAATTAATTTTGCAGTTTACGTTTCCGAATAGTATTCCATTAGTAAAATTAGGCTGTTCTTCCATTTAAAAACCATTAGGTTATGGGCCCAGGAGTTGATTAAGGCAGACTGTGTAAAAAGTGAAGTGGAAACATAAGGCTGCAGTAAAATCATACAGTAATGGAATCCTCCTCTGACAATTAAAGATTTGGAATTGCCAAATTGAATAACAGTAATTATCAACTATGTAAATTTAAAATGAAGATGATGTTGATTAGAGAGGGAACATGGAAGGTTGTCAACAAAATCAGTGAAGAGATAAAAGACTTTCACGTAGCAGCACTTTTATTGGGTGGTCTCCCAGAAAAATTCGAAACTTTTAGTTACAGCACTAGATGCTAGACCCGGTGATGAACTTACTATAGAATATGTGAAAGAAAAATTAATGGATGAGTTCAATAGAAAGCAAGTAAACGACAGTGAAAAATGTAGAGAAACTGCATTGAAGACATATAACAAGCAGAAGATAGAGACAGCAAGTAGATTCGATAAAAAATGTTTCATCTGTAAAAAGAAGGGTCATATTCAGAAAGACTGTTATTTCCGTAAAAAGAATATTCAAAGAAACAATGAAAAGACTCAGAAAAATGATAAAATTGCAAAGAGTGCAGTAGAAGAATTCTGTTTTTGTGAAGGTAACCGGAATTCGAACGAATGGTACAACGATTCTGGAGCTTCTAATCATATGACAAGCAACAAAAATTTCTCCGTCAACCTCCAATGTGCCAATGGAAATAAAATTTTTGTTGCAAATGGTCAAGAAATGGTATATTTAGGAATTGGAGATGGATACCTTAAATGTCAAGTTGATGAAAAATGTCAAAATGTTCATGTCACAGACACAGACGTTTTATATGTACCTCAACTACGAAGTAATCTATTATCAGTGAAGAGAGTAACAGAAAAAGGATTCAACATTGTTTTTGATCAACAACATTTTTCAGTAAAAATGGGTGAGAAAAATATTGCTATGGGAATAATTGAGAACGGTATTTACAGATTATGTTTGAAGTCAGATGAGCGAGCAAATATAAGAACACAAAGTCGGCATGAAAATTGTATACACGCATATCATAAACGACTAGGTCATAAAAATCCGTTCGATATCAAAAGACTTGTGTCACATGATCTAGCCTCAGGAATAAAAATCGAAAATTGCAATGAAATTATGAATTGTGTGAGTTGCATAAAAGGAAAACTAACAAAAAAACCATTTTTGAAGGATTATGACAAGCGATTGAATCCATGTCTAGATTTGATACATACTGATGTTTGTGGTCCAATGAAAACAGAAACCCGAGGAAAGAAACGCTATTTTTTGACATTTATTGATGACCACTCCCGTTATACCATATTATACCTCCTACATTCCAAAGATGAAGTATTTCAGAAATTTGAAGAATTCGTCACTCTTGTTGAAAATAAATTCGGACTGTTACCCAGAATGTTCAGATTTGATAATGTACTCCATATGAACTGTGGAATTCAGAATAACTAAGATTGGATCATCTCAGAGCTTTCGGCAGTGTGGCCTATACCTATGTTCCTAAAGAAACAAGAACAAAATGGGAAGCTCGAGCACAAGCAGGGATTTTGGTAGGATATAATGAAACTTCCAATGGTTATAGAGTTTTGAATCCAGAAACCAATAAAATAATAAGTAGAACTATACGAAGATAAAAACTACAATGATATGAAATTTGAATCTATCAAAATCTTGGATGAAAACAGTGAAATAGGTTTTGTAAACGAAGAGGAAGAAAGTATCGAGGAAAAGGTTATTGCCGAAAATAATACTAATATTGAAAGTGAAGAGACATGTTTGGATGATGAAGGGTTGGAGTATTTAAGATGATCTTCAAGAAATAATAAGGGGAAACCTCCTGAGAAACTGTCCTACTTTACTTCAAGTGAAACAAATGATACTTCTGAGACTTGGTACGAAATAATGAAATTACCAGAAAATAAAAAATTGAAATGGATAAATGCTATAGAAGATGGAATCATTCAGGAAGAAAGGCGTATGGATGCTGACTGAGCTACCTGCGAACAAAAGAGTTATAAAATGTAACTGGATTTTCAAGACAAAAATCAATTCAAATGGTGGAATAATGAAATATAAGGCTCGTTTAGTCGCAAAAGGTTACACACAAAAATATGGGGAGGACTATGATAGTATTTTCGCTCCGGTGATGAGACAAACGACTTTTAGAGTACTGTTGTCAATAGCAGCTGTTCGTAAATTGAAAATCAGGCATTATGATATAAAAACCGCATATTTGAATGGTCTGTTGAATGAAGAGAGTTATATAACCAGAAGGTTATATAAATGAAAATGATTCCCATCTTGTATATAAACTCCACAAGGCAGTATACGGTTTAAAGCAATCAGCAAAAGCATGGAATAATACTATAAGCGGAAAACTTTTGGAATGTGGTTTGAAGAGTAAAAATGATCAGTGCCTCTATATGGAAATGAAGAAAGGGACTATACTATATGTATTGTAATATGTTGAGATGATTTGTGTATATTTCATGAAAATGATGAAGTGATACAATGGATTGGAGATAAACTCAATGAGAGTTTCGAAACGGCCAACTTAGGAAATATTTCATCATTTTTGGGGATCAGGGTTCAAAGAACTGAAGAAGGAACCTTTCTACTGGATCAGAATTCAAAAATTGATATCCTTCTCAAAGAGAATGGATTGGAAAATGCCCCCAATGGATACAGAGTACCCCAAATTCGATACAAATTCCCCTTTATTACCCAATAATAAAAATATAGAGAAGCAGTGGGGGCACTGCTATATCTTTCAACTACAATCCGTCCAGATACATCTCTTGCTGTGGGATATTTGTGCAGGTGAGTAAGTCAGCCAAGTCAGAAGGATTGGGATGTAGTCAAGAGAGTGCTCAAATACCTGAAGGTTACAAGTAAAGATAAACTGAATTGACTCTGAACGGATATGTTGATTCCGATTGGGAAGGCGATGTCTCTGATAGGAAATCTACAGCCGGTTTTATATTATTTCTTGGGAATAATCCTATATTATGGGCTAGCAAGAAGCAATCTTCAGTAGCCCTATCATCTACAGAGGCTGAATATATATCAGCGGCCTTGGCAAGCCAGGAAATAGTTTGGTCAAGAAGACTTTTAGAAAATTTCGGAATACCTTGTAAAAATGCAACTGTCCTTTATGAAGACAATCAAGGTTGTATCAAGCTAGCAACCAATGAAAAGTCTAGTTGCAGAACAAAACATATCGATGTCAGATTCCATCATCTACGTGATTTAGTTGACAGTGATATAATTCAATTCATGTATTGTGAAACTTCAAATATGATCGCTGATGCTTTCACAAAGCCTTTCCCCAAAGAAAAGTTTCAACGTCTCAAAACATCAAAGGGACTCATCGAAGAATAATCTGTCGAGTGGGGGTGTTAGAAAGAAATATTCAAGATCGCAAGATTTGTGGATGTGATCTCTCTGTGTGATATTTTTGTTTTTAAGTTGTTGTTGTCTGTCAAGTTTTGACAATAAAATTAATTTTGCAGTTTACGTTTCCAAATAGTATTTCATTAGTAAAATTAGGCTGTTCTTGCATTTAAAAACCATTACTTTTAACTTGTGACTCTATTATTCGCTTGACAATACTGCAACTACTTCCGTCCTCAACAATTACAAACTACAACGTTCTGTACTGTTTGAAGGAGATTAACAGAATGAGCTATGTCCCCACTATTCCTACCAGGTTACGGCGTACATTGATCTCACAGTTTTATTTTTTTTTAAATAGGTTAATGGCTTTGGCTGAGGTCAATTAGCCAGACTATGTAGGTGTCTGATTATTTTATTTAAAATTTGTTTAATTTTTCTGCAGGATTGAGCACAGTAAATATGTTTATTTGTGTTAGTATTTTTTATTTTAATTCAACAATTTTTTTTTCATTTTCTTGTTTATATATATATTTTTTTAATAATCATTTTTTTCCCATAATTTATTTATTTTTATTTTTTAAACCTCTTTTTTTTCATAATTTGTTTTTTATTTATTTTTTATCATTTTTTCTCATAATTTTTTTAATTTTTTATTTTTTTTTTATTTTTTTTTCTTAATATTTTTTTTTGATTTTTTCTAATTTAATAACTGTTAGTAATTACAAATACAAGGTTGTGTTTGCATAATTGCTTACAAATTTTACAATTTAAGTTTGCAGTTTATTATGTGTTGGTACAGTATGTAAAGAGTGTTTATACTTTCTGAAAAAATAATACAATTAAGGTCTATTGGAAGGGTTATATTGGCAGTTATTAATTGATTATATAATTTCCTAATATTTTGGGTATGTAACGGACACTCAAGTAGGATGTGTGTCAGTGTACCTATATCTCCACAGGAACAATATGGGTTATCAATCATTTTGAGCCGATGTTTATATACAGGAGTAAGTGCATGATTTGCACGCACTCGATTTATTGTAACCATAAAATTTCTGTTCACCTCTTTGTAGAACCAACTTTTTTTAGGAATCCTATCCTGATGTTTTTTAAAGTTTAATCCAGTTGTAGATTCATTATAGAGTTTTTGCCAGTTTTCTTTAATTTTCTGTTTTTGTGATTTGAATATGTCGGAGGGTGGTACTTTAAATTGGAGTTTTTCTCCTGTTTTTATGGCTTCCTTTGCAAATTTATCAGCTGTTTCGTTACCAGTTATACCAACATGAGCTTTTATCCATACATATATGACTATTTTGTTATTTGTGTGAATTTCGTGGTATAAGTTCAAAATGTTTTCTTCAATATGATTTAATTTACTGTCTGTAAATATTACATATCTATTTTTATCTCAATTTAATATGTATTTCATTGCTTGTAAAATTACTGTTATTTCTGCTGTATATATAGAAGCCTCCTTTGGTAAAGTATATTTGGAATTATGTTTTTTGTTTATGTGGTAGAACACGCAGCCTGTTTGTTCATTTGCTTTTGAACCATCTGTAAATATATATTCGTAATTTGGCCAGTATTTGTTTTTGAATTTATTGAATTTGGTTTGAGTCAGGTTTGGTATTTCGTCTTGAATTTCGAAATAATATGTTGGTATTTTGTGAGCGTAGAGATTTTCAGGTAGGTATGTAAAGTTAGGTAGTTTCCCGTTTGTATGTAATTTGTGTTGGTAGCTTGATATTTCCATAAGACTTTCCACTATAACTGGGTTTTTTTTTTTGAGTACCAGTATTTATAGGTGAGGACCTGAACTGTTAATGATTGTAACCTGTTGAGGTATGATGCTTCCTTTGCTATTATTTTAGTAATAAACATATTACTGAGTAATTGTCTTCTTAGTTTAAGAGGTGGTATTATTGCTTCCGCTTGCATAATATTTATAGGGGTGGATCTGTTATATCCTAGGCATATTCTCAAACATTTATTCTGTTGGGCTTCAATTTTGTTTAAGTGTGTTTCAGCTGCTGTCATAATATATAATTGACCTTACCATTGTTTTATAAAAGAGTAATGCTGTATTTGGATCCGCTCCCCACTTTGTATTGCAGAAAGCTCTTAATATATTCATTGAATTTTCAGTTCTTTTGAGTACTTGGTGTATACAGTCTTTCCATAAAAGTTTCTTGTCTAACAGTAATCTAAGGTATTTGATGGTATTTTTTATGGGAAAGGTGTATTTACCTATGGTTATCAGATTTTGTGGACAACTTCTAGTTTTGGAAAAGATACATACTTCGGTCTTGGTTTCTGATATAGACAGCCCAATATTATTAAGCCATTTTTGGATTGGACCAAATTCCGTGTTAATAATTTTTGTACATCTTTCAACTGAATTTTCTGTGGTGTATAACACAATATCATCGGCGTATTGTACTATTTTAGATTTTGGTGATATGATTTTTTCAATATCCATTGTATAGAGGGTGAATATGATTGGACTGAGAATGCTGCCTTGTGGTAAACCGTCTCTGGAGATTCTTGGATCTGAAATGTGTTGGTTAATTTTTAAGGAGACTGATCTATTTGAATATGCGTTCTTAATGAAATTTGCCATATGAGTTGGTAATCCTATGTTGATGAGTTTTTCCTCCAGTAAATTCAATTGGACATTATCGAAAGCTGATGCTACATCGATAAATGTAGCTAAAGTGTGGTGTTTTTGTGAATAACCCAGATAAATATCGTTTACTAATATTGTTAGAGGTTCTTGGGTGGACCTACCTTTTCTAAATGCATATTGTGAGTCAGGCAAAATTTTTTCACTCTAACCAATGTTCGAGTCTGTTCTTAATCATTCTTTCCAAAGTTTTAAAGACGCATGATGAAAGTGATATAGGTCTATATGATTCTGAAGTATCGCCTCTTTTACCTGGTTTTTTGATGGGTAAAACGATGTAGTCTTTCCATTTTTCGGGAAAAGGTATCTTGTTTGTCCAGATATAGTTGAACAGTTCTAGCAGAGCTTTTTTATGTTCTATCGGCATTTTATAAATCATTATATATGAAATATTGTCCTTACCGGGGGCGGTATTTTTGGTTTGTTTCAAACTTTGTTCTAGTTCCCATATATTGAATATTGAGAGTAGAAATGTATTGTTTCATTGTACTGTAGTTATTTGGTGTATATATTTGTTGTCAACCCCAAAGGGAGCGATTTTGGTATGAAATTCATTTACCCAGTCCGCTTCAGGGTCTATTGGTGTTTTATTTGATTGTTTTCTATTTTTAAATCGATTTACTTTATCCCAGACTTCTTTAATTGGTGTTCCTTGATTAAGACTTTGACAATAATTTCTCCAGCTCTTCCTTTTCGTTTCTTTAAAAGTCCTTTTTGCCACTGCATCTAGTCTTTTGTATTCTATCAAGTTGTTAAGATTTGGCGATCGTTTGTAGTGGGAAAACGCTTCTTTTCTTGCTAGAGCTGCTATGTTGCAAGTTTCATTCCACCATTGCTTTGAGCAGTGATTGCGTTTTTTGTTTGTTGAAAAGTGTTTTGGGATAGCGTCCTCTGCTGCTTTGTTTATATTTTCGATGACACCATCATATGTTGTTTTCGGTTCTGTCAACTGTAATACAGAAGAGTATAATTCCCAGTTTGCATCTTTGAGTCTCCATAAGTTGTGGGTTGTAGGTGAGCTTTCTGGTAGCGAATTTTTACATTCTAGTTTGACATGTATTGGAAAGTGATCTGAACCATATGGCTCTTCTAAGGTAGACCATGTAATTAGTTGAGTTAGATTTTGGGTGCTAAAGGTTAGGTCTATAACTGATTTCCTAGTGCTGACTAGCGTGGGAGATGTATAATTTAATATAATTAAATTACAGTGTTCTATGGCTTCCAATAGTACCTTACCGTATATGTCGTCACATTCATTATTCCATACCAAGTTATGGGCATTGAAGTCGCCCCCAATTTAAAATGGTTTTGGGATTTGGTCGAAAAATTGTATCCCTGTTGCAGTGATATACGAGTTCGTGGTTTAACATATATAGAAACTATATATATTGTTTTCCCAATTTCGGGTATATCGGCTGATATACATATATATTCAAAGCTAATTGTGGTATGTATTGGTATCTCTTGATACCGTATATTTGACTTCACCAAGATAGCTGCTCCACCATAGCCGTCGTTGCGGTCACAGCGGATATTGTTATAACCAATGAACCCATAGTACTTGCCTGGGCAGTACCATGTCTCGGATAATAAGGCAACTGTGTAGTTACCCTTATCTAGTAGGTATTCTAAGTTTGTTTTATTCGAGACTGCCGAACGGCAGTTCCATTGCAAAATATTTATGTGGTTTAGAGCTGAGAAAGTGACGACATATTTACATCTAGTGTTGATTTAACTAGATTTTCTAGTTCTTATTTACATTTATGTTTTTTGCTTCTAATAAAATCGTAACAATTTGTATAACTAATTGAAATATTGAATTTATTGTGCTCAAATCTGCAGATGGTGATTCCAATTGAGAATTGATATTTTTAGTATAATTTGGATTTTCTAATATTCCACCACAAGGCATTGGGTGTCTTGGGAAGGATATCATTTCTTTGTGCAATTTTAAAATTGGGTCAGGACTGTTTGGCCTTTGCCTTTTGTGAGCTCGAGGGTTGGAAAGGTTAGTGGTTGGATTTGTAGTATTAAAATTTGTTGTTGGAGTTAAATTGATGATATTGCATAAGCATTTCTACCTATCTGTTTGCTTGCATCATGGTAACCTATATTATTTGTTGACATAGACTCTTTAATTAACTTCTGTCTTTTAAATTCCGGGCACGCTTCTAAGTTACTTGTAAAATGGTCACCTGAACAATTGAAACATTTTGGTGTAAGCTCAGTATCTTTGCAATCTTTAGTGTTATGAGATTCTCTGCATTTGCCACACCTTGGCTTGCCCTTGCACTGGTTTCCAGTATGCCCGTATCTTAAGCAGTTAAAACAAAGCAGAACTTTTTGCTTATATGGTTCAACTTCCTTCAGTACCTTATTGATTGTAATATATTTTGGTAAAATTTGTGATTTAAAGTGAATGATACATGTTTTAGTTGGAACATATTGTGTACCTTGTTCATCAGTGCGTTTCCTATTTAGTCTTTTAACTTGCAATGCAAGTCAAACATTTTTATTTTATTTTAAATATAATCTTCCGAGAATTCCGTTGAAATATCCCTGACCACGCCCTGTCTAATAACCATAAATTTAGGTATGTATATTTCCAAATTGTTTTTAATAAAAATTTGATCATTTTTCCTGGATAATAGATAGTTAGCTGATTTGTAATCTTTAAACTTAATTCTTATTCTATTTCTGCCAATTGAGTCGATGCTAGAAATTTTATCATCAATTTCCGCGAAATTAGATAATACAATGTCTTCTATTCTTAGCGCATTTAACCTACCTTTGAATAAATTTGAATTGTTTTCTAAATAAACATGAAAAGGCCCTAAATCATTTTGTTGATATAAATAATCTACCTTATGTTTTGCGACCTCTTTTTCAGAAGTATTAATTGAGGTAATTACTGTTTTACTTTTTTGAGTATCTCAGAATGTTTATTTATAATACTTATCTGGTCTTTTTTCTCGTATCCTAAAAATTCGTCTACCGGGAAGTTTGTAGTTTCTGCATTAATTAATTCCATATCAATATCTTTATTTTCGGGGGGCCTTCCCCCGCTAGTCCCACTCACAGATTATATTTTATTTTTCACTTAATCAGAGAAATACATTTCACAAATCACTTAATATATTTTGATTGTAAATAGTTTTTGTTTAGACTATAGAGATAACACCGATTTTGCTAATTAGCTTTTAATTACGGTACGTCCGCTCTCTAGGAAGGTCCGAAACAAACTGATCTCACAGTTGTACTTATACTTACCAAATAATAACTAGTTAAAAATCACACTAAAATATTTGATTTGATGTTATATTTTTTCATTTTTACAACAAAACTAGGAAAAGACTAGTATTTTGGTAGACTGTTAAGCAATTAATGGATACTAGTTCTGTATAAAAATTAAAAGTCAAATATATTAAGGCAATATATGTATTCACAATCACTTGTGTGTATATAAGATTAGTCAGCATGTTATACACTATAACTAGGTCGATATTGTACTACAAATAATTGATAGATATAATCATCATAATATCTAACAACATAGTAACATGTACTTACCTCATTTAGTTTCGTGGTTTTAGTTAAGGGTTCTAAGTGTAAATAGATAGTGAATAAAATAAGTGAGAGTACAATGGTTCTGGAATAACTTACTCCTTACAGGTAATCATACCAGGTCCTGTTATTCCATGACGATCCTTTACCTATATCACAACATTTGTTTCTGTAGGATATAAATAACTTTTTCCGGGTGGGAATAAAATCAATTTTTTAGACGTCATTTTTGACACATAATGCGAAATGTACGCCACTAGTACGGTGAGCAAACGTTTATTTTTGTATCCGTAAATATTCTTAATTTCTCAAAGAATTAAATATCTTTAATTAACGAAATCTATATAAACCAACGCAGTAATATAGTAGCAATTAACAGTGCTAAATTTATTTCTAAAAGTTGAAGTGTAAGTGCAATAAGTGCAATAGAAACTAGTTTACCGTGAGTACAAAACATTAATTTTAAGAATTTAGTATCAATCAACCCAACAAAAAGTAGACCATACCTACGTTATTAGTTTGTGCTAATTGTTCGAAATCGGTAGGTGCTGCCGACAGCAAGCTTCAGTGTGATGGTTGTAAACAACTGATCCACATCACTTGCACTGATGTGTCTACCGATGATCGAGTCACGAGGCAGAAAGTGCGAGGACTATGTATTTTATGCAACTCTTGTAATTCAAACGTTGGAAACATTGCACAAATTAAAGACCTTTTGCTAGATTTTAAAAAGGAAATTAATAATAAAATAACTGAGTTTGAAAACAAATTGTCAGAATGAAATGACAAATTAAATCAAATTGATTCATTAAAATCAACGGAAATGACCGATACTATCGCCAATGAAGCTATGGACCGCATAAATCGTGATAAGAATATGTTGATTAGGGGCGTTCCAGAGCACATGGGCGATATTCAGTCCAAAAAGGATCACGATTTAAATAAAGTAAAGTCAGTGTTGAACGTTGTCGGTTGTCAAAAAAATCACCTGGCATTCTACAGAGTAAGTAAACCAAAACCAAACCAGAGTTTTCCTCGTATGTTAAAAGTTGTAATGTCTTCGGAATACCGAGCTAAACAGATACTGAGAAATACATCAAAACTGTTAGAAAACCAAGCCACTGAATCTTTGTCCATAATAGATGATAAGACACCTATCCAACAGCAGCGATTCAAACATCTTCGCAATGAATTGGAAACTAGAAAAAACAATGGTGAACATGACTTGACAATCAAATATATTCAATGTACTCCAAAGATAACGAAATTTTGTCAATAATTCTCATTCTTCAAACTTTAACGACTGGCTACTTTTTTATACCAATCTTGATTCCCTGACCGACAAATTTAATGAATTATTATGCACTGTGCAATTGTTAAAACCACATATTTATTATATCGGAAAGCTGGCTTAAACCAAACATACTCGACTCTGTAATTCATATAAATGGATACATATTATTTCGTAAAGATAGAGAACACCGTGTAGGTGGAGGTGTGTGCTTGTACTTGGTTGATGTCATTACTTCTTCATTCTCAGTCACGGTGTGCGACTTTGATATTCCAGGTATAGATGTCATCCATCTGTGCATTGCTAAAAACTTATTTTTAATTAATCCCGTTTGCTTATATCGACCACCAGACACCCACCGTGAAAATGACATATTGTTGATCGAAAAACTGTGGGAAATGTCGGAGCTTGATAATCTTATACTAGTCGGTGACTTCAACTTTCCTGAAATTGTCTGGAAACGACATCTCAATCTGATGGTATTAGTTCGCATAATCTTTTTCAAAATTTTATTTTAAACTCCAACCTATCCCAACTTACAGAAGAACTCACCAGATTTAGAATCAACAACCAACCGTCTACTCTGGACCTTATTCTTACCGATGATGACAGTCTACTAACAACTCCCGAAATTAGTTCCCTAATAGGTAAATCTGATCACGCAGTCATAACTCACATTCAGTTTAATGTAAACTTCTCTCCAAGTTTGAGTAACACACTCAATTACAATTATACTGACTTTAACAAAGTTAACGACGACTTATCCCAGCTTGATTGGCATTCTGTGTTGAATTTGTCTATTGATCCTTCGACAATGTGGAATACCTTCCTTCAAATCCCCAGTAGAACAATTAGTGAGAATACAACCCAACGTAAAATTTCTAAAAATAACCTAAAACCTCGGATAAATAACCAGGCAATACATTTAATCAGACACAAGCAAACCTCTGGCGAAAATATAAACAAACAAGGCTTACTGTAGATTTCAGTAACCATCTCAATTTTTCTAATCGGGTCAAAGTACTACTTGATAATCTCAGGCACAACTTTGAAGAATTAATTATAGCCAGCGGAAACTCAAAAAAAGTTTTCAAATACATACGTTCCTCACTATCATCTAAAGTCGCTATTCCTCTGCTTCTAAAAGATGACGGTAGCCTTTGCTCGTCAAATAAAGGAACTACCGAAACACTCTCACAGACACTCTCAAAAGTTTTTACAAACGAACTTCCTAATGACAATATGCCTGACATCATATCCCCCCATCTCTTCGCCACTCTTGACAATATTCTGTTCACAAATGATAAAATCAAACAGCATTTGCTAAACCTGCGTACTATCGCATGACCTGGCTTAGATGGTCTGACACCCTACTTTCTTAAAAGATGTACCGACGCTCTCGCTACACCGCTATGCTTAATAATGCAATCGTCCTTCACAAACAGCTCTCTGCCTTCTAGTTGGAAACTAGCTTCTGTCACCCCCCATTTTTAAGAAGGGCAATAAGCACGATAGCCACAATTATCGCCCAATAACTTTATTACCCGTCGTCAGTAAAGTAATGGAATCCATTATTTCCGAGACTGATGGATTTACTCCTCGAACAAAATATTACTCCAAAACAACAACACGGATTTATTCCAGAGCGGTCAACACTTACCAACTTACTTCATTGTGTGAATGACTGGACACCATTCTTGAATAATAGAGAACCTATTGATATAGTGTATTTAGATTTTTCCAAGGCTTTCGACCAAGCTCCCAAGCGAAGACTCCTGTACAAGTTAGAACATTTTGGTATTAAAGGAAACTTAAAACTGGATTGAAAACTTTTTGACGGATCGTTTCTACAAGGTTCGAGTTGGTGACTCCTTTTCTCATAAAAAGACCAGTTAAAAGTGGAGTTCCGCAGAGCAGTTTTGGACCCACTTTTGTTTACAGTGTACACTAGCGATTTACCGTTTCACGTTTCCAGCAAAATATCGGAATATGCCGACGACTCAAAAATATATGACAATCCCAAGTCATCTATCTATTCAAAACGACCTAATGTCAATACATCAGGGGTCTTCGGAATGGTTACTTCCATTGAACACTGAAAAATGTGTAGTGCTTCACGTCGGTAAAAACAACCCACATTTTGATTATTTTATTGACGGTCAAATTCTAATCACAGTTACCTCTCATAATGACCTGGGTGTTATCGTGAATAGTGAACTATCGTGGTCCGATTATGTGCTCTCAGTATCCAAACGTGCAAATACCAGACTTTATCTTATTAGGAAATGCTTCTCAAAAGTATCCTTTCAGAGCTTCTGCAAATTGTATGCTACTTATGTCAGACCTATCCTTGAATACGCCGGCCCAGTCTGGTACCCGGACTTGACTCGTGATAGAACGTTGCGGGAAAGTGTACAGTGGAAGGCTATCAGAGCTGCTTTTGGACCTGTAAGACCTTCATATGAAGAAAGATTATCCATGGCAGATCTTACCACGTTTGAGCTGCGTACGATACGATGCGATCTTATTGTAGCCTTTCGAATTCTTAAATATAATTTTGGTGATCTAAATACAGTTTTCACCCTAAATACGGACACGACACTTCGGGGACACCAGTTCAAGTTAAAAAAGTAAAATTTTGCGGTTAGATCGAGACAAAACTTTTTACCAAACAGTATTTTCAATATTTGGAATGATTTGGACAGTGAAATTGTCTCATCAACAAGTGTCAACATATTCAAAAATAGACTAGATCAGTGTAACTTATTTAATAACTTTTAGAGCTTAATCGTAATTTCTTCTTCCTATTATTTGTTTGATCACTACTAGTAGGTATTTCTTTTGAAATGTATGTTTTTTGGGCATAATAGGAGCCAGCTCCTCTGCCCTCATCAATTTGTAATAATGTGACGCGCTTTCCTGCCGCTTGCTTCTTCTTCACCTCTCACACAGGTTCTTAGCGACTGACGCGTCACTTTGGACACCCTCGATGCAAATTTCTTTTGCAAACAAATGCTCGGGCACCAGATTATTTTACGTGGTTTACTCCACGGCCCCTTGACCCTCGGCGTCAAGAGTTCCAGGTAGCCTCAGATGGAGGTTACGGAAAATTCTAGGGGTCTCGTTGAATTTAACACACCTACAAAACCTATAAACCTTAGACGGTGATGCTACGGGATATTAAGAAAACACTGATCGTATTTATATATACACATACAGAATAATATTCAACAATTTCTGATCAAGCGGTACCGAATCAATTCAATATATCAACAGTAAGCAAAATGTGTTCAAGCCTTATGTTATCATGCACCATGCGAAATTTGCCGGTATTAAGGAATGTGAGCAATGACACAATAAAACAGGTGTAAGCAATCAAATGCAATTTTTAATAACAGCGGAAGCGGTATAAGCAGTTTTGTAATTATGCGGTAAGCAGCAGTAAAACAATAATTACCTATCACGGTAGTCAAAGAGATAAAACTATCTTCGCGGTAGGGATAGTCAATCGGGATAGGCGGAAAAATGTGACCAGACCAGTTTATAACAAAAAAACTAAAGAATTTAAACTAGATTATCAATCAATCAGTGGCAACAGCCACGTACTTGATTGAGAAACTAATTTTTATAGGGGAATTTACACTTTAAATTTTCAAATTAATTTAAACTAGATTATCAATCAATCAGTGGCAACAGCCTCGTACTTGATTGAGAATCTAATTTTTATAGGAGAATTTACACTTTAAATTTTCAAATTAATTTAAACTAGATTATCAATCAATCAGTGGCAACAGCCTCGTACTTGATTGAGAATCTAACTTTTTATGGGAGAATTGACACTTTAAATGTTCAAATTAATTTAAACTAGATTATCAATCACTCAGTGGCAACAGCCTCGTACTTGATTGAGAATCTAATTTTTTTATAGGAGAATTGACACTTTAAATTTTCCAAATTATCGGTTAAAATTATTCTAAAATATTGGTCGGAGGATAGGATAGCGGTTACCCAAAGGGGCGGATGTAATTTCGGCCGGAAAAAGGGCAGGTACTAAAAGCCGGTAGGTAAATTCGGCCGGAGGTTTTAAGTTGCTTCCTTATCTCATAGGTATTTTCGGCCGCAAATCAAATAAAATAACAGAATGCTTTATATTAAAATATTTCTTTATTTCAATAAAATTATTACATCAACTTATTTCTATAACTTAGGTAAACTATAAATTTTTAAAAAACGTTTTGATGTGATACAGATTTAACGAAATTAATTCTAGAAATATTGTCAGATCGAAGCATATTTACCATGTTTTCGATAAATTTTAGTTTGTTTTTTACTTGTTTGTCTTTAATTTTTGCTGGAATATTTAAATTTTTTATTTTTAAATATGCATCGATCTGACAATCTTTTAATTTTTCTATAAAAATAAATATAGAAGGGTGACTTGAATAAAAACTAGAATTAAAGTGCGAATGGAATGATTCGCAGGCATTTGTGGTTCTTTTAATTGATGGGTTTTCATATGCCCATATATTTGGTGGAAAATGAGATTCTGGCGCTATGTAGTTTTCTAATAAATAGTCTGCGTATTTATCTATAAGTTTATGGTCCGGTTTGTATGACATGAGATCAAATATGAAACAATCTTCAACTTCAGAGGGGTCTAAATAAGTTAGCCCAAAAGTATGAGTAAGCCATTTGCTTTCCTCGCAGTTTTTATCTTTATACATTTGGGTTAACCCTAATGATTGTATTTTCCTATACCACGCCTGGTGCAAGTGGAATCTACAACCATTTAGTTTGTTTTTGGGAAAGACAACTTTTAATGCGTTATGAATTGCGATTTCAAAATCCACAAATACCTCCTTCGGTTCAAAAACAATATTATAAAGTTCAAAATTTTTAGATTTTACCAACAGAAAAAGTCTCATATATGTGTCACTGGTCTTATTGGGCAAGAGACAATACAAAAGAGGAACATAATGCCCATTTTCCAGTCCATGGATGGTAAATAACCGATAAAAATATTTTGTACAATAAGAAAATGTGCCATCCATGTAAAAATCTTTCATTTTACATAAACTTATTATATTTGTATGGCAAGAAAAAACAATGATATTATCAACTGTGCTGTTAATAAACAAAAAATTTTCACCTGTTGTGGTTTTCGGTCCATAACTATCGAGTACAGAATGTACATCGTGAATATCCTTAGGCAGGGCTGGTAAGAGCTTACGGCGGCTGTTGTACAAATTTCTTCTTATTAGACTGACATCTATCGATGACAAATTCTCTGGCAAATGATTTGAAAGAACGCTTTTAATAATTTTTGAAGGTTTCTCCGATATGTCGGCCGAAATTACCCCTGTCATAAATGGTACCCTTTGATTTATGCAGGTAGGCCAAGGGATTACCGGCCGAAATTACGCCCGCCGACCCAAAGATAAGCAAAATAAAACTGTGTTTTAGAATGCAAATCAAAATCTAATATGTATTTGGGTAATTTGGAACAGGACACTAGGTATAACAATCTGTATCGCAAAATTAAAATCAAAATGCTACTTCAATGTATTGAAGGCTCAGACCTGAATTCCAAAGAAACAATATACAAAACGTGGTGATAAAAACTGTAAATAACTTTGGTTTTTATCGTTTCAAAAAAAATATACCGGCTTATCAGTCTTATCAAAATACGGAATAATATTCTTAAATAACGGAACTATTAAAACTATTCGTAAAATTAAAATAAAAATGATATTTCAATCAGACCCTAATTCCAGAGAAACAATATACAGAACGCGATAATAAAAACTGTAATTAAGGTTGTTTTTTTATCGCCTCAAAAAAAACTACCGGCTGCCGGCTTTATCAAAATACGGAATTACATTCTTAATAACCAAACTACTAAATCGTTTGTTGAAATTAAATGTAAAACTTTGAAACTCGGGTGAAATGTTTTGTTCGGTTTACAAAATAAATTTCCACTTACTCGGAAAATACTGGACGGTCGGACACTTCCCACTATCGATTTACGGCCAAATTCTAACTCACTTTAAATCAACTTAATATCAATAACTCAATAATATAACTTAATATCAAACACTGAATAATAACTTAATTGCCAATAACTGAATAGTAACTTAATTTCAATAACTGAATATAACAACTTAATGCCTTTTGAACGCTCGGTTTTCGCATTTATAATTTACTTCCTACCTAAATTTTGGCGATAACGGTGGTGAGGGAAATCGATTTAATTATAACAAGAAATATTTCTATTTGTACTGAATGACTCCGGTTTTAAATTAAAATAGTTTATATACCGGGCGTCCTCGATAATTTAAATTATGAAAAGCGAAATTTAATGTATTTTATATATTTCCTTAAATGATAAATCACGACTTTTGAGTTACTAATGAAATAAATACTTAAATTAATATTACGGGCTTGAAACGGTAGCAGAAATCAAAGTTGGAAAGTAGGTAACGAGTTATATTCACTTATTAAACTTAAAATACCATCGGAAAAATCAATCAAAATTGCTTCAAAAAAATAACTCGTCACAATAATAATAATGTCACATTAAAAATATTATGAGAGAAAAGTGGAAGCAGCGATGGTCCCAATATAATGGACACATGCAATCAATAAAGCCAGATATTTCAAAATTTGTATACCCTAAATTTCTCTCTAGACGCGAACAAGTTATTTTATGTCATTTAAGAATAGGCCACACTAACCTGACGCACTCACATATATTGACTGGATCTCCTAAACCAAGATGCTCATATTGTAGAGACTTACTAAGCGTGGAACATCTTTTCATTTGTCCAAATCTCTTCGTAAAAAGAGTTGTTCATAAGATTGAACCTATCAAATTACAGATACTGGGAAAAAAAGAACATTTTGTGAACGTGCTAACTTATATTAGAGATATGGAATTACAAAATTTGAAAATGTAGAACAATACAAGCAGCTAATGGTTTTAGCAATATATGCTGCAGAAACAAAAAAAAAATAACAATAAATTATTACACACAGGGAATAAAGTACTTTATTTCCAAGGTATAAAGTAAACTGATATTCTGTCATCGATAATAATTGTGAATATTATTTTATGAAACTGAATGGCGTAGCTATTATTTTCATTAATTAGTGTTAGTGTCAAATTATTCAAACACGTCACAAGATTCCAGTGAACAAATAAGAATATTTTCTTACCTAATTCTGTAACTTTTTGTTCATATGTATGTTACTTTTGTTTTATGTTTGTTATGGCAGAATACTTTTGATTGATCTTGAGTAAAAAAAATAGTACATCAGTTGTATAGTGTATCGTTATTCCACATGTGAAATTCTAAAAATATAACCGATTCCACAACATATGGTCCTTTAAGCATTAAGCCGGATAGAACTTACAAGAAGCTGGACACAAAAGCTTTTATACAATTAGCTACATCAGGATTTATTCCTACTGTGATCTCGTTCATAACTAGTACTCTGCTTGACACATACCTATTACATTTTCACATAATAACAACGTTTTTCAGTAGGATTTCACACTACATATAACAACAGAACAGAACATTACACTTTATTTCTGTCACTTAGAGGTGCCTCAACTTAATCAAAGTTTTTTTATTAAAAATTGGGTATAATTTTACGATTCATACCAAAACCTTTACATTTAAGTTAGTCAATTACCATGTCTAATCAAAACAAAATTAATTGTACATCAGCAAAAGGCTCTTTAAAAAGATTTACTAAACATTTTGAAACTTCAAAATATGATGATAAGGTAGATTTATTTGATTTACAACAAAGCCTAAAAGAACCTTGAACCATTTTTGAAGATTTTCACAATGCCCAACTTGCTATTGAATCAGAAGATCCTGACTTCGATACAAACGATGACACTATACACTCTCCTGTGAGTCAATAAACTGTATTATTTTACCCCAAATTACAGGCCACTTGCCATCCTTACCATTCGAATTGACTGCACTAAATATTCCTGAGAAAATCACGCTTGCTCATCCCAAGTTCCATCCACCTGCTCCAATTGATTCGTTGATAGGAGCTGATACCTTTTGGGAACTCTTAAGCATAGGCCAGATTAAACTGGGTAATATTAGTGTTTTTAAATGAAACTCAAGGTCTCTAGTTAATTCCACAAGATAATACAAGTTATTGAAAATTCTAAAAAATTGACAATTGTTTCGATAAATCAATATCATCGTCAGAATGACAGAAGTTACATTTCATTTTATGCCTACCTGATGTTTAGTAGTTATTTTTGGCTAGACCAAGAAGTAACCTAACTTGTGATTGGCTTAATATATGTTTATAGAAAAAAGAAGAAGATGTGATATTACAAATATTGAAGCTTAGATATTATTAGCCCTATGGTGATATCCTGGATATCATTTTTCCAATTAAGATCAGTATAACTGTGCAATGATATAGAAAACCAGGAAAACTATATCTGCTGATCTTTACAATTATCACTTAAGAAGACAGTTTATTAGTGGAGAATTCCCTAGATTTAACTGTTCATTGACAACTTCATATTGTGGGTTTCTTAAATGTCTTCTTATTTCCAGTTCTTGTTGCTTTTCACAAATATGCAGTACTTCTAGTTCTGTGTTAGGTGTCAATGAATGATTGGTGTCAAGTAGATGTTTTGCGTAGTGGGATTTATCTGGTTGTTTTAATCTGTATGCTCGTAAGTGCTCACTGTATCGTATTTCAAAATTCCTAAGGGTCTGACCCAAATAGACAGCATTACATTCTGGACATTTGAGTTTATATATACCTGACTTCTTTAATAGTGGTATTTTTGTTTTTACATTTAACAATTTTGTACTAACGTTACTTTCTGTTTTAAAAGAAATTGTTGTATTCGTTGCTGAAGATATTATCTTTGAAATATTTTTAGAAATATTTCCTGCATATGTGATGGTTTTATAAGTTTTAATTTCATCAGCTTGTTTAGGATATATTAGTTGTAATGCCACTTTTTCCTCTTTTTTACTAATTAGCTTATTTATCATATCTAATGGATAACCGTTAGATGTTGCTATTTGTCTAATTGTATTAATCTCTCTATCAAAATTACACTTGTTCATAGGAACTGAAAAAGCTCTATGTATCATTGAAATATATGCTGCTAGTCTGTGAGACACAGGGTGGTTAGAATTGAATGGAATTGTTACATCAGTTTGTGTTGGTTTTCGGTATAAAAGGTAGGCATAAAATGAAATGTAACTTCTGTCATTCTGACGATGATATTGATTTATCGAAACAATTGTCAACTTTTTAGAATTTTCAATAACTTGTATTATATTGTGGAATTAACTAGAGACCTTGAGTTTCACTTAAAAACACTAATATGAGCATATTCCACGAAGTAAGGGTCGAGACAGTCAATTTCAATAACTGGGTAATAATCTTCTTACTTTGCAAATAAAAATTGGGATGGCTAGTTTCAGGTCCATATTTACTATACTAATAATCAAAGGTTTCTCACACACCACTGCTCTCTGCACTAATATCCTAGAATCTCAGTTTACAAAATTCTGGGAAATTGAGGAGGTTCCTAAAGCTTTATACCTTTCTGATGAAGAAAGGCTCTGTGAGGAAAAATACAAAAACACAACGACAAGACACGGACGCTTTATAGTCACAATACCACTAAAAAAACAATCCTTCTGTACTTGGCGACTTAAAAAACACTGCCAACGACAAGACACGGACGCTTTATAGTCACAATACCACTAAAAAACAATCCTTCTGTACTTGGCGACTTAAAAAACACTGCCATTCGCCGTTTTCTAAATTTAAAAAAGAAACATGCTAAAAATCTTGATATGAAGATACAATATCACAATGTCATTGACGAATATATACAACTCGGTCACATGTCTCTTGCTAATTCTCAAGTTGACGATTCAGGATTCTTCCTCCCACATCACTTTGACTTAAAGGATAGCTCAACCACAACCAAATTACCTGTTGTTTTTGACGGTTCAGCAAAAACAACCTCTGGAGTATCACTCAATGAAATCACTATGGTAGGCCCTAATATTTATGGCAACTTATTTTACATTCTTTTAAGGTTTCGGAAACATAATTATGTTTTGAGTGCTGCTATAGCGAAAATGTATCGCCAGGTACTGGTAACACAACCACAAAGAAACCTACAAAAAATTATTTGGCGATTTACACACGACGACCACCTTAGGACATATCAGCTTAACACTGTGACTTATGGCACTGCATCAGCAGCCTTTTTATCTATCACTTCATGAAATAATTCATCGTCATTTAAATGAATTACCTGATATCTGTAACATTATACTACATGATTTATATGTTGATGATCTCCTCACCGGTGCCAATACGGCAGATGAGATAAGTAGCATTAAAGAAAGGCTTCTGAACTTTTACTGAAGTAGGGCTTTCCTCTAAGAAAATGGAGTTCTAACGAAAATAATTTTGAGCTCAACGCGTACTCCAGTACTATACATATCGGCGATGAAACTCAAAACAAAACATTAGTGCTGCTTTGAAATACATGTAATGACTGCTTACAATTTTCCATCAATATTTCCAACTTGTCATCAAAGATTACTAAAAGACAAAGACTATCCTCTACTGCACAAATATTTGACTCACTTGGACTACTTTCTCCTGTCACAGTTACAGCAAAAATAATTTTGCAAGAACTCTGGAAACTAAAAATTTCCTGGGATGAATCTGTACCTAGCGACTTGCATACTACTTGGTCTAACTATCACTCTCAATTGCGCAATATCAACTGTCTAAAAATACCGAGACAAGTCCTACTGTTTAACTTTGTCACTAAACAGATACACGGATTCTGCGACGCATCACAAGCAGCATATGGTGCTCGTATTTAGATTCGCTGTTGCGATTCTTTAGGAAATTGTACTTGTAATTTACTGTGTGCCAAAACACGTGTAGATCCAGCTCCAGTCAAATTGATTACAATACCAAGACTTGAACTCTGTGGTGTTGAAAAGGTATCATGTGCTTGTCAGCTCAATAATATCACATATTGGACAGATAATTCAGCCGACTTATTATCACGCGAGATTAGTCCAACAGACCTAATAAATTCCGTATTTTGGTTTCATGGCTATTAAACCAAACTAGATATTGGCCGTCATGTAACTAAACAAATGTTAACCCTATTATTCATGATATTCCAGAAGTTCGTACAAATATTTCATCCTTTGCTAACTACATAAATTAATTTGAAAAATACATTATTTCGTGTATCGAACGGTTTTTAAGTTTCACAAAGCTTCAGCGTACTTTTGCATACGTTTTACGATACATAAACAATATTCGACCTAAAAACATATACGTTAAAAGACTTGGACCACTGACAACCCATGAACTTGACAAATCCTTGAATTTTTTGGTTCGTTCCATACAGCATCATCATTTTCTCGTTGACTATTATAGTCTACTCAACTCTAAGCCACTGGAAAAAATGAGCAAACTTTTTAGCCTAAATCCTTTTTTTGGCCATTTGAATTGCATACTACGGGTTGGCGGTCGCTTAGACAATTCTACTTTTAACTTTTTTAAGAAACGTCCAATCATTCTCCCGTATAAGAACCACTTAACATTAATCTTAGCACGCTCTGAACATTCCAGACTCTTACATGCAGGGTCACAAGCTCTTCTTGCTTCAATGGGCTCGTTTCATGAAATTCAATGATAATGTCACAAGATATATTGGGTCTGAACTAAGAATTTGCGACTAATAAGGCCACTCTACGATTTCAAATAAAAATGAAAAAAGAATATTGAAATTTGAATTCTTGTGGTAGACTGTGGTAGGCTAGAGCCAATGGCAAACAAATATATTTTGCGCTGTTGTCACGAGGGAAAACTTTATAAGTAGACTAGTTATCTTTTTTCTTTAACACCCGTTAAAGAGAAACGCAAAGTACTGTCAAAACGTACTCTTTCAAATAATGTTCTCCTAATCGGGTGCCTCTTATTAAAAAAGGTAACTCTCTCGTAGTCAAAGAAATTTGAAAATATATATTTTAAACTGCAGTGATGATGGTTTCAAAATAGAAATTATAACGTAAAATGTATGTATAATGAAAATTAAATGTTCTTCATGTAGGTTGAGTCGTTTGAAAAACGAGTCATGTAACACACATACACAAATTGCGTTACCTCAGAGTTCCAAACTCTATTTAGTACCGGATAGCTTACTCTTCTTCTGTTTAGGGGAGTTCGAGTGACTGAGACACCATGTCCACATCCACTTGAGGAAGATTTGTAGAATTAGCTTCGGTGAAACCTGGATCCATTTTAACGATGTCTTTTAAAAGGCAAACAAACAGAAGCACATTTTCTACTATAAAATAATATAACAAACAACTAAAAAGTCGGCGAGGACGATATATGTTTGATGTTGGTTGTGGATATTGATGTCAATTGTCAAATTCTTCTAGTCGACTTCCACTTTGTATTAATAAACTTGGATAGTCAAGTAGGATTTGTCAACAGAACGTACTTTCAATCTGACAACAAGGGCTTCTGTCATTGGTCGACTTATAGCGGTTTATTTAAATCTAATAAACTTTTTAAATCTAATTTTCGAAGATATTTATAACTTTTTGAGATAAATATCGTTATCATAGAAAAATATATGATATTTTTATTCCTTCTGATATGATTTCATTTGTTAATTCATACCCATGAAACTAGCCCATTAGAGAAATATTCTGGCCACTAGCCGCAGGCTAGTTAAAAATGTACGTGAATGTGTCAGATGTTTCAGATTTAATGCTAAGCCTGAACAATACTTAATAAGCAATCTGCCTTCATCTTGTATCACAACATCTCGTCCATTTTCTGTCTCCAGTATAGATTACGCCGAACCCTTCTTACTTCGAGCTCGAAAGTAAAGAAACCCTAAAAGTGTCAAAGCTTATATAGCATTGTTTGTTTGCTTTGCTACAAAGGCCCTGCACTTAGAAGTTGTAAGTGACCTAACAACCGATTGCTTGCTTACGACGTTTTGTGCCTAGGAGAGGCAAATGCCATGAACTCCATTCAGACAATGGAACTACGTTTGTTGGTGCAAACAATGAAATTAAGTCATTTCTTAATACTAACAATAAATATATGTAAGACAATCTCTCCAAGGAGGATATACAGTGGCAATTCATTACCCCAAAATCTCCTCATTTAGGAAGGATATGGGAATCTGGTGTAACGTCTACTAAACACCATTTAAAACGTGTAATCGGTGACGTAGCTCTTACTTTCGAGGAGTTTGTGTATTGTATCAAGTAGAATCCTGTTTAAACTCCCGACCACTTTATCCATTATCTAATGATCCAAATTATATGAACCCCTTAACTCCTGCGCACTTCCTAATAGGAGAATCATTGACGACAATCCCTGAACCAAGTGTTCTTAATATCAAAGAAAACTTTCGCGTTTTCAAAGAACACAACAAATTGTCCAACACTTCTGGTCAAGGTGGACTAAATAATATATTTCACACCTTTAGACTAGAGTCAAATGGAAGGTAAATCATCATCAACTGCTTCAGGTGGGCATGTAGTCATAGTCAAAGAAGACGGCCTCCCACCACTCAAATGAAAACTTGGACGCATCCTCCAAATCCAGCCAGGCGGTGATAACATCATACGTTCCGTATGATGTTATTAGTGATGAATATAACTAGAGTTTCTGTCTTAGTGTTCTATGTTGTGTGTGGGATAGTTTTGTACTCCTAGAAATAAGATTTTGACAGTTCACTTGACATGTATGATAGGCAATAAAAAAATATACGTTAGTTTAGTAAAGTTAATAAAAGTTTCTTCAAGTGCATTTTTACTGCAGTAGAACCCATTACAACAGGTTATAGGCCCAGAGCACAAGAAGAACTAAATATAACGGCTGTAAGCAGACTGAGAAAAGGGTCGACAAATCGATTCCAAGTACAAGCAAGGTCAAACTGAAAACGTAAAAAAGGAGGCTGAAGAACCAAGCAAAATGAATTCGTATACGATACCGGTTTTAGAAGCAAACACTTTTAATAATTGGCTGTTTAGAATAATGGAAATATGTAGGAGAGAGGGATGTACTAATGCCATAGATCAAACACCACCAGCAGAAACAGCGAGTCAGACCGACAAAGACAACTGGAGCAAAAGCCAAAAAGGATGTGAAAGCGCAATCAATCATAGTGTCAGGTATTTCTGATAAACATCTAGACATCATAAAAGAAAGCACAAGTGCAAAGGAACAAATCGAAGATTTGAAGGCTGTCTTTGTAAGAACCTCATCGTTGACTAAATTAGCATTGTGGAGAAAATTGATTAACCTGAAAAACGAAGAAATTGAGAAACTCGAAGATTTATTTTTGAGGTTTGATACCACAATAAGAGAACTGAAAGAGAGAGGATCAGTATTAGATGAAGGAGACAAAGTATGCCACTTACTTTTATCTCTACCATCGAAATATAGCCATGTAGTGACTGCTTTAGAAACTATAGAAAATGTGAAACTAGATTTTGTGTGAAACATAGACTACTAGACAAAGAACTCAAACTCAACACACAATTTAACAACATTGAATCTATTTTTAAAGCTTCTAGTGGCTGCTACCAATGTGGGAGTCAACAGCATTGGTTTGCAGCATGCCCTAAAAGAGAAAGAGGTAGAGGTGGATACAATAGACGTCCCAGAGGAGGAAGAAATTATAGGCGAGGCTCGAGAGGAAGTGAACAGAGTAGTAGACAACACATAAATCAAGCCCGTGTTACAGAAGAGAATGAGAGTAAAATTCAGCTGTATGCAGCAAATTTATGTTTAGAAATTGATGGGAAAATAATAATGATTTTGGACTCAGGTGCGAGCAATCATTTCTTAAAAGAAGACTTGGAGAAATACATGATAAATATTAAAAACTTAGAAAGACCGGTAATAATTCATATTGCAAACGGAGAGACCTTACAAGCTAATAAAACGGGAACATTGAAAACAGAATGTCAAGGACAAAATATATCGATAGAAGCATTGATAGTTAAGGATTTGAAGCATAACTTATTATCAGCATCAAAACTTACATCAAAGGGACACAAGATTATTGTAGAAAAGAAGAAAACAACCATAACTGGGAAGAATTTTTCGTTCACATGCGAGTTCAATAAAGGATTGTACTTATTAATAATAGATAAAACAGAAAGGAAATATAAACTTGAACAGTGCAATATGACTGTAGAACAAAGTTTATGGCACAGAAGACTGGGTCATCCAGGAAATGACACCTTGGTACAGTTGCAGTTGCCCACAGAAACTAAAGTGTGCTCAACCTGTATGGGAGGCAAATGTGCAAGGTGTTCATTAAAGAATGCTGATAAAAGAACCACAAAAATTGGTGAATTAATCCACACAGATATATGCGGTCCACTTAATCCAACAGCTTGTGATGGCTCAAGGTACTTCCAAACTATTATTGATGATTATTCACATTTTCTAGTGGTAAAGACATTGAAAACTAAAAATGAGGCAGATGTAAATTTGATAGATTATATTGAAGAAGCAGAAATACATAGAGAAGTAAAAGTTAAAACAATACGTCTAGATAATGGAGGAGAATTCATTAGCCATGTTTTTAAAACATACTGCAAGAAAAAAGGGATAATATTAGAGTATACCATGCCCCATACGCCACAAGAAAACTGGACTGCTGAGAGGATGAACAGAACATTACTTGATAAGATCAGGACAAAAATTATTGAATCGCCTACCAACAAGAGCTTTACCAAGAGGAATGGCACCATACCAAATTTGGCACAACTGAATTGACTTGAGTAAACTAAGAGCTTTTGGTTGTCGATCTTGGTATACAGTATTGCCAAAAGGTAACAAGTTGAATGCTAGAGCAAAAAAAGCTGTAATGGTTGGCTATTGCGGTGGAGGATGGAGTTTGTGGTTACCTGATGAGCAAAAAGTTATAAGATCAAGGGATGTAAAGTTTGATGAATCAGTTATGGAGCATAAAGAAAGAAACAAAACCAAAGATGAAACAATTTCAGATAATGAGACAGTAAGACATTTTACTGAAGAAGAAATCGAAACACCAGAAATTGAACAGAACCAAACTGAACGCGACAAGACATGGATGAAACTAACTCAAATCAAGAAATTACTTCAGAAAGCTCTGAGGAGATAGATCATGATACACCTGAAGTACGAGAAGAGAGAATAACAAGAACAGGAAGAACTGCAAAGATGCCATCATATTTAAAAGACTATGATGTTTATGTTGCTTATTCTCTTCTTTCTTCAACATATCAAGAACCGAAAACATTTAGAGAAGCCATCGAACAACCAGAATGGCAAGAATCAATCCAAAAGGAACTAAAATCTCATGAAACATTACAGACATGGACAGAAGCAAAATTACCACTGAATGCACAAGCAATTGAGACTAGATGGATTTTTAAGCTAAAAGAAGATGGTACGAGAAAAGCAAGGTTAGTTGCAAAGGGGTTTCAAGTTCCCTACGAAGGGGAAGAATTTGACTATGCACCAGTTTGTAGAATCTCAACAATAAGAATGACGTTATCAATTGCGATGGAAAGAGACTACATGATCAAACAAATAGATGTTCCAATGGCATTTTTGAATGGCGAGTTAGACAACAAAGTTTTTATCAAAAAACCTGAAGGTTTGGCAAGTAAAAGTCAATACCTTAAACTAAACAGAGCATATTATGGTTTAAGAAACTCTCCAAAATGCTGGAATATCAAATTTAATGAAATTATGACAAAATTACAATTTAAAAGATCGGACTACGATTACTGCTTATATGTTAGAGAAAATGTCTACTTAGTTTTATATGTTGACGACGCTCTAATAATAGGAGAAGAATTATTAATTCAAAGTCTTTATGATGAATTTCAAGTCAAAAGAATGTTACAAGTTCAAACATTCTTAGGCATGCAAATGGAATTTACAGAAAATGGACTGAAAATGCATCCAACAAAAATGATAAACAAACTTTTGAAAGAATTTGACATGGAACAAACCAAATGAGGAAATCATAGAAAATGTTCCATATAGAAGATTGATTTGTAGTCTGATGTATATTTCACTAACAATGAGACCTGATATATGTCAAAGTGTATCACTGTTGAGTAGATACCTTGATAAACCAACTACTAGTACTTGGAATGCAGCGCAGAGAGTGTTACGTTATCTTAACACTACCAAAGAATTTGGACTGACTTACACGAAAGCAAGGACAGGATTAGTCGGGATGTGCGATGCAGATTGGGCTGGAGACAAGCAAACCAGAAAGAGTGTGAGTGGGTTTATAGTGTTTCACAACAATAACCCTATTTCATGGTTTTCGAGGAAGCAGACCTGTGTTGCTATTAGCTCCATGGAAGCCGAATATGTGGCAGCGTCCTTAGCAGCACAATAACTGGTGAATCTTAAGGGAATTTTGAGCGAGTTTGGAAATTCTAGTGAAGTTATTTTGCAATGTGACAACTTAAGCGCCATTGCCACAGTTAAAAATTTTGAAAATTCAAAAAGGGGAAAACATATTGAAATAAAATACCATTTTATAAAAGATTTATGTTGAAGTATGTTTGTTCTTCTGAAAATATTGCTGACATGTTCACGAAGTCTTTATCAAAAGAAAAATTTGTTAATTTTAGAAATAGTATCATTACAGAATAAGTCTTTTGTAGAATCCTAAAGTTTTGCTATTTCATTTAACAATTTGAATGTTTGTTTATTATTAAAATTCCAACATTAAAATTGAGGGGGCGTGATGAATATAGCTAGAGTTTCTGTCTTAGTGTTCTATGTTGTGTGTCGGATAGTTTTGTACTCCTAGAAATAAGATTTTGACAGTTCACTTAAAAATGTATGATTGACAACAAAAAAAATACGTTTGTCAGTTTAGTAAAGTTAATAAAAGCTTCTTCAAGTGCATTTTTACTGCAGTATAACCCATTACAACAATTAGAACTGCAACAAAGGAGCTGAAGCGTCCTGTAGTCAAGATAAGCGTTTTACCCAACCAAGTTAATTAATTTTGAAACCTTAAAGTATTTCAAGGCGAGGACCTATGTTAGTTTCAAATTATTCAAACACCACAAGATTCCCGTGAACAAATAAGAATATTTTCTAACCGAATTCTGTAACTTTTGTTTATATGTATGTTACTTTGTTTTATGTTTGTTATGACAGAATACTTTTGACTGTTCATGAGTAAAAAAATAGTACCACATCATTTGTATTGCGTATCATTATTTAATTCGTGAATTTCTAAAAATATAGTCGAACCCACAACAATTAGTATGAAATATAGGTAAGCATATCCTTAAGATAAGATATTTCTGTAAGAAAAGCTTTAAAAACGTAAGCTTTGCGTGGCTTTGAGTCTTCTGATTTTGACAGAAATATATATCTTACCTACCTAAATATAATGTACGGTTTTTGTTGTGTAGTTCACTTTTCTTTTACTTGAAAATGATTTAAATGTCAAAATCGATATTACGAAAAAAGTCTGTACATCAATATCATTAATTCTAGCTATATAAATATTATGATTAATTAAATATATCAGAGTAAACTTTGAATAAAACTTTCTGCAAATTGCTGGGAAATAATGTATACTTCCTGAGAGTAAAGTTTAGTGTAGTTTATTTTTCGTGTATTTAAATGTCAAAAGCGTAGTCGGACGATGCAACCTTAAATCAAGTTTCAGCTTCGTCTCAGTTTGCTGTTAACATTTTTGTACTATTAAAGTGTTCTGAAAATAGAAACAAATGGACGTGGAAAAGATTGTATGAATCTTGGGAGTAAAGTTTATTAATCCCTCAGTTAAATAATGCCCTCGCTCGGTTAGCTTCAGGATTAAAATTGCACTTTACTCTCTTGGTGCATAATAGTATATTATACACCAAGCGACTAAAGTAACCCATTTAATCCACCTACGGGATTAATGTCACTTTAGTCGAGAGGTGTATACGCTATTTTTTGCAATTCCGGTAATTCTACATACATTTTTAATAAAAATAAATACTACTTAGGATGGGCTTTTATTAAACTTGACTGGGCATCAAGGATGGACTTCTAAGATGCTTGGCTAGGCATCGAAGAGGGACTTTTATGAAACTTGGCTGGGCATCGAGGATGTACGTTTTTATTTGTACTTTAAATTCCTTGGGATTGTAACTGTCACTTTATATTCCATGGGTCTAAAAGTGACACTTTAGTTTTTAACATGTGAGACTAAAGTGACCACTTTAGTATCGCATTTGCAAAAATGACGATTATAAAACTGTATCGTTTTAGGTTTGTTTGCTTATCCACAATTCCGACGAATTCCAAGCTGAAGACTACTGCACAGCCTTATTCGATGAATTTTTCTTTGCTGGTCTGTCCAGGGACAATGTTACAAGACATCTACTCAAACTTTTATGGTATGTTCATCACAAATTACCAACAAGTAGGTTGCATTCACTAATGAAAGCTTTACAACCTACTCACCAGCATAGTGAGAAAGTTCACAACTTGTACAAGTTATTACAAGACAAGATTGTTTCACAAGAAGAGACAGTCATACCTCCAGAGATGGATATTGATATCAATTCGCCGTTGATGAGTGTGCCAACACCAGCTCCTTATCATCACACTTTGTAAATGAAATTGTAAGTAGATTATTAAATTTCAAGAATTTCTTAAAATACTCGATTGTCTTAATTAAAATAATTAAACATATGACGAGTAGAGAATTCCAATAAAGTTTACTTGGAGTATTGCTTTTATTTTACAAAATGTTTGAACTTTCATACACATCCTGGAGAACACAGAATAATTAAGAACTTTTTACAATGCATTTTGTTTAGTTTTTCTACAAATCTTGTCTTTTCTTACTTCTCTTGATTGTCTGTTCATTCAATACTTTTCATTTTTAGTATTAAATATTCAAAAAATTAAGACTATGTTCACTACAGGAAACATACCACATAATGTAAGGTTTGGTGAACACTGAGAATAACAGAGTAAATAAAATGTTTCAATGTATGGCTTTGTGTGGCAACCCTTTGTCATTCTTGAAAATCCAGTATTTTTCTTTCACATATTTCAGTTCTTCCGTATGTTCAACTTTTTTGTAGTAGCCTGATTAACTGTTTGACAAAATAATATCTGGTCACTCTTATTGCAATGAATTACTATTTCATCAATTTATTATACAATTCATTTAGTTCTCGCAGGGAGGGATCAACTTAATTACCTTGAGCTTGTTCCCAACTTCAGAAACAAAACTTCCAGCAGCATTACATCCTCAAAAACCTGTTTCAACATTTATTTAAGTAACAATTACAATTTTGATCGATGCAGTTGTTTGAGAAAATATTATTTGTTATTTAACTCCCACATGATGCAACTTTTATTTGTACAATGTTCTCCTTTTCAAGGCTTTCACTAGGGACTCTATTTAGAGGTGTTATGTGTCCTCTAATGTGGAAATTGATTGATCGATGCAGTTGTTTGATAAAAGATTATTTGTTATTTAACTCCCACATGATGCAACTTTTATTTGTACAATGTTCTCCTTTTCAGGGCTTTCACTAGGGACTCTATTTAGAGGTGTTATGTGTCCTCTAATGTGGAAATTGAGGCAGTCTAAGTGATAATATTTTTTTTAAATAATAGAAGTTTTTATTTATCTTTGTACATATAATTAAAACGTTTATAAATAACTGTATTTTATTTAATATTTCCCTCTGATGTATCATACTTTAAATGTCAAATAGTATTAAATGATTTTCTCAAATTTCAATAAAAAATGTGATATTCTCCTATTTGCTGCATAGGAACATGGATCATATTTTCTAATAATTTAAGCTATCTACCTATTCCACTCACATATGGTTTTGTGCTTTAAGTATTTATATTTTTCTATTTAGTCTTTGTTTTTTGTTGCTTCTCAAATTCATGTTAAAATTCTGTTCTAATTCAATCCCTTATAATGTTATTTCTCCCTCTATTTTTGATTTTCACAATATCCTTTAAATATTTGTTGTTCTGTTAACTAAATTGGCGCGATGAGCTTTGATTGGCATGGGAATAAAGAAATTATGTATATTTCCATACGATTATTTTAATGGAAATCGAATTTTTGGACTTATTTTTTTATTAATCTACAGTAAATTCTGAACAAATAAATTTTTATCAATTCGGAGTGTTTAAAAAAATCGTTGAATATGTCTACTGACGGAGTCTCTCTCGAACATTTTAGAAAAATATCTTTGTTATAGTGAAAATTGTATTCAAGACAAACTGGGCAAGTGGTATCTGCTGCTGAATGCACAGATTCAAAAAATATATATTTTAAAAACAATTCACCATAATATACAGATGCTGATTCAATTCAGTTTGATCTATTAATTTAGCTGACTCATCTAAATTAACTTCTTGTCTTGTCTAATAAGGTGTTACGTCCAAGTCAATCGATATAGTGAAGACTTCCTGTTTAAGATATACCTTTGATGTAAGAAATTATGATCATTTGTGGATAGATTAGGAGGAGACATTTAAATTATTTCCCAATTTTTTACAGATTTATCATAGAAAACGGACCAACTTACTTATTGAACTTGATAGGTCTAAGACAGCCTTTAAATTGGCTCAACATTGTTATACAAAGGAATTATCTATATCTCTACAGACATTGCTTAATTCATAAAATTTTGAAAATTAGTAATTAGGAGAATACTCTTTTTTGAGTCTGTTTATTGTACATACTTTATACTTTATTTTTTTAACCATGTAATTGGAAAAGAATAAGTTTGTTAACAAAAGCATTTTTTCATAGATATAGAGAAGGACTGAGCGTTCCCTATTCAGTTGTGCAGTGAATACAGACCGAAAAGTACGAGAGAGGCAAAGCGAATTTGTCGCCAGTAGTTGTCTCTATCTAGTATTCTGATTGATCCCATCACTGTCCTTTGTTATTACAGGCTTGCAGAAAAGAGACAGGTATTGGCAGCACAATCGCTTTGGCTCTTTATAGAGAGTGGTCATTTTTGGGAGGATAATGTTCAGTTAATTCTCTATGTCTATGCCTTTTTTATTGAATCTCCATAGAAATGCAACTTTCCTATAAGTGACAATTTTATAGCAATTAGCAAGGGATATTTAAGAGAAATGCTGCCACGCGCTTTCTTTGTGCCTAATTAACGAGAAAAGAAAAAAAATTATGAAGTCAAAGAAGATATTAATGAAAATGGAAGAAATATGAAAAATAGAAAATAAGAGTTAAGATGATAGATCGTAGCGAAGTGAGCATGCAATTATGCCGAGCTATCTCAAATGCCGGAGAGTAGGGGTGGGCGCCACTGTTTTATTTTTACTGAGCCAAAACAGAAGCTCTCCTTGTTGTCCTGGAACTCCCTATCAGTTAACGTAGTATATGAAAAAAAAATATGAATATTTAAGTAAAATATTTGTATTATTATTGAAAGAAAAAAAAAGAGATTAATAATAATAGGTTCTAAACATCTAACAGCAGAGGCCTGGTGGTGAACAAATAAAACAACGGAGTTGAACTATAGTTTGATCTATTTAACAACAAAAAAATAATGTGTACGAATATACAGATATGTTAGAAGCACAATGTCTAAATATATAAACAATATAATAAAGGTAACACACAAAGCATGAACATTTTCACCAATATTCCTGTCGTAGCCAGGTAGTACCGACAGCTGGGAGCTGGTTAAACGTATGGATGTAGCTGTATTTCAATCAGAAGCTACTTTTAATAATCCCTTGCTCAAAAACCTTGTAGCCCGTGCTTAAAACCCTAAAATACAATCAGTAATGAAGACATTGATAATTCCCAAAATAGATCTTCAAATAAGAAGAAAGTATTATCAATAGATTCTAGCTACATTAATAATATAAATGTATTAGATAATAAGTGCGTGCTCAACCATTGTGAGAAAAAATCTTACAAAACTGATAATACTCAATAAAAAAAATAATGAATGCTCACAAAATTCTATTAATATTGACTCTAATGTATCTTCATCGAAGAACAAAGTAAATTCAGGGAAGACAAATATAAGGAAAATTATCGATAAAAGTTCTCAAATGAAATTTACACACAGAAATTACAGAAGGTAATCGAATCCGAAGCTGATTTAAAAAAAATAAGATTCAAATTCGATTATTATCAGAAAAAAATAATAAAGTGGTGCATGATACAAAGAGATATTTATATCAGTGTTTTAAATAAGGTATAACAAATACATGGTTGAGCTACAGCTAAATGAGAAAGTCGGTAAAAATAATTAAATATTAAGAGACTTTCAAAAATTAAGAAAACAAAAATTACAGATACTCAAATTATTGTGTGAATGAAGTAAGATAAATAATTTGAAAACTCGATAGCATAATAGAAAATTCAGAAGCTAATTATGTAATAAAAAAACTTTCTATTGGCTGTTCTACGTTTTAGGCAAAATTCTAAACATATCAACTATAACCAAATACCCCATTGAAATATAATAATTTTAAAAATATCTCACATAATTTAGTTACATGGAACTTGTTGACATAGCCAATATATTATTAAAAAAAAATAAACGATTCAAACAACAGTAATGATTAACGCAAAGAATTATTAATAAATGTAATGTAACTTAAATTAGGCAAATAATTGAAAGTCTTTTGTCGAACAAACTCCAAAATTATATATACTGGCCAAATTATGTCACCTGATGGTACACTACATAATGTAATGAGTAATCCTTTATGGATTAGGCTTAATAGATGTAAATAAAAATAACAATTCAAAAATATATAAATATGCCGTGACTACATGATCATTAATTCTAAATAGATTTGAATAAAAAGAAATAATAAGTAAAGATACGGTATTTGGAGAAAGACTTAAATGAAATAAAAAAAACTGATAACCATTAAAAAATTGGAACTATATTATTTATCTGTAAGAATGGACACAGGTTTCTGTTTTCAATGCAATTAGCTGAGTTCAACATCAATCAGATAACTCTATGTAGATTTAGAAATATATATACACACACACACACACATACATATATATATATATATATATATATTTTTTGGTTAGTTTATTTCTTGAACCTATTTTATTTATTTTTCAAAACAATTATTCTTGGGATTTTTTGGTTCTGCATAAAATTGAAAAGTATTTTCAGTTTTTTTTATTTTACATTTTAGTTTATTTTTAACGTTTCGGACAGTCAATGTCCTTCATCAGAAAGGTAATCTACAAAGGACTGTTACAATTAATATGATGTACAATACAAATATATTTCTTAAAACTTACCATAAAACATGGGCCTGCGAGCGCAATGTCCATCACGTATAATTAAAATATCATTCCTAAATTAAAAACTTTTTAAAATAAACACACAACATACACCTTCATCGGTGCAACACAATATGCCTGACCGTCCAAGATCTCACATGTAAAAACAACATTTATCGATTGAAGGCCAACAAGTAGCAGTATTATCGTGTAAGTAAATTAGTTGTAAAACACAGGAGCAACTAATATCCGGAATATAATGTTCGTATTGGTATGTTATTTGGCAAAATTATGATTGTCGCGCCAGCATATGTACTTACAACTTGTGGCAAAAATATTTTTTTCCTTTAACTTGAAATTCATTGTATTAAATTAAAATAGATTTTTTGTATCAGACTTGGCGTTGATGGAATGTTTGTTTTTCTGGATTTCTATCATTTCGTGGATCTCTCTTCTCTTTTGGTGGCTTTCAGTTCGTAGTATTTTTGTGCTTTCATAATCAAAAGCATGGGTATGTTCAACAACATGGTTCGCAAGAGCTATCTTGTTTTTTTTTATCATATTTATGGCCATTTAAGCGGTTTTTTAAATGCTGACTGGTTTGTCCAATGTAGACACCTTCACAGTGTTTGCATGGAACTTCGTAGATAACATGACTTTTTTTGTCCTTGGGAATTTTTGACTTGAGTTTACTGAAATTGGTCTTTAAGAGATTATGTCCTTTGTGCGATACGGTTATGTTATATTCTTTGAAAGTGCCACCCATTTGTTCTGAAAGCCCCGAAATGTAAGGTAAAGTGAGATAATATTTTTCAGATATATTCTGACTACTGTTTCTAGATTGGGACTGATTGTGAAAACGATGAATACAGTTATTAAAAATTCTGTCAATTAGATTACCAGGGTAATCATTTAACAAGAGCGCTTCTTTACCTTTTTTTATGGCGATTTCCCTGTACTCACAGTCAGAAAGTTTTATAGCTCGATCAGCAAGACCTATGACAACAGATTTTTTCTGTGACATTGGGTGCTGGGAGTTAAAATTCACATATCTAGAGGACCAGGTTTCCTTTGTATACCATTCCGTTCTGATAGTGTTGTTTTGTATGGTGCAGCGTCAAGTCTAAAAAGTTTATTTTATTATGCTGTTCCTTTTCAACAGTAAATTGTAGTTTACTGTGAAAACTGTTAAATCGATTGAGGACGTCATTCACTCTGTTTACAGGCACCAGTGCTATGCAGTCGTCGACATACCTAAAGAAAAACGGAACCTGGTATTCCAGGTCTCCAATTACGGATTCCTCTAAGTCCTCCATCACCAGTTGCGCAACTACACTTGAGATGGAAGCACCCATCGCACAACCTTCTGTTTGTTTATAAAATTTATCCTCATACATAAAGTATGTAGAAGTTAAGGTCAGTTGTATTGCTTTTAAAAATTCATTCTGAGGTATGTCCGTATATGCGACTCAATCTCATTCCATTTTTTTATAATTGTATTTCTGGCCAAGTCGAAAGGTATGTTAGTATATAACGATACAACGTCCAATGACAAAAGTATGTGGTCATCAGGTAATATCAAATTTTTAATTTTGTTCTTAAAATCAAACGAATCTTTTATGTAGTATTTGTTTTGGTTTACCACATTTTGTAATATATTTTTAAGAAATTTAGAAAGAATAATATCACAATGGGAAAACAGCATGTATATTTCACCTAGTATGGCAAAGAAACTAAAAATTTCGAATTCACTACCACCAAGAATTTATGGGTTGCCAAAATTGCATAAAGAGGGCATTCCCCTCAGACCCATTGTGTCTTGTGTGCAATCGCCTTTTGAAAATCTTTCTAAATTTCTTAAAAATATATTACAAAATGTGGTAAACCAAAACAAATACTACATAAAAGATTCGTTTGATTTTAAGAACAAAATTAAAAATTTGATATTACCTGATGACCACATACTTTTGTCATTGGACGTTGTATCGTTATATACTAACATACCTTTCGACTTGGCCAGAAATACAATTATAAAAAAATGGAATGAGATTGAGTCGCATATACGGACATACCTCAGAATGAATTTTTAAAAGCAATACAACTGACCTTAACTTCTACATACTTTATGTATGAGGATAAATTTTATAAACAAACAGAAGGTTGTGCGATGGGTGCTTCCATCTCAAGTGTAGTTGCGCAACTGGTGATGGAGGACTTAGAGGAATCCGTAATTGGAGACCTGGAATACCAGGTTCCGTTTTTCTTTAGGTATGTCGACGACTGCATAGCACTGGTGCCTGTAAACAGAGTGAATGACGTCCTCAATCGATTTAACAGTTTTCACAGTAAACTACAATTTACTGTTGAAAAGGAACAGCATAATAAAATAAACTTTTTAGCCTTGACGCTGCACCATACAAAACAACACTATCAGAACGGAATGGTATACAAAGGAAACCTGGTCCTCTAGATATGTGAATTTTAACTCCCAGCACCCAATGTCACAGAAAAAATCTGTTGTCATAGGTCTTGCTGATCGAGCTATAAAACTTTCTGACTGTGAGTACAGGGAAATCGCCATAAAAAAAGGTAAAGAAGCGCTCTTGTTAAATGATTACCCTGGTAATCTAATTGACAGAATTTTTAATAACTGTATTCATCGTTTTCACAATCAGTCCCAATCTAGAAACAGTAGTCAGAATATATCTGAAAAATATTATCTCACTTTACCTTACATTTCGGGGCTTTCAGAACAAATGGGTGGCACTTTCAAAGAATATAACATAACCGTATCGCACAAAGGACATAATCTCTTAAAGACCAATTTCAGTAAACTCAAGTCAAAAATTCCCAAGGACAAAAAAAGTCATGTTATCTACGAAGTTCCATGCAAACACTGTGAAGGTGTCTACATTGGACAAACCAGTCAGCATTTAAAAAACCGCTTAAATGGCCATAAATATGATAAAAAAAAACAAGACAGCTCTTGCGAACCATGTTGTTGAACATACCCATGCTTTTGATTATGAAAGCACAAAAATACTACGAGCTGAAAGCCACCAAAGAGAAGAGAGATCCACGAAATGATAGAAATCCAGAAAAACAAACATTCCATCAACGCCAAGTCTGATACAAAAAATCTATTTTAATTTAATACAATGAATTTCAAGTTAAAGGAAAAAAATATTTTTGCCACAAGTTGTAAGTACATATGCTGGCGCGACAATCATAATTTTGCCAAATAACATACCAATACGAACATTATATTCCGGATATTAGTTGCTCCTGTGTTTTACAACTAATTTACTTACACGATAATACTGCTACTTGTTGGCCTTCAATCGATAAATGTTGTTTTTACATGTGAGATCTTGGACGGTCAGGCATATTGTGTTGCACCGATGAAGGTGTATGTTGTGTGTTTATTTTAAAAAGTTTTTAATTTAGGAATGATATTTTAATTATACGTGATGGACATTGCGCTCGCAGGCCCATGTTTATGGTAAGTTTTAAGAAATATATTTGTATTGTACATCATATTAATTGTAACAGTCCTTTATAGATTACCTTTCTGATGAAGGACATTGACTGTCCGAAACGTTAAAAATAAACTAAAATGTAAAATAAAAAAAAACTGAAAATACTCTTCAATTTTATGCAGAACCAAAAAATCCCAAGAATAATTGTTTTGAAAAAAATATATATATATATATATATATATATATATATATATATATATATTCTTTGTTTTGCTTTAACCTTGTATATAATTTTATATATATATATATATATATATATATATATATATATATATATATATATTAAACTATAATTTTTGATACTTACTTATAATTTTATTTGTAGATGGTTATATTATATTTAGAAATTTTGTTTAGTTTGGCTAGCTCAGTTATTGTTTTTTTATATAATTGTTATATTTATTATATATTTATTAATTCGGGAGCATGAAACCCTTTTTTCTCTTTGAGTCCTGGCTTTTTATAATGTTATATTTGTTTAAATAAAAAGAAAACACTTTATTTTTAAATAGATTTAATTTTAAATTCAATATTTTATATTTGATAATAATAATTTGAGACGCCTATGGTTATATTATACATACTTATTTATTTTCATAATTTCTTCAGTGCGCGTGCGTGAAAAAACTAGTCATGCGCTTTAGCATAAAACGAACAATTCTTACACGTAAGAAGCATCTATACATATTATACAAACATAGTTTGTTGACGATGCAGACAAGTGAATGGTTCAAACACATAAAAGAATTTATATAGAAATCATAGTTATATATGATACAAATTGCTGTGGAAAGAAAATAGTTATCTACATAGATAGAAATATAGGAATTATATACAGATGGACATAATTATTACATTAATAAAATTTCAAGCACCATATTTATGCGATTACAACATGGCGTAAGTACATATTTTAATTGGTTTAAATTCGGCCTTTTTATTAATATTAACGATTTATGCAATTAATTAACTATATAAAGTCTGTTCTCCTTCTTTTTCAGATCGATCATATTCGCAAATGTTTATCAATTTATGAAATCAAGTACTTATTTGAGTATTTTGAGTTTTTACTCTGATTATTGGCCAATAATATTTTAAACACACTGACCTGTTGTTCTTGAATTGGGATGAATGTCTCTGGACCCCAGGAATACTCCTCTGAAGCTCCAAAAACCAAAATGATGAGAAATTTCGAAGATTGTTGCCGAAAAACTTGATATAATTAACTGTGAGTATTAATAAGATTGTTTTTTATAGTACTTTATAGTTTTAATTGTGTTAAACTGGGAATTTCTTGAAATTTCTGGAACATTATCACACACACTCCTCGCTTCTTGACACCAGCTTCCCAATTTTTTAAGCATCCCCTCGATTCTCCACTTTTTTCAACAAAACAGTCTTTTGTTTTTCTTTAGGTCACTATTTCAAAGTTTATTTGTTGATTCACAATTTTTTCTGTCATATTTTATAACCAATAAAATATTGTCCTTGCAATCAAATTAATTGAAACTTCTTTCACTTATTAGAAAAGTTTCATACATACACTCTTTTACATTATTAGTTCATTTATAGAGTTCCTATGAGTTTTTTTAATCATACATATAAATTAAAGTTGGTTATACATAGATACATTTAAATGGTACAACATCCAATATTGTTATTGACAGTCTATCACTGTTACACTCATATTATTTATAAATATAAATTCTTTTATGTTATTTGTCTGTACTCTTTGCATTATATTATTTATAATAAACTTTAACAAATTATTATTTATTGATTCAACGTTTATTTTATTTACCATACATGATTTATCTATATGTCATTATTTGTTTATCTATGAAAATCTATTGAATTATATTCTATTCAATATTTGTATTTGTTTTTATTCTTAAATTAATGATTATAATGAATTAACTATAATAATATTTGTTTTCATTTCAGATGAACAGCTGATTATGTTATGGAAAATAATCTTCGTCTTAGGCAACTTTATTTACATCATTACATTGGTTAGGCAATCTCTATATTTTATGTTATTATTGAGGTAATTTCTTTATCTATTATATTGTTATAGACAATTATTTAAGATATCTTTACTTGATATGTTGTTTAAATTAAGAAAAGTGTTTCCTTTTCACTTGTTTTCTTAAATTATATTATTTTCATATATTTTCATACTAGCAACATATTTTTATAGAACTAATTCTCTTACTATCTATGATATCTGGTTCAATATATATATATATATATATATATATATATATATATATATATATATATATATATATATATGTATGTATGTATGTATTTTGCAGGCCAAACTGTTTTTTAGGACTAACTAGTTTGTCCTAAGTGCGTTCGGATAAACTAGTTTCTCCTAGGCCAAACTAGTTTATCCTAACGCTCTTAAGATAAACTAGTTTTGGCGAATATTAATATTTAATATTTCACGCTAAACTAGTTTATCCTAGGACAAACTAGTTTATCCTAGGACAAACCAGTTGGTCCTAGGAAAAACTGATTTCGAAGTGCAATTAATGCTCTCATGTCTGTACCTCAATAAACAGATTCCAATAACATTTTTAATATACCGGGTGGCTCAGCCACTAGGAACACTCCTATAACTTTTGAATGAGCCATTGGATTGCTTTCAAAATTGGGGTGGTAATACTTAACAAAATTTGCAATTATGTTACTTATGTTACATACAAATTCAAAATGGCCGACCTCCGGTTTATCCGGAAATGACTAGAATTTTTGATTTTTAAATATATAACACCCTGTATATTTTTCCATATTTAGTTGCAAAGAGTTGAAGTACATCCGATCTAACTGTCAAATATCACTTTGGCATTTATTTTAATTTTATTTAAGTGTTCTAAAAATTAAAAAATAATTTTTCAGTAAAAAATAACATCAGGATTTTGTTCATAGGCGCCCATGCTTTTTTTGATCGAAAAATTATTTTTTAGTTCTCTTAAATAAAGAGTGGTTTTTAAAAAACCTATTTTTTCATATTTTTTTATTATTATATTATTTTTTACCAGTGTACCTTCCACTTGAAACTAATATGGATCAAAAGCAGTGGAGGCAGAAATTAAGTTTTGAGACTAGACGACTACAAGAAAGAGACTCATTATAACGTACTTACAAATGAAAAGTACTTAAAGCTTATTTCTGAAGTGGAGGAGGCTGAGCGCTCAGAGAAAAGGACCCCAATACAACAAAGGAGATTACAGAGGTTTGGTTTGCTTAGCATTGGCAACGTCAAAAAAATAGTTTCACGGTCCGAAGGAACTATCAAACACTATCTCACTGTGGATGAGTTGTATGATGTGATTGATGCTGCACATGTAGCAATAGGACATGGTGGAAGAGACAGACTTTTGGCAGAAACATCTAAGAAATATGCAAACATCACCAAACAAATGATTCTTCTTTATCTTTCAATGTGTGAGACATGCCAACAAAAGAGAACAAAGAGGAAGAGAGGATAAGTATCCAAACCAATTCTTCACTCTGAAATGAGCAGTAGATGCTAGGTGGACTTAATTGATTTTCAGAGCCAATCAGATGGAAAATTCAAATTCATCATGGTCTACCAGGATCATCTTACTAAATTCGTAATACTTCGCCCATTAGAGAGCAGAAGAGGTAGCCTACCACCTGAATGATATTTTTCTAACTTTTGGAGCACCTTGCATTCTACAATCTGATAACGGAAGAGAATTTGTTAACCATGTTATAACTGAGCTAGCCAGTCTATGGCCAGAACTAAAAATTGTTCACGGAAAGCCGAGACATAGAGCCAAGATTCAGTGGAGCGTGCCAATCAAGACGTTGAAAACATGATTGCTGTCTGGTTGAAAGACAATAACTCCTCTAAATGGTCTGAAGGCTTGAAATATGTCCAATTCACGAAAAATAGAGCGCTTCACTCAGGAATCAAACAATCACCCTACAAAGCAATGTTTGGAATCGAGCCTAGAGTTGGACTCAAGACCAGCTCATTGCCCGCTGAAACGATTGAAAATATTCATGATGAGGAGGATCTACTAAAACTTGTGGATCAAGAAGAGTCAAATCAAGAAGATGATATTGTTGGCGATCAAGTAATGATTGACGATCAAGTAATAATTGTCGATCATTAGGACACTGAATAGAAGGAGAACCATGATACTCAGAACCTTGCAGCAGAACGTATTAAAAACGCCCGCAAAATAGCTCAAAAGAATTTAGAGAAACAAGCTAAAAGGATGAAGTCATCCTCTGATTAATTACACCAACCAGCCAAAGTAGGAGATAATGTTACTGTACCAATACCCGACGTAGACAAACGAAGAGGGGAGCTTAGAAATATCATTGGTATTATACTTCAAGTAAATAATGATGGACTTTACAAAATAGGCACAAAACATGGCGTTCTGCAGAGTTTGTATACTAGGTAATATTATTGAATATTTTTTCTACTTAAAATATTAAATAGTTAACCTCGAAGAAATGAAAGAATTTTGAATGACGGGTGAAATTTCAATTTATGTAGGCATAACCCGTTTTCGATACTTTATGCAGAATTATCATGAGTGCATTACTTGTCATAAAGTATAAAACGTCCAAAGCAACATTGCTCAAAAAAGTAAGTAGACGACACACGTTTAAAAATACAAGGCGCTATTTTAACAAAAGCTAAACCAGCTGGCATCTTGTATTTTTAAATGTGTTTGGTCTACTAATTTTTGTGACCAATGTTGCTTTTGACGTTTCCTGCTTTCCGACAAGTAATGCACTCATGATGATTCTGCGTAATATAGAATCGAAAACGCGTTATGCCTAAATAAATTTAAATTTTTGAAATAATACAAAATTCTTCAATTTCTTCGATATTCAATACACAGCCCTAGCATCCTTTGATGTTTTTTAAGATATTAAATATTTGACCATAAAATAATGACTTTTAAGTTTGTCTTTTATCTTTTTACAGATCTCAATTTGACATTTGCCCGCAAAAATTCATCTTGCAAGAAGATGTCAACAATTACGAACGGCAGCAATTAAGTATTCTGTGGGGTTAGGGCAGGGTCAGGGCAAGGATTCATCAGGTGTAGCTGTGTGAAAAGTTGTTCATCTAATAGATGCCTATGCAAGAAAAAGTAGATCTTGTGCAACTCAAAATGTCACAAGAGCACATCTTGTAACAAGAAGTAGGTTTCTTCTGGTACTATGTATTACTATAGTGATTACTTTTTATTTGATTTTACTTTATTTGACTATTACGCCATTTAAAACAACTAATTGATAACTTCAGTCATAAATGAAATTTTCAGTAATTATTTCTTTTTATTTCCTTCTCTCAAAAACATAAGAACAAACTATTTGGTTTGTCCTAGGAAAAACCAGTTTGGCCTGAAATATTGAATATTGTAGTAATAATTTTATTTAACAACAAACAAAAATATTACTAAATGAAAATAACATAAACTATTTAAAGTATATAATAATACGTAATCCGTGTTCGCTTCTACCCTTCACCATGCTACTATGTATAGGACTAGGTTACATCACTATCGGTGTGGTGTAAGGCGATTCGAGTGGCGCCATCTTACCATTTATAACAGAGTCTCAGACGTTGTGCGGGGCATCTACATGAAGGTGGTACTGTAGATAGAGCTGTATAGCCTGGTAGGGATCGTTCTGCTATAACCTCCCCCTCTAGCTTCGAGATCGTCCCGATGAGAGGCTAGCACACCAAGCAGGACGATTAAGGTTGTTGTTTCTTGGGTCTACCTCGTAATCCTTTCTTCCTTAGGGGTGGATTGGCAGGTGATGCTACTTCCTCCGTGGTCATATAGTTCCTCTCTGCACTCGTTAATAAGCGACTCGCATACTCAATAGGGTGTTCGGTTGCTCCCTCCCCCTGGACCAAAACTGCACCGATGGCATAGCTACTGGCTTCGTTTGGTTGCAGGGAGACATCGAAACTAAATAACTCACGGATTTTTCGCTTGGTGCCTGTTTTCTTTTGTGGCGAGTAAGTGAGAGGTAGGCTGTCACGAAAAATTTCATCTATGTCTTCCGGTGCATACGCATTACTCGTGTGCTTGTTTTCTTTAACATTTGGGAATCTGGAGTCTGGAGCTTCCCATAACTCATCCCGTAAGGGTGACGTGAAAAACTCTAAGAATGGAGATAAAACGTCATCATTCTCGTCAACGTCCGTGATGTTAAGTTGTCTTCTAGTATCTGGTACCTTAGTTGGTTCGCTTTCGATATTTAGAGATTTCTTCGGCTTCTTCGATTCTGCTGATTGATCCCGTGGTCTTTGTATTAGTCCTTGGTACTGTGGTTGAAACTCAAAACGCTCGAAAGGCCGGTCTGCGTAGTACCAGCACCGTTGTCCTAAGTCTAACACGATGCCAACTTTTTCTAGGAAATCTATACCTAATAAGGTTCTGTTGACCACGGCGTTAGGCAGCACGACAAAGTTGATATTATGAGTTCTACCGCCTAACTCTATAGTAGTAAATGTTGTCAGTAACTCTGTTTGCTTTTGAAGTCCATCAGCGAGTGTGACTCGGGCTGTGGTTTTGGTGAATGCACAATTCTTGTCTTTTAAAAGTTTGTAGAGGGTGACGCCAGCTACGCTTGTTTTAGCCGCAGTATCTATATGTGCTTGGCCCTTAATACCACATATTCTTGCAGGAACTGTTGGGACTTCAGGTGTAGATCTTAAAAGCGTATTTATCGAATAGAAGTGGACAGCTTGGGCATCGACAACTTTGCCGACATTAGTGCAATTGGGACAATTGCTGCGGAAGTATCCAGCTCTGCCACATCCGTAGCAGTGAAGGTGACCTTTGTCGGTTTTGGTAGCGGTTGATTGTGTAGGCTCCGTATGTGTCGCAGTCGTTTTAGGTTGGTCTTGCTTCTGCCGTTTACGACATTCTTGTATGCTGCGACCTTTAAAATTACAAAACGTGCATCTTAATTTGGTTTTCTTTACCGGTAGCGTATCGGTTGATTCATTGCGTCGTAAAGTAGACGTATCCTTGAGTTCCATTTCTAGATGCTCAACTTGTCTAGCTTTTGTCAGCAAGTCAGTAAACGTAGTGATTTTTCCTCTTGGGATTTTTTCCCTAAGTCTAATGTGCATAAGACCGTAGATTAGATCAATCTGTGTTTCTTCGGAATGTCTTCCTTGTGGAAGTTTGGAAAGGAGTGCTCGTTTTTGACAAATAAATTCGTCAGTAGGTGCCGAGATTCCTTGAGTGGACTTGAAGATATCTAGGTAAATTTGATACGCGGCACGGATTAGTCGAATAGCATTATTCCAGTCTGTTGCTTCTCCTGTTATGCCTTGCCACCAAGTAGCTGCAGTGTCAGTAAGTAGTAGTGGCAAGCCTTTAATTGCGTCTTGGTCTGTGATTTGTTCCATATCCTTATAGACTGCTATGGTGTTTAGGAAATTGTCGACTGTCTCATGACAACGTGTTCCGTCGAATCGGGCCGTGCATTTGCTCAAACTCCCTTTCTTCCGATTATCTGGTTCTGTCCTTATGCCGGCTACGGCTTGTAGAAGCTGTTGGAATTGCTCTGGAGACATCGCCATGGTTGTTTGGCTTGCAGCAATGCGTTTACTTCGACGCGGAATGTTTGGTGAAATCGGATTGGATAAAGTCAACAGCGAATATTCCTGTCGTTATAACTGGAAAAAGCCGGACTGACGAAATTCCAATCTGTCAAATGTGACAGTTTCGATTCTACAAGACAAAAAAATGTCGAAGTATTCACGAAACTCTCACTTGCATTCAGGAATCCTTAATACGAGCTCCACGTCAGGGCGCCAGTGTAGTAATAATTTTATTTAACAGCAAACAAAAATATTACTAAATTAAAATAACATGAACTATTTAAAGTATATAATAATACGTAATCCGTGTTCGCTTCTACCCTTCACCATGCTACTATGTATAGGACTAGGTTACATCACTATCGGTGTGGTGTAAGGCGATTCGAGTGGCGCCATCTTACCATTTATAACAGAGTCTCAGACGTTGTGCGGGGCATCTACATCAAGGTGGTACTGTAGATAGAGCTGTATAGCCTGGTAGGGATCGTTCTGCTATAATATTAATATCCGATAAAACCGTACAAACCTAAAAAATAACTGCCAGACAAGAGAGATGAGTAACCGGCAAGTGTGCATCAATTGCATCAAGCACTACGAAATCAGTTTTTCCTAGGATAAACTAGTTTGTCCTAAGATATACTAGTTTGTCCTAGGTTAAACTAGTTTGGCCTGAAATATTAAAATTCGGCAAAACTAGTTCATCCCAAGTGCGTTAGGATAAACTAGTTTGGCCTAGGAGAAACTAGTTTATCCGAACGCACTCAGGACAAACTATAGTTTGTCCTAAAACACAGTTTGGCCTACAACATATATATATATATATATATATATATATATATATATATATACCTCACGATAATTTTTTCCCTCGGATAAAAATAATTCGCAGTGGATGAGCTCGTTTATATTCCACAAAATAAGATAATGACTAATATATTATTGCAATTAACATAACTACGTGGAATATTGAACAAAGATCTAATAAAAAAAATAACAAAAAACTATTATTCGCCATTTTGACAAAAACTATCTAATTTTGGTAGTTATAAATGGAGGCAGAATAATAAATAACCTTGGTATTGATTCCAACAACAAAAACTAGTGTGTTCCAAATGAATATACACCTAAAGAAAGAAATCAAATACTAATTTTCACTGTACAATTTAATTTCTTTCTGAAAATAATTACTGAATAAAACATTTTCTCGAACAATGAGGCGACTTGATCTACAAAATCATAGAAAATAAATGATATGAAACTAGAAAACTGTGTCCCAATAGCTAATAATATTAAGCACATAGTAAAAAAACGAATTCACCACATTTTCCACGAATAATAAGATATATTGAGTAATGTTGGCCATGAATAAATAGAAAATAACTTACATTAAAAATGAGAAAAATGATAAAGTAATCGCACACTGACCCCTAATTAACCCAACCACCGCGTGTCAAAATTAACCCAGAAATAAATTATACCGAAAATTACTTAAATCCCGGATGGAATAAGACAAACTATACTTATAATAAAAAAAATTATAAGTACTAATTAACGGAATAAGTAAAGGAAAATAATATCTTACCCTGGGATGGTTTATTGGGGTTTCAAAGAAATGTGTAGTCGATGGTCTCAAAATCCTGAATTTCAGATAAATCTTCACGTATTCAACCAAAGAACCAGTTCAGAACTAAACTTCCATGAAGATTTCTTAGGAGAAAAGGCCCCAAAATCCACAAAAAAGTGACAAAATACGGGGTATTAAGTCTCCAACCAGCTGAACACAACTCTTGAAGTGAAGAGAAATCAAACTTCTCTTTAAATTTCGTTCTCACAGACCCCGATAAAAATAAATCAAATAAAAAGACATTAGATGGCAAAAACTAACCCGCTTGGTAAATAACGAAAGTGTAGAAACGACAGTGAAGACCTGTATACACGCATTGTTTCAAAATAATAGATTACAATTTCCTTTATTATAAAACCCTACATTTTACCGAATTGATTCTTAAAAAAAATATTGATTTTAGCAAAACACAATGCACTTTGCCTGTATGCAACTAACATAAAACGAAACATTATACAGTAGAACTCCAATTATCCGAACTCCGACTATCCGAATCGCCGATTATCCGAATCACTTTCAGAAAAAAATTGTCCAAAAAAAGTCTAAGTGCGCTATTATTCTTCCCCCCGCGAAGCCAGTGTTTGCGCGTTCGCTCACTATTGCATTGCAGTCACGGCGCATTGCAGTCACGGCGCACCTGTCATTGTTTGTTTTGATTGTAGTCAGTGTGCTATTGACCTCGCTCGAGGACGCTACTCTTTCGCTACGGCTTACTTTTGTTTGTGCGTGTACAATACTGTATTGTTTTTTACCATGGCTTCGAAAAGAAAACGTGTTGTGCTATCGTTAGCGGACAAACTGAAAATTATAGAGCAACTCGATAAAGGTGTAACGGGTAAGAAGTTGTCTGAGATTTATGGTGCTGGACAAGCAACAATTTGTGACATTAAAAACAGTAAGTCAACACTTTTAAACTTTGTTTCGGTGCTTGAAAATGAAGATGGAAGTTCCTCCAGGAAAACAATGAAGACAGCAACCAACAAAAATTTGGAAGATGCCGTGTTTAAATGGTTTCTGCAGCAACGTTCTATGGGAAATCCGATTTCAGGTCCAATCCTTTGTGAAAAAGCCAAAATCTTAGCAGAAAAGCTTGGTTATTCATCTTTTAAGGCTAGTACCGGCTGGCTAAGGAACTTTAAATTCAGGCATGGTGTACGCGAGTTAGATTTGGCTGGTGAGAAGCTTTCAGCAGACTCTGCAGCTGCTGGAAATTTTATTGAAAAATTTAAAACTGCAGCAGAATCCTATGATCCGGAGTTTGTTTATAATGCCGATGAAACTGGCCTTGTTTGGAAAGCATTACCAAAAACCACTTTGGCTTCTAAAAGGGAATCTAGTGCCCCTGGACATAAGGTCAGTAAAGAACGTGTTACAGTGCGTAACTGTGCCAACACCACTGGAAATCATAAACTACCACTTCTTTTGATAGGAAAATCAAAAAATCCAAGAGCATTTAAAAACGTAAAAAAACTTCCACTCTTCTACAAAAGTCAACCCAAGGCGTGGACTGCAGCTTTGTTTACCGAATGGTATGATGAAGTGTTTATTCCTGAAGTGAAAAAGCACCAAAAATCGGTGGGAAAAGAAGGCAGTAAGGTGCTTTTAATTGTTGATAACGCACCCACTCATCCTACAGCAGAACTGTTGGAAAGAGAGAATGGGCAGTTTAAAAGGACGTTTTTGCCTCCCAATGTTACAAGTTTGCTGCAACCCATGGACCAGTCTGTTATTGAAACAATGAAGCGCCATTACAGAAGGCAACTGCTGAGAAAACTGCTGATCGAAGGTGCTGAAGATGAAGAATTGGTTTTGGCAAATCATAGCAAAATAAATTTAAAGGACTGCTGTTAGATGGTAGCGGAAACTTGGAGTTTGGTTACGGCAGTGACGCTAAGACGTGCGTGGAATAAACTGATAGGCGTACCGTTTGAGAAGAACAAAAAAAAGAATCTGAAGAAAATGAGAAACAAGAAAATGGAGAGGATGAAGATGCGTTGCCACTAGAGGAAATAAGGAAAATGATTGTAAAAACTCCTGGTTGTACAGAAGTAAGTGCTGAAGATGTAGGAGAGTGGATGGCTTGTGACAGGTCTTACCCTGGTTTTCAAATTCTCAATGACGATGAAATTGTTGAAAGTGTGAGAGAAGATGTTGAAGTGGAAGTGGAAGAAGAACTTTCTGCTGATGTTGAAGTAGATGCTGGACCATCAGCTAGTGAAGCATTTGCCGGCCTCGAGACTGCTTTGAAGTGGATGGAGCGTCAGCCCGAGTGTGACCACTTGCAACTGCTCACCGTCAAGCGAATGCGTGACCTGGCTGCCCGAAAACGGATGAAGACCGCATAACAGCTTACATTGACGGAGATGTTTGAAAAACAATGATTTTTATTTCTAAACTTGTACATAAGTACATTCTATTTATATTTAAAACATGTGAAAATATCACGTTTCTTTCATTTAATTCAATAAAAAAATAGTGCAATATCAAAACGTAGCTTTTTTTCTCTCCAATGGCAATTTTTTTAAAAAAACTCCGATTATCCGAATATTTGATTATCCGAATGGGTCCCGGTCCCCATTAATTCGGATAATTGGAGTTCTACTGTATAGATATTTGAATTATAAAGGTTAAGTCACGATTTAGTTGAAAGAGTTGCAGAAGTAGAACGTGAACTGGGCATAATATCAGTCAGTTGTGGGTAAATTAACCAGATATTTCACTTGAATATATCGAGATTATACTAAAATAATAACAATTATAATTTATGAATACTCGAGAATGTTTAATAGTAAAATCAAACCGTGACAATGCTATTTGAAATTGATAGCAGCAAGCAAAACATTTTGCTTTTTTATAACAATATTTATGGAACTAATAGGTGAAGGTACAAAAGTATGTAGTACAAATTGAGCAAAATGGGTAATGGTAAAAAATCAAGAAGTGTGACATCTACAATATATTTGAGTTTGCAAATCATTTATTCAATATTATAAATAAGGAACATCCAAAGTATTGAAGTAATTATAAAAAATTAGTATTTTATATTAAAAAATGGTAATCACTTTTATTTCAACACTGGAAATAATCAAAATTTCTTAAAATCTAATTATAAACTGTTACATAGTCGTACTATTATCTGCATGTAACGAATTCTCCCTACGATCTAATGATGCCATCGATTTCGGAATAGGATTCATTGAACAGTGATCTAAATTTGCCAATTCTCTACGTAGCCCAGCTACTTCTATTGTCAATCGTTGATGTTCATTCTAAAACATTATTGAAATACGAAATCTTAGACACAAAAAAGTTTCGAACTAGACCAGCATAGTAATCTCTTCAACCTAATTCTTAAATTTTACATACATATTAAGTATGTAGTATGAGGAAATGTAGAAAAATGAAGAATTAGATCTTCAATAAAAATTTGGAAATTGTATCGGGTGGATATACTTTTTTGGTACATTTACTAGGAGGATTTCCGTGAAAAATCACTTGACATATAAAAGTTTCGAATTAGACCAGCAATATTGAGATATAAAGTAAATTATTCAACTTTTTTCCACATTTTCAAAATAAATGTTGACATCTCAAAGTGTGAAACTTTTGTTAACTTTCTATTAAGAATATCTACAATTTACTTTTGACGTTCATTAAAAACAACAATATTTAGATTATAGTATTAAAAAAAATAATTAACAATCATCAATATTAAATCTTACACTTGTGTACATACATATTCAACAGAAAATTTGGAAGTTGTACACATTTGAATACCGTTTAACAATCCATTTGTATTATTTATGAATTTATTGTACAGTTTGTCCTATAATAAATTTATTATTAGAAATGAAAATATACTCACTTCTTGGGAATTCAGACATTTCTGATCTAATACTGATGATCGAACTGATACTTCAAGCTAAAAAATAAGTAAATTAAAAAATATAATTCTGTGTAGAGAAAAAAATTGGTAATGGGTAGATAAAGTCGTGGAAATATCCTACACTAAACTGAAGTGGGAACGTTTAGGTATAGCCCAACTTTGGTTCACATTAAGTCAAAGATATTGTAATGCGTCTTGACCTGTGATTTTTAGCACTTGGGTTATTGGAGAAAATGTTTTGACCATGAAATTTTATATAATTTTGAACGAAACTTCTTTAGAAAATATTTTATGATTTAATCTTGAGAACATTACATCGGATTTTTTTCTCCATCATTTGTGTTATTATACTTACCGAATATTCATGTACTTTTTTTTCTATGTTTTTCACACACTTTTCTATTTCTTCAAGATCCTCCACTATTTTGGTCGAAGGTACCTAAAAAACAACATGGATCAATTGTTCATTATATTCTGAAGCCATTTTATATTTACCAAATCTACCGAATTATCCTGTTTGTTATGTTCTGTTAGTTTGTCTATGCCTTTATCAAATGTCGACGTTATATAATCTAACATATTCGAGGTCAGAATATGGGTGTTCATTTTTTTTTCCACGTTTCCTTTGCCTGTTAATTTAATTTGTGATACTAGACGCTAAAAATTAAACAAGGGTCAAAATAAAAAAGCTGTAATATTGAATGATAATACAGTTAGACACTTATACCTAGACACATGATGTAATAGAGCAGTTGAGAGCTTGAAAGTAAGAAAAATATTGGCACATTTTCATGTTTTATGCTAGTTTAAGGTCCAAAAATGTATAAAATCAATTGGGTTGATTAAGAATGATGATGAAAATTGTGAAATTGAAGTCATTTTTGTCACTTATTGAACATAACAACACAAATGAGTTTATAACAGCTATTCCTTGAATAAAATTCACATTACTCTTTTACGATATTTCCTATTTGTTGACGGTGAGTATTCTGTACTAGTTACAGGTGGTGTATATAAAGAAATATTGCCATCTAAATGCTGTTCTTCCATTAATATTTTCTTTGAAATTTTACTAATACTGGAATGCAATGGCATTGCCTTCATTGAATAATATTCCATTTTAAATGGAGATGTAGAAACTGATTTATGAGAAGATTTTATTAGGGATGATGTCTGATCCACTAGTTTAATATTGGCTTGAATATCTTTATTTCTTCTATATTTATCTGTAATTGATTCATGAACAGATTTATCTGGTGTTCTAAAAGCTGCTGAACCTTCTCCACTCTTCGGTAAAACTGAAAAAAGAATCAATTATTAGATCCTTTCAAGAAAATTTCAATTTATTCTATGCACTTAAGGATGTCAAATCCCACAGTGCATCTAATAAATTTTTAAAATTATCATTTTGGAAAATTGTTTCATACTAATATATTTTCCAGTATTTTTAAGAAGGTATAAATGCAAAATAATTTATATTAAATTTCTAATTAATTATTGGAAATAAAATGAGTATGTAATTTGACTGAATCTCACACAGAATACACCAGTCAATAGAAATGTTTATCCATGTGTAAAAAATCGGGCAACAACGTGGTTATTCTAAATAATACTAGTTCCAGAGAGAAACAACCCACAGTCAAATGGCACGTTTTCAATTTCAATTATTTCTGTTAAATTTACAGTTAAGTGATATTTTTATCCTGTAATCAAAATGGTAGTGTTGATTCTTCAACATACTTTAATTTGAACAATTAAATTCCACATTTTTTATTATTGGGTATACATAATTCATATTTTTTACTAAAAATGTAAGTACCTGCAGTTGTGACAGAGGTATCTTCCGGAACTGAGCTAGTACTACTAGTACAGCCAGAGTTGCTCTCAACTGATTCATTTAAACAATCCCGTATTATCATCATCCTTTGTTTTTTTAAAATATCTGATGATCGTTCTGAAGTGCTACATGATCGCTTTCGTCTATCTGGCTGACAATCAAATTTACTAGGAAAACAACCTGGTTTCAACTGTACTTGTGGTACAGATCCCATTATATGGTATTCCATGTAATTCGTCATATCATTTGATAACTGTAAAAAGAAAGCAAACAAATTTTTACGGATATATAAGTATATATGTAGGAACAATACCAATAGTCCAGTAAATGAGTGACCAAAACATAAAACAGGTTCTTGAGCGGCTTTTCCCAAATATCTTGAAAAGTTTACAGTTTACAAAAGAAAATATGATAAACAACATTGAAGACAATGAATAAAAGGAAAATATTGTACCTAAATTTACTAATGCAAGTGCAAAAGTTACTGAAATATGGTGGATTGTTGATGTTTTGCTCGCTGGGTATTGAATTAATATTTTAGGTCTTATAACTAAGTTTTAAAATTTATTGTAATAAATGCGAATATCAAATAGAAAAATGTAAATCAGTAACTTTCAGAACACACGGTAAAATATATTTCTTATTTCAAATATAATTAAAAGTAGAATTCGACATACTTTTGCCTAGCAAAAATAGTCAGAACCATAACAATTTGCAACAATAAAAAACATTTTACTAGGTCAAATTTAAATGATTGTTTTGTTTACAAACTAGTTTGTAACGAAAATTGAGGCCATTTCAAAACAAAAAATGGAACAATTGCAAGTCAACAAAAAACTCAGAACATAATTTGGGGGAATAATAAAAAATAAGTTCAGAGCAGACAGAACAGAGAGTCGGGCGAAAAACGCGAAGAGGAAAAGTCCTTCCCTGTCACGGTAACGGGTCTTAGCTTTCTTTTGTTTTTTTGAGTGTTAGCGGCTTCGTAGGGAGAAGTTTCTCCCGTTGTGTCAGGGTGTAATAGGGATATTCAGATATCCTTGACAGTGAACACTGTCCCCCTGCGGTGGCACAAATCGGGAAAAACTCTACCTCTGGCCGAAATCCAGCATAGCTCGACACCGGTTAATAGAAACTTAGCGTCGTCCGCAGTTTCTAGATCGATAGTGACTCCAGTCAGAAATTTGAGGCAGGAGAAGGGAAGTTTCCCCACGGTAAGTTTTTGAACAAGTCTGGTATTTTTTTATTGAAAAGATAATTTCTTATTTTCTTTGTGCGCTGATTCTAAACTTGGTATCTATAGCATAAATATATGCATAGGTAGAAGATATAACAGTTTTTTTTTAAATTCGATCACGGGGGTTATTGGACAAGTTCGCAGTTTCAGTTAAAACTGCAGGTCCCGGCTCATAATTTTTGGGCACCGCTCGTTATATATGATATGATTTTATCGTGTGGGATAATATAGTAAGATTTCCTCAAAATTTTAGGAAATGTTGGGTATCCTATATGTAACTCGACAGGATTTAGGTATTATTTTAATTTTTTTATGTGTCATATACCTCGTAGAGGGACATAAGACCGAGGTAAATTAAAGTGAATTGTAATTAGTATCAAGAGCCCGGAGCGTATGATTTTGTCTCCGTAAAGGCAAGTTATCAGTAAAGTGTCGCTACGATACATAATTTTGATTTTTCAGACGAGGTTAGGTAATCTCATAGTAAGTAAAATAAATATACATTGAAGGTTATTCAAAGACCTGAAAATTGCAACTCGGAAACGGGTGTCGATAAACATTTATTACTCATAAATCAGCAGGATTTTAAACGCATCTACTTTCACTTTCTGTTTATACAAAGTGCAGTGACTCGAAACCACAGTCGATTTGTATAGTATTTCTTTAAGAACAAATAAGTTTTTCTCGTAGCGAGGTAGGTAAATTTACGGAATAAGGGCTAAATCATACGGTCCGCGCACACATTGGACATATTTATAGATAAGTGGGTAGTATATTTTTATTGTGAGGGATTTAAGATTTGTTTTGATATTGGGAGTATTTTATACAGAGAAAGATTTATTATATTTTATTATACAACTTTGTGGTTTTCCGATAATTTATTCAGATGCCGACCTTCCCTTTAGAGTGTACAGCGTTTCGGGATTCGAGGCCCAACGAAAAGGTCAATCCTGGCCTGTCAAAGGTAATTAGGCCGCTTTAAGTCCAGGAGTTCCCAGCCAAATTCGGACCGGTTTTATTTTACTTCCACGCTCGGCTGTTTTATTAAAAATTAGTGACAGCAGTTATTAGATTATGAAAAAATTGTATTCAACTTTTTTTAAAGAACCTCAAAAAATCTTTCAAGTGAAATTGATCTGAAGTGATCAGCATAATAATTAACAGAGTTATAATAAAAATAAATCTTATGCAAAATGGGCCCCAGTCGAATCGGATGAAAATGTAGTATGACATAGTCTATAATGCCCTGATGAAAAGTCTCTATTGGCCGAAAAAGATCTAATGAATAATTTTTGAGATACAGGGTGTCAAAAATGCTGAGAACAGATTAGTCCACTTAATGAGATAATAAACAATATGGCTATTATAAAAGTGAAAGATAATCGTTACAGTTATACAGCGTGTCCACGGATGAGAGGGAGTATGTAAAAGATACATGAATTAAAGAATTATTTGTGATTGTATTTTAGATAAAGTTGTAAATTAAATATTGTTAATATGTTGCAGTGACGGTCTATTAGATTCGTCTTATACGAATCCAATTACCTGTGTTGAGGGACAGCGAATGTTGACTTGATGGCGTGCGTACCCCAAAAACCATAATATACTAGCAACATCTGCACAGGTAATTTCGAGCACCAGATTTGAAAGTACAGTAGTAACCGTCGATACTAGTTTGCTTTTCATCTTCTATTTGATCGTTAAGCTCAATGTCATTAGTTGGTCGATATGAAATCCAAAGCTGATACTTGGTTACGTTTCTGAAACGAGAAAAAACTCTAAACTCTTAGATATCCTGGTTGTGGTAATCTGTTCAACTCCCTGAGCATTTCAGACTGAAATTCTTCGTCGTTGTCTCTTTGTAATTTATCTTGGGCATATGATGGTGCCAATCTTACTTGGTAAGTTTTCATTGTGAGACTTTGTATAAAGTGGAGCATCAAAATTGGAAAATCTTGTAAGTGTTCAGGATCTAAACGCACCCACCTTTGAGCACTTCTTGTATTGAGATTCTCCGTTTCAACTACCGCTTGAACGACATTTCGTTCTCTCGCCTTTTCAAGTAAACTTTGAGCCAGTTGAGCATCAACTACTTCTATATGGATAGTTGGGCGATATTAATTAATAATGGATCCAGCTATTCGATATAAATGTCCTACATGCGAAAGATGCTGAATTTGTATTTTTTTATCTAGAAACTTAAAAAATTGGTTTTATGTGTTCATTCTTTGCTTCTACTATCTACCTCGATATTGTAATAAGGGAATCATTCGTATCTTCGATGTTTAGTTGATGTTGGTAAGGCAACAAAAGTGCTGGCATTTTGTGCGTAATACTTAGTTGTGCAAGTATTTCTGTAGCATGTCGATATCCTCTATTGATTATTAGTTCCTGGAACCACCTTCTCATTCAAGCTCATTCCGCAAAATAGCAGCATTATTATTTTTACTGTCAGAGAAGTTTGGTCCATGAACGTCAAATATTTAACCATCAGGTGCTACTACTACTAATAGATTCAGGTGAACCTCGGCCGAGCAAGCTCAAGCCAAGGTTCCGGCACTGAAGCCACTGGTGGGCCCATTGTGCCATCCCCGCTACTCATGCATCTATGAAGCCAAGTCCTTCAATGAAGGACTCAATCCTCTTTAGTGGATGCCTGCATGTGTCCCCAGGGGCCATAACAGGGACTCCGAAGAGATTCGCCTGCGTAATATAGCCCAACGTGGACACACTAGGAGGACATGGACCGACGTTTCGTCAGCCAATCCGCAACCTCTACATATGGGACTTTCCTCTAAACCTAAGTTATGGAGGCGTTTTCTCAGACAGCAGCGCCCTGTAAAGAGTCCTGCTGTCTTTCTTAACCAACTCCTCAGTAGTTCTACAGCTACCCTAGCATGTCCATCAGTCCAACATCTCAATAGGAGCTTGGACTGCCTTAGACCCTGTAGAGCGTTCCAAAGGTGTCGGTTTCCCAACCAATTCCCCGCCTTCTTATTGACTGCTTGTTTTATAAGGCACAAGGTTGGGCCCGGGCCGCTGAAGGGAGATGCCGCCTCCGCCACAGCTAGTCCATGCGCTTTTTCATTAACTTCAAAACCAGAGTAAGCCGGATTCCATTCTAGTCACACTGCGTTCCGACTTGTTAAGTCAGCAAGCCTTTCTCGACATTCAGCAGCAAGCCCTGAGTTCATGGTATATCCACTCATGGTATATGGTTATGTGTCGGTCCACATAACCTCTGTCTAGGTTTATTTGCGCACATTCCAAGATATAGCGCTTACCTCAACCTGATATGCAGATATCCCCTTTCCCAATGGAACACAAACTTGTGTCTTTGGGTTCCTCGAGTAAATTCCATCCCCCGCCCATCAATGGAGCATAAGCCATCTGTGTACCAGACGATCCCATGAGGTGGATTTTCCTCTCCAAGAATTCTCTATTTCGGATCTTCCCCCTATAGGGGGTTTCGAAGGAGTATCTACGCAGGCAAACATGAGCCACCCGGGCCAAAACTGGGACATAACCCAGAAGTCTTAGCTTCTTGGCGTGCCTGCACCCTTCCGTACATCGCACATATCCTAAGCTTCTTAAGCGCAGGAATAATCACCTCCAACGCAGCAGTTGGTGTGGTCTTCATGCAGCCAGTTGCCCCCAAACTGACCACCCTTTGGAGGCGTGCTAGTTGCGACCAGACCAGAGCCGCATATGTGAGTTTAGGCAGCATGATCACTTTGTAGAACCATAAAATAGTCTTAGGGGTTAGTCCCCATTTCGGACCAATGGCTCTCCTACAGGCACAGTACGTGTTAGTCACCTTGCTTAGGCGACTATCAAGTTGAGCCTTCCATGTCAGTGTCTTATCCAGGATCACTCCCAGATATTCCACTTGTTGAACCACTGAAAGTGGCACTCCGCCAAAGTGCAGACCCTCCGGTCTTATACCTCCCTTCTTGGTGAAAACAACTACCTTAGCCTTGGCAGGATTCACTGCAAGTCCGTGATCGTTGCAGCACCCCTATACCTTATTCAGGGCCCTCTGCATTATGCAAAATGCCTTCCAACAACAAGGACAACGATACCATCGGCATACCCAATTGCTAGAAAGCCATCACCGTTTAGTAGTGATATTAGTTCGTCGATTACTAGCTTCCACAAGGTGGGTGAAAGGACGCCCTCCTGTGGACATCCCCTATCGTCGACCATTTCTGCCACATTGTCCTTCCACGAGGTCTCTAATGTGCGGTTGCGTAGCATGGCCCCAAGCCAGTGAGTTATTATTGGCTCTATTCCATGATTTATTGGAGCTCTACACATTGATTCTACAGGATTGCTGCCGTATGTTCCCTGTATGTCCAGGAAAGCGCCCAGAGCGAACATGCCATTTTCCAACGCCTTTTCTACCTGGATCACCAGTTGGTGTAAGGCATTTTCTGTTGACTTGTCACATCGGAACGCATGCTAATTGTTGTGCAAAGGATGCCTAAGCCCAACCCTTTCCCTCACATACCGATCAACCCACATCTCCAGTGTTTTTAGCACGTAAGATGCTAGGCCGATAGGTCTAAGAGACTTAGCAACGGTGTATGTAGTACGACCGGGCTTGGGTTTAAAGACAACTTTTACTTGTCTCCATTGGTCAGGAACAAATATGCTTGCCAAGCAGACCGAAAAGGTATGCACTAAGATTGGACCAATAGCTGTAGCAGAGCCGTAAAGATTTGGTCCTTCCCCGGATATTTAAAGGGTCTTAACGTACGAATTTTCCAAGTACTCCGTTCATAGGTAACTATTTCCTTTTCTAGGCGATAGCCACTCCAACTTGGACGTTGTGTTCCCACATATCCCATGCCAGGGCCCTCCTGCCCGACTGCTTTACAGCCGAGAAAGTGAGTATCTAATAAGTGCTGCAGGGTATCCGCCGGTGTTTCCGAGAAAACACCCAGTGTGATTTCCAGACAGCCAAGAGCAGTGTCAGGAGACTTCGTTAAGATTCGACGCAGCCTTGACATTTGAGGTATAGTTGACGTAAGAGCTTTAAAGTTTCGGCTTATCCTTTGATTTGAAAACTGTCATAGTCCAGTTAATATTATAATTTAAAATGCTTATTTGACGATATATTTACTTAATATTATAATTTCAACTAACAATCGTTAAAATGTATTTATTAATTTTATAATTATTAAATACATTTATCGACTGCCCAACGATTATTTTTAACCCGAAATTATGGAGCGCCATCCTACTTTTTAAGATACTTAGCGTTAATGTATAGAACAAAATGCATTCCTTCAAACAATGTTTACTTATTTATATTTAAAAACATCTTAAACATAACACCAGACAATTAACACTACCTTATATCTCGATTTATTAAGAAGAATTAGCGATTTCAATTTCAAATAACTTATTATTTTTCCCAACTTTGACTGAACTATAAGTATATTTTGAGACAGCAATTTTTTCGAACACACCAGGTGTTCATCATAGATAAACCACACTCGCTTTTTAGTTGGTAGGCTGACATCAAGATAGAGTGTAGTGGTATTGGTAAAAGTAAACAAAATATTAATACCTTTCAGAGTTTAGCTCCGCAACATAATTTAAAGGGGATATACCGTTACATTGCCGCACAAATCATTTGTGCGTACTATACCCAGACGATATCCTCGCAGAAGGCCCGCCAAGCATCTCTACGAGCCAGCCTAACGGCGCTCTTATTCTCATTTCGTTTCTGACGGTATTGCTCCCAATCCAGATCCGACTCTGCCTTCCTAGCCCTATTAAATAGACGCCGGGTTCGTTTCCGCAGCGAGTTCAGAGAGTTGTTCCACCATTTGGTGCCCTTACCCTCTTTCCTCGTTTTCTCTGCGCAATTGTCTTCATATGACGAGACAATAATCGAGCCCAGCTCCGCTATGGCCCAATTAATCTCATCATTATTGCCGAGACACCTAGGGAATCCGTCGAGCCTCCCCGTGAGGTCCAGTTTATACCGTTTCCAGTTGGTGGTCGTAGGATCCCTATACCTTACTGATTGTTCTTCAACAATAGCATTGTAACTGAAACATATGTAACTGTGATCCGACAATGACGGGTCATCATTAACATGCCAGTATTTTACCATACTCGCCATGGTACTTGACGCAAGCGTCACATTCAGGACATCAGTCCGAATCCTATTCCAATGCTACTAGAATAGGTTTCAGTAGGTGTCGACCACTGTGCACACAATAGAACTGCCTGAGAATACGAAAATTGATACTCTTATGAATCTAGCTGTACGTACTATCAATAAATATAATTGCTCGTGGTTATTGTGGCTCTGGATTCTACATAATCTTAGCGAGTATTTTACCATACTCGCCATGGTACTTGACGCAAGCGTTACATTCAGGACATCAGTCCGAATCCTATTCCAATGCTACTAGAATAGGTTTCAGTAGGTGTCGACCACTGTGCACACAATAGAACTGCCTGAGAATACGAAAATTGATACTCTTATGAATCTAGCTGTACGTACTATCAATAAATATAATTGCTCGTGGTTATTGTGGCTCTGGATTCTACATAATCTTAGCAAAATCCGTGACATGTGTTTTTCTGTAGCAATAGCACCAAATCCAATATTCGTGGGGACAAAACCTTGTTCCAAAGATTTTCTAACAGTAGCAATTGTCATATACTTATTACCTGCCTACTTGAATATCCAAACATTAAACACCAAAATGGATCGGAAAGTCCATGGCGCATTTTGTATAAAACCATCAAGTCATCTGTCTTAGTAACATACCTGTACCTATTCTCATAAGGCACACTATCGCAGTAAGTAAATAATTCGGAAAACTGCCGTTTAGTTACGGGGCATATAAACATTCAAATTAATCGTCAGTTAAATTATTCTCGTCGTATTGTCTCGTTTGATGGTTTCACACATAACGCATTCCTTGTAAGAACGACTGAATATCAGCTACTCAAATTACATGTGGTTGATTAACGTAGCGCAATCCAAGTAATAATGGTTGTAAAATAAAGATATTGTTATCTAAATAATTAACACAGGATTTAACACTTTCTGGAATGTAGATGTCTCGGGAAATAAAATCATGAGCCCTACATTCGACAGATACTCTAAGTAGATTTTCATCTCCGTTACATATCAAACCGTACTATTTCATGTTTGCATTAATATTTTCAGTCTTAATCAAGTAGGGTAAATAGCAGCTATTTAATTGCGGATTGATTGATTTCAGTTTGTACATATTTTTGTTACATGATTTACATCAAGAGAATGTCTAAGAAATGCGTCCCTTCCCCGAATAGCTATTTTAGATTTTGCTGCATTCTTGTTTCCATATATTCCAGTCATTAAGCGACATTGAAATATTCCATCACAAACGTAACAAGTAAATAGATTTACATTTCTTAAATGCATCTTATTTTAAAGAGAATACTATTCGAATTTGAATATAATTGTAACTAACTAATAACGAATAAATTAATTAAACACGAACGCAATTACTAAGTATTAAAAGACACTGTTAACATAAACTGTCAAAAAATAATTTCCAAGGATGCATTAATTTAATGTACCATTGAAGAAAACTGTGAATCTCTAACGGTATATTCTTTTTTTATATTACTTATTTACTAATTTTCAGTTTTCAATATCTTTACACTTTAGGTGGGTGTATTTAAAATTAAAATCAACAAGTGTACCTACATAGATACATGAATAATTTACAACTTACTTCTTCCTATAAACTGAAGACAAAAATACAGATTTCTTATTATATTACTTTTATAAGCAATGGAATTAGCGAATTTTATTGATCTGATCATATTATAAATAATTCAGTAGCATGTGATTATCTTCTGCTTCGATCTTAGCGACTTGACGATATATAGCTCTTTTATAAAGCCCCCCCCCCCTTTTTTTTAACTTTTGAACAAGAGGTGTTTTAGCGAAATGCAGTTAAGACAGCGTGAAACTATGTCAAAAATACAACATAAAACTTCAACGCCTTGACGACAGCGTCAGGACGTGTGGTAAGTCGAAAACAAATGGCGTATAGAGCTATCTTGTTCTATTAAAGTTCTTTGCATAATAGAGGCGGGTAATCAATAACCAACGTTATTTTTCGTCACCCAGCAACAAATATTTTATCACGTTACAGCATAGAACTTGAAAAGTTAGGATAGACATATATGTAAGCCGTTTTAATCAATTTTCAGCAATCCTAACTAATGCAGCCTCATCTGATGAGGGCAGCACACGACATCCTTATACTCCAATTAGCATTATAACCCTGTTTGATTCATCCAGATATCTCTCCTAATAACGCAGATACACGTTTTCATCCCCACACCCCGATTAAAAAATCGGTCGGATCAAAAAAAGTTTTATAATAATTAGAATTTTAAAAAAGTATGATGACATAATTTGACATTTTCTAAAATGGCGGAGATATGCTTTTTTTAACCCCTACAGTTTTCGCCCCTTTGGGAGTATTGCAACCAAAAAGGGAGGTGCAAAACAAGGTGTTTATATTCATTTCAACTTTCTACGTATAACTGTTCTCGAGTTATGCGAGCTACATACACACATACGTTCATACGTACAGGCGTCATGACGAAACTAATAAAAATGGGTTCAGGGATGGTCAAAACGCGTATTTCAATTATATATATATTATCAGAAACCCAATTACCATAGTATATGGTGTAGGGTATACTTTTACAATTATTTCAATTACATCGCATTATACTTAAGACATATATTCATTTTTTCATTGATGCTTTGGTCCAGATAGAATTTTATTCGTGTACAAATTTAGCCCATTGTTGTTTATCTCTTGCCATTGTTTTTGCCTCTGTCCATGTTTTTCCTTTTTCTTGCATTATGCCTACCATAACACCATCCCATGTTTGTTTTGGTCTTCCCTTTTTCGTTCTTTTTTGTATTTTTGATTGCCATACTTTTTTAACTGGTCTTGTATCGTTCATTCTTTGTAAATGTCCCCACCAGCTTAATTGTCTCTTTTCAATAAATTTAAGTGTTGATTCTATTTCAAGGTCTTCTCTTATTTCCGTACTTCTTAGTTTGTCTTTCTTTGTGACTCCTTTAACTCGCCTAAGATACTTCATCTCAACTGCTTGTATTCGACTCTTTTGTCTCTTTGTTAATACCCAAGATTCACATCCGAATGTTAATATTGGCCGGTAAATTGTTTTAAATACATTTAACTTCGTTTTCTTGGAAATTTCCTTTTTATTTATGAATGTCGAGTTCATCGTGTGATAAAATTTCATCGTTTTTTGTACTCTATTGTTAATTTCGACTTCCTGCGTCCCATTTTCTTCTATTTCTACTCCCAAGTATTTATATCTTCTAACTTGCTCAATTTGTATTCCCTCTAACTGTATATTTAGATGTTTTTGTTTCGGTCCTATAACCATAACTTTGGTTTTACTTTGATTCACTGTCATTCCAAATTCATCCGATACCGTGCTCCATATTTCCATATTCTTTTGTAAATCCTTCTCTTTCCCTGCCATAATTATTAAATCATCTGCAAAAGCTGCTTCTGATATATCCACTCTTCCTAAATGTTTGTATCCAATGTGTAGTTTTGCCATTTTAGTTGACGATTTTTTAATTATTTCATCAATAAAAATTGTAAATAATAATGGACTTAGTCCCCCTCCTTGCCTTAATCCTTCTTGTGTTGAAAATGGTTCTGATGTTTTATTCCTGTATATTACACAATTTCTATTATTTTTGTAAATGTTTTTGATTATATCTATTATTTTGTAATTTACTCCCCTTCCTTCTAGTACTTTCCATAACTTCTTCCTTGGTACTTTGTCAAAAGCTTTTTCCATGTCTATAAATCCCATATATACCTCTTTTTCTTGTTGTGAGAACTTCTCAATTATCTGTTTCACTGTGAATATGTGGTCTTGGATGCTTCGCCCTCTTCTAAATCCACTTTGCGATTCTTCGAGAGTATTTTCTATCCCTGGTCTTATCTTACTGTCTATAATCTTCTCGTAGACTTTCATAGCAGTACCAAGTAGATTTATTCCTCTATAATTATTGCAGTCTTGTCTATCCCCCTTTTTATATATTGGAACTATTAAGGCTGTCTTCCAATCTTCTGGAATCTGTTCTTCACTCCACGCCCTGTTGTATATTGTCAATAATATTTTTGTTCCTGTTTCCCCTAAATTTTTGAACATTTCTGCTGTTAATTTATCAATTCCTGGAGATTTTCCATTTTTCAATTCATGTATTATTTCCTGTAATTCTTTTAGAGTTACAATGTCTTTATTTTCTATTATTGCATCCTTTTTTTTGTTAATGTCCTGAATTCTGTTGTCTGCTCCTAGTAATTCCTCAAAATACTCTTTCCATCTATCAATTACTTCGTTTTCATTTCTTAGTATATCTCCTTTTTTATTTTTTATCCATGTTTTTTCTTGTGGTTTTTCCTTTCTTAATAACTTCAATGTTTTGTAAAACAGTTTTTGATTTGATTTACTATTGCTTTCCATTTTTTCGCCAAATTCTTTCCACTGATTTCTTTTAGCTACTGTTACCATCTCTTTCACCTTTTTCCTCTTCTCTTTGTACACTTCATAGTTTTTCGTTGTTCTGTTATTTATATATATTTTCCACGCTTCTTTTTTTAATTTTACTTTTATTTTAATTTCATCCGTCCACCAAGCTGTTTGTTTTTTCTTATTAGTTTTCTTGCTACAACCACATATTTCTTTAGCGGTTTCCAAAACGGTTTTTTTGAAATAATCCCACATTTCTTCTAAATTTCCATTTTTCATTATATCACAATTATTTAAGAACTTTCCTGATAATGCCGTTTTGTATTTCTCTGCCATATCTTTGTTTTGAAGTTTGTATGATCTGACCGATTCATATTCTATTCTTTTTTCTACTTTTTGCCTATTATGATTTGTAATTTCTACTTGTTCTCTTATTTTTGTTACAAGTAAATAGTGGTCACTTCCCATTTCTGGTCCTCTTCTAACTTTGGTATCCAATACTTCCTTTCTATTTCTCTTTTCCACTAATATGTAATCTATTATGGACCTTTCATTTCTGCTTTCTATCACACGTGTATATTTATGTATGTCTTTATGTTGGAAAAATGTATTAGTTACAATAAAATTGTGTAATATGCAAAAATCCAACAGCCGTTCTCCATTATTATTCCTAAATGCTTCACCATGTTTTCCTATCACTGTACTGTAAATGTCATCTTTTGTTCCCACTCTGCTATTCAAATCTCCAAGTATAATTATTTTCCCTTTTGCATTTTCTGTAGCCATAGTTAGATCTTCCCAAAACCTATCTTTATTTCCTACTGTATCGTCTTCATTTGGTCCATATACAATTATTATAGTTTTTGTGTCCATATTTTTATTTTTCATTTCTATCACCAGTAATCTTTCCGACCATCCCGTCCATCCAGTAATTTGTTCTTCTAAGTTTTTATGTATTATGCATGCAACTCCTGCTGCCGCTCTTTTCTCATTTTCAATGCCACTATATACGAGTATATGACCATTATCCATATTCACTATCCCTTGTCCTTTTTTCTTTGTCTCTGTTATAGCTAGTATTCTCAAGTTTGTATTTTCAAACTCTTCTTCTAATTCTTTTTCTTTTCCTAAAATACTTCTAACATTCCATGTTCCAATTCTCCACATTTCCAGTGCTAATTTTACTTTATTTTGATCAAATTCCGTTACCGTGTCTTTTTCTCTGTTACCATGAATATCAGGTTCTTTATTTAGTTTTTTGGATGTATTTATTCCAGTATTTTCATTCTATTTGTTTCTTTATCCCATCTCCATTCTTGCCCATTTACTGTTACCTTATTATATCCCATTTTTACTTCTTTTCCCTTATGATTTTCTAATTTTGCAAACATCCTTATCTCTTTTTGTTTTTCTCTTTCCTTCTTGGTCATATCATTATTTATAAAAACTCTTTCTTCTTTCATCTCCTTTAATTTAGCTTTATTTGCCATAATTTTTTCTTTATCAGCTTCTTTTTGACATTCCACTATACACATTTTCTCCCCTATCCTGTTAACTGCTTTAGGCTCGATATTTATTTTTAGTTGTTGACTCAAAAAGTTTCTGACATTTTCCACCAATTTCGACGGCTCATTAGTATCAAGTTTCAATCCATTTATCATCACATTATTTTTTCTTCTTTCTTTATCTATAATTTCCATTGTTTTTTTCATCTCTTCCATTTCTGTTTTCATTTCTGCATTTTCTTTTTTAATTGCTTGGTTTTCTTTTCTCAATACTTCGTTTTCAACTTTCAACTTTAATATTTCCTCGTTAAACAGAGCCTGTTGATCTTTAGTTTCTTTGATCTCGTTTTTAATTAGTTGTTGTTCCCATTTCATAACCTTTTGATCTGCAGACATTTCCTTCATTAACGCTAAGATTTCATCTAACTTTTCATCTTTTTTACTTTTAGGTGGGGTTCTGTTAGTCCTCTTGCTAACTTCAAATAATCCATCCATTTTTCTTTTCTTTGAATCTTCTGTAGAATAATCATCACTATCCATTTTGTTTATATTTTGTATTCAACTACTATTTGATTATATTATTTTCGTGGTAGCGTAAGACCAAGGTACCCAGATCAACTCTTCGGAGATACTTAATCTATCCAACCACTTATTATATATATCTAGTTTCTTTCTTTATTTTGTCCTTTATTTTTTAAATTTGACAACGTCGCGAATTATATCGTTTTGAACTCGCCTTAAATCAATTGCTTTTTATTTCAGTAACTTAATTCTAACCTATTTATTTAATTGTTTTTACAAAATCTAACGTTTTTCTTTGTTTTTTTTTGTAGCACTACGTACTTTACCTTTTGTTTACACAATTCAAATTCTAGTTAATTAATTTTCGCTGCACTTTCCGATATATCGAAATAAATGCAGGCGAATTTTATAAACACTTTATTATTTCAATTAAAATCTCAAAATCGATTTTTTTTGGGAATTGCTATACTTCCTTTACTAGTGTATAGGAAAGTAAAAGGTTATTTACTTACCCCCATAATTTTTTTATTAGTGTTTCAAAGTTAAAAAACAAAACATGGATGTAGGGTTGCCGATACTTTTAAATCATGATGTCTCTTACTCTATATGCCTTTTGATGTTTCCGATTCTGTACGAGTCCCGGCGCCATCGTTAAGACGGCGGGGTTTTAGGTAGGTATTATTTTTGAAATAGTTTCACCCTGTCTTGGTCGTATTTCGTTAGCGCACCTGATTCAAAAGTTATTAGAGGGGTGACTTTTGTATATTACACTACTACCAAAATTAACGCACCAGCTTTAATGTTCCATAAGTTTGAAGCTTTTTTCTTCTGAACCGTTGATTGAATTTCGATAATTGATTTTTCACATTATAGGTCTAATTCTAAGGAATTACTGTACCAATGTTTTTTGACAAATGTCAACGTTTTACCCATATACGGGGTGTAAAAATAAAGTTGTGTTTTTTCATCTTATTTTGCAACATCCTGTGGAATTTATTAGAAAAACGCTATCTATTTATCTATCCTATTCATATTTTTGCGATATAGCTCTTAATCTTCTCTCAACACTTTCCTGAAAAAATAATCTCGATACCTCTATTATCAAAGAAGCCTGCCACATTGGCTGCAGAAAAGGAGCGGTGTTGAACGGCACGTTTTCCTGTTGTTTCCCCTCTCTCCGTATCGTCAGCAGCATGTGCGGCTGTCATAATTTTGCAATTTATTTATTGACGCGACTCTGTATGTTCTACCTTCGGTTACTCGGGCGTTGTACCTATTCCATGACTCCTGTGGATTTTCGGCTAGCCGAATTTCATGTTCAATTTGCTCCGTTTCTTTCGTAAAACGTCTCATAGTGTTGACGGAAGGCGCCTCGTTTAGTTTGACGTGTAACTTGAATTGTGATGTTGTGAATTCGTTCTACTTCTTGTCTGCGGTCGAGTCTTCGAAAGTCTCTTTCGGTTTCTGTTTTCTAGCCCTTATCTGTTATTCTGAATTGCCCACTAATTATTTGGTAGAAATGACAGGTTGAAGTCGTCTAAGAAATCAATCCATTGTGTCCAGCAGTTTATATGATTTCGGTACCATAAAAACGCTTTTCCCCTAAGTATCACTGGTAATACTTGCAGCATTTGGTCATCTTGGATCCGGTAATAATCTTTGATCTCGGTCAAAGTTTCCATAAATTCTATAGAATCTTTCGATACGTCGAGATGTAGGTAATCCCCATTTCCTAATATTGTCCATTAGGTTGTGTTCATCTTGCATCACAGGTAGAGGGCCGACTGTTTGTGGAGGTGGGTTGTGTTCTGTCAGCTGATTGTATTATCGCACTATCTGGCAACTCTGCCAGTGAGTTTGGGTAGGGAGCAATGGGAGAACAGCTGACAGTCAGTTCACTCTGGGATGAGCTGTGATATTGAGAATCTATGTTAAACGGTACCTAATAAGACATATGAATACTATTTGAGATGTTTAAGTGTATGAACCCTAGTAACAATAATTACTAACAGAACAGGTTGATTAATACATTTGGCAATAGCCCCCGTATGTTGTGGTGTCTCATTCTGTTGTCCTAAACCTGTTTGTTTCTTTAAAAATTGTACCATTTTTGTACGTAATTCATCTAACGTGCCTAAATGACATAAACCTAGTTTAGCCATCTCAGAGATAAGTTCATCTTTCTTTAGTTTGTAGACCCAGCCTACTTTTGGTTCAGTTATTTCTAACCCTGCTGCACCTTCGGAGTCTGACGTTTTTATTTGTGAATTGTTTAGAAACCCTGTATTAAAATCTGCTCGGGCGCCAATGTAATATCCGGGGTTGTCGGTAATAAATAGAGACAGGGTTGGAGTTTCTAAACTATGTTTATTCCAAAATAAAATTATTATTCAATCTTACAAAATAAATATCATATTTATAAACGTTACAAAAATCAGTACCTGGCCTCATGCTTTTTGTTCCGATGGACAAACGACATTAAAGTCGTGTTATTGAAATATTCCTTTTCGTCGTAGAAATATATACAAACGCTAATACAGCAGTCAAACAGTAATTCTGATTCCAATCTATTACTTTTAAGGAACTTCTTATACAAAATCACCTACCCGGTGAAAATATATATCTTTTCTGATGGAGGAGTAATTACAATGTAAAATATGACTATCAACGCAAATAAATCGATGAAAAAGTACGAATCTATATTGACAACTCCATTACATATTTTTCTATCTGTCATCAACTAACTACGTTCAAAACTGTCACAAACAAAGTAAATCAAGAACATAAAATAAAGTATTCCAAAAGTATCATTTACAACATTCTCCAACCTTGAGTCATCGAACCATTTATGATTGATTCAATAACTGAATTTCTTTGGTGTATTAATTTTTCTTCCATATCTGGTAACAATAGACTGGGACTTCAGACGCTGCCTCTTCATCGTCCTCATAAACGGACTGGGTCGTTGTAGTAGGCAAACGTGTTTTTGCATTTCCAACAGGTTTTATTATTGCATTTGGATCCTCAACGTCGACTTCTAGTGTGAAAATACGCTGGATAGGCCTTATCAAATGACCTGTTTTAGTTCTTAAACGAACAAGTCGAACCTTTCCATCCTTTCCTGACAGTAATTGTTCTATCATTGCTAAAGGCCAATCAATTCGTTTAGTATTGTCATTTCCAATAAGCGCAATACTGCCAACTTTCATAGAATTGGTACTAGTTTGCCTTTTGGAATGAAGAATCAGTTCTCCCAAATATTCTCGTCGAAATCTTTGTCGCAATTTCTCTCGCAGCTTTTGTCGATATATGACATGTCTATTCCAATCAGATGATTCAATGGTATCGACATCTGGTAGTTCACACGTTAACCCTGATTTAGGTCCCATATCTCTCACAAACATATTCGGTGTCAAGGGGATCAAATCGGATGTGTTTTCAGAAACATACGTGATCGGCCTGGAATTCAGCACTGACTCGCTATCACATAAAACTGTTGACAACTCTTCATAGGTGAGACAATCTCGTCCCAACACTTTTCGTAGAAGCTGTTTGACGAGTCGTATGAGACGCTCCCACCAACCGCCCCTCCAGGCAGCTGTTACGGGATTGAAATTCCAGTGAATCTTCTGAACGGTACTGTATTCTGAAATGGCTTTCCAGACGAGCTTTCCAAATGCATTATCTGCACCAACAAAATTGCTTCCGTGGTCACTGTATATCACCAAAGGACGACCCCTCCTTGCAACAAATCTTCTGAATGCTTGACGAAAGGCATTAATTGATATTGTTGAAAGCAACTCTAGATGGAGGGCAATGTATACACAAGTGAAGATGCATATCCAGACCTTCTCTCCATTACGAATATGAAGTGGTCCAGCTAGGTCTACACCTGTAACTTCTAATGCAACAGCATCCCTTACACGATCATGGAGGTACAGTAACAGGTGAGGTTTCTGATTTCTTCGAATCATACCTTCTGCACGTTACACATTTGTGTATAACGGATCCAATAGTTTTTCTGTCACGAATAATCCAAAATCGTTCTCTCAAAATGCTCAGAAGACCCTGTATACCAACATGTGAATATTTCAAATGATTGTCATAAATCAGTTTCATCGCTACAGGATGTTTAGCAGGTAAAACGACTGGACTACAGAACTCTGGGGAGTCGGAGGATTCAGAAATCTTTGTCCTCACTCTGATGATGCTATCTTCATTTAGGAATGGACAGAAGGAAGATAATCTGTTATCAGCAACACCATCAAAACTCTCAAGTTGTATAAATTTTATGAGCTGTGTTTCAGATTCAGAAAATTCCTCAGAGAAAGTACCCCCGTTCTCTTCTGGTTCCTATTTCTGCAATTGTGAATGAATCGACGAATGTATCCAATAATTTTGACAATTCTATCAAATTTAGAAAAATATATGTAAAATCAATCGAAAATAGGTTTGTTTTCTGAATTCAGAAGAGATGAAATCATATTTCCCTTCTCTGAATATACTACCTCTTTATCACACTGATATCTTTGTATTGGCCATTCTTCCATATAGGTTTTTTCAACCAGAGTGGTCCCTCCCACCATCTCAACTCCATCAACTTCTTCGGATTACTACCTCGGGAAGGTAAATCAGCCGGATTACTATCTCCGGGAACATGGTACCACGAATTCTTGTCTGTTAATCTACAAATTTCTTGGAGCCTGTTCCTCACAAATGGCTTCCATATCTCTTCTGTCTTTATCCAGGATAGCACAGTGGTTGAATCTGTCCACCAATACATTTTGACACCTTGTTATGAATATTTTCTGATACCGACACAGACAATCTGGCTCAAATTGTTGCTGCCATCAATTCTAACCTCGGTATGCTGAGTTTTACTTTTCCGCCAACCTATCTAATATGCGAGAAAAGTATTGGTTTACCCACAAAACAGTTGGAGATTTGAATTTTTTTTTGAGTTATTTTCACGTTATCCATCAACAACAACACGAAAAAACGGTTTTTAGAAAAAAAATCCTGTGTGTATGTCGTCGTCGTCGGCCACTTTTACTTGCAAGTATTGTTAGCACGATACAGCCTCCGGAGTGCAATAAGTCACCAATTTTATGATGGAATATTGTTAAGGACATTTCACAGATGAACCCTATTGATTTTCAGCTCACCAGAGCCAGTACAACGGGTGCTATGGTACTTGAAGTACGACATTTTGTCGTTTTTCGAGAAATTTCAGTTTGTTAGCACGATACAGCCTCCGGAGTTCAACAAGTCACCAATTTTATGATTGAATATTATTCAGGGCATCTCACTGATGAACCCTATTGATTTTCAGCTCACCAGAGCCAATACAACCGGTGCTACAGTACTTTAAGTACGATATTTTTGTCATTTTTGGAGAAGTTTCAGTTTGTTAGCACGATACAGCCTCCGGAGTATATACAAGTAATGAATTTTATGATTGGATATTATTCAGAGCGTCTTAAAGATGAACCCTATTGATATTGAGCTCACTAAAGCCAGTACAACGGGTGGTGTGGTACTTGAAGTACCAAATTTTTGTCACTTTTGGAGAATTTTCAGTTTGTTAGCACGATACAGCCTCCAGAGAGTATACGATTGATCAACTTTATGAATAAGTATTGTTCAAGGTGTCTTACAGATGTACCCTATTGATTTTCAGTTGACTAGAGCGAGTACAGCGGGTCCTATAAAACTAGATATACTAAATTTTTGGTTATTTTTGGAGAAATTTCGGTTTGTTAGCACGATACATCTCCCGAAGTGTATACCAGTAACAATTTTATGATAGAATATTATTCAGGGCCACAGATGCGGAAAAGTTAGTTTTAATCTTTAAAACCGTTTATTTTTCAATGTGTCTCACAGATGTACCCTATTGGTTTTCAGCTGACTAGAGCGAGTACAGTGGGTCCTATACATCCAGATATACTACATTTTAGGTTACTTTTGGAGAAATTTCGGTTTGTTAGCATGATTCATCCCCCGAAGTATATACAAGTGACAATTTTATGATAGAATACTGTTCAGGGCATCTCACAGACGCGGAAAAGTTAGTTTTAAGCCTTAAAACTGTTTATTTTAACAGGCGATACTCGAGATTTGGCTTGAACCAGGTTGATTCTAACTATATTTTCCATCTCCAATCTCAAAAATATAGCCACTGCATATGCATCCTGGCTCGCATCGCAAAAAACATGCAAACTTGCCGTCGTCGTCTGGGGTTGATACCCAAACCATCTTGGTAAAGTCAAATCTTTCAAGATCGATAATTCATCTAACCAACGAAGTGGATTTTAATTTCTCCAAAAATAACCAAAAATTTAGTATATCTGAATTTATAGGACCCGCTGTACTCGCTCTAGTCAACTGAAAATCAATAAGCTACATCTGTGAGACATCTTGAACAATATTCAATCAAAAAATTGATCAATCGGAAACCCTTTGGAGGCGGTATCGTGCTAACAAACTGAAAATTATCCAAAAATGACAAAAATTTGGTACTTCAAGTACCATAGCACCCGTTGTAGTGGCTTTAGTGAGTGAATATCAATAGGGCTGATCCTTGAGACGCTCTGAATAATATTCAATCAAAAAATTGGTCACTTGGACATACTCCGGAGGCTGTATCGTGCTAACGAACTGAAATTTATCAAAAAATGTCAAAATGTCGTACTTCAAGTACTATCCCAAATAGCAATTTAAACTTGTTACAAACTTACATCATATTTGACACATCAAACTTCTAAACTTGCATTAAGTTTGCTACAGCAAGTTCACAAACTTGCTGCAAGTATAAAGCAAACTTGCTAGTTACCAGATATCAAAGTTGCACCAAGTCAGCCATATGAAACTTGCTTAAAGTTTATAAACTCAAACTTGTCACAAGTCACAACTGGGTGTCAAATGTCAGAATAGTATATATTCCACAGGGACTTGCTGGCATTCATTTCCTCCTTTATCATAGATGTCAACGACTTTTATTAGCATCTACGGCACATTTGTAGTTTTAAATGAAGTAGACAAACAAATTTAAGAACTTTTATTAACCTATATCATTTACAACATCATTTTTTCGTTGTTGACTCTCAGCTCTGAAACAAAGGAATTGTGATAAACTAATTCAAACAATTTCATTTGTGTTTGATTGAAAGACATTTTTTTCGAAAAAGAAACAAGTTTACAATAAGAAAATGTGTATCAATTTTGTTTTTACGAAAATATTAAACAAAAAAATATATAAGGGTAATTCAAATTCAACAATTTGTTTTAATTTTATTCAATATCTGCCTATTTGAATTTGATTTAAAAACAAAAATTTGTTGCATATTTTCCCAATTGTCATTTTGATTTGGAGCTCTGGCAGTATTCTCTGTTTGGGATAAAATGGAGTCAACCTTCTACTCCACTCTGTTTAAGCCTTCTGTTAGGTCAGTCACTAATTGAATAGGGTAGCCAGCTGAACTTAAAGTTTTTTCAATTACAACCTGTAATAAAATAATAAAACTTGTATGACTATATAAACTACTTCAGAAGATTGTCAAATTCATGAAAACTGCTGTTTCCCCATCTCTCTGAATATGTTATATCACTCATCTATATTTGAGATAAATAAATTTATAGTTTTTGAAATGAGATATTACATCGTAGTATCATTTTATTTTGATTGTAATACTTTTACCCAGAAATCAAAAAATTAATATTTATCTATAATAAATAAAAGAAACCCACGTGCTCTATAACTTATTCTCCTACTTTATTTAATCAGTAATTGGAAATTGAAGTTAAATAAACACAATTCATATTAATAGACGTATATTCTTACACAAACATTATTTTTATATATAAAAATAAGATACTTACATCTATACAACGAAAATCACTATATAGAATCGTGATAGAATTTCAGGGTCTTTGGCAACTATTATAACGATATAGAATCACTAACACTAATAACGCGCGAAAACACTCTTTTCTAGATAAAACCACCAAAACTCACTATTAAAATCTTCATCTTTAATGGCGTCTGACCCTCAACGAACAACGAACAGTTCATTGTGTAAGGTTATGTTAATCTTCTTCTTTTCGTAGTGAAACCCTGATCTTTAAATAAAATAGTATCCGGTCGCAACGATGATATGTCTAAATTTTATGAATATTTAAACATTATTCTATTACCTAATACATTTTATGTTTTTTGAGCTTATTCGCATATAAGTGATAAAATCGATTACGGTTAAATACAAAAACAATAAAATGTTTTTTTTAAACTTGCATCAAATTTGCAACAATTTTTCATATTCACCTTTGACATGGCAATTTTGTTGCAAACTTGTTTCACGCTTAATATGACAAATTTGCTTGAGCAACTCAATATCAAAAATCAAGCAAGTTTGCAGCAAACTTGCGTGCTATCTGGGATAGCACCCGTTGTACTGGCTCTAGTGCGCTGAAAATCAATAGGGTTCATCTGTGACATGTCTTTAACAATATTCCATCATAAAATTGGTGACTTATTGCACTCGGGAGGCTGTATCGTGCTAACAAGACATGTAAGGAAAAGTGGCCGACGACAACGACGACATACACACAGAATTTTCTTTCTAAAAACCGTTTTTTCGTGTTGTTGTTGATGGAAAACGTAAAAATTAATCAAAAAATTTTTTGAAAATTCCAACTTTTTTGGGGGTAGAGCAATACTTTTCTCGCATATTAGATAGGTTGGGCGGAAAAGTAATATGATGTCAACGCAAATAAATCGATGAAAAAGTACGAATCTATATTGACAACTCAATTGCATATTTTTCTATCTGTCATCAACTAACTACGTTCAAAACTGTCACATACAAAGTGAATCAAGAACACAAAATAAAGTATGCCCAAAGTATCATTTACAACAATTACTATCAAACAAGGATATGTTATTTTCAATTTATTTTATACACATACTATTTACATTAACGGTATTTCGGAAAGCTGAGGGAGGTATTTATTTCTTTAACTCAACACGTGAAAGATATAAAATAATAGAAGGATCTGAGTAATCTCAACGTGAAACTCGGCGGTAGGAATCCTCCACAGAACACGTAATGTGGGGTACGGTAGGTAGTAGAAACGATCTCAAGTCGAACTTTTCGATAGCGGAATTGAATGGTCTCAACACGTCCATCAGGAGTATAGGGATGAACAATCTCAATGCGAAAGTTCAGGTAGGGGGAGCGGACCGATCTAAGCTCAACACGTAAAGATCTGTCCTTTTACCAAAGAGAGAGAGAAGTTCGTGGGTGACTTCAGTTGGGTGGAGTATTCTTGGGTGAAGTTGAACTTTTCTTGTGGTGCCCTGGTGTAGGATTTGTTTCCTCTTCAGGGCTGGGTTGGGGGTGTGTTGGGTGGTTTTGTGCGCGCTGACTGAGAAACTGAGTTGGGGTAGAAAAGGTGTCTAGTAAGAATTTATTTAAGAAGTGTCTAGGAAAATTTAAATTTTGAGGGAGTTGATTGGGCTTTTCGCTAGAAAACAACTGGAGGGTTGTTTGTGTTGGGATGTGTAGGGGGATGATGTTTGGAAGCAGCGAAGCTCAAAAGTGTGCGGAGATGGTGTGACAAAAAGTGTCTAGGATTGGAGCTTAAATGTTGAAGACGAACCATGTATCGTTGCCGATACATAGATATATGAGTTGACTTGGCTAGGTGTCAGGAATTATTGAAGTTATTTAATGTAAAAGGGTGTTGTTAACTGAATTTGAAATGTCTCCGATATTAAGGAGGAATATAATGAAATATTAGTGATTTAAGATTCTTATTGGTTCTGGGAATTTACGAAAGAAAAGTGTATAGGAGACATTTTTCAAAAGTGTTTAGAATATGATGAATTGTTGAGATTTATGAAAAGTTGAGGTGACGTGCCATCGGTGGTTCGGGGACTGTTTACCAACAATTTTTCGGTCTTTTATACTAATTTACGTTCTATAAAAACGTCAGAAAAACTGTTTGGCTATTAACATAGGCGTGCGCTTTTAGACGATAATCCGTATTAACGTTACAAGATTCTGAGTGAATAATTATTTATACCTATTTTATATAAATTTATTTAGTGTTTTTTGAGCTAATAAATAATAGACAATGCAATTAATAGTTCTGATATAATGTAAAATGTTTGTATGTTACAAATAATGTTTAATAAAAATTATACAAAGAGTTCTTAAAATAATGGTCTTCCTAGTTAAAAAACAGGGTATAGACGAATAGTCGTTTTGCTGCGAGGAACCCTTGACTCAACGTTATACAATTTTTCGGGGACCGTAACGTTTCGCGACAGTTCACAGATACAAGGTTTGAACACCGAACTGTCGCGAAAACGTTACGGTCCCCAAAAAGCCGTTGAGTCAACGGTACCTCGCAGCAAAACGACTACTGTCATACCGCTTTTAAACTAGAAGTGATTTGAATTTAAGTTGGCAATTCTGTAGATTCCTGATAGGTCAGATCATAGCCGGTTTTACACAGCACTTTTGACTCGAGTGGGGTAACAGGGGGGAGGAGAGCATCCCGTCTCTCTCGATTATGTGTTATTATAACATAACTGCGTTCCTTATTACTCTTACAGATTTCTGTCTATACCCAAAGGTATATTTTTTCTGATACTGTATATTCTGTGAATATAATCAATAATAATATTGTGGTATTAGTTGCTTTATATATAATTTGCCAGCATTTTATTTAAGTCGAAAATGTTCAATAAACTCGCCATTACTGTATTCAATTAACAGTGTCTTCAATGTGATTTTTGTTTTTTGCCTCTATCTGTCTTCAAATAATTGTTCATCAATTGAATTATCAGACAATTGAATTTCACTTTCGGAAGAATCGCTATCGGTGACATCATTTATGAACATGTCTAGTATTGTAGCATCAGCCACATTAGAATATTAAACGAAATTACGAAACTATATTTGAATGGCACAAAATTCACAACGAAATTTGAGGTTAATTTTATAAAATGTACAAATAGTTCTATCTATTACACAGAACATTTTAGCATGATCTAAACAAGTTTCATACATATTCCGCTATACTATACGCGAGATTAGTGTGACGTCACAATTTCAAATTGTATTCAAACAAAACTTGCTGTTGTAAGAATGTCCATTTGAGTGTAGATTTTGTATTATTTAAGCATTTCACAAGTGCTTTTGAAAGGAATAAATTGTTAAAAAGTTAGTAATCGTGTCTACCCGATATAAAAAATAATAGTTATGATAATATAATCCGTATCGAGACCGAACTATAGAGGCAGCACTTCTGTCGAAAGTAGAGCGCCCTGGTGTTAAATAAGAAAAACATTGTGATGTAAACAGTATAATAAACAACCTACAAAATGCAAAAAATGAATAGATCTTTTTATTTTCTTTGCCAGGAAACATTGTTGGTATGTAAGATGGGTGTAGGGGATTATCTGATTTTTGATTATTGACAAAATGAGCACTGCAAATTTTAGTTTTTTTTTGGTTCCCAGTCTTCCCGATGAAATGTAATTAAAAAACTTGAAGTGATTCGTTTTGTACAAATGTTTACTTTCTTCCCCTTAATAGTATTTAATTATTTGAACTTATTATATAATATTAAAGTCAGCAAACACATAACAAGTTTTTTATTTTATATAATCAATGAAATCGTACATAAAACAACATTTTACTCTCTCGATAATAATCTTTTATTTATGTAAAAAACATTTAGAACTTTTCTAATAGCTGCCAATTGTAGTATCATGCTGATTATACACAAAATAATAGTTAATAAAATGTTTTAATTAGAACATTTTAATTACATATTTACTGCATTTATCCATTTTTGACGTTTTAAGGTTATCCACGCAGTGTTCAATGGACTTTCGGGGAAACTATAAAATTTCAACTGCGTAATATTTTTATACAGCCGTGGATACAGAAAGATACTTTTGATGACGACATCACAAACATTTAATATCAGTTTTGAAAAAATGAACATTTAAAAATGCTGATTATACAAAACTACTAATAGTGTGTACATCACATTGTTTGTGTTTTTCACGGCAGATGGCATAAATGTCATCATTCTCGGTCCCTATTAAATAATACTGATTGTTTGTACTAATGTCATAAAAACATGTTTCAACATTCTCTAGAAACCTTTTTTTAATGATAATATGGGTTTGTTAGTGAAAAATGCTAAATTGAAGTGTCCTTTCGAGTATAAGAATGAAGAAAAATTAAAACCGGTCTCAAAAGACAAGAATTACATAATTCATTTTGATGGAAACATAATAGTGATCATTAAAAATATAACTATTATCACCAGATACAAGGTGCATTACATATTGCATGAAATGACATATGTTATTTAATAATATGGATACCAAGTGACCACATCATTGTGGGAATTGCTAGAAACGAAGAATGAAAGAAAAATTAACATATTTTAAAAATATTAATTCTACCTTTCAAAATTATATTAACATAATAAAAAGTTTTCATAATTATAAATTTTTGTTTGTTTCGTGCAAAGAAAATTAAATTGAGGAAAAGTTGCAAATTTACATGATTGAAAATACGCCATTTAGTCTGAAAATTCAGAACATCATGTCACAACTTTACCCCAATATAACCATATTTGTAGAGTTTCTGTTGGTTGCTTTCAAATTTTATTTGACCTATACGCTCTTCTTTCATCTACATGTGTAAATATATTCAATATTATCTAAAAACAAATAATATAAACAAAAAATATTCCAAATTTCTTTATAACACAGAAATATTTACTTGTAATACAATGGTTTACAGTTAATAGAAAGAGGAAAGTAAGGTACGGTGAGGAATTTCAATTTAAAATAGCAAATGTTTAAAAAAAACTTACAAAGCAACTATAAAACAACTTATAAAAAATGTAAAGCGAAAGATCTGGATTGATAAATAATAATGTATATATTATAGGGAGATAATACAGTACAAAAGCAAACACAATCAACATGTACAAGTTTGCTTCTACCTTGTTTGCAAATATTGATCATGTGTGTTGTCAGCTGCTTTATATTGAAGTGGTCTTTTTTATGAGGAGATTGGAACTGAAACAATTTTCCTTCATTGCTCAAAAAAATGGTAGGCTCATCTTCTTTTTTCCATCTATAAAATGACAGCTACACAAAAAGCTCCGAGATCTGGTTCTATTGTTCTACAAATATTGTATAAAACTGTTAATTTTAAACACAAAATAAAATGTTATATTTATCAATACCTATGTAAGTATCTTGTTAGCTTTATCCACGTGTTTCTAACTTTTGGATCCTTTGGAAATCTATAAAACTTACACTTCTCTCTGATATTATAATGCTAACAGCCTGGTGCCCAGCACAGTACCATTGTTAATTATGTGAGGAAACCTAAAACTATATATTACACATAGAAAAAGAATTAAAACAATTGTATTTCATAAGTATATAATAGCATGTTTAGGTTAGATAACTATTCAAATTATATTGTTATACATACCTATTTTGGCTGGAATCGAATATATCTCTTAGTAAATGTCTAAATGCATAAATCAATTTTTGTGCGCATGCGTGCAGTTCATCTATCTTTTTCGTACTGTTTCCTAAATAAGCATGTTAAAATACATGTGTATAAATCGTTAAAATCGACTAACATTAAACAATTAATACTTATTAAAAATAAATTAAGAGAAAACTGAAATAATAAGTGTCTTAATTAAAAAATAAAACGGTGTTGTTATGGAGTGTGTGTAAAGAGTAACACATGTTATAAATTATTTAAAACCAATAGGTACATATAATATATATTTTATAAATTTTCCTTAACCTTGCTTGCAATATATAGATGTACTTATATATACGGGTAATCAATCCTATATAATTAAAAAGACAATATGTTTATATCCGAAAAGTTTTAAATTTCATTATTATCAATATTCATTATGAACCTAAATACTAATTTTAGAGTTTCTACATGTGCTGACAATAAATGATGTTTAATTAGGATAGAATAATTTACCTAATTTTATTTAGATAATAATTATTTACCTATTTTTATTTAGATAATAGATTGTATTGACGCTAACCTCTCAACTAGCAGATTTATTTTGTCTTTTTGAGTACGTCCATAACACTTCAATCACATTTTAATCGTTCACAATTATACGCTTCAACTGATTAGTCAACAATGACTGTATCATCAATAATTTGTTTTAATGATGGATTTGTTTGTGGAGATAATATTGCATCCCTAGCCATTATTACACAAAACAGTATGAAACTTTAAAATTCCCGCTCTTTCAAAATGGCTACTGCGCTTGCGCTTGTCAAGTGATGAAAAGTATTATTATTGAATCTAAATTGTTGGTTATGTTTGTTTGGATACAGCGTTGACATAACCTAAAATTATGTCGTCACCACTAATAGCGCGTATTAAAAAATGTTCTGTAAGTTGCTAGAACGCCAAACATTTTGTGAAATATAAGAATTTGTATCTGCCGGAACAGAGAGTTTCAAACTACGCATGCTTAGAATATTTGATACACACTGCTGGAGGCTCGAACAAACCTTATATACACGGAGATATAACCTCTAAAACAGCCTCAAAAAAAATTTGAAATATATTTTCATACGACAGTAACATGATACGCATTAGCAGATGAAAACTTACATCGAAATGGTCTTCACAAAAATACAATGGAGAATTTGAAGATATATTCGGATCTCGTCTCGCAAGCTGTAACCACATTTGTCTCATTTCTTCCTTCTTAGGCACATGAAAGAATAATTTTGTTGTTGTTTTAATTGTTGTACTTTCACACTGAGGCACTATACACTATTTATAGTAAGTTGAATCCATTTTATCACAGTAATTTTCGGAACACTTGTTAGCACATAACCTCACATCCATATTTGCTTTGCAATCTGTGACATCATCCGATCCATGACAGTTAGGTAGGTTCATATGGGTAGTGAATCACGATCGTGTTTCACACTTTTGTGAACCACGCGAATTATATATTTTTAACACGGAAAACTATTTTAAAAAAAAAACTTTATTTTCAAAATATACTTAAAATTATAATAGTTGCTACAAAGCTAATGATTAAACTGACAATGCTAAACAAAAGTATCTTAACCACTAAAACCAAACAACAACTTGAATAATAATGAATATGAATAAATATACTAAAACAAAGCTCTGCATTTCTTATCTTATTTACAGTAATATATTATTATTTACACATAGAAATTTCTAGTTCTGTAACTCCTCCATCCCTAATATCGAAAAATAATGGAGTTGTTTTTCGATTTTGAATTTGTTTCTTCCAATTCAGTATCTTCTGTCTTGATATCTTCTTTCTTGATTTTTTCTTTCTTGATATTTTCTTTCTTGTTTCTTCTTTAACTTCTTCGGAATTTTCGTATGAACCAAAATATTATTATACTTATGCAAATAATTAAAATTATTGAAAATAAACTAATTGTTGTATGTTGCTTTGGAATTATTACTTCTTGAATAGGTTTTATATTTTTAGCAATTTTATTAATTTCATATAATCCTTCAAAATCTATTTTAGTTAAGTTTGGTGAATTATATGGTTGCATTTCTAAAAACTTTGAATCTAATTTTGGCAATATTATTGATTTTCCTTTTCTAATTTGGATGTTGGTTGAAAATATTTCTTCTCCAACTTGAATCTTGCAATCTTCTGGAATTCGGATGATTGATGGATGATTAATTTCCAAATATTGATCAGAAGTACATCTTGTTAGTATTTTTATCGCTGAATTTGGAATAATTAAAACTTCATTGTTTGTGACTTGTTCTATTATAGTTTCTTGAAGGTGAGCATCATTAGCATAGCAGTTCGTATGAGAATGGCCGTTTAATATTTCCATAGTACAATTATCTCTTGACTTCATTTCTTGTTGACAGTAATATTTTTCTTCTAACATCGGACACTCTTCTTTTATTGAAATTATTTCTTCCGGAGTTTTTGCCAAGTAAGGTTGTAATGGGATAAATATTTTGCGGTTTTGAATGATGGGGTATAAGTGATAAAATTCTGCAGTTTTGTATTTCAGGATGGGTACATGGACAGCAAAAATTATTTTTGATTTTGAAAAAGTTACTTGAGAACCCAAAAATAGATAGTATGTTAAAATATTATTAAATTTTGGAATTTGTTCTTCTTCATATATTATATGTAAATACCTTATCATTTCTACAATTTCTTGATTTGAAATCACTGAACTATGAATTGAATTTAATTTGGAAAATGTAATGGAATTTTCAATATTGTCGATTAACGTGATTAAACTTTGACAATCCAAGTTAATCTGTGAAATCGTACTATGAAGGGTGATAACATTATTTAAAGTTATTATTTTACTTTCTATTGATATATGAAATTTTTTCAAATTATCTTGTAATTTCTGTTGATTATGCCACAAGGTAGTTAATGATTTATTATAATGATCGATTAATTTCTTATTTAAAGATATTTGCATATTAACTTCGTGAATTATTTGTCTTTGGTTTTGCTGTAATATATTTATCGCGTTATCGTATCTCTCTTCATCATCTGAATCAAGAGTACCAAAAAGCCATTTAACAATTTTTCCAACAGCATTTATTAATCCTTTTTTTGCTGTAACAATTTGTTTGAATTCGTTTTTTGATTTTTTAATTACATTTTTTTATAATAAAAATTTTTGTTTTCTTATATTTTGTAAACTTTTTTTTTCTCTAAATTTTATATCTAAATTTTGTTTGTATAATAACTTGGAGAATTCTTTATGATTTTATATATAATGAGATAGTATTAAAAGATCATTCAGATCAAATAAAATGATTTAAAATTAAGAAATATTATTTTAATCAAAGGAAGATTATCTAAATATGATAAATCTGGTAAATAATCAGTTTCTTTTAGAATTATCGAATCAAGGTCATCAATTTATATTTTGACAAAATGAATAGAAGTTTAAAAAAATAAAAAATTGAATGTTTCATATTATTTTCAAAATTATCATGATATATATATATATATATATATATATATATATATATATATATATATATATATATATATACTACTATATCTAATTATACTATTGTTTTTATTAACTAATTGTTATGAACTTAAATAGTAATGAATAAAATCATTAAGCGAAAGAATTGAATATTTCATATTACTTATTTGAAAATTATTATCATTATCTATATATTTCTATATCTAATTATCTTATTCATTTATAGTTCTACTGTAACTAAATAATAAGTATTTAGATTGTTATTATGATATTAATTCTCATATATATTCTTATTGTTATTTATTTCTAGCTTTGAAAATGATTATTATTATGATATTAATTACTATTACTTATCTATTACATATGTACATAGAATTTCCATATGTATGCCATTTGATAACTTCTTGTATTGAATACCACCTTAATGCAAAGTGTTCCCAATACTTTCTTGTAAACTCTTGCAATCCTTCAATATCCTCTCGTCTTCTTATTTTATCTTCACGATTTAAAAAATTTTTGTTTACTCGTACATTTCTTTCTTCATTTCTCTTGTTTACGTTATTGTTACTTTCATCTATCTTCGTATTTCTCTTAACAATTTCCTTACTTCTATTCCTTTTTAAGTTTTCTTCTACTTCTTCCGTTTCACCATAATCATTGTTATATAATTCTTCGGATATGAAATTCGGATTTTGATTATTATTTTGGAAATAATTATTATTAGTACTTCTAAATCTAATATTATCATAATTATTATTACCAGTATTATAATTACTATTTCGATTTATGAAATTATTATTTCTCCTTGGAGAATCCGTAAAATTTCTCGATGTTGTCGACATAGGCTCCGGTCTAGGTAAATTATGTACAGGTATTTGGTGTGGCCTGAAAACATTTCTTTTTGAACCAAATACTTGCGCATTAGTCGGATAATGTCGAGGTTGCTGTGGTTGTGGCTTTATATCAATTGGTTGGCTTGGAAAGTTCTGTCGTTGTTGGAAACATTGATATTGGTTATAGTTATTTCTAGCATAATTTGAATAGTTATCATTCTGACTTCGATTATTATTATTATTATTATAATTATATGAATTATTATTAGGTGATTTATAACTACTAGAATTTTTTAAGGATCTCGGCTCATTTAAATGACCGTATAATCTTTCAAAATTCTCGAATTCTTCGACATAAGCCATTGCACCCTCTAAAGAGTTAGGCTTTTTCAAAAGCATATTGTTTTTAAGGACACCGGTACATCCTGAAACAAAGGTGTTCAGTGCCGTCTTATCACAATGATTTATGTTGCATCTCTTATCATTTTCAGTAAGAGTAAAGTCATTACTGATTCTCTGAATAATTTTACTTTTTAGCAATTGAAGTCTACCCCAAAATCGATTAAATTTTCATTTTTAAGAGGCCTTGTTCGTGTTAATTCCTGCACGATGCAGTCTGAGAAACACTGTTTCAAGGCTTCTTTAATCTTTTGCCATGTGTTTAATTCCATTCGATTGCCCACCATGGCTTCAGCTTTTCCTATAAGTTCTTCCTGTATACAATCCAATATATGGTTGTTTATTTCGACGTCATTATATATAGCGTATGTTTCAATTAATTTCTCACACTTGAGTATAAACTTATGCAACGTATTACTATTACCATCATATGGTTTAATATTTTCTAATTTTAATTTAAATAAATCCCAATTGAGGGTTTTTACAGTAGCAGTAGCCATTTCGTTTATATTCACGGATGAAATTGAATGCTCAAAATTATTATTAATTATATTATTTTCTTTAATATTCAATTTATTGAATGTTTCCAATAAATTTTCCAATTCGTTCATAAAATAAATTCGACAGCAATATAATAAAGATATCTCTCCTACACTTTTTAAAAAGGTATGGAAAAGTAAAAAAAAGGAAACTTGGCACTTACAAGCGATTTGAAGAGCTCCGGTTTCTTCTTTCTTCGTTGATAGTAGATTCTGGAATCTGCACTCGATGTTGAAACACCAAATCGTGAGTTCTTTATACGAACGATTCGACAAAGTTTTTACACGACCGCACAGATTCTACTGACTGCGCCAATTATATATTTTTAACACGGAAAACTATTTTTAAAAAAACTTTATTTTCAAAATATACTTAAAATTATAATACTTGCTAAAAAACTAATGATTAAACTGACAATGCTTGTTCTAAGTTAACCCTTTTCCTTTGGGTTAATTAGAGGGAATGTAGTTTCGTTGTAGTAAATACGATGCACTCGAAGGACCAAATGGATATTTTTCACGTTAGGAATGATGTATATGATGTAATGAAACACACTTATGTCACTTAGGTTTTATATTATCAGGAAGGTATAATTTATTTATTTTGCGTCGACAACTAAGACGTCACTTATTACTTTTGCGATAAAAGAGTGTATTTTGCACATACCTCGGTGATTTATTAAATGATTAAAGCTTACGGACACATGGTTGCTCCCCGTATCAACACGCCGGGTGATGATGATACGACGTGAGGTACTTTGTTGTATCACGTTGTACGATGAAGAGAGGCTGGATGTAGGTTATATGTCTTATTTATATGTTTAATGACGTAGGATCCACTTGGTCGGGTCTAACCAATGGGATACGAGTATTTTAAAACGTAACGTTCGAACAAGTGAATTTGGCAGTTATGAAGATGTTTTTTTTGGGATTTTCAACGGTTTCGTAGATACAGATAACAGAGTTTGGAAGAGAGTTTTTATGAAGAGATAAGATGTCGGGGACTTTGATATGTTCAGTAGAATTTCAGAAAACGATATTTATCTGTTTTCCTTAGGTGTTAGTAAATTTAAATGACTTTTTTAGTGAAGTAAAGAAATATCACCTGTTGAAATTAAGGATATATTTACTTATCTGTTTTGAGCATAATATTCGACTTGTAGTATACAGGGGAAATTGAAATAGAATCACGGGAGAATTTGGTAATTAAAAGCCAAATTCGAACAATGCTAAACAAAAGTATCTTAACCACTAAACCCAAACAACAACTTGAATAATAATGAATATGAATATATATACTACAACAAAGCTAACTCTGCATTTTTTATCTTATTTACAGTAATATATTATTATTTACACATAGAAATTTCTAGTTCTGTAACTCGCGTAATGTCAACAGCGAATTCGTGAAAGAAGAATGGAAATGAATCAATGCGAAAGGCATCACGATCGTGAACGAGAAAATCAAACGTGTTTGATATTTCACGAACCATTTTCAGCAGAGATAACACACCTGTTTTCAGTCGTGATTCATGAAAAGAGTAGGCGCATTGAAAAGTATTACAAAATGACCAGCGGGAATGTACGCATGAGCGACGCAGATACGTTGAGTTTTTTGGAATATGAAAATTGAAATAAGTATTAATGTTTTGGTTGAAATAGCCCTTAAGACACAATAAAAGCCAGTTTCTTAAAAAATTTCAACTAGGTACCTTAATATATATCAACTTGCTAATGGAAAACACAATAAATCAAGTCTGTCATTATATGAATTGTTCATAGAAATTAATGAAAGAATCGTGAAATCCAGAATCCATTTCGATGGATATTGAAGAAAATATATAGCTTTGTTAAAGTCGAGGATATTAGCAACTTGATGCAAAAGATGATGTGATCACTGATATACTAGAAGTAACTTGAATTGGAAACCCTGCATCCATAATTAACAATTTTCGCGGCTACCGAGAAGTTATTTATTTATGAGACGCTTGTTTAATTATTAGTTTTCGTCAAATTTTCGCTACAAAAATGAACTTCCTCAACAATGAGAGTATTAACTCAAAACTAATACAAAATGTCGATAAAACTCGCTCTGTTATGGTCCCGGGGAAGTCTAAAGAAGTATATGAGATTAATACACAAGATTTCAAGAGTGGTTGAGCAACGATCATATTGAAATTGAAACCATTGGAGGCACAATATTAAAGTGAGTGAATGAAAACGACGAATACTCAGTGTGTATTAGTTTATTACTTTCCGGCTAAGCGCTTTCGGCTATTAAGCCATTATCAAAGCCGTCGTCATTTAAAAAAGTAGTTGTCAAAGCCATCAAGTTGATTAAAAACAATACTCAAGATAGAATCATCGTTATGATTGAGTCATTGGAATAAAAATATTAAAATACCCTATTGGAAGGGTGTAAAATTATAATTCACATGATGTAAATTCACTCAAAATTAAAAAACTAAAACTAGAGTTTTTTTTTTTTTAATTTTGAGTGAATTTACATCATGTGAATTATAATTTTACACCCTTCCAATAGGGTATTTTAATATTTTTATTCCAATGACTCAATCATAACGATGATTCTATCTTGAGTATTGTTTTTAATCAACTTGATGGCTTTGACAACTACTTTTTTAAATGACGACGGCTTTGATAATGGCTTAATAGCCGAAAGCGCTTAGCCGGAAAGTAATAAACTAATACACACTGAGTATTCGTCGTTTTCATTCACTCAATTTACATCTAGTGTGTACACCATATCCACAGGCATTTCTAATTTACAATATTAAAGGCTCACTTTCAAGAAATGGTATGTAAGATTCATATCTGATACCTAGCAATTTAACTTATTTATATGCATATAAATTTGTAGTTTGAAAAATATTCTCCGCATTCCCTGTGGACCAAATGATCTATGCTAAAATTTATGATATTACTTAATAAAAAACTCGACATTAGATAATAATTTATTGAAATGGAATCGTTTCTAAAAGGAAAAAGCAAAGGTTTTGAGCCAAGGAAATCTGCAACAATTGGTTGGCATAATATTGTCAATTTCTTGCAGAGTGCACCTGAGTTGTTTTATTGCATAATATATCTATTTTTTGCATACAATACTTCCATTAATAGAGTGTATTTAATTACCTAGTGCAGGTTATTTTGATTATGGGATACTTTTTGGAGGATGCCAAACTCAAGAAATGGTTAACATGAAGATTATTGGTTTTGAAGACAGGGGTTCTGTTATGATGGTTACCGTTCTTTATAGTAAAACAGATATTCGTAGACAAGTTACTATTACTGAAGAAAAAGAGTTCTCTGCGTTTTCGTTAGTGAGAAATTATACACAACTGCAGCCCCATGATGTTCAAAGATTTTTCGTAACCTATAGGAATGAGCGTTGCTCACATCAACCAGTGGGAAAGAACACATTTGAAGTTGCCCCATGTAGAGTTGTTAAGTTTTTTTTTTAATTTGCCAAACCCCATATCCTATACTGAACACTGTTCGCGTCGAATTTCTGTCACGTCAGCAGATTCAGGTGCAAGTATGACAATTTGTAAGAAACATGGAGGATGGCGTAGTTCTACTGTATCTGAATTATTTAGCAGATAGTAATTTGATAACTGCACCATTATTGAGTGCAATTCATCAAAGGATGCCAGATTATTATCAGCTGGAGTTATGAATCCAAAACTCCCTAGGGAGTTGTGACAGTTTTGAACGTAGTTAGTTGATGACAGATAGAAAAATATGTAATGGAGTTGTCAATATAGATTCGTACTTTTTCATCGATTTATTTTCGTTGACAGTCATATTTTACATTGTAATTACTCCTCCATCAGAAAAGATATATATTTTCACCGGGTAGGTGATTTTGTATAAGAAGTTCCTTAAAATTGTGGCGACCGTGACAGGACAAACATCTATGATGGAGCAAACGAAAAAAGCTCGATCTGCGCAGAGAACAGCTTTCACAAAGATTTACAATGCCATGATGGATATGATAGCGGATACGACGCCAGATTTAGTTGAATTAGAAGGAAATCTGAGGATCCTGGATCAGAAATTCGAACGTCTAAACGAATTGAACACGGAAATATACGAAACTTTCCTGGAAGCTGATTGTACTGTTGATGAACTTGATTTAGAGATTGCTGGTGTGGACGAATATGTGGGTAATTATAACAGAGTACGAATACGAGTAGAGAGGCTTCTCAGAAAAGAAACAGCCGAAAGTACTTCTGTTAGTGACATTTCCGTATCGACTCGAAGAAAACTGAAACTTCCCACAATAGAATTTTGGAAATTCAGTGGTGACATAAAGAACTGGTTATCCTTTTGGAGTCAATTTCAACGAATACACGATGATCAATCCATTGAGAATGAGGATAAGTTCCAATATCTCATTCAAGCGACAGTTCCAAATTCAACAGCTCGGCAATTAATTGATAGTTACCCGCCCACTGGAGACAACTATCCGAAAGCTATAGATAGTTTGAAATCGAGATTTGGACGTAATGATCTCCTAGTAGAGGTATATGTGCGAGAACTTTTATCGTTAGTTTTGAACACCTTGCACGAAAAGATCAAACTTTGCGATTTCTATGACAAAATTGAGTCGCAGCTGAGAGCTCTCGAGACACTAGGCGTAACCACTGAAACTTGTGCGGCCATGCTTTACCCTATGGTAGAATCGTGTTTGCCAGAACAGACATTGAGAGTTTGGCAACGTAGTAGCTCCTGTTCTAACAAACTCTCATTGAAAAATCGTCTAAAAAGCTAATGGATTTCTTAAAAGACGAAGTAGATAATGAAGAAAGAATATCTCTTGCTGTTGCCGGATTTGATATCAACGAAACCTCCAAAAAAACCCCTGAAAATAAGTGTGTTTCTCAACATGAAGGTACGGTAGCTACTGCAGCAGGTCTGCTGAATCAAAAGTCTGTTGTTAAATGTTTCTTTTGCAATGAAAAGTACCCCTCATCTGAGTGTGATAGCAAAAAACACACTTACGAAGAGAAATCACGAATTCTCAAAGAAAAAGATTGTTGTTTCGTATGCTTGAGATTTGGACATACTGTCAGAAAATGTCGCTCACGAGTAAAATGCCCAAATTGTAATGGAATGCACGTGAAAATCATGTGTAACAATGAAAGCAAAATTGAGACAAAAACTAATTCTACTACAAGCGAATCTCTTTCAAACCATACCTATGGTGAAGCTTTGCTGCAGACTTTATTGGTAAAAATTATTGGTGAAAAGAACACTCGTTTTGCTCGTGCCATTATAGACACTGGATTACAGCGTTCATATATAACAAAGACTCTATCACGTGAAATGGACTATGAACCTGTTAGAGAAGAATATTTGGCACACTCCCTTTTTGGTGGTATCGGTAATTTGAATGACAATTACAAATGTGATTTAGACGTTTTGGATCAGCCTGTCATTTGTAATAATCTTGGATGTATTATACAGGGGCCTTGGATGCATGAACTCGAAAAGTTGAATATTATAATCAGTGATAGATATACAGGACCTATAGAAATTTTGATAGGTGCCGATGTCGCTGGAAAATTATTGACTGGCAAAAAATCTTCTTTGAATTGTGGGTTAGTTGCTGTTGAAACCTCTCTGGGTTGGACACTGATGGGAAATATTCCACAATTTCCATCTCAGAACCGTCAGAACTCCTCGATGTTGGTTACATCCTTATTTTCCAGTAACTTTTCAATTTCTGATTATTGGGAATTAGATGTTCCAGAAATAACTGATCCTTATGAACAGCAATCCAAAAAAGATGAGGAACTTGCAGTAATGGACCTTTTTCTTCAAAATGTCATTGTTAATGACGAAGGAAGATATGAAGTTACGATGCCGTGGATCGAAGGACACTCTTCGTTGCCGAGTTATTTAGATGTGGCCAAAAAGCGTCTTGATACATTAACGGAAAAACTCAAGAATGAAGGATATTTTGATACGTGCTCTGCGAGTGGATGAAGGAGAGTATAATAGAAGAGGTTCCCGAAAAAGACATTAGTAGAACAGCTGTCTATCTACCTCACCGACATGTCGTGAAAAGTAATAGCAGTACCACGAAAATTCGCCCAGTTTTCGATGCTTCGGCGAAACTGAAAATAAACAATGTCTGGTAAAAGGTGTTAATCTGATCGAGTTGATACCATCACTTAGTAGTGTCATCCTGATGAGGAGTTTTCACGTCGATAATTGCGTCACCAGCGTCGACACTCTTGTTGTACTCCACATATTTATTGAAGAAGCGAGTAATATTATACTAGAAGGAAAATTTGATTTGCGAGGATGGGAACATACCATCTTGAATCGTCCACTAGACCAAGTTAACACACCGAACACCATACTCACTCCCGTATTAGGTCTTCAGTGGGACAAAAATCAGGACATATTGATGCTCAGCAGAGAATGTTTCAAGGATATTGGTAAGGAAATCGTTACGAAAAGAACTATTTTATCATCTTCGCATCGTATGTTTCACCCAATCGGCTTCACATGTCCAGTTTCACTGTTTCCAAAAATGTTACTTCAAAAACTATGGCAAACTAAGATTGGATGGGACACAGAAATAGAGGGTGAAATTAAAATCCACTTTCTTCGTTGGTTAGATGAATTATCGATCTTGAAAGATTTGATTTTACCAAGATGGTCTGGGTATCAACCCCAGACGACGACGGCAAGTTTGCATGTTTTTTGCGATGCGAGCCAGGATGCATATGTAGTAGCTATATTTTTGAGATTGGAGATGGAAAATATAGTTAGAATCAACCTGGTTCATGCCAAATCTCGAGTATCGCCTGTTAAAAAACTCAGCATACCGAGGTTAGAATTGATGGCAGCAACAATTGGAGCCAGATTGTCTGTGTAGGTATCAGAAAATATTCATATACAAGGTGTCAAAATGTATTGGCGGACAGATTCAACCACTGTGGTATCCTGAATAAAGACACAAGAGATATGGAAGCCATTTGTGAGGAACAGGGTCCAAGAAATTTGTAGAATAACATGCAGACAAGAGTTCGTGGTACCATGTTCCCGGAGATAGTAATCCGGCTGATTTACCTTCCCGAGGTTGTACTCCGAAGAAGTTGATAGAGTTGAGATGGTGGGAGGGACCATGGTTGAAAAACCCATGGAAAAATGGCCAATACAAAGATATCAGTGCGATAAAGAGGTAGTGTATTCAGAGAAGGGAAATATGATTTCATCTCTCCTGAATTCAGAAAACAAACCTATTTTCGATTGCTTTTACATATATTTTTCTAAATTTGATAGATTTGTCAAAATGATTCGATACATTCGTCGTTTCATTCACAATTGCAGAAATAGGAACCAGAAGAGAACGGGGTACTTTCTCTAGAGGAATTTTCTGAATCTGAAACACAGCTCATCAAATTTATACAACTTGAGAGTTTTGATGGTGTTGCTGATAACAGATTATCTTCCTTCTGTCCATTCCTAGATGAAGATGGCATCATCAGAGTGAGGACAAAGATTTCTGAATCCTCCGATTCCCCAGAGTTCTGTAGTCCAGTCGTTTTACCTGCTAAACATCCTGTAGTGATGAAACTGATTTATGACAATCATTTGAAATATTCACATGTTGGTATACATGGTCTTCTGAGCATTTTGAGAGAACGTTTTTGGATTATTCGTGACAGAAAAACTATTGGATCCGTTATACACAAGTGTGTAACGTGCAGAAGGTATAATTCGAAGAAATCAAAAACCTCACCTGTTACTTTACCCCATGATCGTGTAAGGGATGCTGTTGCATTCGAAGTTACAGATGCAGACCTAGCTGGACCACTTCATATTCGTAATGGAGAGAAGGTCTGGATATGCATCTTCACTTGTGGTGTATACAGAGCCCTCCATCTAGAGTAGGTTTCAACAATATCAACTAATGTCTTTCTTCAAGCATTCAGAAGATTTATTGCAAGGAGGGGTCGTCCTTTAGTGATATACATTGACCACGGAAGCAATTTTGTTAGTGCAGATAATGCATTTGGAAAGCTCGACTGGAAAGCCATTTCAGAATACAGTACCGTTCAGAAGAATCACTGGAAATTCAATCCCGTAACAGCAGCCTGGTGGGGCGGTTGGTGGGAGCGTCTCATACGACTCGTCAAACAGCTTCTGCGAAAAGTGTTGGGACGAGCTTGTCTCACCTTTGAAGAGTTGTCAACAGTTTTATGTGATTGCGAGTCAGTGCTGAATTCCACGCCGATCACGTATGTTTCTGAAAACACATCCGATTTGATCCCCCTGACACCGAATATGTTTGTGAGAGATATGGGACCTAAATCAGTGTTAACGTGTGAACTATCAGATTTAGATACCATTGAATCATCTGATCTGAATTGACATGTCAGATATCGACAAAAGCTGGGAGAGAAATTGCGACAAAGATTTCGACGAGAATATTTGGGAGAACTGATTCTTCATTCCAAAAGGCAAACTAGTACCAATTCTATGAAAGTTGGCAGTATTGTGCTCATTGGAAATGACAATACTAAACGAATTGATTGGCCTTTAGCAATGATAGAACAATTACTGTCAGGAAAGGATGGAAAGGTTCGACTTGTTCGTTTAAGAACTAAAACAGGTCATTTGATAAGGCCTATCCAGCGTATTTTCACACTAGAAGTCGACGCTGAGGATCCAAATGCAATAATAAAACCTGTTGGAAATGCAAAAACACGTTTGCCTACTCCAACGACCCAGTCAGTTTATGATGACGAAGAAGAGGCAGAGCCTGAAGAAGAGTCCCAGTCTATTGTTACCCGATATGTAAGAAACATTAATCCACCAAAGAAATTCAGTTATTGAGTCAATCATAAATGGTTCGATGGCTCAAGGTGGGAGAATGTTGTTAATGATACTTTTGGAATACTTTATTTTGTGTTATTGATTCACTTTGTATGTGGCAGTTTTGAACGTAGTTAGTTGATGACAGATAGAAAAATATGTAATTGAGTTGTCGATATAGATTCGTACTTTTTCATCGATTTATTTGCGTTGACAGTCATATTTTACATTGTAATTACTCCTCCATGAGCAAAGATATATATTTTCACCGGGTAGGTGATTTTGTATAAGAAGTTCCTTAAAAATGGGCATGTTTATGTTTGTTGTTGCTATGGCATTATTAGGAAATAAAATATTTGTGAGAAATAATTTTTTTTTAGCTTTAGGTCCAAACAACTTTGAAGATCAGTAAATAGAAGACAAAGGAAGTTAAAAGTTTATTGGAAAAGATAAGAATTCAGATAAAATAATCATTTCTAGGAAAAATCAATACCCAATAAGAAAACTGTGCGTACTTTGTAAATTTTATCTATTGATTCCTTGTTTTCTCATCTTTGATAAGGATGGAGAAAGTATATCTACTCCATCACATATATTGCTACAACCTAAAGCATAACAGTTCACCATTTTATCTTGCAATGTATACATTTCGTATTATTACTTTATTCGCGTTTTAAGTATTTGTCAAAGTTTTTTTTTCAATTTCTTAAGTACTAGGATGACCTCAAATAAAAACTGTATTTTTGCGTAGAATCTACCATTTTTTTGTATGTAATTCACATTGACACAACAGAAAATAATTCATGGTTAAATACAATACAAAATGAAAGTTTTATTTACATTATTACATTCTAAAGTTTTCTGTTAGTATGCTTTTGGTTCAATGTGTGTATTCCAACTTTTTTATAAATTATTTTACTATCAATATAAATCATTAGAATCAAATATTTTGTCTACTTCTACAGTAATCGGGTTAATTATTGTTTTCAATCTTTAATTGATTTAAACAAAGAGGTTAACAACTAAAACTAAAGTTGAATGCTTTTGATTTTAACTTTTAAAACAATCCCCATTTGTTTTTTGTTTCTATGTTGGTTTGCATTTGCACTGTGCAAATTTGCCGTGTATATTATAATTTATAATCTTTGATCTTTGTTGGATTGTTGGTTTGCTTCTACGCCACAAAGTAAAGCATGAATGATGTGTGTACCCATAGACAAATAACTTAATATACATATACATATAAATAATACATATTACGTATATGTTAATATATCACTTTCTCTATTTGTACATCCATCGTTACACAATAGGGAAATATTTTATTTTTAAAAATACTGAGAAAACCTTTTACAATAATTGTTTTTTTTATTTACTTTTCTATTAGAACAGGTAAATGTTTAAATAAAATCACCAGAATTTAAATTTTCCATAGTGACGTGTGAAGTTGATTGTTGAAGGGTCTTGAATTCTTGATTCTCATGTTGGTGTCCTTTGTTCCCTGTTACGTAAACTGTCAAAATTGAATATTTTTAGCAGGGGCTTCCTGAAAGTGCTTATTTAAGTGAAATAGTTTTAAGTTCCCAAAAATAAATACTCGTAAATAATTTTTTTTCAACCACTTGTTCATTCATAAACTATTAGGAAAATTTTGACACCAGACACCACCTTTCAAGCAACATGGCTGCGACTGTTGGCCGAATTTGTGGTGCAGGTCTATTGAAACACAGTAATATATCGTCTATTAGTCAGGTATTGTTGAAAACCTAATTATTGGAATAACCTATTATTAACAAACAGAATTTTTGTCGTAGTATTTTCTATACACTTGAAAATTCTTGCAAGTTGGGTGTTATGTCATCTGCTTTGAACATTCAAATTTTTAATTCGCACTTTATTTTAGATAAGTTCTTATTCAACGACAAAGGAATGGACTCGCGGAAAGAAAGCAGTAAGTTTTTATTTCGGTATTTTCTGATTTATTTAAATTTTATATTGATAGAAAAAAATTCAGTCAACACTAATTGTTAGTAAAACCTACAATTTTTTGATCATATCTAACCCTACAAATATTCAATATGCTTACTCACCTGTTATTGATCTGTAATCTCATAAAATGCTCTCATTTTTACATTTTTATCATTCGAAAAAATTGGTGGCATTTATATGTTTATGTTATTTAAATGTCACAATAATTCCAAAATTGTTTGAAAACTATACATAGCATTTTATTTCATTTTAATTATACTATTTTCTTAAATTATTGATTAAATCTGATTAGAATTTTTTCAAATTGAAATGTAGAAATCTGACAATATATTTATTTCTATTACCGTCACTACCAACATTTTTATTATATTTGTGTGGATATTTGAAGCAGTGTCATGGGACATCATCAACTTAGACAACCTATTAATACTATTAAGTCATTTTAGTTTTTTTTGGTCCATATTTAATAGATCTTTCTGAAAGAATAGCAGTATGATTTGAATGTTCTTAATTGAGCTAATTCCCTGGAATATCACCAACCGAACCCAGTTCATAGTAAAGAAAGCACTTCTTCAGTTCTTCACAACATTATTGAATGGTTACTAAATAAAAGCAGTAACTGATATTGAAGATCTTATCATGGATTATTTATTATTATATTAGTTTGTATTAGAGCTGTAACAAACCGTATGTATTCATTACTGAGTAACGGGTACACCATCTAGTAATGAGTACCGAAACGTTACTCCCGAATGCATTTTGTTACTCGCATTTTATTTTACATATACCCAAATCTGGTTTAAAATATGGTACAGTTGAAAAATTAACCTCACATAGGTTCACAGATAGGTATTTAACATATTAGAACGTTTTCTACGAAGTAGGAAGGATGCGAAACATGATGTCAATGTCATACCGTACACAATACGACTCGATGCGATTCTCTATGTTATAAGCATAAATAACCTTCATACATATTATGTTAGGTATCAAAAGTAACGAGTTACGTAACGATACGATAGTAACGAGTACTGATTGTGATAGTAACATACGGGTACGTTATTTTTCGTTACTTTTACACCTCTAGTTTGTATTCAATAAAATAACAGTGCCACAAGAGATTGAACGAAATCAAGCAAATGCTGGAAGGAATAAAATTATTGGAATGCAATAAACCATCAGTCACGAAAGTACTCCTGTTCTTCCAGTCAAAAACGCTATTAAGTGATCCATGGTATGTCTCAAATTAAAATGTCCATTAAGCTAGCATTGTCAACACAGCGGAATCAAATCTAAAATAAGTAGAAATTTGATGCCAATTTGTTGCAGTAAAACAAATTTTGTTGCTCTTGCTGTTTTGGAAAAAATAATATTGTTTATCAAAAGAAAACAAGGGAAAAATATAACCTGGCTATGTTACTAGTATAATGGAATTAAGTCAAAAATTATAAATTTTTAGAATTGGTGGGAATTTAAAATAAACATTCTTCATTGTATGCTGCAAATATTTCGAACTTTTATATTTTGAATCGAGAACTGAAGAATAATTGTAAAAACTGCTGTCAGAATTGACAAATTAATTTGTTGCAGACAACAAACTACAAATATTTACACATACAGCATTGACAATACCAGTAGTATATCTATTGTGTGTTGTCATGGTTATAATTATATACAGTGACCTCATAAAGGTTGGAACAAATTCGTAAAAGCTTGATTTGGCTATTGGGGAAAAAAGCTCAGCCATATTGAATTTATATATGAGTTGCTCATTTTTTGGTGCACTCATACTTTTGATGACGTCTTCACCGTTCAGTTATGATGGCCTTATACTTTTTTTTCAAATGAGAATACCCTATTTTGATAGTACCATAAAAAAACGCATTTTTCTGTGTACGGATGTCATATTTAGCATTGTCATGGTTATAATTATCAATTCCCTTTACATCTTTTATTTGGCGAAAACATCATTTATTCAGAAAGAGGTGTCCAACAAGGGGACCCTTTGGCACCTCCCCTTTTTTGCATATCGATACACAAACTTATAAGCAACCTTGACACATAATTCAATGCTTGGTACCTTGATGATGGTTCTTTAGGTGGTAATACTAATTATGTGTTGAAGTCTCTTGTCTATATTATAAACAATTCCAAGGATATTGGTCTTGAACTCAATTTCAACAAATGCGACTTATTTTTCTTAGAATCACCAAATAATCTAACCATTGATAAATTTAATTATGTAGCACTAGGCATAACAATTACCAACAGACAAAATTTATTTCTATTATGTGCTCCTGCTAAACGAATCCTTTCTATCAGCTTTCAATGAAAAACTAACCCTTTTCAAAAAAATGTCATCTCGTTTATCCTGGTTACCGACACATATTGCTTATTACCTTCTCAAGAATTGCCTATTAATTCCAAAATTAACATATATCTTAAGATGTAGTCCGACCTGGTTACATAATGATATCTTAATCAATTTTGACATTACCATTCGTCATTCATTAGAGTCATTAATTAACATTAAATTAGAGGACCTTTCTTGGAAACAAGCTTCACTACCTGTTTCATATGGTGGTTTAGGAATTCGCTCAATCGTTTCAGTAGCTCTTCCTTCTTTTTTGTCATCATTAAATAGTTCAAAAAACTTCATTAATTACATTCTGCCTATATTTTTCCACACAAAAGACCCTTTATTAATGGAGGCAGAAAATATTTGGTCATTAAAGTCTAACAAAGTTGGACCCGATGAATATAAATCCTTTCAAAAATCCTGGGATATACCTTTATTGAACATTGAAAAAGAAAATCTGCTTCAGAAAGCTATCAATTTACCAGACAAGGCTCGTTTGAATGCAGCATTTTCAAAGGAATCAGGAGCATGGTTGAACGCTATACCGTCAGCCCCATTAGGTACGCTTTTAGACGACGAAAGTATCCGTATTTCTATTGGTCTCCGTTTAGGTTGTCAAATTTGTGTGAATATGGTAGACACGGCCTAAGCTGCAATTTAAGTGCCGGCCGTTTTTCACGTCATTCTGCAGTAAATGACCTAATCAAACGAGGCCTGTGATCTGCAAAGATTCCCTGTTCGTTGGAACCGTTAGGTACTTGCCGCGACGACGGTAAACGTCCAGTTATATGGGATTTCACTTGCACTGACACTTGGGCTCCGTCCCATGTCCGATCCACATATACTTCCGCAGGCGCTGCAGCTTTACAAGGCGAAACTTTTAAAATCAATAAATACAAAAATTTGGAGCTTTAAAATTCATTAAAGAAATCGGTAAAAAAATATCAGTAGAAACCAATGATTCAAGAGCAACTTTGTTCTTTATACAACAAATAAGTTTTGCAATTAAAAGAGGAATCGCTTCATCTTTTCTCGGTACGTTTCCCCGTTCTAAGCCTCTAGAAGAACTTTTTATAAAACCTAATCATAAGAAACCTAATTCTTCTACCACTTTCAAACTTTCTCACATTACCGACCCCAAAACATGTGATCTTTCTTTTTTCCAAAATTCTTATTTAACATCTTCATTCTCTTCTTCAGAATGTGTGCCTTCTGATAATACATGCGTTGACAATTTTATAAATTATGCCTCCAACAAGCTTTTGGGCCTCAGTGTGCTAAAATATATAGATAACCACCAGCCAGATGATGTTCCATCATTCAAAGGAATACTGAAGAAGATGACTATGATAGAGAATGATGCGATTCCTATACGCAATAAATTATCTTTGACCAAAACAAAATATAAAACTGATTTACCCACAATAGAGTTGAAGACATCAAATAAAAAGGTAAACGACCAAATGGACGTTATTTATACTAACAGTGTGGCATACTCTAACAATACTAATATAGACAATTTGTCTGATGAAGAAGATAATAGAAATCACGCATCAATAGCCGATTTGAGTAAACATTTTAATGACAAACTCTCCAGAACAGTAAAAAATTGTACTAACCTCGCTAATAAGACAACTGAGGTTAGATCCAAAATATCTGATGTGACCAATGAATTGAAATCACTAAGTACAAAATCAATATCAACCAGAGATAAAAAATCTAGTAATAATTTTTCGGCGACCAAAAAAAAATTACATTGCCTCCAACAAGTGTCAAAATAACCCCGATGTTTTGCAGTCAAATTCAAAATTGGAAGAGAATGAAGACGTAGAAAAAAATAATGGGTCAGAATTCGATAGGGTCGTAGTAACTGAGGAACCAATAAACATCAATTCCCTTTGTAAAAATAATCCTAGAGTTAACAACTTCTCTTCATACATTTCATTTTCGATTAAAGATTTTCAGAAAGGGGATGAAACTCAACAAGAACAAAAGGACATGTCTAAAAATGATGTAGATAACAAGGAATATATTAACAAAGTGAACAAGACCAATGATTTATCGACATCAACCAAACTTTCCTAAACCGTAATATCTACATCCAATTCAATAGCAAATAACATCAATTACAATTCCTTATCACGCAGATCAAGTGAGAAAGACAATAATAGAATCCGAGATTATTCGTACAATGATAGTAGTTGCGAAAGAGCTCTTAAAAATATCTCCACAATGAGATCCATAAAGGGTATTCCTCAAAAATCTTTGGGTCTCAAAGGCCTCAAAAATATTGGTAACACATGTTTCATGAATAGTATTATCCAATGCCTATCAAACACAAGGTGGCTATTAGAATATCTAAAGAAAGACGCATACATAAGAGATATTAACATAAACATATCTAACATGAAAGGAGCTCTAATTAAAGCATTTGCTGAAGTTATTCAAGAGCTTTGGTCTGAAGAGGGTTCAGACATAGTGTTTAATACAGTATCATTGAAAAGTCAGATTCAGCGATTTACTTCAAGGTTCATGGTATACACTCAACATGATGCACAGAAGTTTCTTCGTTACCTATTAGCAGGACTTCACAAAGATGTCAACAAGGTATATGAAAACCAAAGCCCATATTAACAGAAATTGATGACAAACTTAGTGAAATTGAGAAAGCACAAGAATCTTGGTTGAGATATCCGAGAATGGACAACTCCAAGATTGTGGATAACTTTGTTGGTCAATTGAAATCAACAATCAAGTGCACACACTGTGGTCACTGTTCAATTACATACGATCCCTTTTGGGATTTATCCCTTTCGATACCCCAAAGAACCCCAATTACGACTTTGACAATGTTTAGATTCATTTACAAGAGAACAAACACTCGACGGTGATGAGAAACCAACATGTTCGAAATGTAAGGAACGAATCATTCTCAATTCATAAATTTCCGAAAATATTGGTTATTCACCTGAAACGCTTTATGCAAACAGAAAGATTTAGTGGAAAACTTAATAGAAGGGCTTGATATGAGCCATTACGCCACTGATAATGTGGCACCTTGTATGTACAACCTCTACGCTATATCAAATCACTGTGGAACCACTTACAATGGTCACTACACAGCATATTGCCAATATCCCTATACGGGACAGTGGCATGAATATAACGATTCAAGGGTGCTGTTAATATCATGGACATCTTTAGTTAGTGGAAAAGCATATGTTCTCTTCTATGAACAAGATGACACAAAGTCCCACCTTTAAGTTTAATTTTTTTTTAATTATTAGTTTTTAAATTGTATATTTTCATTGTCTTATTTGGTTCTTTCTGCAAAATTTATTTATATATTCATATATACATTGTATTCTTATTAAATAAAAATTTTGATTGTTATAGGTATTAAACCATGGAATTATAATTTACAATGGCGCTATCAACTGAAGTGTGATGCTTAGCACTCTTATTATCTCCTATATTTGTAGCTGATTTTTTACTGCTGATTTGTTCTCGGCCATTTTTTTTATTTGCCTTTTAATATCAACTTACTAAAGACCGATTACCAACTCTTGGAAGGGTCAATAAAATATTGGCATTATTCAAATGTTGTATATTGATTTTTTATGTAATAATATCTAGGATTAAAATCTTCAATTGAATATTTATTACTACATTATCTAATATACTTATTAAAAAATGATAAGTATAATATTTGCTTGTGCATTATGGTATTGCGGACTGACTTTTATTTATTTTTTTCAATAAGTTGATCTCTTCATGTAAACCATATTCAGAACTTATCCGATAAACTTTGTGGATATGTGCACCTTTAGATAAGAAGTCGATATCACCAAAAAAATTATAATACAAGTTAATAGATTTCGCGTAAATAATTTTTGAAAGTTTAAACATTAAAAGGAGAACATTGGCAACTGTACATCGACAGCATCAAAAATGTAAACAAGTTTTTGTGCCTGCTACTATTTTTAAATTTCATGGTTCTAATAGTGATTAAATACCGAAATTATTCTTCAAAATTAGTGTAACAAAACTATATTCATATTAAGACACCTTACGTTGCTCAGATCTATCTATCTAGATCTAGTTTATTTTAAAGTAAAAATGCTGTAAATATTTTTTGCATCGGTGTCGGCTTAATCACAGAACCTCAGAACTTTTGTTCTGCGATATGTTACTCCTCGTGATACTCCATTGTACTTGCAAAAATTTGCTGTTTGTTGTCAGCAATAAATTAATTGGTCAAATCTGACAGCTGTTTTTAAAATTACACTGGTAAACACAGTTTTTGGTTTTCTTATACTCCAATACGTGTAATTAATGTTTTTTATCATGCTGATTCTGAATCTGATTTCAAATTTGCTCCATCACGTCAGGATTTTGAGAAATTAAATAGGTTTTTCAAAAAACGCATTAAATTTTACATAATTTCAAAGTTACTTTTATATAAGAAAGATACTGCAACAAATGTTGTTCAGCCAAACATTGAGTGGATGTGTCTGAACATGTCCTAGCATGTTTCCTACATCAGAGCACTTAAACAACGCCCTTTTTTGCTATGGCACCAATCAAATTAAGAATTGGTAGATTTCTGGCTATGTGGGTATATAAAGAGCTACACAGGGCTTTTTTGATTCAGTGTAAGTCAGTTTGTGATAGCTAAACGTTCTTTTATTTCATAATGTTCCGTACGCGTGTAAATAATCCAATTAGCTTCTGTTATATATGTGGAGAATTCACTACCCACTGGCATAAGTGGGTAGTTAATTTTCACAATTTTGGCTTAACCATTAAACACCAAGACAAGACATGGGCTCCCAGCATCTGCTGTGCACGCTGTGCTGTTACTCTGAGGAGCTGGTCAAGCGGTAAGAACATTGCTATGCCATTTGCTAGACCTATGATTTGGCGTGAACAAACTGACCATTCGACCGATTGCTACCTTTGCTGCACGAAAACTTTTGGGTTTTCCAACCAAAATAAGAAAAATATTAGTTAAGCTAGTCTTCCCTCTGCTACTCGTCCAGTACCTCATTCGGTAGCCTTGCCAGTACCAAGACCAATAGGTGTTTCGAGTGAACGATATGCTGGTACAGAATCAGAAGAACCAAGTGTCGCGTTATCGACCAGCGAAGATGAATATTTGCCATCTTAAGAGGATGGACCACACCTAATAAATCAGTTAGAATTAAATGATCTTATTCGAGATCCGAATTTGTTAAAAACTAAAGCAGAAATACTAGGATCTAGACTCCAAGGATGGAAACTGTTAGAGCCAGGCACACAAATTTCTGTATATCGTAATGGTCAGAACGACCTATCACAGTATTTTTCCAACGACGAGGGTCTTTCATACTGCCATAATGTCGGCGATTTGATACTGGCCTTAGGTCACCAACACCATCCAGAAGAATGGCGTCTTTTTATCGATGCTTCGAAATTGAGTTTGAAAGATGTGCTACTTCACATAGAAAACGTTTATCCAAATCATCCCCGTTGGCCACGCAATCCATATGAAAGAAACGTATGAAAATATGACTCGTCTTCTTGACAGAATTAATTACTAATTGTACAAATGGTATTTCAGCGCAGACCTCAAAGTTGTAGCAATTCTACTCGGCTTACAACTAGGGTATACAAAGCACTGCTGTTTTCTTTGCGAGTGGGACAGTCGGAGCAAGAAATTCTAACTACATTGTTAAAAACTGGCTAGTTAGGGTTCAGTATATTCCTGGAGAATATACTTCATAAGTCACTAGTGGAACCTGATAAAATATTTTTACCGCCATTACACATAAAATTAGGTTTGATGAAAAATTTCGTCAAAGCAATGGATAAAGATGGCCATGGATTCCAATACCTAAAATAAAAATTTCCCAATATCTCAGATGCAAAACTCAAAGAGGGAATTTTTGTAGGACCCGAAATTAAACTTCTACAACAAGATACAATATTTGAAGAAACCTTAAGAGACTTTGAGCGTGTTGCTTGGAATGCTTTTAAAAGTGTGACTGATGGGTGACAATTTTATTTATCAAAATTATAATTAATAAAAAATAAAACCAGATTAAAAAAATTAAAACAATAAACTTATGAAACAACAAGAAATATTGTAACTAATATACCTATAACTAATTTTATTAGAATGTAAAAATACATTAAATGTTCAAAATGTCCTCCGTTTTGTTGTAATAATAATTGACACCTTTTTCTTACTGATCTTACACAATTGAGAATGTGCACTGGCTTTATTTTTCTAAATGCGGCATGAATATTTTGTAATAAATCTGCCGGAGAACGAGGGGGCCACCTAACCGGTCCATAAGTACCAATCCACCGATTTTTCGTTTAAATAATCTCCAATGAATAGAGCATTATGGGCAGGTGCTCCATCTTGTTGGAACCAAAATGTGTCCCTATCAGCCAACACTTCCTCTTCCAAAAGTTGGTGTAAGTTTATTTCCAAGATATCTATATATCCAGCAGCAGTTAGTTTATCATCAAATGGATGATAAACTAATTTATTATGTTTGACAAAACAACTAACGTTAAAGCTGAATCTGCCTTGTCTCCTGATCCCCTGAACTAAGTGTGGATTTGAGTCGTTCCAATATAGTTCATTATGTCTGTTAAATATTCCTGCACTGCTTATGCGAGCTTCATCGCTAAATATTACCTTTGAATAAAAATTTGGATGTTCATTACATTTTCGTATATAGCACTGTGCAAATTGTGTTCTTCTCAAAAAATCATTTGGGTATAATTTTTGACGGACGGATGTCCGATAAGGCCTAAATTTATATTTCTTTAAAATCCTTCCTGCAGTAGTTTTTGGAACACCTATTTCATTTTCAATTTGACGTAGAGAAGATTCATGATGTGCTTGGATATATCCCAACGTATTTACCTCTCTTTCTTCATGATTCTTTTCGTACTTACGCCGTGGTTTCACAAAACAACCATACTCGATTAAATTTGAATCAAGTTTTTTAAAAATTCTCTTGTCAGGTAGCCTTCTTTCTGGATATCGTTGAAAATATCATTCAGACGCATCAATAACATTCTTTTGACATTCAATATATGCCACATACATATCATATTTTTCATAATTTTCAAAATTCATGTTGTTGACAAGACTGCACGTCGTAAAATTAATTCTGACAGGTAACACAGGTTTTGTTTTATTTTCAATGGTAAGAGGACCAAAGCCTACTTGATGAAATGAACATTCTTATAAGATATAACAATCATGTCAATTGAGGTAAACAAACTAAAATATAACAACATATCGGGTTAAACATAATTAGAAATAAAAGTAAAATCGGTAAAAAAATAAAGACATCTTATTTCGTGATTTTATTTACCAAAAAACGGATTCAATAATTTCAAAATAATAATATAGGTACTTAAAATCAATAATCAGCTATATTTACCTACTTTGTTTCACTGTTCACTGATTTTATTTTTGGTAATGCTGAATTGGTTGAAGATTATTTAAACGAAAAACTTTTTAATCAATGAAAACGGAGGACATTTTGAACATTTAATGTAATTTTTACATTCTAATAAAATTAGTTATAGGTAGATTCGTTGTTACAATATTTCTTATTGTTTTTATTTTTTTAATCTGGTTTTATTTTTTATTAATTATAATTTTGATACATAAAATTGTCACCCATCAGTATCCTTATAATCAAATGTTAAATTTCATTACTGAGTGTTCAATTTTTTAAGTGTGTTTCACCTGATAACATCCATAAATGGTTTATTTGCACTGTAGCTCCAACCATTGAAAATGGATATATAATATGTCATATCAGGTGAATGAGAATTAAAAAGGAAACGAAAAACGTCAAAATATACAGGGTGTCCCATTTAAAACAACATAAGTTTGCAATATATTTCCTTAGTGAGCCCCCTAAAAAAAATTCTGTGCGCCACTGAACTCTTTAATATTATATCTATCGAAAGTTTTTATAACGTTTTTTTTATATTTTTCTTAATTAAGAAGTTATAGTACTTTGTAGTTTTCGACAGTTTTCAATAATCGCCCTGTATCTTCCAACTGCATGGAGTTACTAAATATTTAATTAGGCTATTGTTACTTTAACAAAAAAAGAAGTCATAACATCTTAACTGCTTTTCATCTATCTCTTTTAGTTTACGAGATACCCTGCAAAACACATCAATTTGGTACACCCTGTACATACCTAATAATTAATAATATTTAATTTATTTTCAATAATTTTTTCTCCAAAACCTGACGTGTCAGAATAAATTTGGTTATATTACTATTTTATTAGAACTATAAAACAAACAAAAATTGTGTATAGTTGCTAAAGAAAAATGAAAAAAAAAATTGTTGTCTAGTGTTATTAATCAATCCTCGATTCAAAATATGTAAGCATACGAACTATTTGCTACAATCAATTTGGAATGTTTATTTTGAATTCCCACCAATTCTAAAAATTTATAATTTTTGACTTCATTCTATTATTTTCCGCGTTAACTCTTAGCATCAAATTCAGGTGAATTTTTCCCCCGTTTTCTCCTCTTAAACAATATGACAATGCCAGCTTGATGTTAAGCTGGCATTGTCCTTATTTTTTCGAAAACGGTTTCAGTAACAAAATTCGTTTTCCTCCTAACCTATCTAATATGCGAGAAAAGTATCCAGTGGCGGCTCGTGGAATAAGTTTGTGGGAGGGCTGAAAAAATTATAATAAGAAATAAATACGAGTTGAAAATATGGTATTTTTAGTAAATACAAATCATTTTTTTTTCTTGAAACTCCAATTGTGCAAAGTTGATATTTTGCTAATACGTCTCTGAATTTTTTGCTTCGTTCATTTCTGTAAAGGTGTAATTAAATATAATCTTCAACTAATAAAATAATTATCTTACCATTTAAAATTTGTTAGACGTATAAGACCCAATTTTATAAATAAAATAAATCTCAATTTTGTAAATAAAATGCGTATTACGGAGTACGGACTGCAATGTTTGCAGGCCGCGACAACATAAATATCATGCCTTTCCCATCACAAACTCAATACACTTCAAAGATTAGCTTTGTTCGCAGAGCAGTCAGAAACTATCAGAAACTGTCCGACGCATGAGCACTCGTCTTTTGGCGTTCGTAGAACGAAAATCCCTAACTGCTGACAAACCGTCAGGCGTTCGCAGAGCAAAATATTGTAGCTGGAAACCAATTTCTGACAGTCAGAAAAATCCGCGGACTCGTAAGAAATTTTGAGTTGGAGACCTGCGCATTTGCATTATTTAAATTACAGTAATTCGAAATGTTATGTTTTGTTTCAAGCTAACCTAAATTAGTATTTTGATTTTTGTGGAAAGGTTTCCGTGGAAAATGGTGAGTTGAAAATATCTATTATGTTTATGGTTCAAAACCAACAAGTTCTCTCTTAACTATAGCTACAAAATAAATAGAAACAAATATGATAGTTTAGAAGCAGTTTGTATGCCTCAGTCTATCACATCTCTTTATTGATCTTGGTTTCTTACTAAGCATTATTTGTGTTAATGTAAGATTTTTATTTTTAGTCAAGTGACGAAGAGTTATTCGGAAGATTTAACGAGCTGAAACATAAAAATGAGGACTATTTAGAGGTAACTGTACCGCAGTATAATGAAATAGAGTTCATTGAACACTTTCGAGTAAGTCGACGAGTTGTAAAGTAATGAGTTTGGTGAATTGAGTGCCTATAACTTTACTATAATATTTTTATGGTTTGCTGGACAGGAATCGGCATCCCATAGAGATGTTGCTAACCAATTTGGCATTGCACATAGAGGAAGGTTGTGAAGAGAACAACTTACTTTTTAAGCAATCTGTCTCCTAATATCGTAACCTGGCCAACAGCTGAAGAGCAATTGCACATAAGGCAACAGTTTTCAGCCAATGGATTTTCAAGAGTCATAGGCGCAATAGATGGAAGCCATATTAGAATCGACAAACCTCAGAAAGATCCCGATTCTAATATTAACAGAAAAGGATTTTATTCAATGTAGGTATTTGTTTCCTTAATCATACTTTATTGATATTTTTATTTGGTATCTATATTTGCAATGTAGTTACAGGTTGTATGTGATCACCAAAGGCAAATATGGGATGTTGTAGTTGGATTTCCTGGATCTGTCCATGACAGCAGTGTTTTTCAAGTTTCTCCACTCTCTGAACCCCTTTCACAAAAATGCCAAAAAAATTATTTTCTGGGTGATAGTGGATACCCTTGTTTAAGGCACTTATTAACCCCATACAAAGACAAAGAGCTTTAACTAGAATACAACAAAATTATAATGTAAGATTGGCAAAGACTCCTTATATCGTGGAGCATTGATTTGATATGGCTTAAACAAAAATGTCTGCAACTTTACCATGTAAAGCTTAGAAAAAAATAAGATATTGCCAATTTCATTAGAGGATGTTGTTCTTCAAGAATACAACTATAATCTGCCAGCTGAAGATGATCGTAACGGGCTTCAAATGCGAACTGAAGCAGCTAATAATTAACAAATGAATTAATTATGTTTTTTATTGAATCACATGACTTCCTTGTAATAAACTCACTTTATTATGTGCTCATAAATTACTCATTACTTAGTAAATATTGTATTCAACAAGTATTTTTTTGATAAATAAAGTGACAAATTTTGAATTTGTTTTTCTATAGTTTGGACAAATTGAAATATTTATTTTCATGTAGTTTCAGGAGTTATATGACAGGTCAGGTAGTATAGCTTATTTTTTTTAATGCGGGGATGGTGGCTAAAACTAAAATTCTTTGGCATATATTAAATGAAAAATGTTAAGTACCTGTCTGTAGAATATCCAGCTATATTCAGTAACAAATTTGTAATTCTATAATTGAGAAATGCATTTTATTAGCTAAAATGTAAAGAATTTATACAATTTAAAAAAAAAGTCATTGTTAATTTATCCTCCCAAAATTTTTTTAATTAAATCATTTCTGTCCCTCAGGAGATCATTGTTTTCTTTCAGTATATCATTCTATTCTCTTTTTAGTTTATGCTTATTTACTTCTAGGTGATACAACTTCTCAAATTTTATTGTTTCAAAATTCTTCTTCTCTTTGTATCTATCTTCTGTGTCTTTTCTAATTTTTTCCATGATTCCATGGGAATTTCTTATTCTTGGCTTTTTGGCTAAAAGCTTGTTTTTTTCATTTTTAAATACCCTATTGATTCTTTTGTAGTCCCCTCAATGTTCAGCATTCAGCTTCTATCTCGGCTTCTTTAGTTGGTAGCTGACTTATAGTATGAGTGGGGAGAACCACAGTGGGCTTAATATTTTTTTTCTTTCCCGAAATATCCTCAATCTCATCTACACATTCAAAATATGGCCTGTCACCACTAGTTTGATTTTTTTATCAATGTATTTCTTGTAATTTCTTTCGAGGACTCTCCACTTATCCTCACAATTTGACGGGGATACAATAAGATTATATTTTTTTTAGTTCTAAAGAGATTATTTCCCTCATTTTCTTGAAATTTCTAATTTGGAATGTACCAACTTGACTTCTGTATTTCCTATATAAATCTAATCGTTTTAGAGTATTTTCCCTGGTTCACACATAGGTTATGCCACCGATATCTGTTGCATATTTATGTGTTTTCTCTACATTACCTTGAAATCTGTGATGCTGTTGCTATAGTCTCCATAGGCTTTAAACGTAAAGGAAATTGTCGGTGTTGTTGATTACAATAAATTGGGACATTTCTCTATCTAAAACAAAATGTTCATAGACTAGATAATTGGCTAGTATGAAAGTACTTACTTTCCATATTTTTCGATTAAGATTCAACTAATACAATATGTTAGTTTTATATCACGAAATAACAGATAAGTGTAAGTGAAGCAATTTTATGGATAAATGGAAAATACCAAAATCAGAGAGGTTGTTTATAGTTTGATCGTTTCCCGGTTTTTTGAATTGACAGATGTAACCCATAATCCGTTCGCAGATCACAAGAGTCAGAAATCAGTCACGGACTTGTTTCAAACCGCACTTGCGCAGAAAAAAATTTCCAACTAGTCCAAGATTTGCCTCTGCGAACAAAGCTATTATAATATACACTTAATGTACGCTATGGCTTAGCCTGCATTGACTGCAGTCCTTTTTTAGTGTTCGTTCAGTTATTCGTATCGAGTTGGTGCGAATGCGAGGTCGGTACTGGTCGTTGCCAATGAACACATATCAAAGTACCTTTAATGCAAAAATAAATATGCTATGAACGAAAAAGATATATTTTTCTAAAATATATTTTTGTATAGTAATGTAATAATTGCAATCATTTCAAAATGTTTTCATTTTGGAGGGAGGGCTGCAGCCTTTATGGACGAGCCGCTACTGGGTTTACCCCCAAAAAAGTTGAAATTTTGGAAAAAAATTCAGTTATTTTTATGTTTTCCAGCAAGAACAACACGAAAAAACAGTTTTTAGAAAAAAATCCTGTGTATGTCGTGGTCGTGGTCGTCGGCCACTTTTCGTAACATATCTTGTTAGCACGATACATCCTCCGGAGTGGGTACAAGTGACCAATTTTATGATTGGATATTATTCAAGGCGTCTCACACATGAACCCTATTGATTTTCAGCTCACTAGAGCCAGTACAGCGGGTACTATGGTACTGGTTTGTCATTTTTGGAGAATCTTCAGTTTGTTAGCCTCCGGAGTGTATAGAAGTGACCAATTTTATGATTGGATATTGTTCAAGGTGTCTTATACAGTATTAGGAATATTCCGAGGGAACATACGGTTTATCGTCAATGTGTTAGAAAGAGACAAAATACATTTAAATTCAGTGTATCATTCTTTTTCGCTAACAGGATATCATAAAGTGAAAAACTTGTGGACTAATACTACTAATAAAAACTATTCTAATTTCTTTAATAAGCAGTCTATTAAGATTAAATTATTGATATTCATATGTTTTATTTTTAATTATAATTGGAGGAATATTAATTTTATTCATTTATATGACCAGAATTGCGTCAAACGAAAAATTTAAATTTAATTTTAATATAACAATTATTTTAATAATAAGTTTAATTATAATATTCTTATTTTTATTATTAGATCAATTTTATACTAACATAATAAATCAAATTATTGATATTAAATACTTAGATTTTAATCAAAACCTCTATTTTTCAATAATAAAATATTTTAATTTTCCTAATTATTTAATTATAATTATTTATTTATTTATTACATTAATTGCCACAGTAAAAATTACCAATTTTTTATATGGACCATTACGACAAATATTTTAATGAAAATACCAATTCGAAAAACTAGACCTTTATTTAAAATTATTAATAATTCATTAATTGTCTTTCCGTCTCCTTCTAATATTTCTTATATATGAAATTTTGGATCTTTACTAGGAATTTGTCTTATAATTCAAATATTTACAGGTTTATTTTTAGCAATAGTCAATGTGTTAGAAAGAGACAAAATACATTTAAATTCAGTGTATTATTCTTTTTCGCTAACAGGATATCATAAAGTGGAAAACGTGCAATAACGTGTAAAGATATGTCTGGTAGGCACCGCCTTCGAGAGGCGTGCAAATACAGATGTGTCATGTGGACAGTTTAGTTTATTAATTGAGAAATAATAAGATTGTACTAAACTGATAGCTTAATGCAATGAACAATAAAAAAAATCAACATTACTTTCGTTTATCCCTTCATGATTAATTAACAATGAAATAATTCAGTAATAATAATCTAATTCACTATATTAGTTCGGTTAGTACACGCTAATATGAGTTGAACAACAAATTAAAACCTACCTAGTAAGTATTTGAAATAAGTACCACTAAAAAATCACTGGAGGGTAGCTAAAAAATTACATACGTCGATATTGAGGGTACAATTAATGAATATAAGCATAATAATTTTCATTAACATCATAAGGAATAATCTATGGCAACAATACAGAGTCCAAAAGCGACAATATGTTGTAATAAAACAAGTGTATTCAGTGTATCACCATTTTCTTTAACAGGGTATCATAAGATACGAAATAAGTCGTATGCTAATATTTGTTCTGTATTCTAGTTACAAAAATATCTCATTATAAACCGCCTGTTTCCTACGCTCCTGATAAAACGATTTCGTTTACAGCTCTAATTCCTATATTTTTGTCTATCCCCTCTCTTCATTTTCAATCAACACGTTGGAGGTGTAAGTGCCCTCGTAACATTCCTTTTTACTTTCAACAGAAACCACCCTTCATTAAATTTCAATGTCAAACGATAATCCTCTTATGGCCAACGGGAAAGTATAACGGTCACATGGCGTTACCAGTGTGCTAGAGAAAGAAAATAGTGAGATAGACAATCAAAAGTTAGCGTAGATTACTGTACGAGACGAATACGAATCGCGCGTGCGCCTCTTGAGTATGTTTAACTGTACACTTGACACTCAATACTTCACTAAACGTTTGTTTGCGAATGAGTAACGATCTTTTGTGAATCTTATAAAATGACTATGTGCATCACATAATTATCGACTAGCAATACATTTTTTAAATACACAATTTCCCAATCGGATAATCTCCACGAATGGTAACATTAGGTGGCCTGCGAGATCTCCAGATTTGGCTCCCAACGATTTCTTTTTCTGGGGTTATGTGAAATCGAGAATTTATGGATTCCAAGAAAACAGAGCCGCTTCCCTGAAGGAACTAAGGGAACAAATTTTACAAATTTGTATGGAAATAACACCTGAAATGCTCATACGTATTCGTCAAGAATTTTATAACCGTCTCGGAGCTCAAAACGTGGGTTTATTCGAACATTTAATTTAAGTTCATTGAAGAATTAAGAAGTTTTATTTTTATTTTTTCAATGAATAGATAGAAATAATTATATCTTGTCTGTTACAACCTCTTGAATTATCATAATTAAAAGCTTTTTATAACTTGTTCTGATGTTAGAACAATGCATTTTACAATTAATATAAATATACAATGAAAATTGGCAACACTGTTAGTACCTACCAAGAATTTGTAACAGGCCGGCGTTGTGGGCTGAAATTTCCACTTTATGAGATGTTAGCGAAAAATAAGAATTGAGATATTTGAAAACACATTATTATTAATACAAGTTAAAATACGACTTATTTCGCATGCTATGTTATTATTCCAGTACTAACCGAACTAATATAGTGAATTAGATTATTACTACTGAATTATTTCTTTGTAAATTAATCATGAAGGGATAAACGAAAGTAATGTTGATTTTTTTTATTGTTCATTGCATTAAGCTATCAGTTTAGTACAATCTTATTATTTCTCAATTAATAAACTAAACTGTCCACATTACACATCTGTATTTCTATGCCTCTCTAAGGCGGTGCCTACCAAACATACATTTACACGTAATTGCACGTTTTCCACTTTATGATATCCTGTTAGCGAAAAAGAATGGTAGAATATTGTTCAGGACCACAGATGCGGAAAAGTTAGTTTTAATCTTTAAAACCGTTTTTCTACTTCCGTTACTAAAACCGCATTTAAAACACCAGTTTGACATGCGCAAAATGACTCTTCAAACACTAGTGTTTAAAATGCGAAAAGTCACATCTCGTTTATCTTTTGTTTTTTAAACGTCACGTCACGTGTTTCTTTTGTGTTTTAAATGTCATGTTTCGTGATAATTTTGTTGTTTTCTGCAATTTGATTTGTCAGTCAGCCGTCAGCCATTGTCCGCCATGATATGAATATAATTATAAATTACCTAAAATGTTTTCATTCCCGAGGGCGAAGAAAAAGTATAGTAAGCACCTCGTGTTAAAAACATCTTTAGTCACTCGTTTCACAAGGCACTCGTTCCGCTTCGCTTCACTCGTGTCTAATAAAACTCGTGACTAAAGTAACCGTTTTGACACTTGGTACTTAACATTTAATATACTATTCTTTTATATTTAATTCCGCTGTGTTGACAAGGCTAGCTTAATGGGCGTCAAATTCAACCATATACAATTATGCAGGAAAACTTCACATCAATGATTTAATCAGAACGAGTAAATAACAAAAGTCATCTGTTCAACCCTCTCCAACAAGGAAGATGACTAAAAAAACTGTTTTAAAGATTTGGAAGCTGACTGATAATGAAGTGTATGTGACACATATCACTGAATTAATTATTATTACATTTACATATTACTCAATTATTGAAGTAGATTATAAATTTGCGAATGAAGTGTGCGGTCCCAACAGTTATTATTGTTACTATGGTGTGGAAGTATAATGTTTTAACATAACATTCATATAAATGATGATATTCTACCTTTGAAATTAATCAATATTTGTTATCATCAGCTACTACTTTCACATGGAATATCAAGATACTCCACCCCTAAGATTCATTGATTAGATGTCAACCATGACTTGCTAAGTTTTTCAACTTGATTTTATTTGAGTATCCAAGTAGCTGTGTATTTCTCTTTATACAGGTTGTTTTCAAATGACGCAACGTTTGCATGTAGATACCTCTCGTAAAATTGGACAAGATGATATAGGGATTGAGGGGTCCAACCCATTTACTTTTCGAAATACAGGGTGTTAAAGTTATGAAAAATATGTTTTCATTTGAGAACTTTAAACTGGATGAATATTTTGATGGAAAAGCATGTTTCAATTCTTGATCCAGTGGTGTACATTTGGAAGAATATGTCACCTTTCCCCTCCCATTTTTTACGCCACTGGTATTTGAAGCTATTTTTATTTGATTTTGTATTCCTCAATAGTTTTCACGAAAAAAACACATAACCTTTACATATAAAAAAAATTGTGATTTTCAAGATATTTAATGTTTCTATGAAGTCTGCAAGATCACTTTTTAATAAAGAAATAAAAAAAATAGTTTTCTTGAATGTTTTTTAATAAATACCAAACTACTAATGGTTAGAATATGTAACAGGAACTAATTTGTGAAACAGCAATGCATATAAAACATTGAGAGAGGATTGTTGAAAATACTTTTCCAAACTTGTGATTTTATTAACAAAAGAATTAATGACCATAAAAAATAAGATAATTACAAAGTTAGATAATATCCCATTCAAACATAATTTTTAACTAAGCAGCCAACAAATTACAAAAGATGTTCAAAATTTTGTCCATTTACATTTACCCATAATCTGCAACGTTTTCTCATTGAAAATCACATACCTTGGAAATACTGGCGATTGCCGGAAATAATTTCTGTATTCTTGGATTCTTGCTATCAGTTCTTCCTCCGTTTCTACTATTGTATCGTAGATTAGGGACTTCATGTAACCCCACAGAAAGAAATCGATTGGATTTAAATCCGGTGACCTCGCAGGTAACATATTGGGTCCACCTCGGCTTATCCAGTTGCTTCCGTATTGTTGGGTTATAAGTTGTCTGGCCGCTAGAGAATAGATGCCCCATCGTGCTGAAACCATACATTATCCATATTCGCCCTAGTATGTAATGGTACAACGTCGTTTAATAAATCAGGCAGGGTTTCTCTAAAAAATTTACAATAAATATTACCATTGAGTTTATTAGGTAATCAATATGGACCCACTATACAATCTCCAAGAATGCCTGCCCACACGTTAAGCGAGAATTTTTCCTGAAATCCACGTTGTCGAATAACATACGGATTTTCGTCATCCCACACGTGGCTTTTCCTTGAATTAAAAATTCCTTCACGTGTGAATTTGGCTTCATCAGTAAATAGAACAAATTCGGTAAAATTCCTATTTTCTAAACATTTTTGGGTGTACCAATTGGCAAACTCCACTCTTTGAGGACAATCTGTTGGTTTTAGGGCCTGAACTTGGGTATAATTATAAGGATACAACTGCTGTTCATTTAAAATATTCCACACAGTTGAGTTACTTACATTTAAAGATTTGCCAATGGTGCGAGTGCTTAAATCGGGTCTATTTTCAATACGGTCTAGAACAGCCTCCTCTAATTGCACAGTTCGTTTTCTTCCGCTGCCTTGTAATTTTGAATTGAATTGGCAAATTCTCACAATCTCCTCTCAATTTGAGAAAATGTTGTGTGACATGGAAAACTAGGTCGATTTGGATATATTTCTCTATACAAGCACTCTGAACGTCCACCATTCTTTCTGGCTTCCCCGTATATTAGTTGCATATCAGCCATTTCTTCAAAAGTATTATCCATCATAACAAAAAGTGTGAAAGTTGCACAAACCAATTTAATTACAATTAATTCATTTTCGTTTTGACGTTAAACAAAATGACATTTAACATTTCATTATTGACATCCATAGCCTACTATACGGAGGAGGAACTGATAGCAAGAATCCATGCAGTTACAGAAATTATTTTCGGCAATCGCCAATCTTTCCAAGGTATGCGATTTTCAATGAGAAAACGTTGCAGATTATGTGTAAATGTAAATGGACAAAATTTTGAACATCTTTTGTAATTTGTTGGCTGCTTAGCTAAAAATTATGTTTGAATGGGATATTACTTAACTTTGTAATTATCTTATTTTTTATTGTCATTAATTCTTTTGTTAATAAAATCACAAGTTGGGAAAAATATTATCAACAATCCTCTCTCAATGTTTTATATGCATTGCTGTTTCACAAATTAGTTCCTGTTACATATTCTAACCATTAGTAGTTTGGTAGTTATTAAAAAACATTCAAGAAATTTTTTTTTACTTTTTCATTAAAAAGTGATCTTGCAGACTACATAAAAACATTAAATATCTTGAATACTACAATTTTTTTGATATGTAAAGGTTATGCGTTTTTCACGTGAAAATTATTGAGGAATACAAAATAAAATAAAAATAGCTTCAAATGCCAGTGGTGTAAAAAATGGGAGGGGAAAGGTGACATATTCTACCAAATCTACACCACTGGATCAAGAATTGAAACATGTTTTTCCATCAAAATATGCCCTTTTACATTTAAAAACAACCTGCCAAATGTCAGATCAATATATTCATCCATTTTAAAGTTATCAAATTAACACATTATACTTTTCATAACTTTAACACACTGTATTTCGAAAAGTAAATGGGTTGGACCCCTCAATCCCTATATTATCTTGCCCAATTTTACGAGAGGTATCTACATGCAAACGTAACTGTCATTTGAAAACACCGTGTATACTGCTAATCATTGTTTATTCATGATTTAACATATTATCAAAAGTTTTTTAAACTTCTATTATTTTGCAGCTTCTCTGAAGGCATAGGTTAAAATACTATATCCATTTAATAAAGGTCATTGTACTCGTTGTTTATATATGTGGTTCTTAACCAGTGGTCTGCAGGATCCAAAATATGGTCCGCAAATACTTTCAAATTTCACATGTGATACATCAAATTTTCTATAAAAAAATATTATCCATTAAAATAGTATTGTTAATGCGATTTACATTGAGTTTTTGATGAAAGTTTGTTGTTCGTCATGGTCCCTGCCAACAACAAAAAAATCAAAATGGTCACTGATCCAAAAAAGGTTAGGAACCACTGGTTTATATAATTTATCATATATCATCAATAGTTTTTCTAAACTCTCATTACTTTGTAGCTTTTGGGAAGCTTAGGTTTACTAGCAGGAGGTACTGGAGCTCTACTCTATGCTTTGGACCAATCTGTGAAAGCATCTGATTTAGAATTGCACCCTCCAAAAAATATATGGAGTCACTCCGGGCTTTTTAGCTCATTGGATCATTCTGGGTAGGTATATATTTATAAAATATAACGACACCATATTTTGTTACATATGGAAAATGCAAATATACATTAGAAACATGTATTTTTCAAAATATTTGTATCAAACATTGAATTGACTACTGTTCAAAAATTTAGAGGCAGCAAGCAATTAAATAATAAAAAACTTACATGAACAAAATAAACCTTTATTTGAAAATAAAATTTTAGCTTAATTGAAATATCTTCACACATATTTTATTAAAGAATTTATTACAATAATTTTTATTTAGCGTGTTTCATTTGCTATCTAATGTTCTCATAGGAAATCCATTTTCCACTCTTTGGTCCAATTTAAGCCCAACAAACTCAGTAGGAGAAAGAACAGTTGATTGATATGACCATTGCATGTTTTTTAAAAACTTTTTAATATGTATTTCTTGTTCAGTTTATACAATTTACGGTCATTATCGTTAATAAATCAACTCTGGACTAATAGGTACGGCTGGATGGTGAAGAAAGACTATTGGATTTGAAAAACTGAAACTTTGATTCATTACCCCAAAGGACATTTTCTCACTGGCTGATTCTCCAGTTTTTGGGTGGACTTTGCCCATTCTAATCAATTTTTCTTTTGTTGAATCTTTAGTTTTGGTTTTTAGCAGCACATATCTTTTTAGCCCCAAAGACAGCAGATCTCTTAACTGTTGCTACTGATGCTTCTGTGTGGTGCAGTCAAGTCCCGATATTGTTTAAACAGACATTGTATAAAAGTAGTATGTTTTTTAATTGTAGTTAATGTTTTGTTCACTCTAATTCAATTTTTAGTATAAGAAGAGGTTATGAAGTTTACAAACAAGTGTGTGCGGCCTGTCACTCAATGAGATTTATCGCTTACCGTAACTTGATAGGAGTATCACATACAGAAGCTGAAGCTAAAGCTGAAGCAGAGGAAATACTTGTAGAAGATGGACCAGACGATACTGGTGCCATGTTTCAACGACCTGGAAAATTGTCTGATTACTTCCCAAATCCATATCCTAACGAAGAAGCCGCTCGTGCTGCTAATAACGGCGCTTTCCCACCGGATTTGAGCTATATAGTATCTGCTAGACATGGAGGTAAGTTATATTGATTGTGTCTGTATTTTCAAATATCGCATTTCATCATATTATTGTTTCTAGGTGAAGACTACGTTTTTGCACTTCTAACAGGCTACTGTGATGCCCCAGCTGGAGTAGTTCTAAGAGAGGGTCAATATTATAATGCTTATTTCCCCGGTGGGGCTATTTCTATGTCTCAGGCTCTATATAGTGAGACAACTGAATACAGTGACGGAACTCCAGCTACTTCCAGTCAACAAGCGAAAGATGTAGCTACTTTCTTAAAATGGACAGCCGAGCCTGAGCACGATGATAGAAAGAAAATGTTAATAAAAGCTATCGGCATATTTACTTTCCTTATCGCTCTAAGTTATTATGTGAAGAAACTTAAGTTCTCTTCTTTGAAGACGCGTAAAATTGAATTCAGGCCAAAGAATCAATGAGAAAATATTGTAGAACAAAATAAAGTTTAGCGTGACTACCATAGAGAATGTTTAAGTAAGGTCTAATTTTATTGTACATATTTATCAAATATCCGACCGGGTATTTTTTTACCACGGTTTAATTTATTTGTTTCCCAACTTTTAATATTAAAGTGTCACGTTATGTTTCAATAAAAAATTAAATCCTCGAATATGTTTTATTGTTTTAGAATTGAGAATTAATCAAATTCATTACATCAAATACAGTTTGGAAGATGAATAGGAACATGCAACGCAGAGCTGTGTCGAGTATTGAGAAAATGTACTCGAGTACCGGGTACAAGTCATTAAGAAAAGATTACAGAGTACCGAGTACTTGCTAAACTTTTCGGGTACCTACTATTAAATTACAATTGGCTCAAATTTATGTCCGGGTTATGCAAAAGCAAAATAAAAAATTCTATAGAAATATTTTTTAACCTTTATAGGACTGGCCGTGGCCCGTTTGTACCACATGACGTATGTTTTTGCTGTATATTTGCAAATGCAAATTTTTAAACATTGATCTTTCATTTAGCTGCAGTTTATGAATTATTTTGATAAAATATGATGTATTTAGTAGTTTTTATTGGCTGGTATAAACAAAAAATAGTTTTATATTCCAGGGGTCTCTTCAGACCCCGGTCAGCCTTTTACGTCCGATAAAATAATCCCGGTAACTGTTAGTAAAATCGGGGAATCCCATACATTTAACGTTTGTTTACTCACAGGGAATTTACCCATATAATTGTAAAATGTAAAGTACCAGTTCAAATGGGGGATTCCCCGCACTGCGATATAATTTTTAGATTTGAATATTCGGGTTAGCCTCTTGTGATATTGCGAGTAGGGTACATCGTTTTGAAAATGAGTCAGTTTTTATTTACAAACAATCGCAAGGGGTTTACTAACGATGAGATGTTATGTATACTTGAAAGTGATGATCCAGAGTTTGATAGTGTTATCAATGAGGAAACATCGAGTGACTTTGAAGATGAAGACATTGTCACAGAACTAGAGGAAGAAAATGATGTAACAGTTGTTGATCAAAGGATAGAGAAAACGAACCCAGAGGAACCAACAGTTAGTAACAGCTAGGGCATTCCAGTATATAAATCTAAAGATGGAACTGAGTGGTCAAAAATTCCAGGAAACACAAAAGTTAGACGTTCAAAAGCTAATATTCGGAGACATGCTCTAGGCCTTACAAATTACAGTTCTGATATCTCAAGTATAAAAGACGCTTTTCTTCTTTTCCTATCTCCGGATATTCTGAACATAATAGTAACCGAAACAAACAGAAAGATACAAACATATTATGATAAATGGAATATAGAAAATCCGAATAAAATTAAAGTTTTTTTACCTGTTGATTCTACAGAGATTGAAGCTTTTATTGGACTGTTTCTTATTCCTGGCGCACTTCATGGATCGAAAGAGGCTATTGATATGCTCTGGTGTCAAGATATTTCTTACTGTCGTCCTATAATTCTTGCAGCAATGTCAAGAGACAGATTCAAACAAATTACTTCATTTTTACGCTTTGATAATTTTCAAACAAGACAAGAACGAAAATTAGTAGATAAGCTAGCTCCGATAAGAGACATATTCGATATTTTCACTTCTAATTGTAAAAAAATCACTTAATCCTGGCGACCATCTATGTGTAGATGAGCAGCTTGTACCATTTAGGGGTGAGGCACCATTCCGAGTCTATATGAAGAGTAAACCTGATAAGTATGGACTCAAAATATGGGCTCTTGTGGACTGCACCACTTATATTGCAAACATGCAAGTTTATTTGGGTGTTATTTGAAAAGCAATATAGGCAAACTTTATATTCCTATGTATCTATTAATTTTTAGGAAAACAAGGTAACAAAGCGGAAAAGGGTCAAGGTCAAAGGGTTGTCCTAGATTTGACAGACCATTTGGAAGGCGGATTTGGATTAACGACCGATAACTTTTTTACAAGTTTAGAATTTGCTGACAAGTTGTGGAAAAAAAATATCACTTTATGTGGAACCCTCCGGAAAAATAAAACATTTATTCCCAGGGAACTTCTACCGGCATCGTACAAGAAAGAGTTTTCAAGTATGTTTGCTTTTAGATATCAAAGAATGCTAGTATCCTATGGTCCAAAACAAAAACATGCTGTCATCTTACTTTCAAGTGAGCATACTGATAGTAAAGTAGCTGGAGAAGAACAGCACTATAAACCAGAAATAATTCTTCATTACAACAAAACAAAAGGTGCTGTCGACACTTCAGATAAGTTGGCCAAAGAATATACAGTGCAGAGAAAGTCAAACCGCTGGCCAATGGCAATATTTTCGCATCTTATAGATATCGTAGGAATAAATGCTTATAAATTGTGGTTACTGCAAAACCCGGATTGGCGAAAAAACAGTTTGGATAAACGTAAAATGTATATTTTGGGACTAGGAAAAGAACTCATAAAGAAAAACGTTTTCCGTCGATATAATAATAAATACATTCAGACGAATAGAAAACGGCATATGACAGACGTTTTTCCCGAACTACTGGATGCAACAGAACATAGAGTTGAACAACAAAACATTACCAGGGGGCGCTGCCATATGTGTCAAAGAGGAAAAGACAGAAAATCCAGAAAAATATGTATTAGGTGTAATAACTTTGTGTGCCTAGAACATTGAAAATCGGAGATAGTTTGTAAAAAATGTTAAAATTATATGTAGCTAGTAGTATTAGTGATTAGGGTATTTTGTATTTTTTCGTGATGATTTTTGACTAATAAATGGTTAATAGTAAAACTTCTTTTCTATATATTTAATTTAAAGAAAAATACAGCATTTCTGCAATTTTACGCATGGGGTCTTCTCGGACCCCAGTTAGTCCTTTTCGTAAAATTTTGATGTCCGTCCCGTGAAGGTTAATATTGAAGAATACTTAATAATTTTTTTTTGAAGAAACATAACTGGCACAGACCTTCGACACGCGAATTCTTGTCACACGTTACAACTAAGAAAAATGTTCCGTTCAGCATTGGGATGTTCTTGTACTTTCCAATGTTACTTACTTCGGTCAAAGTTGATAAATATGTGGATATTGTAGACGCAGTAGTGGGGCTAGTCGGGTCAGCAATTATTTCTACATCTGCATTTTTATTAGTCCATTTTTGGCTATCACAATGAAAATTGTATTTGCTACTGCAAAGTCGCCTTACTAAAATGAAAAATATTTTGCTGAATTCTACCTGCAATGATGGCAAAGTATTTGGCTATCAGAAACACAATTTTTTTTTATTTCACAGTAGCAGAGAATTATTTTGTGATAAGTAAATAATTTTTATAAAGAAGTTTTGTTAGCAGTCGCAAAGTGTTTTCGTCTTGTTAAGTGATCTACAATAATTTTTGCAATAAAAGTTTTACAATGATTTTTCTCGATTATAAAATTGTCGACACTGGAAAACATTTCGAACGAATTGTTTTCTACACTACCTTTCCAAATGTTGATCTTTTTAATAAAATTTTCAAATTTATCATTTGAAGTAAATATATCGCAATTTTTTCCTTGAAGAGACAAATTGAGACCGTTTAATTTCGCAAAGATATCTGACAAATAACACAGCTTGGATAGCCATAAGTCATTTTGAAAAATAGCTGCAAGTTCACATTTTCGTTCGGTTAAAAATATTTCGATTTCGTCCTTTAATAACAATAATCTTCTTAAACTTTGACCTCTTGACAACCATCTTACTTCTGCACGTCATAATAAAGTTGTGTAGCTGGAATCCGTATCCTTACAGAAATTTGAAAATAAGCGGCTGTTAAGGGCAAGGCTCTTGATAAAATTTATAATATTAACAGCGTCCTGAAGCACATTGTTTAATTCTAGTTCTAATTTTTGTGCTGCAATGGCCTCTCGGTGAATAAGGCAGTGAGTAAAAGTTATATGATCATAATGAGTAGCTTGAAAAAATTATTTCAAAACAAATATTTTTGCCCGTCATGGCTCTTGCACCATCTGTGCATATTCCACAGCAATTTTTCCATTCTAAACCTTCAGTTTTTAAAAATTCGTCAACTTCACAATATATGTCGTTTCCTGCAGTATGTTCCACGCTTTCTCTATAAACGTAGTAATATCCGTTGTTTCATCCAACTGAATTGAAAATGTTGGGCTTTCTTTAATTCTTGTAACAAGTTGCACTAATTGGTGCTTATTAATATCAGAAATTATATTCGAGGCAGTGTCGTTCGACAATGGAATTTTTCGTCATATCGCCATATTTACTTCAATGTAGTATTTCTACCATTTTAATAGCAGCAGGTAACTCAAGATCTTCAATGGTGAACGGCTTTTTATGTTTCGCAATACAGTATGAAACTTCATATGACGCTAGTAAATATTTTTCATTACCGTTCTTAAATTTTTGAAAGGATTTTTTTTTCTTTATTTAAAGATTTATATCGTCTTTAAAAATATTATTTTGGTTTATTGACATACAAAACATGCTTTGATTCAAGATGTCTTTTTAATTTTGATGGTTTCATACTCTCCGGAGCCAATAATTCACTGCAGATCAAACAAAGAGGTTGTTCATTACCCTTACAATTTTGAAATGTTAAGCCAAATTAAAGAAAAGACTCATCATATTTTCTTTTTCGCACATTAGATGCCTGTTTTTCAATACTTTATCCTGCCCGAGGAGAGTTTGTTGCATTATCTCCGTCATTACTATTCTTATTTAAGTTCAGCAATTTATCCATGACCAAAAATTATTTTGATCCTAAAATCCAATAAATATATAAAAATAACATATTGCATATAATAATTACCGAATAAATGAAAAAATAACTAAAATCTCGTTACAGTAGAACACTGACAATTAGACAGTTACTACACTAGAAGAGCGTGACTAGTTCACATTACAGTCAGTGGTGTCACATGATACAATGAGTTGCAAGGTAGGAAATATTGACTGACGAAAATGTGTCTCGTCCGCGCAGTGACATCAACTGAAGAGTAAACACGAGAGACTCTCCATGTATGATGTGTTATCGAAGATTTTGAGAAGTTTTTTTGGATAAATTAGATATTTTCGAACGTGTTCCGTGGTTTTCCGGATCTTAATTGAACACAAGAAGGCGTGTGAATATTAGAACCAGGTAAAAGAAGTAGTTGTACTGTAATAGGTGTATTAAGGTATTTTTCGATTTACAGGTTATGTGTACTTGTAAAAAACTGGTCTAAATAACGAATTTATAAGTATCAACAATGCGTTGTGCTGTGCGTGGGTGCAATAGTGACAACCAGTGTAAAGATTTCACAAAAATATCCAATTTTTTAGGTTCCCTAAATACACTACTGTGAGGAAATTATGGGTGACTTCTTGTTGTAGAACAGATATTTTCTATGAAAATACTGCTAGAATATGTTCAAAACATTTTGCTAGTGGAGATTATGAGAGGAATATTAAATATGAAGTTCTCTAGCATACTTTTTTGTATATACATATATAATTTTTAAATTGGTTTGTCTCAATTTATTTTATTAGTATTATACTAAACATTTTATTCCATATGTCGGTATTATATTTCCTTTTATTGCGATCCTATATACTATTGTTTGTTCTGTTTTCATTTTTTATTCTATATGTATTTTTAATATGTTACCTGCAATTGTTTACTGATTGATGTTATAGTAAGCTTTCTATCCCATGTTCTTTTTATATTTACATTGCTGTTTATTGTAATATGTCTTCTAATATGTATATTAGGGTTCCTAATTAAATAAAGATCTACCTATCTATCTATCTTGTGTTTTAGCGTTTTGTTGAATTTTGTAACTGGGCAATTGGCAGTATTAATGCTAGTTGCATTAATTAATAAAAAAGGAAAAATGTAAGATACAATTAATTTTTAAAAACAGAGTTTTCTAACAAAACAACGAGAAATATAACAGATGGAAGGTCGCTTAAAAAAAGAACTACCTTGGTTTTTTCATTCTCCCATATTTATTTGGTTATCCTTTATTTATAACAATAGGTTACAAACCTACAGCTTATTTGTTTGAACAGAAAACACAGCATATTCAATATTTGTTACAGTAATTCCTTTGGTATGTTTCTCATTAAATATATTCAAATTTTTCATGAGTCCTAGTAGTTGTATCTCCATCATACAATCAATTTTGAGTCCATCATTATATGCGTTATTTAATGCCCTAAATATTTCTTTCTTCAATGGTCTCTTTTTCAAAAGATCTTGGAAAAGGGCAAGGAAAATCAGGTCATAACTCTCATTACTGGAATACCTATTACAATAAATTACAATTCCTTCTATTACCTAGTTATACTATTTAAGCCTTCTTGTGTTCAATTAAGATCTAGATCACGGTTGAAAATCATTGTTTTATCAAAAAACCTTCTCAAAATTATCTATAATAACAGGTTATACACATAAATTGGTTGGTGATTCGCTTTTGTTTACTCTCCAGTTGACGTCATACCCCCCGCCACACATGCGCAATATCCTACCTTACAATCATTCTATCATAGTGCTGGGGGTGTTCTGTGTGTCAGTGTTATTGAATCATTGCAGATCATTGTCTCGCTGCACGTGTGCGCGCGCGTTCCAACCTTTGTTTGTGTGCAGGTGTGTGAGTGCGTCTCTGCACAAATACACATCTAGATGTTATAAAATCGTGTATTTAAATATTATACATTACAATCTCCCGCGACCCCACCTAACACACATTGTTCGTTATTCTATGGCCATTTGGTTGAATGTGAATGATTAAAAAAGATACTATAAAAATATAACATTTCTATATTTTCTATAGTAATATTTCTAGCATTTCATCTGACAGCGTTGTTTTCGGATTAACCCATTTACTGTTTCTAAGAATTTGGTGCTCACAATTTTGTTACTCCACTATATATAGATTAATAAATTTGACGATTGTACGAAAAATAGTGTGTATACCAGCCGCGAGCGGCGGGGACGATAACTTTCCTTTCAGTACGCTAAAAAGGTATTTCGCGGCCTAGATATACAAATAACAAAGGAATTTTTGTGTCGATTTGGTTATGAGATTTTTTTTTCAGTAATAATATCACGAGAGTGAGAATAAATTGAAAATAATTCGACAGATTTTAGAAAACTTGTTGCCAGGCAATAGACACGAGAGCCCGGAGGGCTCGTGTGGGTATTGCCCAATGGCAACAAGTTTGAGAAAATGCCTGGAGAATTATCTAATTTATCTAACTCTCGTGTGGTATTCGATAGATTATTTTTAAGATTTTATATTTTTATTTCAACAAATTTATATCACTCGACTCAATATAAACAGAATGAGTTATTCAAATTAGGATGCATTGAAGTTTTGAACATGAAAAATACAATTATTATAAATGTTTTGTCCTTGTGTGGAGAATTTTTCAACATTGTTTTGTTCTAATGTGTTGAAAGTTAATGATGCTTCCCCACACTCTCTCAGGTTATCAATTAAATTTGAATGATGTTCATTATCCAATTTCAGGTAAGGTTTCAATGAATTGGATGAGCTGTGTCCTGTGATTTTTATAATTTCCTGCTCATTGATACCTGCTTTGGCAAGGTGAGACACTGCAGTCTCGTGCGGAATGGTTGGTGATTTTAATTTTTTTATTATCGAGTCCAATCATCTGCAGATTTTTTCATCCACTTAGACATCATGTTCACCCCAATCGGCACATTTTTTTACCATCCTGAAGAATATGGTTTATCCCAAGCAATAATAACTGTTAAAAACCTGTCAGTTTTGATATTTGCATTTCGCTTGCTGAGTAATTTCTTGAGCAATCGAACAGGAAAAATAACAGGGTTCTCTGTATGTGGTATTAACCATTTACTGTCCGCGCATCTTTGTGCTCCCCTTGTGCCGTTTTGGAAAGTATATAGGGTTATACTATATTCTTGTGGTGGTCAACCCCGCATTGTTCGTTTAGGCTTTGAAATAATGCACTAAACATTGAGAACCTTCTCCACCACGCCATGCAATTTCATATGAAACAATATGATAAAATTTCTTCTGCAAGCCAGACGGTGTGTTTTCGTCGTAGATTTTTATCAAGATTTCTCCTTTGCTCAAACTTGCAGAACTTTGTTTCCTTTTTTTTGGGCTCTTTCTGTAATAACTTACGCTTGGTGTTTTTAGCATCTCTGGCGGATTTGAATTCGATATCATTGAATGGGTCGAATATTCTATTAAATTGTTTGTAGTACAACTCTTGCATTAATTTTGCGGTTTTATTCCACATTGTCTTGATCATAGCTTCTTTATAGTCTTCTCCATTCTGTTTCTTCATATTGAACCCATAGTCTTTCAAAATAACGGCTAGTTTTGTTGTTGATGTCTTCTCTTCCAATTTATATCCCCTCTCGTCGCAAAATAATTGGAATTGTTTCCAAATCGACGCGCTGCTTATTTTGGTATTCTTACATGCACTTTCAATGATTATATTATTTATATCATCGACTGATGATTCACTAAAACGATTGGGATTCATTTTACGAATTTCTTGAAAATTTATGACAGACGGGTCAAATCAAGGAAATCCGTTGTCATGTGGTTGTCATTCAATAAAAACAATGTACGTTGAATTATTCTCGCTGGAATAATGTAAGTAGATTATTTCCACTATAAAAATGTTTTGATTGGCTAGAACGTATATGAATTACTGAAATTGAAAATTTCTATTGGTTTCGAGAAACGTCAAAAAATAATCAAAGTAATAGGCGGTTGATACCCTCAATCACTCTATACAATCGGCATACCAACTTTTTATCAAAGGAATATAGGAATGCGGTAAGAACTAAAATAATAAAGAACTACAGGCAACAGTAAGCATTTAATTCAACCATCAGTTTAAATTGCTTGTTCATTACATAAACTCACAACTAAAGATTTCTTTAAAAGCGAAAAATAAATATGTGTATATTATAATAATAACATTCAATGTTGCAAAGTTATAGATATTTAAATTTACTATATTTTGCGTAACATATTGTAACATTCATTTATGACTAAAATATAACCTAGACTTCGTTTTGCATGCAATGCATCGTCGATTCTTGGGATAGTTCGTCTAATGATGAATCTGAAACAATAAAACGAACAGTTATTTCACGTGTTTATCATCTATACCTAATTCAATAAAAATATTAAATGATACTTTTAGATTGAATTGAAGCTAAAATGAGAATAATCCTCAATTCTGACAGTATCATGTTACTTTCGATTTCATTATTGAACCTAATACTAGAAGCAAGAAAATTACTTCACCATCAGTTCCTATAAAGAGGTAGTTACTTTATAATAGATCTATCCCTTTAATAATTTCATGTTTATATTGGATTTGTATTGGTTAGTTCATGTTTGTGTACGTATTTTATACTTTTGAGAAAACTTCATGTAAGTATGTGCCATACGATAAATAAATAATATATTAGATCGCTTACACACAATAATCTTTAATATAGAAGATATACCAAAAATACTACTCTATATTTTTTTCTAGACGTCTTAAACACCAGCTTTTGACAAAGGATTTCACGAATGACCCAAATAAACAAAGCTTTTAATATTTGTTTGACAGTAAGAGTCTTCAAAATGAAGCCGAATGTGCACTTTTTGAACCAACAGCAATAAGGAGGAATCGTTTTATTGCCAGTCGTACCTGCAGCTAGTAACATCTCCAATCTGTAGTACAGGGTAGGGCAGAGCAACTTGCTTAGTTATAAATGAAATGAAAGAAATAGTACCTATGTGCATTTTATTCTGTGAGTAATATCAAATACCACACGTAATTGCGTCAATAAGCTGTTTTAATCTAATTCTGAAGTTCTGTTCAACTTTTTTCAGCATATGTTTGCATGTGTACGATGGGAATAAACACGTGAAAGTTATCAAAATGACACGGGTGTACCATTTGGAGTGGAGAGTATGATGGTACCCCTGGTTTCAGGGCAGGAAGGATGGAGAAGTGCATACAAAATCATAAGACACATTATCGAAAATAAAACAGAGGATGTTAGAGAGACACAGAGAGTAGTTGACAACCAGGCATATGCACTCCCACCAAAGTAATGTGTAAGCGATTTCAGTGAGAGAGGCGAAAGAGGAGAGATTTTAGTCGGTAGGAATCCGGTACTCCCGAAAGACCGGGGTCTAATGTAAGATTTCCTCTCCTAAGAGAAAAAAAAGTTACCCTGAAGTTTTTTACCCATATAACAATCGACTACCGACCTGAAACCCAGCCACTGAGCGCAATATTGTAATGGACACAGAGTTCACGTTGCACGATGCTAACTAGAGCAACCGGCGTAAAATGTGAGGATCCACTCTTTAGATTGTGACCAACCCCCACTCTCCTCAAAGCGACCGTAGCTCCAGGGCGCCAAATTGAAATTTCAAAATTGCTTTGTCTCCACCCGTTATAAGATAACCACATTTAAGGTTGTAGCCGCAGATATGTTACGCCTTCTCAAAATATTTCTAGGTATTACTTAAGACGGAAGGCGAACCTGAAAGTTCTTTCGTCGAAATAACGTGACGTGATGTAGCTGCTATATGCAATAATACTAGTATGAGATATACTTCTCTTAGTCAGAAGCACCTGTTATGGCCACTTGGTAATCTTAAAACATCGACTTTCTTTGTAACTCTCATCCTAATTGAAACAATAATCGTGAATCTTAAATGAATAGGGGAGATGTGGGTATAGTGGCCACCTTAAGGTTCAAAAATCTTCTGATTTGAAATAAAGAGCAATATGATGATGAAATCAAGAACCCAATACAGCTCAACTATTATTATAGTCATAATTAAAATGTTACAGCCTTAATTTAATATTTTTTTTTAGTTACAAATTATTTTGCAAAGTGGCCACCCATATTTTGGGGCATATTGACCACGATAAAATGTATTGTAAAACAACATCACATGTGGTTCAACAGTACTGTATTTATTAGTTTATTACACATAAATATACAGCTTAAGAACATAGTTCACATGTAAACACATCGTCGTCTTCATCGCAGCCACTACATTCTTCATGGGCCCATCTTTTGCATCTTGAGCAGCATATCCAACCCTCCCCTTTTTTGCATTTTGAGAAGAGGCTTGAGCAGTAGAGACACTCTACATCGTCGCTGCTACTTGTGTCATCTTTAACAGGAATTCTTGATTTCTTTGTCGCAACCTTGCTTTTAGCCTTCTTACTACCAAAAACTTGTTTCTTAACTGATGCTGGTTTTTGAGATTCCTTTGCTATTTCTAGCTCATTTTTATAAGGTCTGTCTGTGATTATTGCGCTTGAACCTCTTTCTACTATTTCTCTGAGTTTCCGTTTTACATTTTGGAATCAGAACGATCTCTTTTGGACTAACGAGTAAACTTGAGCAGCTTGAAGGAACTGGATCTGCTACATCATTCGCTTTGTTCCCTTCATCATTGAAATGTTCGGTTACCACATGATCCGCCCTAATTGCAACATCTCTATCAGTAACTTCTGCCGCAGCATCACTGAACACATGTGGATTATACGGAACAATTCCACAATGTCTGAACCCATTAATAGCTGCTGTAGGCACTGCTGGTCGAATATAAGCAACACCAAACAATTTGCAAACTTGAAATTGTGATTGCAAACTTGAAACTGTGATACGGTTCTTCCTGGGTTATTCTTAAGATATTTTCCAATCTCTTGAATATAAAACGTATTCAAGGGCCCCATAAATGTCACATCAAGCGGCTGTAATTTGAGTCACGAAATTATCACGTGCCATATTGACGAAGTCTAGGTTTTTTGTATGCGTAACATGCCCATCTAGTATTAACAGGCAAGGGTCTTCGGGTGTAGGCTTCGCATGCTTCAGAATATGTTCAAACCATTTAGTGAAAATCCTGATTCATGACAGGCAAATCCAGTCCCAGGTGGAGCCCCATCCACTAACTCTTCCTTCATTCTCACTCTAGGCAAAATTATCATTGGGGGAATGAATGAACCACCAGCAGACATGCAAACGACAATTGTTGATAAAACTCCTCTTTCAGCAGATGTGAGGCTAACTATGTACTTGTTTCCGACCTTTTCGTGCAAAAATTTTACTTGATTTAGAATGCACAGTTGTAAGGCCCGTCTCATCTACATTAAAAATTCTCATGGCATTGTATGGGAACCGATTAAGGCAATTGTCTAAGAGACCAAGAAACCCCTTTAACTAGTCTTCCCCAGCAAGCTCGGTTTGTCTGTTGAAAGTATGCTTCAAGCCGTGTTTTCAGCTAATTGATATGCAAGGGATCTCTAACGTCTTTTTTAGTGAGACCATAAACACGAGTTTCCAGTTCCTGGATATGTTGGACAATTTCTACTTCTTGGTCCAAAGTAAAAACTGGGCGGATAGCGCCTAAGAATTTAATATTCCCTTTAGCATCTCTATTTTTATTTAGGGCTCTTCTTTTGATAGTATTTCGCGGAACAAGTTTTACTGGCTGTTTGGAATGGCATAAGCTGCTCCTTTACGGCTTTCATTGCTTGTGCCATGGCTTTAGGATCCCATGATCCTTGGGGTGACGTTCTTGTGTACTTCCTTGGCATTTTCTGAAAAGAAATTTTCAAGTTTACACTCATTACAAAATGAGATGGGTTAAAGTGGCCACTTCAAAATTTACACGAGGTATAGTGGACATTTTTTGCCACTTTAGACCATCTTGCACCTCATGAGAAATGTGATAACCTACAAAATGTAGTTCGCATATTCATCAATTATATTACATGAATACATACCTTATACCATATCTTAAGGCTCTGCAAAAACGTAGCACTCTCACACTTATCAATTTTGTTGTACAGCTAATTGAACTTAACCTCGTGCAAAAACACAATAATGCAGATCCCATCTGATCTGTAGATCTAATAGTTCCGTATTTGTATTACAGTTTACTGAAATTATGCCCGTGACAGTTCAGAGCTTTACCGCACAGGTGACGCTGGTAGGACAAAGAAAAATTACTTGTGGCCACTTTACCTCGGGTGGCCACTATACCTACATCTCCCCTACATTTGAAATATAGCTAACATCAAACATAATAATCGTCCACAGGAGAGGACATCAATTGTTTCACAGGACTTCAGAGACAGATTTAGAAATTCAAATTTCATACACACTGATCCATTTTTTATAATATTTTTTGAAACAGAAGTTTGAGTGTTTCTTATTTTTTTAACTAAATGTATAATTAAATTTCTTACCTAATTCATTACCGTTCTGGGAGAATATAGACGATGGTTTATGATTATGTCCACTATTTTGTAATGAGTACGTTAAATGGAGATTTATATGCCTATTGAAGTTACTCTCTTCTCTGCCGTGCACTGAAAAAAAGACATTTTTCGATCAATATAGATATATAGCAGATTTATGAAAATAACTTTTATATTTTGACAAAAAATTCTAAGCTGGGTAGTAATTGACATGAATTTAGATATTTCTATATTTATAATTGATTATTTCTATCAACCTATATTTTAAAAAGGTGGAAATTTCTGCTGTCACCTCTGCCAGATTTCGACAGTTTTTGGAAGGAAAATTACTTTCCTTATGCCGTAACGAATATTGAATTACATTTCCTCGGAGAACGTGACAGTGGTCAAATACATTATCGATTCACACTGTTCTATTTGGATATGTAGCAGTAGAACGGAGGATTGCATAAACTGCATGCTGCAGTTTCGGCTTTCTTTGTTCTCGCCAGTATAGCACATATGCTTCCTCATTCAGTTTCAAATCTAAATAGAAGGCTACTTAGTTACTATTGTCATAAAAGAAGTAAAAAGCTGGTAATCACGCTATCTATTTCAACTGCATAGTTTTTTTCCTCGGAAAACGGTCATAATTTGGTTTGATCTCAAGTCGCCCACTGCTGAAGCTAGTGGATCTGAATGAGGAAGCATACACGCTGCACTGATGAGGCCGAAGTGCTGCCTATAGTTTATGTAACATGTAACCTAAGTGCAGGACCAAATTCCAAATAGCCAGAAAAGTTGTTTTTATTTCCTATAAAAACGGTTAAAATTTGGTTTGAGAAATTGATAGTATGTAAACATTTCTACAACCCATATTTTACTTGAAAAATGAATATATATCTCAAAATTAAGATAAGACCGTTTTCTGCAAGCAAAAACAACTACTTCCCTGGCAACCTGCATCGAAGTATATTTAATCATCGGCTTTTTAATTGATAATAGTGGTTACTTTTTACAGCAAAGGAAAATATTAAGAAAATCGTTAATTTGCAAATAATAATCGTATTATTTAATTAACACCTCACAACTTAAAACATTGTTCCATGAAAACAGTAATACGACTGAATATTTTTACTTTTGTATTGAAATTGTACGTGGAAGTGGCCTGTTAAGAGAATTTGGTATTGTCTTCATTGATATCGGGTACACAACCAAATCATCCCGTCAATTGTTCGATTTAGAGAAGCTGAACAGGAAAGAATATACGCGCTGAGGCGGGGAAGGCGCAAGCAAGGAGGTTGCCGAAACCGGACTATGATTCGTCTGCTTCTTCTTTTAATTGCAAACCAATTGTGTGCATATGCAACTACCATCCATCACTGTTTTTTGCTAGAAATATAATATGATATTTGTCGAAGCAAGTAGCTGGAGAAATACGCATCTTTTCTTCAGAAAACAGTCTGAATTTTGTTTTAAGAAAATCTTCAATTTTCTATCCAAATCGGCTTATTTTTGTACAGATCATTAGTCTCAAAGTAGCATCACAATACTTACTTTGACTTTTCACTTTTCCCGTATGCATATGTTTCTTCTGTCGTGCTCGGGAATTTTGAAACCAAACTTGTGTCACTCGTTTGCTTAGTCCTGTTATTTGAGCAATTCTTTCTAAATCTTGACCATCGGGATTCGAATCTAACTGAAAATTCGCCTGCAATACTTGTAGTTGTTCTTCGGTGAAGGTGGTCCGTACGCGTTTCGCTTTGTTTTTGTGGTATCCCTCTGCATCACATCCATCTAAAAATAATAAAAAACCAACGGATAAAGCAAACGTTCAATACCACCGGTTTATTTAAATTGTTTCATTAGAACACGGTCAAATTAAAAAAAAGAATGTTTTGCTATTTATATTGAGAAGGATTTGTGAAAATGGGAGTATATAAGCCAAGCAAAAGGTACTATCCAATAAGTGATTTTTACGATAAATCAATTCACAAATTCGACTTGCCATGCAAATAAAGGTACAACATACTATACAGAGTGGAAAGTCTAACTGGAACAAATTCTGTAACTTGATAAATAAAGGTTTATCGCAAAATTCCTGAAACACGTCAATTTTTATTCTCAATGGGGCATATTACAAAGAGATTTGTTTATTTTTTTAATTATATGGGGGGGGGGGTGTTCGCAGACAACCCCAACTTTTTTTTTAAATGGAAGGGTAGGTTGATTAATTTTTATTTGTAAGCTTTTTTAATTGTAAATACAATTCCACTTTTTTTGTTACTTTTCATAAGCAATGTGTTGGAAAAAAATGAAATAAGGAAATGTTTACTCAAATTACTTTAATGCAATAAATGCTCCACCTTGTTGCTGACTGAATATGCTAATCGATTATAAATAGCATTCCGAACATTTTGTAAAGCTTCCGGCGTTACTTGCCTAATTTCGTCCCTGATTCTTTGTTGAAGCTCGGCGATGTCATTAGGTTCAGTGGCATAAACTTTGCTCTTTAGATATCCCCATAAAAAATCTAATGAAGTAAGATCGGATGATCTTGCTGGCCACTCAATTGGGCCCCTTCCTCCAATCCATCTATTTGGAAACACTTCGTTAAGATAGGTCCGTATTTTGAGCAAAATGTGGTGGTGCTCTATCTTGTTGAAACTACATCCGTTGGTCAAATAAGTTGGGATACAAATTTACTAAAGTAGGAATCAGTTCTTCTTGGAGCACATTAAGGTATTTTCTCCGGTTACGTTTCCATTGAAAAAAAAGGACCTACTATGCGATCCCCAATAATTCCAGCCCAGGCGTTTGTTTTTTGAGGCATTGGGTATGGGATTCACGCATCCAACGGGGATTTTCGTCAGCCCAATAACGGCAGTTCTGTCGATTGACGTGCCCATATAATGTGAACCTCATCAGAAAACAGCACCCATTCCAAAGCAATTTGTCCACAATCGATGGAAGCCATAATTCGTTCGCAAAATTCGAATCTACGATCAGGATCATCTTCGTTAAGCTCCTGCAGGCTTTGCATCTTATATGGGTGCTTTTTGGCTTCTTTAAGAATTTTTCAAACGCTTGTGTGACTGACACCATGAACGCGAGCTATTTGCCTAGCTGGAGTAACAGGATTTTCTTCAACTTCCAACAATAAGTTCAACTGAGCTTCTTCGTTAACTTTTAAAACATTTTGCCGAGGAGCATGCCGAAATCGAGTTTCAATTTTGCTAATCGTACTCCGATTAATTGAAGGTAATTCTGGACGAACTTCAGTAAACAAACGAGCGACTTCAGCCTGTGTTTGACTTCTGTCCCCATATCCGATCATCATTAAAATTTCGATACGATGCGTCTCGGTTAAATAGGGCATTTCTTATTTTTCGTTTATTATTTATACGTTGAAAAGCAAACAAGTACTAACAAATCAATCACATTCAGTTCAAATTTACCAAAAAACTATCGAGCAGGTTTTTTATTGGGCTTGTCAAGTAAGAAAAAATGTACCTATACATTAAAGTAATTTGAGTAAATATTTCCTTATTTCATTTTTTTCCGACACATTGCTTATAAAAAGTAACAGAAAAAGTGGAACTGTATTTACAATTGAAAAAGCTTTCAATTAAAAAATTAATCAACCTACCTTTCCATTTAAAAAAAAGTTGGGGTTATCTGCAACCTCCCCAGATAATTCAAAAGATAAACAAATCTCTTTGTAATATGCCCCATTGAAAATAAAAATTGACGTTTCAGGAATTTTGCGATAAACCTTTATTTATCAAGTTACAGAATTTGTTCCAGTTAGACTTTCCACTCTGTATTTGGGTAATTTGTGGATAAACAAATTAATTTTTTGATCCACGACTTAAGCCATGACATGTAGGGAAGCGTCACAGTGTGGCATATACGTAGATTTCTAAATAGTAATTTCAGTTTAATGAATGACCCTGTATGCATATCCGAAGATTTTTTCTCCACTGGAGAGGTTTCAGACCATGCAGATTCCTAATCTTATTATGCCTAAGCTCTAGCACTTACCGCTGACTCGTGTTTAGTCTAAAATCGTATTTAAAAAATATTTATTTCACAGAAAATAATCAATCAATCTCGATTACATAATCAATTAATAATTTCGTCAATTGAGTTATGAATGAGCCCTCGCTCGACCCAATCGGATAATAAGAGATGGAATTTGTGCTTTTCTAAGAGAGCCAGTAACTTGCTTTACTTGCCTATGAAAGTTGAACGAGTCATGTAATTCAGCTTATTCACACTCCGCATTTATCCATTGCTCTCGAGCTCAACCTTCTGTTTTCAGTTTCGCCTGCGGAGTTCCAGTTACCGAGCCAACTAAAGGATCATTTCCTTTTTGTCTCGGACTGCTAATGATGATTACTGCTGCCCTTCCTCATGATAGTTTTGGCCCGCCCGGGTATTTCATTTCCCCGGTACCACCCACATCTGGGAACCGTTCTCCTATCCGCCACCTGGGGATAAAGTCTCACCGGTTTACTTACTCCAATTGAGAAAGATCGTCGTTTAATAATAACTCATATTGGCGGTGACGAAGGTTTTGTACTTGTTGGTTTCCTTGAATGTGTGTCAACGTCAACCAAAGATTACCACGAAGAAATGTATGCCGATGTTTTTGAAGAATATTTCTATCAATGCTGGATTTAGCTCCTATTTTACTTTTGCGCCCAACCTATCTAATATGCGAGAAAAGTATTGGTTTACCCCCAAAAAAGTTGAAATTTTGAAAACATTTTTTGAGCTATTTTCACGTTTCTCATCAAAAACACGAAAAAACGGTTTTTCGAAAAAAATACTGTGTGTATGTCGTCGTTGCCGTCGTTGTCGTCGGCCACTTTTCGTTACATGTCTTGTTAGCACGATACAGCCTCCGGAGTGCAACAAGTCACCAATTTTATGATTGAATATTGTTCAGGGCACCTCACAAATGAACCCTATTGATTTTCAGCTCACCACAGCCAGTATAATAGGTTTTGTCATTTTTGGAGAAACTTCAGTTTGTTAACTCGGTACAGCCTCCGGTGTATATACAAGTGACCAATTTTATAATTGAATTTTATTCAGGACATCTCACAGATGAACCCTATCGATTTTCAGTTTACCAGAACCAGTACAACGGGTGCTATGGTACTTGAAGTACGATATTTTTGAAGAAATTTCAGTTTGTTAGCATGATACAGCCTCCGGAGTATATACAAGTGACCAATTTGATGATTGCATATTATTCAGGGCATCTCAAAGATGAACCCTATTGATATTCAGCTCACTAAAGCCAGTAGAACGAGCGCTACTGTACTTGAAGCACAAAATTTTTGTACTTTTTGAGAATTTTCATGAAATTGTCAAATTTCTCAGAATTTTTAACATTTTTTCAATATATTGTGAAATTATCTAGAAACAGTAAGTTTCATTTAAAACAGAGACTTTTCAGTTTGTTAGCACGATACAGCCTCCAGAGTGTATACAAGTGACCAATTTTATGATTGAATATCTTTCAAGGTGTCTAATGTCTAATAGATGTACCTTGTCGATTACTACCTGAAGTGCCACATTTTTGGTCCTTTTTGGAGAAATTTCAGTTTGTTAGCACGATACAGCCTTCAGAGTGTATACAAGTTACCAATTTTATCATTGAATATTGTTTAGGGCGTCTTATAGATGAACATTTTTGATTTTTAGTTCACCAGGGCTAGTGCAACGGGTGCTATGGTACCTAAAGTGCCACATTTTTGGTCCTTTTTGGAGAAATTTCGGGTTGTTAGCACGATTCAGCCTCCGGAGTGTATAGAAGTAACCAATTTAATAATTGTATATTTTTCATGGTGTCTTACTGATGTACCTTATTGATTTTCAGCTGACTAGAGTGAGTACAGCGGGTCCTATAAATCCAGATATAATACATTTTTGGTTATTTTTGGAGAAATCTCGGTTTGTTAGCACGATACATCCCCCGAAGTGTATACAAGTGACAATTTTATGATAGAATGTTGTTCAGGGCATTTCACAGATGCGGAAAAGTTAGTTTTAATGTTTAAAACCGTTTATTTTTGTATTAAAATTATTCAACAATTATTTTTATCGCATTTTTGTTAATGGTTGGCAAATAAAAATTAACAGTTTTATTATTATATTAGCTATGAAAATATTTAATGTTGCTAAAGTATTTGTTCCACTACTAACCTGAGAAATTCACTCCATTCCCGGAACGAGAAGTAATATTTCTCACCCTAGATAAATAATGATAATAAAATAACAACTAGGTAAACATTTTTTCTTGATATTCGTTCAAGAAAATCCGTTTTGTGTCTAATTAAAAGGAGTGTAGTATTATTATTATTAGTGATGGAGAGTGGAGAGTGATAGTGAAGAAAGTTTAAACTACACACCAGAAGATATTGTTGAATCGGCAACTGCAGCGACTATGAATCTTCTCCCTGAGAAATCCAGGGAACAGTATTTAAAGGAATATAATTCTATTATGGAGTGGCATACTAAAAAAGGCATAAACAGCTTCACAGAAAGAGTGTTACTAGTTTACTTTGAAACTAAAGCCAAAATGTGGAAGTCTTCAACACTTTGGTCGACTTATTCAAAACTGAAAGGCATCTTAATGGTAAATAACGACGTAGACATCAGTAAATACTCAAAACTCATTGCATATTTGAAAAATAAATCAGTTTACTAAAGACCCAAAAAATCTAAAACATTTGCCCGTGAAGAAATTAATAAGTTTCTGCTGCAAGTTCCAGACGATCATTATCTCATGCATAAGGTATGCCAGCAAAAAATTTTAATGTAAGCTTACATATTACTTGTAACATCTTTCAGGTAGCTTTAATATTCGGAATCGCAGGAGCTCGGTGGAGGGAGAAATTATATAAAATTAAGTGTAACGATATTAATGATACCGGAAATGATTTAATTATCACAGTACCTGATACAAAAACTAATGTTCAACGTCGATTTACTGTTATTGGTGAAATATCTGACAATAGATTAAACTTGATAAATATTTATATAAAATATAAAAACCAACGACCCACAAATGTCAAAACATATCATTTCTTTTTGCAGTATAGAAATGGAAAATGCAAAACCCAAGTTGTAGGTATCAATACCTTTTCAAACATTCCCTCGCTTATCGCAACATATTTGAATTTACCTAATCCAAAAACCTACACTGGACATACATTTCGACACTCTTCGGCTTCTCTATCAGTAGATTCCGGTGGTGATATAATTCAACTAAAGAAGCACGGTGGGTGGAAATACAACACAGTTGCAGATGAGGGTTATGTAGACGACTCAATAAAAAACAAAATGGATTCCGCAGGGAGAATTTTAACGGGAACAACTAGTTCGACTTCAAGCAACATTGATGTAAATGTTCACGATCCTACCAACAATCCAATAAGTAATAATACAACTATAGACGATGTTATTTCTTTGAACTCGTTAAATGTTGCCAATTCAAGTACCAATAGTAATGTAACTTCTTCACTTCAAATTAATAATGCTCACAGTTTTACTTTTAATATTACTATTACAAAATAGAAATTGATTGCATAAATAACTAATATTATATTCTTGTTACTTGTTCAATAGTTATGTTTATTGCAACGTTCTTTACATATCGTGTATTGTATTTTCCTGAGTGTTTTTTTAGGCATTTAATTTTAACTTTATATTAGGTAAGTAGTTTAAATAGTAAAAATTATTACCTAATTGCGTTTGGTTATGCAAACTTGATATAATATAGGCGAGGGGGCCCTAACTCAATTTTCACGGTGGGGCCCATAATTTGTCGCTATGCCACTGGTGCGTATACCATATACGTGATTCGATTTTGAAATATAAGAAGCACAACAAAGCGTATATCTTGATATTTTAATAAAATGTTCCCAAATATCCAAAATACCATAAAAAGTGCGAACTCTAAACGGCCGAGCGCTACAAATAGGGGAGGCACGTATATGTATAGTAATATAATCGTACAGGGCGTCAAATTTAATATTTGATTTCATTATCTCGACAACATTTGTCTCCCCCACCAATCCACTACTAACCATCGCTCGGCCAATTGGAGTCATGCTTGCACCTTTTTAATGGTATGTTACATTCTATTCAAAAATCAAAACAAGCGTTTTGTTGTGCTCTTAAAATTCGTCTTAAAACTCAAAATGGGATCGCCTATGCTGCATATAGATATTTAAAAATTAATCCAGCCATGAAAGGTAAAAATTAGCGGAGATATAGTTGAATAAATATTAAATTTTTCGGTTTTTTACGTTCCATATATTGAATTAAAAAATAATAAAAAATCTGGTTTTTGCGATTAAATCGTTGATAAAAAATAAATGAATAGTATAAGCTTGTTCGAAACATTTCACAAATAAAGTGTGAAGTACCTTTTGAGGACACAGTCCGCTTTCTGCATTGATTCATGTCATAACAAATTCCCTGTTGCTTGGCTTAATTTTAAAAAATGTGGAATTTGAATTTTTTACTTCACGATAAGAAAATACCTTATGTTCACTCGAATATATTATTACAATTATGGAAAAATTCTTTAATTAAGTATTCATTAATAGATAAAAATTTCGGAAAGAATTAAAATAATGCCAACGAAAATGTAACAAGAATAAACGTTGGTATACCGTGGAATATTCTCTATCAAATATTGAATTACTCTTACAATTATTATTATTATTCTATTCTGAAAGAACGTTTTGTTTCAATTCCTGAATGCCAAGGGTAAACAGTCCCACTTCTTCACAAATTTAAAGTCGAAGATTTGATTAAACGGATCTCATCTCTGTTCGTTTATGCCCTTTTCTGATTTGTGAGTCATTTTCTATTTTGGTTAACTGATATTTGAGCTGTTTCTTAGGAAAAAACCAAATAGTTTAAAGTAGTGAGTTTGATTCTATAGATTGTTTTGTCCAGTCCACAAATATTGGAATCTTTAGATTCAATGTACTGCCGTTTGATGAATGAATGAATGGGATCGGTCCATGAGCCAGCAGAGAGCAGAACTATTAGTTGTTTGTGCACCAGTAACGGTAATTGAACCTATTGACTAGGCAAATTCGTTAAAAAGTGCGTACTACATCATTATTCTAACAAAGTTGATGGCACTACCTACACAAATCATCATTGTTCTAAGATAAAATCGTGTAGTCTGTCAACAATTTTGAATTTCCACGATCATCACACAATTTGTTACTAAATAAGAACTGTTTTAACAGAAACTGTCGAATTTGACATAATAATTTAGTATATTTTTGAATGAAAAAAAATTTCTAAATTTCTAGTTTAAAATAATCTCATCTCTCATCAATCAATCAATATTTCACATTACTTGAAAGTTCAATAATTATTTATTCATAATTTTAGATATCAAGGTAAAATCGACTCACATGAACTCCCTGAGAGCAATTTAATTAATCAAGTTATCGATTTTAGATCTAGATCGTTTTCTTGATCATCCGATTCAATACCTACCTTGTGATTTTTGTACTACTACTACTACTCCGTGGCGTTACAACCTCCGATGGGTTTTAACCGACTTCACATTTGCCTCTATCTCTTCTTGTCCAGCACTGCTTCAGATTCACTTTGTATTTTAGCGCTCCCAGATCTTTTCTAATATTTTTATCAGTGGGAGCTTCTTTCCATACATGTTTGTCGTCTCATACCTAAATATGTCCAGTCCAATGCAGATGTCTTTCTTGAACTTCTTGCTCTATAAATATCTTCAATTTCGTTTTTTGTAAGTATTCGATATTGTTCTGTGTTTAGCGCCAATAGTCCGTAGGATTTTTCCTTATTGTGACAGTCAATACTCGTTCGAAGTTATGTTCGTCCAATGTTATTTTCTGCCTAAACCATATCTCTGTTAGGTTATGTCTGGTGGTGTACATATATTTTGATTTGTACTCATTCATGCTTAGTCCCATGGTGTAAGCTTTCTCGAGACTAATAAAGATATTCTTGACTTTCAGTCTGTTATTTCCTATCACATATAGATCACCGGCAAAATGTGGCAATAGGTTAGGAACATCGACTTATGGGAGTAGCATATTCTAGAGCGATGTCCTTGTGATTTTTATTAAAATTAATTAAAACCATTTTTTATCAATAAATCAGAGTAATACCACATTCGAAAAATATTTAAACTGAAAGAGAACCTTGTTTTCAAACTTGTCACACGAATTTTGTTTTCTTAACAGCTAGCAGTAAGCACAATAATACACTTATTTGGAACACTGAGTAGATACACCTCCAACTAATAATAAATTTAATATAAGCATTTCGATACGTTATGCTCAAATGGAATTCACGTGACTCAAATTCACCGACAGAGACTTAACTAAGATTATTACCGTCAGAAGAAGTGGTCCCTCCATCCAGAATTTCCAAATAATGTGCCTTACATAAAACCCTTTCTTCGTGCAATGCAAATTCTTCTCCTGTAGACAGTTGCCTATGACATGCGGCGCAAGCGAAACACGCCAAGTGGTAAACATGGTCTCTAGCTTTACGAACCCAATCACTGGAAGATATTCCTCTGGTACAAATTGAACACTTTGCTCCAAAACTTCTGAAACAAAGGAATACAATGATTATAGTGAAGCAATAACTGGACATGTCTAAGCGTCCGACAATACGTTTAGGAAAGTCATTAGTGAATATGTTATGAGAAGCAATCATTCTTTTAAAAGATGCTCGGTAATATTGGTTTTCAATGCAGGCATAGATAAATTACAAAAGATGATTCGAGAGTATAGAAAAAATGGGAAAAGCCTTAGGTGGCGCTATGAGCAGAGTTAAAATGGCGGCTATTAATAGATGAGTTTCTCAAGATAATGATTTAATTCAAAATTATTTTATTGCATTGTAGTTATAAATTACTAGACTAGACTCCCATTTTCAATCTACTCTTAAAATTATAGTACACATTATTTACAGGGGACAATTTTCCTAGTTCGAAAATAGGAATAGGAAAATAGGACGAGTTTCACTCTACCACTCGGCAAAAGACGAGAGCATATTGAATTTATTTGTTCAAGGTGATATGTAAATTGGTGGAAATCATTTGAAAATTATTGGATCCTAACAACTGAAGTGTCCTAAAAGTATTGGATATATATATATACAGCGTGTTCACGGATGGGGTATCCTATAGGTGAAAATTGTTAAAATATTAGTTTTCGTGTAAAATGTCATTCCTAATAAAAAGTTTTGCTTGTTCTGAAGCCCCATAATATGCAATAAAATTTAAGTTTTTCAAAACCCGTCTCAATTTATAGCCAGTTTTATGAAAAACGTATGAATTTTTGCGAAAATAATTTATTAATCTAGTGAGTGACGTTTACGATGTACCAAGTAACTGTCAACTTTTATAAATAATTTTCAAATTGTCATTCTTTAAGAAATATTTGACAACAATCTTAACTATTCAAGAATTATAATAACTATCAAAAATAACAATACAGAATAATAATGTATGGAAATCTTAGTAAACAAAAAACAACTACTCAATATATCCTGGATTCGAAATATTGATAATTTTTTGTTGTTGGAAGGCGGAATCTTCAGTTTGACTTACAGACTCCGAACTCCGAGGCTGAAACATGTTTCAGTCAACAGCTGACAACCTTTTTTCCTCTTCCAAAATCAATAGATTTTCTCCTTCAAATTTTTATATCGTTTTGACAACTAGAAGGCATCACGGCACTCTTGAAGAGACCCAAGAAGGTCGAAAACGGTCAGTGTACTATGCCATTCTCCTTTCGGTTGTGAATCAACACAGATGTATGTATCGACAAAAGGGTCGATCACGTCACGTTCTTCGAAGGGGATGTAATTCAATATTTTGCGTGGTATTAGCCAGAAAACTAGTTTTTCTCTTCGAATAACGGTCAGTCTAATATGTCGAATTTTTTGAAATTTTGACTAAAACGAAGGTGCAGTAGAAAACCGAAATTTATTTTTCATATAGACATACCTCGTATTTTATGACATTTTAATTATATATATATATACACATATATATTATATATTATTTACTATTTATTTATAATGATTTATGATTTATTTATATATGTATGATTTATATAATTTATTACTTACCTTTAAAAACTTTATTATTTTTATTTTATTTTTAACCCGTTGGCTCAGTATAAACATCGGAACATGAGATTCGATTTTCTCTTTGAGTTCTGGCAATATGTTATTTTTTTATTTTATTTTAAACAAAAGCACATTAATTTCGAATAGTTTAATTTATAGAAGAAATTTATTTTCAAAAATACACATTTGATACGCCTCTGATATAATAACCCGTAGTCAGAATGTATCTAAGCTTTCTATTGCGCATGATCATAGAATCGATGTATTCCGAACAATTATCAGCGTTGTTAGATTGCTTGATGGAGTTTATTAGGATTTATATATGAAAATTACATATATACATAAGTTACGCTTCTGATATATCTTTTTACTAGACGTCTGTTCAAGTAAGTAGCTAGCAATACGTTTTAATATGTTAAAAAAAATTGTGAACTTCTTTATACCTAATTATTAAAAACCTATTGAATTAATATGTAGATGTTTCTTATAGTTCAACGATATTCAACGAATGGAATAATCTTTATATTTATTAATTATCGTTGTTATTATTGGCCAATAATATTATAAATCGCACTGACCTGGACACTATATTCTGGATTTTTACAAAGCTGGAACTGAAATGTGCTGACTGGAACGGCGCTCTTACGATTACTCGATATTTTATATATTTTACATGAAATTATTGGATACAAGCATCTGTGAGTACTCCTTGTATGCTATTCTTTACGATTTATGCACTTTAACTTGGTTTTAATCGAAATTTACTTAAATTTTCTTAAAAAATTAGCATAGCCTTGTTATTGTTTCTTACGCCATACCCCAAGGAACGTCGATCTTCCGTTGTTTTATCAACAAACTGTTTATTTCAAAGCCGACTATTTCCTTTGATTTTTGTTTCATTTCCGTTTTTAAAGAAATGTCTTTCATATATAAAATGTTCTTTACTGGTATATAAAGTCCTACATATTTTTTATTGCACTTTTAAAATTCCAAGAACGCATATAGTTATAAATTCACTTTACACAAGTCCTTTCTTTTTTTAATATACACAGAATTGTGATGGAATGAGTCTTTAACAAGGAATTATTTTTATGGCTATAATATTAAACTACAACATGAATTAATGTTTTTCTATATGTAATATTTTTTTAAATAATATCTCAGACTTATTGAATAATTCCTTTTATATAACATATGTCTTATTTATTTAGTTCAAACTAAACATCTTTATTGATTTTCTATTGACATTTCTACAATCACCATTTTATTATTTAATTATATATATATAGGTTTGTCTAGATAAATTATTGAATAATATTCCCAGAAGTTAAATATAACAGTTTTATTCTAAAAATACCTCAATTTACAGCCCAAGTCGATTTTTTTGAAGTTGTCCGTCACAATATTCTCTCGTCTCTCCCTTACTCCCTTATTGAATCCCCGGCAACCAAAAACTCTAAAGGTCATAAGATGGTTCTCATCAAGTGTTCTAAATGTAAATAAGTAAAACTTCAATGAAACGTTAAAAGAAAATCACAACAATAACACCAACTAAATACATTAAAAATTCAATTATCTACATTCGGCCATCCTATTATGAATCCGACCCGGATTTACTTTGGTTATCAACCCAAGGTTTCATGAACTCTGCACATGTAGAAGTACGCACTGGTCCCTCATGATGGCCCACTTTCATTACGTCATATCTGTCATTGGGTTTTACCTTTGTGACTTCATAGGGTCCTAGGAATTTTTCATGAACTTTAATTCCTACTCCAAATTGGGTTATTTTAATGGCTACCAAATCTCCTTTTCTATATAACCTTGATTTTTTTTTTCTTAAATTATAAGTTTTTCTGTTTTCTTCCTGTACTTTTAAAATCTGTTTTTTGCTTTCTGCTCTGAGTTCTTTTCTCTCTTCATCAAATTTTTGTATTGAAGCTTCTTCCAATAATTCCTTGATTACTATTTCTTCTTTATTTCTCATCTTTACTCCTGTTAGAATTTCAAAAGGTGTAGTCCCTATACTTCTCTGAATAGTAGAATTCAATGCTCTTTGTACGCGCTCAACATATTTAAACCATTTTCTAGGATCGTTCAAGGTAAGTTTCGTAAAAACTGGAATGATAATACGATTCACTCTCTCAATCTGACCATTTCCTCTTGGAACTCCAGGGGTTATTATTAAGCATTGTATGCCTTCATCAGTACAATAGTTTTTGAATTCTTCAGAAGTGAAAGCAGTTCCTCGATCTGTTATAATTCTACCTGGGTTTCCAAAAACTTGTTTTTGTTTCTCCAACCAACTAATAACTTCTTTAGTTGTTGTAGATTTACATGCATATAGCCAGGTGAATTTGGAGAAATCATCAACAATCCCCAATATATAACGATAATTTTTATTAGTCGAAGGCATTGGTCCTAAATGATCGATGTGATATGTGTGCAGTGGTCCTTCCTGTTTAGGTATGGGATGTAACATCCCTTCCTTCTTTCCTTCATTTCTGTTACCTAATATACAATGTATGCAATTTCCCAAACATTTTTTAATTTTTTCTTTTAACTTTGGAATATAAAATTCTCGTCTTACCACTTCTTCTGTCTTCGGGAGTGCAAAATGACCAATCTCGTGTGCTCTTTTTATTATATCCATCTGCATTGCTTTTGGAGCTACTACCAACTCCTTTCCATTCTCAAATTTATAAAGTATATGATTCTTAACTAAAAAAATTTCATAATCTTCTGTACTCAATATCTTCTTTATCGCTAATATGTGTTCGTCCATTTCTTGTGCTCGTCTAAGTCGTTCTATAACACCATCTTCTTCAATAAACGTCTTCGTAATTTCCATAACAACTGGATAACGACTTAAAGCATCTACGTGAGACATCCTGCTCCCTTTGCGATGTTCAATTTCATATGAATACTCCTCCAATAATAAAGCCCATCTAGCAACTCTGGTGGTCAAATCCTTCTTAGTCATAGTCTTCTGGAAAGCTGAACAATCAGTAACAATTTTAAATTGTATTCCTAGTAAATATATTCGAAATTTCTTCACTGCTTGAATGACGGCTAACACTTCGAGTTCATAGCTACTATATTTTTCCTCAGGTGGTGTAGTTTTCTTGCTCATGTAGTAAACTGGATGGAATTTATTATCTTCGCTCGACTTCTGCATCAGACAGGCTCCATAACCATATTTGCTCGCGTCTGTATGCAATTCCGTTTCACCGCCCTGCTTATAAATGTTTATTACTGGTTTACAAGATAGTAATTTTTTGAGTCTCTCAAACGCCTCTTTCTGTTCGTCACCAAAAACAAACTTTTGCTCCTTCCTCAAAAGATCACTCAAAGGTTTCGCGATAATGGAATATGAGGAGATGAACTTGCGAAAATATCCTGTTAAACCTAGAAAAGATTGAATTTGTTTAAGTGTCGTTGGTTGTGGAAAATTCCTGATTGCCAAACTCTTCTCATTTGAGGGTTGGACTTTCCCACCCTCAATGATAAATCCTAAAAATGCTATCTGCGTTTTAAGTAATTGACATTTCTTCTTCTTTATGTCTAGACCATAGTCTTTCGCAACCAGAATAACTTCTCTTAACCTTTCAAGTCCTTCTTCTTCTGTAGAGCTTATTATTATTATATCGTCCATATAATAAAGCATAATATTTTTCAGCAACAATTTTCTAAAAACAGTACTCACGAATCTCTGAAAAACTGATGGACTATTGCATAATCCAAAAGGACATTTTAGAAATTCAAATTGACAGTGGTGTGTAACAAATGCGGTATATTTTATACTTTCTTCTATTCCAACGTGAAAAAATCCATTCCTCAGATCGATGGTACTAAAGTATTTAGCAGCCTGCAATCTATCCAACACATCTTCGATTAAAGGAAGAGGAAATCTATCCTTTACTATGTTTTTGTTAAGTTTCCTGTAATCACAACATATTCTAGTAATGCCATCTTTCTTTTTAACAAGAACTATTGGACTAGCAAAGTCAGATGAACTACATCTTATAATTCCTTCTTCTAGCCATTCTTCTATTTGCGCCTCAACCTATTCTTTTTCTGGTACAGCTAACCTTCTCGGACTTTGGTATATTGGCACTTCATTCTTCAATAGAATATGCATTTTAACATCAGCTCCCATAATCTTCTCTGGATAATATTCTTTTATAAGTTTCTTTGATTCTTCCCGAATTTTTTCATTTTTTATATGTGTAACATCACATATATCAGTTTCTCTATCAGCTTCTTCGTCTATTGTTATCTTCCACAAAAAATTCTGCTTTTCCTTCTTAAAAACAACAATTTCACCATCTCTAAAGATAACATCTACTTGAGCTAAAACATCATTTCCCACAATCGCCTTGAAGTTTGACGCTTCAGAAGGAATAACATGGATTTTCAGAAATAACTCCTCTCCATTAATGAAGACATTTCTATTGAAAGATCCCATTGTTATTACTTTGTTTGACCCAATACCTCTAAGAGTAATAAAGTCTTCATTTATTTTTATATCTTTGAAGTATGCTTCGTATACGTCTTGTCGTATCGCAGTGATATCACTTCCTGTATCCAAAAGTGCTATTAATTGAATATTATCAATATTCAAGTTAACGCTATTTTTTGGAACCATCTCAACTATCGTCATATTTGAACTTCCACTTCCAGTATTCTTTTCTAGACCTTTATTTGATACATGCCCATAACCAGAACAAACAAAACACTTTGGTCCTTTCGCTTTATCGGGACATTCGTTGGACAAATGACCTTTGCCTCCACAGTTAAAACAACATCGCAGGTTACTTTTCTTATTCCTTTTCTCGTCTTTGTCTCTCTTAGTTTCAGTTTTCCATTCCTTTATGTGTTTTCCCTCTCGGTTTCTCTCTTCGAACTGTGTAGTTTTAGAAGTTTTAATTGGTTCATATAGCCTAACCTTTTCTTTGAATTCACCAAACATTTTTGCACCATACAAAATAAGTTTAGTTGATGTATCATCCTGTATACCATCAATTATATATTGAATCAAAACTTCAGACTCTATATTTGCTCTACTTCCGATCTCTCGCATTATTAGTACATACTCTTCTACTGACTCTTCCCTCCGCCTTTTTCTTGTCATCAGTAATTTATGTATTTGAGCACTACTAACTTTCACTTCAAATTCCGCAATTAACTTTCTTTTTAAAATCATCCTTTTTGTAATTCCCCTTTCTGACTGAATAAATAGCCTAGCAAGTCCTCTCAATGATTTTTTCGCAAATATCAACTTCTGCAATTCATTCCATCCTGTCAGCTTAGAAATTTCTTCGAAATCCTCAATCCATTTTCGAACTGGATAATTGTCTCTTCCATCAAAAGTTCTAATACTATCCTCAACGTCTTTGAATGTCAATGAAAACGAACTCTTTAGCTTCATATTTTCAAAAGATTCGCTATTCTTGTTAACTCCATTATTTTCATTCTCATCTTCATCGGAGCTCACCTCACCTTCCGATTCTTCTTCCACTTCGTCATCTGTTACTTCATTTTCATCATTTGACTGCAGGTCATTCATGAAGGAACAAATGCGTGCAACTACTTCTTCATCACTACCAGAATAATCAAGATCAAGTATATTACAAATAGCAAGATCAGGCAACTGCACTTTTTGTTTTACCTCATTTATTTTTTGTGCATATTCCGAAGACTTTCTGTCTAAATGGAAACCAGAAAATTCACGTACATTTTTCCGCGTTTTCCTACCTTCCCCCACGATTCCAAAAGCAACTACATGTAAAGCCTGTACTGCCTTGAGTGAACTACTGGAAATATTTTTTCCGATTCTTGGAATATCTCCTAAATTAGTCATTGTACGCAATTAAAATAAATATGTTAAAATAAATAATTAATACTACAAACAGAAATCACCTTATGCCCCAAAATTCTAATGAATTTATAACAAGTCAAGTTGCAACTTATTTCTTATTCGGCAATTATCAAAATGAACCTGAATATTGTGACGTTTACAAAATATGGAACTAAAATGAATTACTAACTCAAAATAATTGATTACGTAACCCAATCAAAATAATTAAAGCAATTATATCTTCTATTAACAGCTGGTGTAATATGATTATCTAGCTCGTCTATTGGATAAATGTATCGTATCTTGTTTATTCCAAAATAATAATATGCAATTACGTCTGAATTTCTTTGAAGTCTTCTTACTCCCTTCCACAAGTGTTACTTCTTTGTCTGTTTGTATTCGAAGTCGTCTTACTCCCGTCTTTTCACGTCTTTTGCTGCTTTGTTCGAAGTATTCTTACTTCCGTCTTTTTACTTTTTCGTCTGCTTGTATTCACATCACATCTAATTGTCGCTCACTACCCATAAAACAAGCTAATATGTCATCCACATATCTATACCAAAATAAAATATTTTTCGAAATATTACTTTCAAAGATCTTTCTTTCTAAATTGTCCATAAAAATGTTTGCTAAAATAGGTGATATAGGGCTTCCCATTGGTAAACCTTCATTTTGAATATATATCTTATTGTCAAAAGTGAAATAATTCTGATTAATGCATACATCAAATAAATTAAGTATATCTGATATTATTCCTGGATTAATATTTTTATCTTCTAGTAATTTTCTTACAAGTATTAGACATTCTTATAAAACCATCACATATGCAGGAAATATTTCTAATAATATTTCAAAGATAATATCTTCAGCAACGAATGCAACAATTTCTTTTAAAACAGAAAGTAACGTTAGTACAAAATTGTTAAATGTAAAAACAAAAATACCACTATTAAAGAAGTCAGGTATATATAAACTCAAATGTCCAGAATGTAATGCTGTCTATTTGGGTCAGACCCTTAGGAATTTTGAAATACGATACAGTGAGCACTTACGAGCTTACAGATTAGAACAACCAGATAAATCCCACTACGCAAAACATCTACTTGACACCAATCATTCATTGACACCTAACACAGAACTAGAAGTGCTGCATATTTGTGAAAAGAAACAAGAACTGGATTTCCTTGAAGAACTGGAAATTAGAAGACATTTAAGAAACCCACAATATGAAGTTGTCAATGAACAGTTAAATCTAGGGAATTCTCCACTAATAAACTGTCTTCTTAAGTGATAATTGTAAAGATCAGCAGATATAGTTTTCCTGGTTTTCTATATCATTGCACAGTTATACTGATCTTAATTGGAAAAATGATATCCAGGATATCACCATAGGGTTAATAATATCTAAGCTTCAATATTTGTAATATCACATCTTCTTCTTTTTCTATAAACATATATTAAGCCAATCACAAGTTAGGTTACTTCTTGGTCTAGCCAAAAATATAACTACTAAACATCAGGTAGGCATAAAATGAAATGTAACTTCTGTCATTCTGACGATGATATTGATTTATCGAAACAATTGTCAATTTTTTAGAATTTTCAATAACTTGTATTATATTGTGGAATTAACTAGAGACCTTGAGTTTCATTTAAAAACACTAATATGAGCATATTCCACGAAGTAAGGGTCGAGACAGTCAATTTCATTATACATCTAATGATCAAAGGTTGTGTGAAGATCATTTTGATGATGATCCACTTACAAGTATGTGTCGCAAAAGACTTAAATTTGCTTTACCTTTTCAATCCTTACATCATACACCACCACATGGTAATAATATCCAAGCTTTTTAAAGTACAGTATTTTCTGTAAAAAGAAACCTTATTTATTGTGACATTGATAATCGAGAACTACAACACAAAATGTAAAGCAGACGATGTAATTTATTAGATAACTTAAAGTCTTTAACATTTTCGTAATTAACCAAAACCATTCACTTCTAAAACTATTAATGAATTGGAAAAAATTGAATTCCCGTTCTTAAATACATAACATAATTCAAATGTTCACACTCAACAATAAGCTATGTTTCTAGTTTCGTACAACTTTTAATTGCGAAGAATGTAAGGCTTATTTGCAGAGAGATATTTTAGTTGTTCACCACCGTGGTTTCACTTCCTTCAAAGAAAATGATGAAAAAATACGTCTAATTTGTGTACAGAGAAGTTGTTAAATTTCTTTGTTATCATATTTCACCACTTTTCGTTCATGTAGAAAATATTACTGAAAAAATAACACTTTGCAAAAGGTCATATAAATTTTGATTTATTCATCTGTCTAGAACATAAATCATACGTATTTTCTCAACTCATAAAAGTTTGTGTTCCCTTATTAATTGAAAAATATAATGATGATAAGAGGACTAATAAACAAAAATATTTTTTTGTAACTTAAAACGTACTACTTTTAATTAACTTTTTGTTTCAGACCTGTTCCTGTCTTCATGGATATGGAGAATCTAGCTTTTAACTTCTTTTTATTAAAATGTTTGTTGGTTTTGTTGTCAATTATTTTAAAATAACAATGTGCAATTTGATGTGATATTGGATTTATTTTCTTAAATATAATGTAATGTAATTTTAGTAGAAATATGTAATTGTGATTAAATTTTTTTTTATATTATTTGCAGGTTAATAAAAAATTTAAATGTTTGCTGTTTTCTTATTTATCTAAATTATCTAAATTATTTGTCTCAAACTTGTTTATTATAATTATTTCATTACAAAAAATGAAATATAATTTTTTGAAATGAAATAATTATATAACAAACAATTTTAAGACAAACTATAAAATTTACCTACCAATAATCCAAACTAACAAATTTAAATATCTTGCCTCTAAAAATTAGTTCTGCCACCCGCAAGGGGTGCGCTCAGATCGACGCGATGCCAGCTCTTTATACGGGAAACGAACACTCTCTTATTACTTTCTCTATGAGTACTTCAGTGTGACGGCTGCAAGCGATCAGGGCCGCTATTTTTGACCATTCGCACATTTCAAGGTTACACACAATACTGAACGTGCGAACAATAACCGACATATTGCTATTTTTAGCCATTCGCCAAATTGCGAGTATTCGCAATAAATCAACGAGCGGTATTTGGTTGTCGTAGACCATATGCGAATGATTGGCATAATCTGACATTAGAAAAAATTATAATCTACATATATATTTATATAATTTGAAATGGACGATTTACAACAAATTACTGATATTGAGAACCTGGAAAATGTTGAAGAGGCACAATTTCAAATAAATAACCGATTTGAGATGATGGATCCATTCGAAGTCTTAAGTGAACACCATTTCACTCAATATTTTCGTCTAACAGAAGAACTTTGCCGTTACTTAGTAAACATCATAGTAAACATTGTAGAACCATTTATGAGACAACAAAGAAGAACCACTGACTTAAGTGTCGAAATGAGGGTAAGTTTTTATACCTGTATTATACCTACTTACTATTATAATATAATAAGACCTATAAGACCTATATTTCATAAAAATTTCTGGATTTACAGGTTTTGATAGCACTGCCGTTCTTTGCTTGTGGTAGTTATCAAATGGACATTGCTAAAAGCATATTCATGGCAGTATCACAGTGTATGGTTAGTCAGTGCATTAAGGAAGTTTCACAGCAGGATTTTCAGCCATTTTTAAAAAGCGATTGTCACTGTTCTATTAATTATTAATAATTTATTTATTACCAGCGCGGCGCGGGTGTGATAAACAAAATTAAACAATTATTTTTTGATAACTAACCTTAAAATATCTGTCAATATATCAGACACCTTCGAAATTACCACGTTGCCAAATCTATTTCACACGTACAAGAATTTAACTTTCGAACAGTGCTCAAAAATACCATTTACACGAAGTGTTCGCAAATTATCCGCTCGCAGTAACACGTGTACGCAAAGTTACGAGCAATGTCAAAAATAGCGCTGCAGTACACATGGAATGTATAGGGGTATCTGCGTCTGATCGCGTAACGCGTCAGAAAGTTCGAGGTTTGAGTATTCTGTGTAACTTTTGCGTGGCCAACTTGGGAAATTTTCTCGATTTAAAGAAACTCTTTATTGATTTTAAGACTGATCTACAGACAAAGATAGACAATCATATTGCTACTCTAACAGCCGAGTTAAATACGTTAAAAAATAAAATTGCCACTGTGGAGGCAATTAACTCCGTCGAAATCACCGACAAAATCGCGAACGAGGCTGTCGAACGCATGGTCCGTGCCAAAAATATTTTGATTAAGGGTGTACCAGTAACTGACGGGGATTCCATCATTAAAAGAGAATGTGACCGAGCTGCAATTAAGAAAGTGCTCGACGCTATCGGCTGTCCCATCTCTTCGGTCACATTTTATCGAATAGGCAAACCAAATCAGCGCCGTATGCTAAAAGTAGTCATGCCAACCGAATCAGATGCCAAATACATTCTAAAAAATAAGAAAAAAGTTTTAGAGACTCGCTCAACCAGCAAATTTTCCATTATGGATGACAAAACTCCAAGACAACAATTGTTTCTTACAGAAATGCGCAAAGAACTGGAGAATCGCACCAATAATGGAGAGAAGACCTTACCATAAAATATGTACGAGGATCACCAAAAATAGTTACATTTCGCCAATAAATGCTCTTCTCAAAATTTTGAAAACTGGTTGTTACTTTATACTAATCTTGACTCCATATGTGCCAACTTTAATGAATTTGTATGTTCGGTTGATTTAATTAAAGCCTCAATTATACTTATCAGCGACACTTGGCTTAAGCCTTCAATTTCGGAGTCAGTGGTTCGAATTGATGGCTTTACTATTTTTCGAACCGATAGACCCTACCGTCCTGGAGGGGGTGTTTGCATATACCTCTCTGATTATATAACTAGTAATTTTTCTGTATCTGAAATAGATATAACTGTCCCAAACATTGATGCTATATGCATTAAAATATCCAAAAGTCTCATGTCCATACACTTAGCTTGCATATATCGTTCAAGCCACTCACAATTGGCAGATAATGCCACTCTACTTGATAAACTGGATGAGTTATCCATGCTTGACAATCTAGTTCTCATTGGGGATTTCAATTTTCCGGATATATCCTGGCCGATAATAAATATTCCTGAGGGCAATAATGCAAAAAATTTGTTTATGCAATTTATCCAAAACTCGAATTTAACCCAAATTGTCCACGAACCTACTCGTTTCCGACAATAATAATCCTTCTACCCTCGATCTTATTTTGACCAATGACGAATGTTTGCTATCATGCCTGGAGATCAGTTCACCAATAGGTAAGTCCGATCATGCAGCAATAACTGTCAATATTTAACTTAACTTACCCGCTGCTGACGATGATAAGAATTACATGACTATCGAAGTAACAAATTTTATAAATGTCAATCGTACTCTCTCGTCCATCAATTGAGATAACATATTGCCTGATAATAATAACTGTATACATTTATGGAAATGTTTCTATAACACGGTAACAAAATGTTTGAATGAGAATACGAGAGGAAGAAGAGTTTTCCGTAACAAATTAAAGCCATGGATCAATAGTGAAATATATGATTTGATCAAACATAAACGAAATTTGTGGAAAAGATTTAAACGCACCAACAATAATGAAGGTTTCTTAACTCACAGAAGATTCTCTAATACAATAATTAGTCGGTTGGCTAACGCCAGAAGAGGTTTCGAGGAAAATATTGCTAATAGTGGCAACCGTCCTTGGCCCATTGCTGTTTGTTGTTTACGCAAGCGATCTTCAAATATTGGTCTCAAACTCACTTTATTTTTATGCCGATGACACAAAAATATTTGCTAACCCTTTAAGAGACCATCTCACCCTCCAAAATGACCTACACACTATACAGCGGTGGTGTTTGGACTGGTTGCTTCTCCTGAACATTAATAAATGTAATGTACTCCACATTGGCAAGACCAATCCCAATTTATCATGCAATTTAAATGGGCAGATACTAAATACGGTTACCAGCCATGATGACCTAGGCATCTTAGTGAACTCAAATTTATCGTGGAGTGAACATGTTGTGTCCGTATGCAACCGAGCGAAATCCAGACTCTATCTTATACAAAAATCGTTCTCTAGAGTGTCACTTGAAACTTACTGTAAACTGTACAAATGTTACGTGCGTCCTATTTTAGAATATGCGGGTCCTGTGTGGTATCCTGATCTTATTCGCGACCAAGTTTCATTAGAAAACGTGCAAAGGAGGGCTACTAGACTTGCATTTGGTCGCGTAAGGCCTTCATATGAGGAGCGACTGACTGGGGCAAATCTCATCTCGTTTCAAGACCGTCGACTTCGGGGAGACTTGATATTATGTTATAAAATCATTAAGCACAACTTTGGTGATCTTCAATCTATGTTTCTATTCAACACTGATCTTAGACTGAGAGGTCACCCATTTAAACTTAAGGAGTCCTGTAGAATCCGAGTAAGACAGCACTTTTTACCAAACAGAGTGTTTGATGTCTGGAACAATCTTCCTGATGATGTTGTTGACGCACCATCAATTAACGCATTTAAGAACAGAATTGATAGACTTCTATTCAATAGTTAATAGTGCGCATTGTTGCATTTATTATTTATCTGAATTTGTTTTATTTATATCCCTTTTCGCTGTATAGTTGTTGCGGTTATTGTTGAAAACTACGATTTTGTTAATTATAGTTAATTTGTCATTGATTATGTTTATAGGCGTTTAAGCACTTATTTATGTTTTCAGATCATGGGCTTCATAGTTTCTTACAGGTATTCAATTTATTAATATGATGGAATTTCGTTTTTCCATTGGTAAAACAATTCAAATATTACTACTAAATTATTAGCTACTGTAAAATTTAATTTGATCGAAATTTTTGTAATAAATGTAAACATTGCTGTTAGGTCTGTAAATATGTCCATGAGAGAGTCACAGAATTGTGGACAGAGTAGGAGTTGAATAAATTGGAGACACAAATATCCAACATCCGAAAGTGCAGGTTTGAATCTAGGTGCTTTCTCCTCCATGATTATCACTTTGGTGGAAAATAAAAAATTTTCTATGAAAAACGAAAATCGAAAGATAGGTACAAGAATTAGAAAAAAGGTTGCTAGAATAGAAAAAGAGCTCATGCAAGAGCAAATGAAGAAAAATGGTTGTTATAAAATAAAATGGTAAACAGAAACTAGACTGAGAGGTCACCCATTTAAACTTAAGGAGTCCTGTAGAATCCGAGTAAGACAGCACTTTTTACCAAACAGAGTGTTTGATGTCTGGAACAATCTTCCTGATGATGTTGTTGACGCACCATCAATTAACGCATTTAAGAACAGAATTGATAGACTTCTATTCAATAGTTAATAGTGCGCATTGTTGCATTTATTATTTATCTGAATTTGTTTTATTTATATCCCTTTTCGCTGTATAGTTGTTGCGGTTATTGTTGAAAACTACGATTTTGTTAATTATAGTTAATTTGTCATTGATTATGTTTATAGGCGTTTAAGCACTTATTTATGTTTTCAGATCATGGGCTTCATAGTTTCTTACAGGTATTCAATTTATTAATATGATGGAATTTCGTTTTTCCATTGGTAAAACAATTCAAATATTACTACTAAATTATTAGCTACTGTAAAATTTAATTTGATCGAAATTTTTGTAATAAATGTAAACATTGCTGTTAGGTCTGTAAATATGTCCATGAGAGAGTCACAGAATTGTGGACAGAGTAGGAGTTGAATAAATTGGAGACACAAATATCCAACATCCGAAAGTGCAGGTTTGAATCTAGGTGCTTTCTCCTCCATGATTATCACTTTGGTGGAAAATAAAAAATTTTCTATGAAAAACGAAAATCGAAAGATAGGTACAAGAATTAGAAAAAAGGTTGCTAGAATAGAAAAAGAGCTCATGCAAGAGCAAATGAAGAAAAATGGTTGTTATAAAATAAAATGGTAAACAGAAACTTAGCGTTATTAACAGAGGCATAGGAGGCAAACAAATTGGAGTAATCTCAGTTTTGCGAACAAGGAGAAGAAGAACAAATCAATGAATTACTAATGTAATTTCATACCGAAAGGAAATATTGGAGTAAAAAATATCCTGACTTCACAAATATACATCCGCGTAAATTTAAGTAAATTAAATATTCAACAAGGGTTGCAGACGGCAAATATATTTAAAGGTCTGTTCTCTTTCCTACAATTTCCAAACAGGGGCGATTCTGCAATTTGAGTTAGTCGAAGGGTGGAAGTTCTTTTGATCTTAATTTGCATCTTTTTGAAGGATTTAAACAGTAAATACTTGTACCGGGTGTATTTTAAATTATCTTACAAATACTTTACATGGATTTATGAAATGAGTAAAATTGATTAGTGGATTGAAATACCTATTTACGTACTTACTTCCAACAATTCAACAAACTTTTTATGAAGCTTGGAGACCAATTTTCATGAAACATTTAGATCATAATGATAACCTTCTAAATGACAAGAGCGTATGACCACAACCTAACCAAACAATTACGCTGTGGTATCACTGTTGTAATGTAACTTTCAATAAGCCTTCATATCACAAATAATATTAGTTGTGACTAAGTGACTGTAGCTGTACGGGATACTCACAAATAGATTCGTTTCTATTACCATCATGGAACTAAGACCAATCAACAATCTGGCTAGTGGTTATTGTTATTTGGAAGAAATTTGAGAATGATGTTATAATGCCAAGAAAACTATTTTTTCTGGTCCTATACTATAAGTTGTTAATTAAATACCAATTTTCAGTTTCATATTGATACTCATTATAATATTGACTGAAAAATTGTCCAATAGAAATCTAGATTTTTAAATAACCATGTAGGCAGACCCAATATTTTCTATAAAATATTTCACAGTGTCAAAACGTGAAAGATTTTAAGGAAACTTTCATAATAAATATTCCTGACACGAAAACCAAAATACCAAGAAGCTTTACAGTCACAGGGAAATACTACAATATTTGTAAAAAATATATAAATTTATGGCCAAGAGATTGTACCACACAATCTTTTTTTATTTGCTACCGAAACTGAACATATGTACAACAAAATATCGGTATAAATAAATTCGGGAATTTGGGTATAGAAATTGCTATATTTCTAAATCTTCCAAACGATAATTTATATACAGGACACTGCGCCTATCTGAGCCCTTTTCCTGGAGATGTTGGCTGCGAAAGTTGCTTAATTATAGGGTGTCTTGCAAGAAATAATTTACCCTATTCCCAGCCTGGCCTATTATCTTTAAATACCAATATTTTGCGCCCTATGTTGTCTAGGTAACTTTTCATAATACAATGTACGTCTTGGAGTGTAACAGGAATACCTTGTTGACTAACAGCAATGATGTGGTTTACTCCAATCTCTTCTTCATCGATGGTAAGGGATACTGGGCGTCCTATTTGTTTATTGTATTTAACTTTTAATTTATTTTTTGAGGTTGATTGAGGAATATTGTAAACTTTGGCGGTTTCTTTTTGACCAAGATTACCATTTCTTATTTTTTCTATAGCCTCTTGGAGGGTTTCAGCTGTGTAATTTGACTTCGTCCCGTAACGGCGAATTCCAGGTCCTGAAACGGCCTGTTTCCTTAGCATTTTGTGCTTAAACTGAGAATAAAAAGCATATGTACACCTTATGTTATGTTTAGACATAAAAAGTGTAAAAATTGCATTTGGGCAACATTGGCCCGGACTTGGGTAACATTGACCCGGGCCAATGTTAACCTGATAATTATCAGATGTAAACAAAGTTTAAAATAATACATTTATATTTTAAAAATATTTACAACGTGCCAAATAAACTCAATAAATCTTTTCAAGAAGCTTTAATATTGATAATGTACTAATTACTTACCCTATTTTCCACTTGGAACTTAACGAAAATGTAAATTGAATACAGTGTTTACAAACGACGTCTTGTTAGGTCTAGATATTTAGGCGCAAATAGCCACTCATACAAAACTTGAGTACAAACAACAGTCACTAGATGACACTAAATGAACAAAAAGGCAATTTCAATTGGAAAAACGCTTACATTTGATGAATATAAGTTTATTTAATATTCATAGAAGAGATTTCTAATGTTTGAGCCAATGTTATACTGATGGGCAAAGTTACCCCGATTAACTGTATTTCATTTAAATGTCAAATTCAAATAATAGTTTTGTAATTAATAAAATGGCTAGTACTAGCGACAGTGACATTTAGATGGAAATTATATTCTTAATATTTAAACGTGTATTATTTATATTTTATTAAGTTTTAGCTTGTACAAAAAGTACTGTATGCAACTTGTAGATAATGGTTATAATGCACTCGTATGAATTACGACAAGGGCCGAAAGCGAGCGTCGTAAACTTCATACTCGTGCATTATAACCAACATTATGTACTCGTTGCATAATGTACTATAACGTGATTTGACGTTAAACACTGGACTCCACCCATATTTCAAAACCAATTTCTGCAGATTTTGTGATCACGAAACATTGCATGTACAACTGAGTCAATCCTCTAAATTTCGTGATTTTTGGATTGCCCCAGATCAATTGTTCCTTAAAAAAGGGTGTCCCATGGAGAAATAAACATATTAAGAGAGTGTTCGTTTCCGTATAAACAGGCGGGATATTTAAATTTGGTAGTATGGATCACGGGTAGGTAAATTTTATAGTTTTTCTTAAAATTGTTTATTATATAATTATTTCATTCCAAAAAATAAAATTATATTTCATTTTTGTAATGAAATAATTATGATAAACAATTTTGAGACAAATAATTTAGGTAATAAATAATAAAACAGCACACATTTGAATTTTTGATTAACCTGCACATAATATAAAAACAAATTAATAAAATATTTGTTTACTATACATAGGTCTGTTATTTATACATGTTATTACATTGATAACTTTAAAATTCTTATTCTAATAGTGAACGATAATATTAAAGTACAAAAAAATCTGATTAAATTATCAATTACAATAATAAAAAAGTTTAAATTTTCAATAGTATCTCCTATTATAAAACAATTATTCTAATATCACTTAACAGTGTTTCCACACAATTTTCAAAGTTATTTTTCCTACCACACGTACTATAAATAGACATTTATACGACTAAACATTTTTCAAAAAAATTCTATTGCAGCCTCCGCCATCCCCATAGCTGCCCAGCTCTCACCTTTTTACAACTTTGTTATTTCAGAAAACAAGAAACTTCACATTCACTTTTTTTTTTAAATTAATTAAAAAGACATAATATGTAAATCAGAGGAAACCTACAGTTGTTATAAATACACAACATAAACATATACTTAGCGAAAACTAAAAGTAAAAATGGCACACTAGCTTGAATATTAAATAATGTTTTAAATTGGTAACACAAAACATGAAAAAACTATTATTATCTATATTATTAATTTACCATACAGTTACATATTATTATTAATCACAAAATAACATATTTCTACTCAAATTATAGCATTATACTTAAGAAAGTTTATCCAATATTAAATCAAATATTTTAATAAAAAGCATTTAAAAAGTAGATTCCCCTTTACATGAAGACAGGAACAGGTCTGAAACAAAAAAAAATTAAACGCAGTACATTGTTACCAAAAAATAATAATTATTTTTGTTTGTTAGTCCTCTTACCATCATTATAATATTTTTTAATTAATAAGGGGGCACAAACTTTTATGAGTTGAGAAAATACGTATGATTTATGTTCTCGACAAGTGAACCAATCAAAATTTATATGACCTTTTGCAAAGAGTTAAGTTTTTTCAGTAATATTTTCTTCATGACCTAAAAGTGGTGAAAAACGATAAAAACAATGTCATGCAGAATGGAAAGAAATTTTACGACTTCTCTTTGAACATAAAATGACGTGTTTTATCATAATTTTCTTTGAAGGAAGTGAAAGTATGGTGAACATCTAAAATATCTGTTTGCAAATTAGCCTTACATTCTGCGCAATTAAAAGTTGTAATTTTTTAAACAACGAAACCAGAAACGTAGCTTATTGCTTGAGTATCAAAATTTAAATCATTTAATTCTATATCTAAAAACGGGAATTCAATATTTTCCAATTCATTAATGGTATTAGAAGTTTGGTTCATTGTGAAAATTTAAAAAAGAATGTAAGTTGTCTAATAAACTGCTATCATCTGCTTCACAATTTGTGGTGTAGTTCTTGACGGAAACTAAACTATTTAAAATTTACGTTTTCAAAGCTGATATAAATTGGTAACAATTTGGAGAGTTATTGGCAGCACCATACTGCCTAATTGCCCCAAACATATTTTCAACTGGGTCCTGATTTAAAGAACGTGTTCTGATACATTTGAATCCTAATTTCCAACATTCTCTTGTTAACAATTTGACACTACTAATAGTAGTTGACCAAGCAGTTTAAAAAGTCATTTTGGTTTTCATAGGCTTCCCATTTTTCGGTAAAAACTGCCAAGATTTTATTTTTGGTAACCTAGAATTCCAAAAAAGCAGGTGGTTTGACGTTTTTGAATCCCACCGTCTAAGAGCCCTGCCAGCATTAAAGGTTGGTTTCCTACCATTAAGATTATCAAATAACTTATCAATGTCATCAATAAATTCAGCAGTATAGATAGCCTCAGATGGTAATTTACCAGGAACGATTAAACTTTCAATGGTAGCAGCCATAGTGTGGCTCATTATTTTTGCAGCAACTGAAACTTTTATTTTTACTTTATTGTTTCTACGAAGATCAAAAAATGATTCCTTAATTTTGTGCAAAGCCTGTAATTTTTGTGTTTGGTCGATATAAAAAGCATTTTTAATATATTGTAACTTTGCACATTTATAGTTATCAAAATAAATATCATAATTAAATAGAGCATTTCTCGAACATTTCAAAAGATGAGGAGGATCATATAAAGTTATTATTTTCTTCCCATTTACAAAAAAATAAGGACCAGGTTTTTCAATTTTCCAATGACTACTTAATTGTCTCAAAGCTGCTCGATTTGTATTCCCTAGATCACAAACAGTTGCCATCACATTTAATCCTACATCTTATAGTGCTGAAATTACCTCTACAATAATAAATCTTCAGTTTTAACCTGATCCTTAGTAAAATTATAAGCCACTGGCTGCTTCCAAGCTTTATGCAATCCATTAATAACAAACACCAATGCATGATTGGTAGGTTCTAACTTTCTCCCTAAATGGCTACCAAGATCTACGAATCCTACAACTTTGTCATTAGCCACATCCAAAGTCAATTGTTCTTTTAAAGCTATTTCGTCAAATAAGAGGACACAATTTTTATCTATCTGCTTCATTTTGACAACCCTTTCTTTAAGCCTATCAAAAATTGCTTTATTAATTCCAGTTTCAAATGGCACTGATCTTAGAAGTTACTGTAAAGTATATTTACTGGGCAAAGCTATAAAACGTTTTAAAAAAGTGTATGCTCGTGGTCCCTTCTTATAAATGGCTAATGAAAGGGCCTTATCCGTTATTGACCATGAAGGTGAGGTTTCTTAGAGTTAGCAGTACTACTTTTTTAAAACTCCATGCCTGCTGGATCTAATTTTGAAATAACTTTGATTCTGACAGTTTAACTGCTCTTTTAATTTTGTTATTACTACTGATAAGTGCCTTTTTAAATTTACAAATTCTATTTCTCTGATCTTTATTAATGTAATACATTTTCTTCTTCTTGGGAGATAAATTACTGACCCTAGTTTCGTTTATTTTACTTAAAATACAAGATTCCAAACATTGTTTTTTAGGCAAAGGTTCAAATTGAGTTTCTTTAAGACTATCATTATTGTTACAAAAAATAAGCTTTCTTTTTACGGGCAATACTGTATATTCAACAGCTTGAGTTTTATTATTATTATCTTCAATTACTTTTGGTGGTGTATGATGGAAGGGTTGCAAAGGTAAAGCAAATCTTTTGCGTAATGAATTTGTAAATGCCTCATCATCAAAATGATCTTCACACAACCTTTGATCTTTGGATGTATAAGGAAGTTCTAAAATTTTGTCAGATGGAAATTTGAAAAATATTTTGTTATTAAACTCCAAATTGCGAAGCGGCCAAAAATATTCATTATTACAATTTTTTGCTATACAACTAAGACGAATTTTACCTGGTGATGACATTTTAAAGGTTCACTTAATTTTATTTACTTTATTAAAACTAAATGCCAAATAAATTAAAAAATACTCACTCTTGTAATGTCTTATTTTTTGGAATTGTTATTTTTCACACTGTCACTTTGCATTCACACCAACCAATGTAAGATTGATATTGTATATTTTCATTTTTAATGACTTAAAAGTTAATATAGGTACTAGGATATTTTATAATATTAATCCACGTTAAAGGCGATATTTTGAAATGTATTGAAATTTATGATATTTTATTCTATTTTGTTTATGTAAAACAGTCTTGTAGTTCGCGACAGTAGAGACTCCATGCGCGGGTCAGTTGCGCAGAAACGTTGTGCCACATACCGCCTATGCATCAAACTGTCTCTTATATTATTATTTGTCTATGGGGTTTCCTATTATTTTATTCCGATATATTAATAGTCCCAAATTGTAGAGCGGCTCGCATCTCCAGATTAGTCTACGGTCAGAGTGCATCCGTATTTGACCGAAGTTTTTCGCCAAGAAAGCTTCTATAACATGTTTAAATACCGGCTACTGGCTGGTGTTATAATTTCTATGTTTAATTCTTTATTGCCTGTAACTTATTCTTTTAAATGTTCAATTTGTTCAACTTCCACATGAATAATGTCTACTCTACATTATTTATGTTGGTATATATTTTCGCGACGAGTAATTGATTAAGTGATTTTTGTATTTCTTAGTTTCTGAAATTGTATTCATCATGACCATCAAACATATTCTCTACATCTATCAAATATCCTTCGTTTATGTAAAAAACATTTTATAATGGAAATGCTATTGAAAGTGTGAGATGCTTAGTTTATTAATTTCATTACAAACTGTTTGTATTACTACAAAGAAAATTAGCTTCTATTTCATGTTAAGTCTATTTTATTTTATTGAAAAACAGCAATCAGAAACTACATCTCATAAGCTATTGTGTTGGCTTAGAACTATTTGATAGCTCTTCTTCTGTCCTGATGAGGTTTTCCCATTGGGAATACCTCACACCCCTCACTTGAGGTTCGTTGGAGGAGAGAGTAATTATGATATTCTAACTTGGTATGGTGTGTATGACTTTTTTCTTGAATTGTTTCGTGAATGGTTGACTCATGAAGATTTTGTTGGAGCATCTGGTTTGTGATGTACCGCGGAGCATCAGTTATTGCTCTGAAAATTTTAGTCCGGGCTCTTTATATGATGGCAATGCTGTACTTATTTTCATATCTCCACAGTTCCATACGATAGGTACATATGGGCACAATAATAGCAATATTTATTTCTATCTATGGCTTGGTTTATGGCGTATACTAAGCGATGGCATTGGTGGATAGTTGAAGGCTCCGGACGGAATCCAAACTAGTGCTCTGGGATTATGTGAGTAATTTCATTTTTTGAGCGGTGAAGTACTAACTTTTTCAGTAATTTGGATATTGTTGATAATAACCTTATTGGACTGTATGTTTTTGTTCCATGTTTCTATTCCATGAATTAGGTTTCACCTTCAATAATTCTGAGCAATGTATAATGTACATAATTAAAATTTGAAATCAATAATCGCTCTAGAATAAATGCGGGTGGTCTTTCAGATAAATCAGAACCTGTCTAAAAATAAATCAAAAAACTAGTAAAAAGCCCGCTGCTTTTGTCAGCGTATTTTCGTTGAATATATTCATCAAGATTATCAGAAAGTCCGAGATAATTACATGGGACAATCTCCTTGTATCTGTTAATGAGCGTTCTAATTCCTCTAATTTACAGTCTTTCGCTTGAAACAGGTAGTGAGCTTGTATAGTAGCGCCAGTATGTCATCGAGTTCCAAGCGTAAAACATTAAACTTCAATTTGGAATGTTTTAAGGCCGTGTTCGTGGAAGACAGGGACTCGTAAAGCATGTTTACCGTTTTATTCCAGTATTTGGTAATTGTTTAATTAACATTTTACAATTTTTGTGGGCGTCGATTGATTTAAATACGCGATATACGTGATAGGGAGTCATTCACAAGTTTTCTAGACTGGACTTATTGATATATACTTTATACAAGGATATTATCAGTCGTTATTTTTTTTTAATAAGGAAAATTATGACAAACTCATTATAGGAAAATAAAAACAGTATAATATTTATCCAAAACTAATTTGATGTCGATTGCAAGCAAAAACAAAACAGAAGTCGTACGAAAAATGAGGAGAGTCTACGAGCCTACAATTGAAAGATTCTTAAATTTCTTTTTAATATCAACAACTGAACTGAGGTAAATTGGATTAAATTACAATATTTCCAATAAGGAAATCACGGTTGCCTTCTATTATTTAATAGACCATTCATTATACTGCAAAACTTTGGGTGGTCTAAATATGTTTATTTTAATAAAATTCAGTTATTCAAGTATAAGTAGCGTATAAATGCTTTATTATTAGTAAACAGGCATAAATATTTACCAAACTAATTTATATTTATAAATTATTAACTCAGTCTCAACAAATTTTAAATAAATTATCATCAGCAATCAGTGGTTGTCACTATAAAACCATATACTATCTGTTATATTGCCTATGTTGTTATTAATAACAAATTAGATTGAAGTTTAATTTTGAATGTTGAACGTTTTTGTAATATTTAAATTATGAAATAATACGTCAATGCTCGATCAGGAACGAAACCAGTTTAACCCGCACCTTCGCCAAAAATTTGAATGTATAAGAGTCCAAATAATTGTTCCTCGGCTAAAATGTACGTTGTATTTCTTTTTTTGGTCATCAATAGACGGCATTTAGTCAATTAGATATTGCTGATGCGATGAAATAATCTCGTATAGTATATATTATGTTTGTATCTCACTGATACGTTTTATCGGATAAAATTTCAAGGCGAGTCGCTTGTAAAGAAAAGAAGGAATTAATATGAATAAATAATTTACAGAACAATGACCTTAATAAATTAAATCAATATGTAAATTTATTTACAGAAAATACACTATATTGATTAATTCCCATTCTACATTTAATTCTACAACTGAAATGTACTAAAATATACCTAATTTTAAAAAATACGTACGCAACTCTGAAATGACGTCATAATTGCCCAAATCCATTTGGGCAAGGAACTTCAGTGTGCAAAAAGGGCCTTAGTTGTTTTTTAAAAGTCCAGCCTCAGAGTTGCATCAAGTTGAGTAATCCAAACACACAAGTTCAAAAAACTCTAGGTATATTAGAAGTTATGTTACATTATGGCTATTTTTTTTTCGCATATACATACTAATTATGCCATCTCAAAATAGCACTCTTATCCTCTTCAAAACCCTTTTTTTTAATTAGGAAACCTTTTTCTCCGAAATATTGTTAACTGAAGAATTTAATTGAACTTGCTTTAGGTAGCTGGAGGTTTTTGGTCCTCTCGCATGAGGAAGGGTCTTCGATATTGTTTGGGTGGCTGGAAATATGGTTGATCTTGCTTTGTGGGCTCAGGATTTGTTATATAGAAATTTGAATTCGCTGTATTGAGAATTGACATTTTCCAACCTAATATTCGAACTCAGCGACCCCAAAAACTTCTGGTACATACACCCAATTATGTCTGTAACAAAGGGTTTGATGCAAGTGGTCACTACATTAATGGGACATAATTTCTAAGTCTAACCCGTAACCCGGAAGAGGAAGATTCACAGAAACTTAAGAAGACACGGGCTGTAATTAAAGGCCAATTCACCAAGGCCAAAAGACATGCAGAAGGTAACCCCTACATTGAATGAGATTAGTGTCAAGCTAAATGCTATTGCCGGTATCGATTCTCTAACTGATGAAAGCGAGCTAGAGAACGAAATAGAATGTAGATGCAATGTTGAAGATGAATACTTACAACTTTCAGCTAAATTACAGGACTTAATACAGAATCTAAAACCTGCTAGTTCAATGACTATACCTTACTCATCTTACGATCAAACTGTTTGTACCTCACATAATTTTACACCAGGCAGCATCAATTTTACTCGTAATAATCTTGATGAAACGATTACAAATTTTATTAGAAGACTAGAGGTATTTCTACATCTAATAGGTCAACTCATTGATGATAAAAGTAAGGTTTACACATTACTGCACACCCTTACTCCCCAGTTGCACCAGCAGCTTTATGATATCTGTGCTCCTGAAAATCCATTGTCAAAAAACTATAATGTGTTAGTACATCTACTACAGGATTTTGTTGACCCACAGCCAAGCCAATTTGCTCTACAACACAACTTTATTTGTAGAACACAACACGAACATGAATCTATAAACGATTTTTCAGTAGCTCTCAACAAAATGACCATTAACTGCGACTTTAATTGTGGATGTGGAAAGTCCATGGCAGAAATGTTTCTCAAATTACAGTTTATTTATTAGAGTTGGCCAAGTGAGAAAGTATGAGTATTCATAATAAAACTACAGAAGCAGTTGGTTTAAACAAAATCGATACCAGAAATGTCAGTGACAGTAGGAATAACAGGACAAGGGACGACACGAATAGACAAACGCCTCTTAGCCCACAATCTTCAAGGTCAGAAATAGACAAAGCTAGAGGCAAATGTTATAGATGCGGTTCATCTTCACACAGGGCTAATCAATGTCGATTTATAGATACAGAATGTCGAAAGTGTAGAAAAGTTGGACACATTGCAAGTGTATGTTTACAGAAAAAATCTCAACTATTGGTACTCAAAAATGTAAGACAACATCAAACTGAAAATGGATTTGAAAATAGTGAAAACGAATATGAAATCAACGCTCTTAGTGACAAGTGCAATGACAAATTTATGGTTGAGATTAGCATAGAAGGAAAGCCTGTACCTATGGAATTAGATACGAAAGCAGCCCTTAGTACTATGTCTTACAGTGAGTTTAAAAACTGTATATACCTCTGAAAATGTTTTCAACAAATATTGAACTTCGCACTTATACTGGAAAAGCTATCAAACCAAGAGCGATCACATTTGCTAAATGCATGTACAAGACACAGACATTTGTGGGAAAACTGTATCTTATTGATCAAAATGTAGATGCAATATTCGGAAGGGACTGGTTACGAGAGGTCAAGTTAGACTGGGGTGAAATCAAAAGTCTGAAAACAACTCAACCTTCAAATCTGACAAACATTTTAAGTGAATTTAGTGATATCTTTGATAAAAAATCGGTGAAATACATGAGTATTTGGGACAGTTTAGGCTTATCGATGATGCTACACCAATTTTTGTTAAGCCAAGACAGGTAACATTTTCCCTCAAAACTAAAGTAGACAACGAGCTTGATAGACTTGAAGAATGTGGCATAATAACAAAAGTTAAACACTCTGACTGTGGTACCCCTATTGTGCCCGTTGTCAAGCCAAATGGCCAAGTGCGGATTTGTGCTGACTATAAAGTTACAGTGAACAAAGTCATAAAGGACGAAAACTATCCGATACCTAGAATAGAAGAGATTTACTCACAACTGAATGGAGGAAAACTATTTTGCACCTTGGTTATTAGCAACGCGTATCTTCACATGAAAATGAATGAAGAAAGTGCACTCATGCAAACATTAAGTACACACAAAGGACTGTACAAAGTGAACCGCCTTATGTTTGGGGTAAAAGTAGCACCTTCTCTTTGGCAACAGTTTATGGACAAGACCTTACAAGGAATAGAGGGAATACAATGCTTCTTTGACGACATTATATTACAGGGTAAAACGTCTGACGAATTAATGACAAAACTACGTATCGTTCTACAACGCTTAAGAAATGCCAACCTAAGACTGAACCAGGATAAGTTCAAATTCTTTCAAACCAGTATACAGTATCTTGGACACGTTATTGACGCTCAGGGCCTTCACAAAACAAAAGATAAAGTAGCATCCATCATAAACAGTAAGGAACCAGAGACTATTAATGAACTATTATAATAAATTCATAAAAAATTTTGCCACGATCTTTTACCCACTCAACAATCTACTTCAAAAGGACAAACCATATATATGGACATCCAAATGTGAAGAAAGTTTCCAAAGGATAAAATCAGAGATAGCAAGTGATACTGTTCTCGTTCACTACAACCCAGATTTGCCCTTAGTAATTGCAACCGACGCATCCCCAGTAGGTCTTGGAGCTATAATTTCTCATCGTTATAGTGATGGAAGTGAAAGACCAATTAGTTTTGCCTCACACAGTTTAACAAAATGTGAGCTGACCTACAGTCAAAGTGACAAGGAAGCGACGGGCATCTATTGGGGACTAAAAAAATTTTTCCCCTACTGCTATGGTCGTAAATTTACCTTGATTACAGACCATAAACCATATAAAGACACTTCCATCGATATCTGCTACCAGACTATTCAACTACGCACACTTTCTGTCTGGTTTTGACATCGAATACAGAAGAGCCTCTGACCACGCTAACGTTGATTTTACTTTTCCGCCCAACCTTTCTATATGGTTTACCCCAAAAAAAGTTGAAATTTTTTTTTGAGTTACTTTTACGTTTTCCATGAACAACAACACGAAAAACCGGTTTTTAGAAAAACAAATCCTGTGTTTATGTCGTCGTCGTCGTTGTCGTCGGCCACTTTTCCTTACATGTCTTGTTAGCACGATACAGCCACCGGAGTACAATAAGTCAGCAATTATATGATTGAATATTGTTAAGGACATCTCACAGATGAACCCTATTGATTTTCAGTTCACCAGAGCCACTACAACGGGTGCTATGGTACTTGAAGTACGAAATTTGGTAATTTTTTGAGAAATTTCAGTTTGTTAGCACGATACAGCCTCCGGAGTTCAACAAGTCACCAATTTTATGATTGAATATTATTCAGGACATATCACTGATGAACCCAATATTGATTTTCAGCTCACCAGAGCCAATACAAGAGGTGCTACAGTACTTTAAGTACGATATTTTTGTCATTTTTGTAATTTTTGTAGAAGTTTCAGTTTGTTAGCCTCCGGAGTATATACAAATGACGAATTTTATGATTGGATGCTATTCAGAGCGTCTCAAAGATGAACCCTATTGATAGTCAGCTTACTAAATCCAGTACAACGGGTGCTATGGTACTTGAAGTATCAAATTTTTGTCATTTTTGGAGAATTTTCAGTTTGTTCGCATTATACACCCTCCAGAGAGTATACGATTGATCAATTTTATGATCGAATATTGTTCTAGGTGTCTCACAGATGTACCTTATTGATTTTCAGTTGACTAGAGCGAGTACAGCGGGTCCTATAAATCCAGATATACTAAATTTTTGGTTATTTTTGGAGAAATTTCGGTTTGTTAGCACGATACATCCCCCGAAGTGTATACAAGTAACAATTTTATTTATTTTATCTCGTTTTCCTACAGAACACACTTCTTGTAACCTGATGGATAGCTGCAGCTTGTTTCAACTTAGTCAGCTTGATTCACTGCAAGTTTTTAGTAAAGTGATTTGTAGAACAACTGCTCAGGACAAGAATCTACAACAAGTTTTACATGCACTCAAAAAGGGAGAATCAATAGAACAGTTTGTTTTTCACGACAACGAGCTTACCCTGCAAGATGGATGTATTTTTAAAGGCGGTAGGGTAGTAATTCCAGAAGATCTTCATCAGACTGTGCTTAAGGAATTACATGTCGGACATCTAGGCATAGAGAAAATGAAAGCACTAGCTAGAAGCTATTGTACATGGAAAAATATCGATCCAGATATTGAACATATGGTGAAAACATGCAAACAATGTCGACTAAAACAAAATCAACCCAGCAAAGAAGAAAATCATCCGTGGTTAACTCCTCGAGGTTCGTGGGAGAGAATCCATATTGACTTTGCAGGACCAATGCAAGGACAATGGTACTTTATTGTTGTTGACGCATTTACGAAGTGGGTTGAAGTAATTCCCACCAAAAACACTTCTTCAAATTGGTGCGTGAGAGAACTCAGAAAAATGTTTGCTACATTTGGCCTTCCATTGGTTTTAGTTTCAGACAATGGAACCCAAATTACATCGGGCACGTTTCGACAGTTTTTATGTGCAAATGGTGTAGCACAGAAAACTACAGCACCATACCACCCGTCATCGAACGGACAAGCGGAACGATTCGTTCAGACAGTGAAAAAGTCACTTACAGCAATGAGAGAGGAGGGAGGAAAGCTAGACATCAAACTTTTTAGGCTCCTCATGCAGTTGCGACAAATCCCAAATACCACCGTATGAAATGCATACTTGATGTACGGATGGAAGATTCGAACTCACTTGAACTTAATGCATCCCAAAATCGATCAAGAATTACGGAATTACACAAATCCAAAACATAAATAGGACTTTGGGAACATTTAGAGAAGGAGAGTACTTTAATTTACAAGATTAGAATGGACGATGGCAGTATTTGGCGAAGACATATTGACCAGCTTCTGAAATGTGAAGTGCTCCAGTCCTAACAAATTAGAGAGGAGAGTTGATATGATTGTGTTATTTTATCTTTTGTGTTTATTGAATGACAAAAAGTCAGCTGAAAGCGCTTCTGATTTATTGGCATATTTTTGACACATAAATAAATGGTGTCAGTTATATTTGCTCGTACTCATTTAATTAAATAGTAGTTTTACAAAACAACAGTAATTCAACATTTCACTCAAATATCTAGCTCATTCTTTTTTATTGTTTCAACTTTCTAATTAATCACATTTTACTATTGAATTTTTTAATTTAATGTAACGAACCAAAAGGAGTACGATTTTTATCAATAGAACCATAACTAAATTACGATCTCTCCGGAGGTCTTGTACGAATCATACAAGTCATCTTGCTGCAATAGAAACATGTATACGTTTCAAATACCAACCGATCGAACTCAGATACAATCCTTTTGTTTTATGAGTTATGAAAAATATTGTTATTCCATCAGCACAGAGTAATAACCGAGGTATGGTCTATCAGCGTGATTGCGCTAATACTGAATGCGGTGTTCAATACTGGCAGATGTCTATTTTTACGAAACCCCTGAAGGTAAAAGTTATCAATTTTTTTACTAATTACGCTAGAAAATGATTCTGCCATTCGAATGTCGATAAAATATTGTTGAAGTGTGCGAAGTATTTGTGTGGAATGAAATAACAAAATGACAGTCAAAAGAAAGTTGCTGAAAAAATATAGAAAAACTGTTAATGATAAAATTGCAGCAATAAGTAGTAATAGAGGTCCACAGTACTCCTAATTTTATTATAAACTAATACTTTCCAGAATTAAGCAAATCGTCATCTCTTATTAATTTCTTGCATAACTCTATTTTTGATTTAACAGAAATTAATGTAATTATTTGATATATTTGACTAAAGTTATCCGATTGATCTTGTTGTCCTGTTATCGATGTTGTGGCTATTTTCTGCATATCTTGATGAGTTGGTTCGTTATCTTATATTATCGTGAAACGTAGAAATTAGAATCTACTTAATTTTACATATTTATATCATAATAGAGGCCCTCAATGTTTATCTTTTATTTAATCCCAGAATGGCACACGAAGAAGAAAGTAGGTATCAAGAAAAGTTATATACATTTCGATAGAATCCACCTTCAGCGATATTTTACGTGTGAATCAATAGTAGCTGTGAATTTTTGGCTTAGTTTGAGTAAAGGACAGAGACAGGATTTTGTGGGTGAATAAGGTTAAGTAAGTGTAAGTTATCCTTCGCATGTAGCTAAGTATTGAATTGCATAATTATTCAATATTTGACCAAGTAACTGTTTTTAAAAGCCTATTAATTTAGGAAATTTCAGTACTAACTCTCAGACAATATTTGGCTGCAATATAATGAAGTTCCACTGTACTATGCGCGTGAATAAGGCAATACATAAAAAAAATTTCCAGTAGCGAATGGCCCCCTCGATCACCAAATATTAATCCATTGGACTATTTTCTATGAGGTCACTTCAAAAATTTCTTTTGGCTTTTCTTCAGATTGATATTTTCAGATCGCACTCAATTTGGATTCTTTTTGTTTCATCAATAATAATTACTTAGGAAATAGAAAAAAGGTTAACAAAAGTAAGTAAAGTGACTGTAAAGCAGCAAGAATCGTATCAAAGATGCTAAACTTAAAAGACATATCACGAACAGCAAAAATAAGAATGTACCAAACAATAATAAAACCGTCAGTTACCTACGCTTGTGAAACCTGGACAATGAACAAAAAAGAGCAGAATAAACTAGAAATATGGGAACGTAAAATGCTCAGAAAGATTTATAGTGGAATAAAAGAAGATGTAATATACAAAAGAAGGACAAACAGAGAACTATCAGAATTGTATAAGCACCCAAGTATAACCCATATAATTAAAGCATAGAGAGCGAGATGGTTGGGACATATAGGTAGAATGACAGAAGGTAGATGGAAAAGACGAGTGCTAAAAGGTGGATAAGGAGGTAAAAAGAGAAGAGGGAGACCAAGGAAGAAATGGTTGGAGGAGGTTAGGAGAGACCTGAGAACAGTGGGAGTAAGCGACTGGAAAAACGAGACGAGGAACAGACAAAAATGGAAAGAGAGAGTGGAAGATCTCGAAGCCGAAAGCCAGATAGGCCTGTACGGCTGATATATATATATATATATATATATATATATATATATATATATATATATATATATATATATATATATATATATAACAACCAGTTATAGCGTTTAATTGACATTTGATTAACTTTAAGTTTTGGTGGTTTAAAAAGGTTGGCAAGAGGACTATTTTTACCTATTAACATTTTATCAATGTCAGTAGCGTACATTTTTAGGGGGCTTCAAAACGTCGATTTTTCAAAAAAAGTTATTACCGGTTTTTTTATTGGATTTTTGGTTACCACACTGTAAAGAGTATCCCTTGACACCCCTGAATCCAAATTTTGAGTAATGTCACTTCACCGGTGTCTGAGATGTAAGTCGTCAAAAATCGTTTTTTTGATTTTTAAACGGCCCTGTATACACGGTAGTCGCCGTTTTATGAACTCCAACATTTTGGTGTTCAGTGAAAAACAATTAGTTGAGTGGTTGCCTTTGTCAATATTTGGTTTTGTGTCAGTAGCGTACGTCTATAGGGAACTTCGTGTTTTAAAAAATAGTAGTTGCAACTTTTTCTTAAATTTTGACCCCATTGTAAAGAGCACCCTTAAAAACCACTAACATAATCTTCTGATGATGCTGACATGGTCAGCGAAACGCGCGTCGAGAATGGAGTAGTAAGTCCCCCAAGCGGTACGTTATTTTCAATTCCAACATCACAGTCTAAACTGTTTTTTTATTGGATCACAAAATTTCGATACTACCCTTTTTATTCTAAGGTACCTACTGCGTTTTTTATTGTAGCTTTGTAGCTAAATAAACATTTCCCTATGAGGTATTTTAAACAAAATTAAAAAGCAAGATTTGATTTTGGTTCCTATGCAAATGTCAGTTTATGAAAATGTCATAAAAATTTAAGTTTCCTTCATTGAACTCGTTATTAAAATAATAATTATATCTCTGAATCAAAATGATTGAAAAATTGTTGGTACAAGAAAAAATTGAAATTATACGTCTTTGTGGAGACAACGACCGAAGCGTTAGAGAAGTATGTCCATAGACATCAAGATCGTATCCTTATTAACATTAGCTCTGTACTCAGAATAAAAAATGTATTTAATGCAACTGGAGCTGTAAGTAAGCGCATTTAAAAAAATAATGTAAGAAGAAAGAATGTTCAACATGACAGGATTGTGTTAGACCATTTTAGAAACAATCCTCTTACAAGTTTGAGACAAGCCAGTTTAGATTTAAATATGTCAAGAGTAACTATTCGAAGAAGTCTCAAAAAGCAAAAAATGAAAGCCTTCAAACCCAAATTTCTCCATACTTTAGATCCTGGCGATGAAGACAAACGTATGACGAGATACCCCACCAGAACAGCAGAGCCCCCACGCCAGGATGCGCACGAAGAATCGACAGTAGAAGGGAAAGAGACTTCCACCACTACCATCACGATGGATATAAAAATGCGAACCAACAGACGAAAAGACGACTTGGTTTACGGACTCCAGCTCCTCCAAGTTCAGCCGCCTCCAGTGCGAAGCGTAGGTCGAGGGTATTGACTTCAACCTTAAACGCTTTACACTATCTTCCGCCGAGTGTTGTACTAAGTCGGAGTATTGATCCTACTTTATACATCACTCATTAGAACGGCCGTTGGTTTCTGGTATTGACGGAAACGAGAACGATTGTTCAAACTGTTAGAAGAATTTCGGTGTGGTACTGACACACTGAAAGCTCTACAGTATCTCCGTAGGGAAGCACCGTTAAGCCGGATACTGACTGGCTATAAACGATCGCTTTAACTGTTAGTATAATTTCGGTGTGGTATTGACACGCTGTAATAACTACAGTCCCTGCACGCAGAAGTATTCGTTAAGCTGGGTACTGACTAGCTATAAACGATACTCTCAAATCTTGAGACTGAAACCGAAAGAGTTGCTCATATCCCTGGCTGACTGAACGTTCCACAGGACATAGAGAGTCTCGTACACCGTCGAGTATATCGCCGGAATCGAAATACACACCGCTATAGTTTCACCTACATACTATTCGGACCATCAGTACCTATCAATCGACGAAAGGATATGGACCGTCGAAGCGTGACCTTCAAAATATTTACGTACCGGAGAAATATATAGAATATTGAATTTTAGTTTATTTTTGTCGCTGTAAATAATATTATATTTTTTAGAAATAAATCAGTTAATTTAATTGAACTCTGTCTCCTTTGGGCTTACCTGGGCAATACCCATTACAAGACATTGTTTGTAATATATTCTCTACATACGGTACTAGGCTGCTGAAGAATACACATTGGATGATAATCTGTAAACGACAATATTCTGAAAAGGTCAATGTGTGGTGCGGAATATTTGAAGGCCAAAATACGGAAACCTCAATGCACAATTTTTTTTAGAGTTTTTAAGAAATGAAATATTTTATGAAATTCATGCACTTCCACTTGCGACAAGACAAAATTTGTATTTTCAATTAGACGGTAGCTCAATCCACAACGCAAAATTGTTAAGCAATGGCTGAATGCGAAATTTTTCGAATCGTTGGATAAGCCGAGGTAGTCCACTAATTCGTTGTCCGCCCAGATCCCCCGATCTTACAACTCTAGATTTTTTCCTATGTGGTATTGTAACTCAAAAGGTCTACAAATGACGTCCAACAAATTGGGTAGACCTTCAAGCAAGAATACGTCGAGCTTGTGCAGAAATCACACCCCAACAGATAAGGAATGCAATGCAGAACCAGAACATAAGGAGCCGATATGACAAATTTATTGAACCTAACGGAGGTTTGGTAGACGCCACCGCTATCTAAGTTAATTTTTGTTTATTTAGTGTTTGGTTAGTTTTAAATTGGTGTCGTTGAAATTTCATAAAAAATTTGTTTATTTATTGAATTCAAAATAAATCTATTTGGTCCTACAGGATTTTTTTAAACACGACAGTCCCCTATAGACGTACGCTACTGACATAAAATCAAATATTGATACGGGCAACCACTTAACTAATTCTTTTTTAGTGAACACTAAAATGTGGAGTTCATAAAACGTCAACTACCATTTATACAGGGCCGTTCAAAAATCATAAAAACAATTTTTGATGACTTACATCTCAGACACCGGTGAAATGACATTACTCAAAATTTGGATTTAGGGGTTTCAAGGTATACTCTTGACAGTGTGGAAGCCGAAAATCCAATAAAAAAATCGCTAATAACTTTTTTTGAAGAATCGACGTTTTGAAGCCCCCTAAAAATGTACGCTACTGACATTAAAAAAATGTTAATAAGTAAAAATAGTCCTTTTGCCGACCTTTTTAAACCACCAAAATTTAAAGTTAATGAAATGTTAATTAAACGCTATAACTGGTTGTTGCGATTTTAAGTGGGCCCCACTGTATATATAATGATAATTACTTGGTATAAAGTTTTCATTAATATATTCCCTGGCAAACTCCAGGCGTACAAACTTACTTATTTAGCCAATAAAAGGTTTATTCTTACCAGTTTGTAAATTATATTTTACCACAAATTGATTTGGTTATACCTTTTTCCAAAGTGCCTTTCAATTTCTGTACACATTTTTGGTATTAGGCAATATTAACTTACCTGGGGCCCAATTCTCGAGTCTGTAGGAGTTTTGTCCTATGGGAAGATGTTCCCATGCTTTCAGTTCCCATAGGAAAACGAAATTTCTCAGATACGAATTCTTGAACCAAGTGGAACTGTTTTTCCTACAGAATTGAAAGAGTACAGTGTTTCGTTGATAGTTTCATGAGATTAAACGTATAGACCAATGAAATATGAGTAATTCATGTTGGCAATAATCATTTGAAAGAACTCCGTTATCTGACATTAGTTGTCAATTTTAATTTTGAGTAGAGAATTAAAAAATGGATAAAAGTATTTTGAAAAAAGGGCAAAGAGGTGGCAACATTAGCCAAGAGCAAAAAAAAGTATTCATTGAGTTGATGGAGGCGGCTGAAGACCTCCGAAAAGGTAAATTTCATCCACTTTTCACCTACAAAGATTCTCAGCGTCAGTGGAAAGAAATAGAAGAGAAGCTGAATGCAATACCCGGGGCAAAGAAAGACTGGATTCACTGGCGAAGGGTAGGTGATAATGATAAAACGTTTTGTGATAGTTCATTAGTCTTGATTTTCGTTTCTTGGCAAGATATGAAGAAAATCGTTAAGAAAAAAAATACTGATATAACCACGGCCTTAGGGGGTATCCAGAATCACCTATGAGGAAGAAATCTGGATGATCATTACTCAGATTCACTACAGCCTCGTGCACTCGAGATCTGCTCCAGATATAACTGTCATGACTGCTTCCTGGGTATCTTGCATTTACATTAATTATTCTCATTTTGGCGTCACAAATTAATTGAACATTGATGGAATGATAGTCTCAGGATACAATAAATCATTTTTTGGAGGAGGGTAAATTGCCACATCCTATAATGCCTGGAAAACCGAAGGAATCATAAAACTCTTGACGAATGTGTTGCAGTTCTTCAAGGGTTTGTGGAAATTTAACCCATCGACTGAAAATTTGATGTTCATTCAGAGCGTTTGTTACTTCTTTAATGCACCGACTAGCAGATGATTGACTAACACCAATATATAAGTTCAGTCCAACTGATATCTGGTAACTTCCACATGCGAAAAAATGCAATGCGATGAGGATCTTTGTTTGTTTGTCCAAAGCTGAACTCCTTGAGGGCGGTTCCAAGAAAGGGTCCAACATTTCCAACAATTCTCTTGTAACTGCTTTGAATAACCGGAACACTTTTATGAATGCACTTTCAGATAAATACTGAAATGGATCTCTTCTAGGGGTGAACCTTCTCTCTGGCCTCCGAGCAAGTACTTCAGCCGCTTCCAGGTTTTGCGAAGCATCCAGCTGAGCTAATTCATCTAAATTCGCCATAATCCCGGAATTCGAGACGAATTCGTAAAATTTAACGGAGTAAAATCTGTGACAGGACTAAAATGTCATCCATGACATTATTCAGTGATATTCCTATGGGAAACGACTGATTCCTATAGTTTTAAGCATGGGAAGCGATTCCTATAGATTGTGTTGGAATATGTTCCAATACTATTTTCGAGAATACACCATCTCAAAATTCCGATGGAAAATGACGATTTTTCCTATAGGAACAAATTCCTACAGACTCGAGAATTGGGCCCCTGGGGGGACTCCATCTGCATTTCTATAACGTTAAATGATTTGTTAAACAACTGATAAGTATTTATCTGTCATTTTGGCTATATCTCTTTGGCTGTTTCCATAATTATAATGAGTTATGAATTTCTTTCAGTAATCTTAGTTCGTCTGATCGAAAAACCGTTTCTAAATCAGAAATCAGAACAAAATACAATTGCAGTAAAATGGATAATTTATACATACGAGTACATACATAGGCGATCTAGCAATAACAACACGATATATCAAAGGGTTCATTTAAGATTTTATATGTTGTCAAGTGTCAGAAGCGATATAATGCATTTCATGATATTTCAATAACAGATCAAAAACGCATAAAACATTTTATTAGGTTATAAGCGTATAAATAAATATACTTTTTATTAAACAGCATACTTATTGATATGTAGCTCCTCAACTAATTTATCTGATATTAATTGTTGAATTAAGGCAAAGTCATACTAAACAGTAATTTGCTCTCTCTCTCTCTCTCTCTCTCTCAAATAAAATGTTTGTTACAAAAAAATAAAACACCTGATGCTCATCATTTCCGCAACTTGTTAACGAAACTTTTATGTATCAAGCTGACCTTTAAAGTAATAACTGTCGAGAGCCGATGATTGATAAAAAAAGTTATTCAATAAAAATATTTATTTTTCTTGATCCCATAATATTTTCAATGACCGATGACAAACAAAAACTATTTTCATATCGTGGCGCGGTTTCAACTGAACACAATGTCTGTCCAACTATCGAGGGATTGATGGGAACCAGATACGAAAGTTTTGATAGGGAATAATATGCAAGATGAGGTGGTCAGATGTCACTGTTGTCTCTAGCCGGATGACAAATGAATTCGTACAAGAAGTGCTAGTCATGCGGACACAATATGCTTACCTTTATTGTTCGTGTATGTGAGTGTGTGTTGTGTGTGTGTGTGGTTGGATTCTTATATGCAGCAAGTCTTATATTTTACCTTATCTGTCAATCACGAAGCATTCCTTTACAAAATAAATAATGGATAAAAAATCCTTTCGGTTCAAGTTTAATATTAATAATAAACAATCTCTATGAGTTTTTGTATTGTATCCGCGGATCTGTTTAAAGGACTGTCAAGATCCTTCAGGAAATATCAACAATTCTTGGTATTTTATAAATGACACCTTTAATTATATTCAATTACTTACTTAGCATAATCCGTTTTACAATACACAGCTCGATCCCTAATAAAACACGAAGGTTGCCTATCCAGTTGTAGCTGACATATCGAACATCTTAGACACCTGGCGTGCCAACTCCTTCCAGATACTTCTAATAGAAATTTGTCGCTGATAGGTTCTCCACAAGCCGAACATATCCGGTACTCAGTCTAAAATTGAAAAAAGGTTTTAAATTCGAATTGTTCTATTTGGTGTTAATGTGTAATTTAGTTCTCAATGAATAGGCTGGAAAGCTATTGATTTCATATTTATAAATGGGGCAAAGTCACTTGCTTATTTTGAAATTTAACAAAAGAAAAAGTAATGCAGATGTACAATTTATTATGTGAATATTATCAAGTAAAACATGTAAAGTTTATGTTCATGTAGCTTCAAATACGATGTCAAGCCGATGTCGTTCGTTATTGTCAATACACTGCGTTGATGTACTTTTGAAGTTTCGTTTAGGGTAAATAAGCATAAGAGTAAAAAAATGACAATACACGAGTAATTTTTCAACTTGAGTCGTTCTTTTCTAAATCAATGATAGGGCATATCATTATAAACCACATAAGTAACTTGTGTCATAATTTGACACTAACGAAAAATAAATATTTGGTTCAAAAGTGCGCGCGGTAATGGGCTAGTTTCATGGGTATGAATTCACAAATGAAATCATATGAGAAGGATTAGAAATATCATATATTTTTCTATAATAACGATATTTATCTCAAAAAGTTATGAATATCTTCGAAAATTAGATATAAAATTTTTATTAGATTTAAATAAACCGCTGTAAGACGATCAATGACAGAAGCCCTTGTTGTCAAATTGAAAGTACGTTCTGTTGACAAATCCTACTCGACTATCCAAGTTGATTAATACAAAGTGAAAGTCGACTAGAAGAATTGGACAATTGACATCAATATCCACAACCAACCTCAAACAGATATCATCCTCGCCGACTTTTTAGTTGTTTGATATATTATTTTATAGTAGAAAATGTGCTTCTGTTTGTTTGCCTTTTAAAAGACATTGTTAAAATGGATCCAGGTTTCACCGAAGCTAATTCGACAAATCATCCTCAAGTGGATGTGGACATGGTGTCTCAGTCACTCGAACTCCCCTAAACAGAAGAAGAGTAAGCGATCCGGTACTAAATCGAGTTTGGAACTCTGAGGTAACGCATTTTGTGTATGTGTGTAACATGACACGTTTTCCAAACAACTCAACCTACATGGAGAACATTAAATTTTCATTATACATATATTTTCGTTATATTTTCTATTTTGAAAGCATCATCACTGCCGTTTAAAATATATATTTTCAAATTTATTTGACTACGAGAGAGTTACCTTTTTTCATGAGGCACCCGATTAGGAGAGCATTATTTGAAGAGTACGTTTTGAGAGTACTTTGCGTTTCTTTTTAATGGGCGTTAAAGAAAAGAGATAACTAGTCTACTTATAAAGTTTTCCCTCGTGACAACATCGCAAAATATCTTTGTTTGCCATTGGCTCTAGCCTACCACAGTCTACCACAAGGATTCAAATTTCAATTTATTTTTTCATTTTCATTTGAAATCGTAGAGTGGCGTTATTAGTCGCAAATTCTTAGTTCAGACCCAATATATCTTGTGACATTATCATTGAATTTCACGAAACGAGCCCATTGCGTACTCTTAGGCTGGTCGTCCATTGGAAGCGTACTCGCGAATTACATAAGAAGAAAGAGCTGACACCATATAAATAAAACGATGACTCTTTGTAAAACAGGAATATTATAAAAACTTTGTATTATCTTAAATTTCATTCTCTGTTCAACCGTTGTATAATAAAGTTCTAAATATAGTTGTAAAATTGTTTTGAAAAACCCAAGTTCGAAGTTTTAATATATAATTGGCGCAGTCAGTAGTCAGACAGTTTCGCATTGTGTCGGGAGTGAAATTCGGGACCTTGGAGTTTCTACACCTTAAATGCGTATAACCGAACTCAACACTTTCGGACTTAGTGGCAACGAGAGCAGGGAATCACGAAAAAAGGAACAGGAGAGCAGAGCGATCGAGTTGACGAACCATCTGTAAGTGCCTTTTCCTCTTTTACCTTTCCAAACCCCTATTTATAAGGATTTTGGCAAAGATAGTTAAGTTCTGTTCATATCGAACAATAGTCTATCGCAGACATTAGCTTTTAATTAATTTTAGTTATTTAATGAGTGACATTGATGAAATAATTAACGGAATTATAAATATAGAAATAAATAACGAAAATATTATAGATAATCAAGTTACAAATAATTTAACAATAATAAATCGAAATTCAAATATTACACGGAACATGCCAGAAATGAACTGGGATCTTTTAAAATCTAGAATTGATAACATTAAACCTTATGACGGCAATAGCAATACATTAAATAAATTTTTGATAAGATGCGAAGACCTTATTAATGATTATAGACAATTTAATGATGCACAATTATCTAAACACATTTTTCAATCAATCCAAGAAAAACTTATAGATAAAGCTGATATATTAGTAGGTAATCGTGCTGAGTTAATAGATTGGCCTAAATTAAAAGAGGCCCTTATACAATGTTTTGAGGATCGTAGAAATATTGATTGTTTAGTACAGGAACTAACAAGAATGAGACCATTTAGGAACGAACAACTGATAAACTTTGGTAGCAGAATTCAATTGTTAAGAAGTAGTATTGCACAAAAAATTAGTAATAATCCTAACCTTAATAATGCAGAAAGAATTTGCCAAATAAAACATTACGATAAAACTGCACTTAGCACCTTTATCGCTGGTTGTAGTGGTACCTTGAGGAATAATTTACATCTTAAAAATCCAGCCTCACTGGAAGACGCAATGGCCTATGTAAATGAGTTCGAAAATTTCGAAAAAATATATGGTAATTTAAACGACAATAATAGAATAACGACTTCTAAATTTAACAACAATAATAATCGACAATCGTACTCACAACCAAGACTATATCCTAATAATCAAATGCAACTCACTTACCAACAAACCCATTATTCATCGCAGCCAAATTTTATGAATAATAACGTATTCGACAATAACAAACCAACTAACCAATTCCCTAGCCAACCTATTGATATTCAACCCAGACAATACCCTACAAACAGACAAGTATTTGGACCCCCACAAAACGTTTTTAGACCAAATCAAAAATCCACGAATCAACTTCCTAAGCCAACACCAATGTCAACAACCTCTAGAAACCCATCCATGTTATCACAAAGACAAAGATGGCAAAATCATAACAATTATAATCAAAATCATTCAATTAGAAATAATGGAAAAAACCCAAATTTTTCTTCTGAAGAACTATTTACAAACGAATACAATCAATCAGATCCATACACAAATGAACAATATTTTTACCAAAGTTACGATAGTTTTAATAGTGACGATAATAATCCTGATCTAGACGTAAATCAAACATCTTATTTCGAAAATGTAAACTATGACGAAAATCAAAATGAAAATTTTCTAGAAACGGGCCTACAACAAGAAAATCCTTAGTAGAAATTAATATATATTCAGATAACGCCTTACCGTACATTCAAATTCATAATCCTAATTTAAAATTACTTGTAGATACCGATAGCTCACGTTCTATTATTAAACCTAATATTATAGGAAAATTTTATCCAAATTCTGTTAGTCAAATCAGTGCACAAATTAAAACAGCGTTAGGTAGTCAAGACATCATACACCAATCAACACTTAGAGCATTTCCAGAATTTCAGAAACCAAACTACAATATCTCTTTTCTCTTATTTGATTTTCATGACTATTTCGACGGTATAATTGGATTAAATGATTTAAAAAACATGAATTTTAATATAGATTTAATTAACAATAAAATAATAGGTTCAAATACAGAAATCCCTATCAGATACAGACAAAAAGAAAATTTTAATATATCATTATCAATAGAAGCACAGCACAAAATTCTAAAAAAATTACCTGTTTCTATTTTCAAGGGAGAAATATTAATACGTGAAGGTAATTTAGGACCACTGTATATACCTGAAATTTTGACTAATGCCGAAAACGGATTTGCCCTTATAGAAATTCGAAACAAAACAGATAAAATTGTTTCAATAAATATTAAAGAACCTTTTCAAGTAGAATCATTCGAAAAATCCAGTTATGATGTATTCAATATTAATTCTTTCCTTAACTTAAATGATAAATACGATAAAAAATTAAAACAAAAAATAGATATATCGGATTTAATTAGAACCAATCACATGAATTCGGAGGAAAAAACTGAAATAATAAAACTATGTCGAAAATTCTCAGATATTTTTTTCAAACCAGGTGATAGATTATCCTTCACGGCGCGCACAAAACACGAAATTAAAATAACGGACGAAATCCCTATACATTCTAAGTCATATAGATACCCCTACATACACAAACAAGAACTAAATAAACAAATAAATGAAATGTTAGATGAAGACATAATTCGATCCTCAACTTCAGCATGGTCATCGCCATTGTGGATAGTGAACAAGAAAAAAGATCAATCGGGACAACAAAAATATCGATTAGTTATCGACTATCGTAAACTGAACGAAAAAACAATTCCTGATCGATATCCGATACCAAATATCAATTCAATCCTCGATAAACTTGGAAGATCAAATTATTTTTCAACTATAGACCTTTGGGCCGATTTTCATCAGATTCAAATGGAAGAAGACTCTATATCAAAAACAGCATTCACAGTTGACAACGGACATTATGAATTCCTACGAATGCCATTTGGGTTAAAAAACGCACTACTTTTCAACGCGTTATGGATGAATTATTAAAAGACCTCCAAAATAAAGTCTGTATGGTCTATATGGACGATATCATTATATTTAGCACAGGACTTCAAGAACATCTTCAAAATTTAAAACTTGTTTTCACAAAATTACGCGAGGCAAGACTAAAAATTCAACTGGATAAATCAGAATTCTTACGAAAAGAAGTAGAGTTTCTAGGACACATAGTGACATCAGAGGGAATAAAACCCAATCCAAAAAAAATTTCAGCGATTAAAAAGTTTCCCATACCAAAAAGACATAAAATCATTTCTTGGTTTAATAGGGTACTATCGTAAATTCATAAAAATCTAGCGAAAATTACAAAACCTATGACTAAATGCTTAAAGAAAAATCAAAAAGTAGTTCACACAAAAGATTTCATAGATTGTTTTGAAACATGTAAAAATATATTAACATCTGAACCAGTGTTAATTTACCCAGATTTTGACAAAGAATTTGAATTGACAACAGATAGCTCCAATTATGCAATAGGCGCAGTACTATCGCAAAATAATCATCCCATATGTTATGCATCACGAACCTTAAATTCAGCCGAAATAAACTATTCAACAATTCAGAAAGAACTTCTCGCAATAGTCTGGAGTTGCAAATACTTTCGCCCATATCTTTACGGCCGGAAGTTTACAATATATTCTGACCAAAAACCATTACAGTGGCTTTTCTCCAGAAAAGACCAAAATTATATGCTCGTAAGGTGGAGACTAAAATTAGAAGAATTTGATTATGAAATTAAATATAAAAAAGGTTCGTCAAATTTAGCAGCAGACGCTTTAAGTAGAAATCCATGTGTAGAACTAAACGCCATCGATAACGAATCTATAATAAATAACGCAGGAGACGCGGATGAAATAATAGAAATTTCCTACGAAATCCTGATAAAATACCTCCAGTCAGTAGCCCTGACCTGGAAGATATACTAGACATTGTAGAGCCAACTAAAAGCCAACATAAAAAAATCAACGTTATTTCAGATATACAAATAGAACCAGATAAATCTCAAGACTCTGACTCCGATTCTGACATTGAAACTAAACATACATCTGCAGAAAATCCTATTTTTTCCATACCAGTTACTGAAAGAATATTAAACACGTACAAAAATCAAATATTCATAACATTGGGAGATATAGAATCTACCCAAACTAGAATTTTAAAATTTTTTGACAATACTAGATTATATGTTACTCTACCCTCAAAAATTTCACAAACTGATATAATAAATTTCGTAAAAGAATATATCGCCCCAAACAAAAAATATGCTATTTTTTTCCAACAACCTGAGCTATCTAGAACTTTCACGACTACATTGCTGCAGCAATGCGGCAGAAAACAAATAAGGGAATAAGTCCAAAGCAAAGAAGAAACCCTAAGAGAAGAAAATCCAACAGAAAAACCAAAACTCGAACACCACCCCGTTATGTTCTCATCTTAGAGGGGAGGAATTACATAAGAAGAAAGAGCTGACACCATATAAATAAAACGATGACTCTTTGTAAAACAGGAAGATTATAAAAACTTTGTATTATCTTAAATTTCATTCTCTGTTCAACCGTTGTATAATAAAGTTCTAAATATAGTTGTAAAATTGTTTTTAAAAACCCAAGTTCGAAGTTTTAATATATAATTCGCGCAACTCGAAGGTTGCGCGTATACGCCCGTGTATGTGCGATCATGAGACTGAGCGACTGGCATCATTCACTGCAGGCGACTCTATACTACTTAGTTCGCAACTGTCATCGTAAAAAGAAAGTGTGCTTTGTAGAATCGTGTGAAATGGATTTGCAAAACATGTACTTTTTGGAGCAACCTTACATAATAAGGCGTTTGAGAGCTCGTCATGATAAGAAAGACGTATGTGTTGGATCAATGAAATACTTAGTAGAAGAAATTTACTGGGAGAATTCCATCACCTGCATGACGATTTACTAAATAATCCGCACAAATTCTTTGATTATTACCGGATGAGTCCAGACACATTTCAGTACATTTTGAGTGCTATAGAGTCATCGATCGCCAAAGATTCAAAATTCAGGGAGACAATAAGACCTGTGGAACGTTTAAGTGTGACTTCAAGGTAAGTAAATTTATTCAATTGTCATGAATCTTTATTAATTTAAATTGAACAAAAAAAAAGTAACAACCATCTATCATGAAAAGGAAATAAAAAAGTACTCAATAGTACAGACAATATGCAAACTTTTTGTAATTCTTATTGCGCCTGATTGGTATTAGCCTACATAACACAGTTACTTGGTATCTGAAAAGTTCCCGAAATATTGTCGTAAACCAGTATTAATCTCGCATGGAGGTGAGTTAGACGTTTGAATTGTCCATGAGTGTCCACTTGCTTCGCTGGTCCAAGGCGAGGGTACCGGTGTTGATGTGTAGAGAGATGGGGTATGCGAGGATCTGTTACATTGCTCTCCTTCATCAATAAGAACTTGGTGAAGTTTAATTCGTACATTTAATTTGCGCTGTTCTGGAACTTTTTTTAGGTATGGAAGAAGACTAACCAAAAACTGGTAGTCGCTGTCTCCTTCTTTGTTAACAGCATGTTCGGTAAATAACTGCAACTTAGCTCTCTCGATTTCTATAAATTTATCTTCAGCCGTGATGTCTGCTGGTTTATTTTTTTACGTTTAGGATTCCTAGTTGCAGGTGTTATTAGAGGACCAACAGGACGAACGTCAGCATTATCTGGTTGCGTATCATGCTGTTTTCTACGCATCTGATGGTTGCTTGCAGGTACTGGGGGTTTCATCTTTCTGGTTTCGCTCGATGACATATTAACTTCTCCTTGGTCAGTGACAACTTTTTGTGGTGATTCCAAATGAGACAAATCATCTTCATCGGCAATAGCGTCTCCGTCATCATTTCGAGAAGGTGCTCTTTCTGGAGAGGCAACACTTCCCCTCAGCTGTCTTGGCTCAATTATGTCGGAGATGAACAGCATCTGGTCGAAGAACGTCCATGAAGAGTAACGTCCTCCGGCGCCTCATCTCCTGATTTATAGACTTTTTTATATTCTCTTCTAAATACTTCGCGTAGTTCCTTCCACTTTTTTTTACTTCGTTCACTAAAACACAAAACCATAGTTTTGCTTAATATTGCAAATAATAAAAACATTTGGTTTTAGAATAAATCATGTAATCTGTTTGTTCATAATGATTTCCGTTGTTACAGGTACTTGACCACAGGTGCTTCATTCAAAACATTGGGGTATTCGTTTAGAATGTCGGATGTAACCGTTGGAAGAATAGTTAAAGAAACATGCATTGCTATTTGGGACCACTTGAGCACTCTACATATGCCATTTCCTCTTACAGTTGAACAGCAGGAGTCAATAAAAGAAGGTTTTTGGCGTAAATGGAAATTTCCTAGTTGTGGTGGGTGCATTGATGGAAAACATATACGCATATGAAATCCAAACCATTCAGGCAGCATGTTCAGAAATTACAAGCATTTTTTTTCAACTGTGCTACAAAGTGTTGTGGGACCGGATTACAAGTTTATTACCATTGATACAGGAGGGTACGGCAAGGAAAGTGACGGTGGTGTGTTCTCTAATTCCCGCCTTTATAGAAGGTTTGAAAAAAATGAGTTGGGTAATAAACGGCTTACCACACTGCCTGGATCGAATATTAAAATTGGACCTTCACAGACAATTTTCAATAATTGGCTTTCACAAGCACGGCAAGTTATTGAATGCGCGTTTGGTATTATTTCCGCCAAGTGGAGAGTGCTTCAAAAAGGAATTGAGGTTGAACCAAACATGGTCGATGATATCGTTAAATGTATATGTTTGTTGCACAATATTATAATTGACAAAGAAGGCGATCCACAACCTATGTCAATACCTCAACAATCAGAAACCAGTACTACAAAAGCCAGATTTGCTTCCCTAGGCGAAAATAGGAGTGTTACTACCGCTTATGTGATCAGAGACAAATTTACAGCATATTTTTGGGAACATGAAGCAAATACCTAGTGAAACTTGTGTCTAAAGTAAAAGCTTTGTACTGACGGTCTGTTTTTGCCTAAATATTTTTTATGTTTTGTTCACTTTGTAATATAATAATGATATTAAAAACAACTCTTACCATTATTATTAACACCTACTTCTTCTGCAACTTTCGACCACAATTTCCTCTGTACATCACGAGAATGATACCTTTTGTCTTTCATGTTCCACAACGGAGACTTTTCACGAACGGCACTAATCAATTTTTCGTTATCAATTTCCATATCGAAAACTAAACAAAACCTGCACAGAACACACGAACCCAAACGCAATGAATAATTTTATGGCGTCTTCCATGCATATAGGCGATTACAGGCGACTAATCCCATTCAGGGGGGATCGGTCGCCAGTTGCTTGTGGTCGGCCGGGGCCGGTCGCTCTAGGTCGTTTACAGTGGAAGGTGTTTACTTAGATTTCATTTGTTAGGATCAGTCGCTTGTATACGGGCGTATACGCGCTACCTTCGAGTCGCGCGACTACGCTTCCAATGGACGACCAGCCTTATACATACATTAGTGTAAGAGTAAGCATATGAATGTCTAAGAGTACGCACATTTTTTTACTGTTTAGTATATGTATTAGATTAGGTAAATTAATAAAATGCAGTTTAAATCAGAAATTTTTATTCATAAACTCAAAAAATAATAATTAAAGTAATCAAAAATTCAAAAAACTTCAAAGCTAACGTAGGTGAACATCATTCCTCACAGTCCGAACAAATGAATTCGCCGATTGTCGTGCATGATTCATGCCATCATTTATTGCAATTAGAGCATAAAATCCAGTCTTCATCGGACCAAGAATATGAACCAGAGCACCTAGGGCAAGTCGTATTATCTTGCTGCTTATTTGTATTATTGGTTCCATTTTTCTGATTTTTTCGTCCTCTTTTACTCTTCTTTGCGACTCCGGCGAGTTCTAATTTTCTATTTACTTCTTCCACTTTCTTTCGTTCTTTACTTTTTTTTGACTTCAGCTACCTCTTCCAGTTCTTTGCTGAATAGTGTACTGGAGAGTATTTCAGATTTCTAGGTTTTACATCTGCAGCGATTAGGCTCCTCTTCCATCTTCGGCAAAGGTAATATTTATAATATTTAAAGAATCGTCACTGGTGATTTGATACCTACTTGCAAGTATGGTACCATCTTCGCAAACGATGTAAAGACTGGTGATATCCAAAGATGATGCGATGTCTGGAATAACCGATGATTCTGGCTCAAAATTATGGGGTGGATTAACATTTGTCGGAATTTCCATCTCTTGTTCTTCAATTCCGTCATTACTATGACAGCTTATTGGAACTGCGTTAACAATCTTTTCATTTTCTGGAATGTGTCTCTCTGTGAACCAGTGCTACCAACAGGGGCGAAAAATTAGTATCCTCAAACTGCTCTGGATCGTAAGGATATATTCCACAAGCGCTGAACGCGTTCACTGCTTTCTGAATAATTGCAACGGTACCATAAGTAGTATTAAATAACCCAGAAAGTTGCATCTGAGTTATTACCTTCCCAGGGTTGGCCACCATCCATTTATCGCATTCTCTGCTGAATGCACTCTTTAGACGACCAAAAAAACCGACATCTTTTGGCTGGAATTGGGGGGGGGGGGTAAAGACAATGAATTAATGTAATTTTCTCTAAAATATTTAATAGCTTGTAGATCACAGTGCGAGCTGTGATTATCCAAAACTAGTATGACTCGGTTTTCTGCGCTATGTTTACTATAATTTTTGAAGTGTACCAACAACTGATAAAATAAATCTGTATTAATGTACCCGGTCTCTAAAATAATGTTTAAGGTGCTAGTTGATGCATTTTGAAATAACTCATCTTTCATTCGTTTTCTTGGATATATCATATCTGGAGGAATCTACTCGTATGTTCCGGTCGCACTCATGCAACACACAGCGGTTATAAGTTGGCCGTGATCTGCACTATCTATTTTTCTTACCATCTTTTTTCCTTTTGTAGTTTCGGTAACATAATGGGCACCGTTGACAGGCCTGTCTCGTCCATGTTATATATTGTCTCTTTTAACAAAGAGTTTTAAGGTTTTCGAAAAATCGTGCTACCTGAATTGTATTAAACCCATTACTCGTGCCATTGAACATTTTTCTCGTTGTCGAAGAGTTATCATATTCCGGTTGCAAAATCCTTTTATCCAGTACTCGCCGGCCATTTGCTTCTCCTTGTCAAATGTGTGGTCGGTGTTATTTGCTTCAGCAAATTTATATGCAGCTATTTGAAAATTCTTTTTTGTAACACCAGAAAATCTTTCATCCAAATCTCGGATTTGCTGGACAAGTTCAGTTTCCATATTCGCAGGAATATCGCTAGTAAATCGTCATGGGATTGAGGGACAGTTCCGCATTTTAAGCGCTTTCTTAAGGTCGCTTCATTTCTACCCATCTCCGTCGATATACTTCGCTTACTAATACCCAAAGCAACTTTTTTTTTGCTTCTTGCAATACTTCTGTAAATATTAACTTTCTGTCGCTTTTTCGTTTGTAACGGCTCATTATCCTGAGGATCTAGAAACTGGAAAAGGAAACGCGTATAAATGAACCAGAATAATTTCATAATTTTTTCTTTATACTACGTCATTTGGTAGAAATATGAAATTATGTAGCAGAATATGGTGTTATTAAGCATGTTTCGTAAAAAAAATCTCTTTATTTGAGATGTTAAATTGAAATAATCAGATATATTTGTAAGAGTACGCATTCAGACTCTTGTACGACTTTGTTTGCGTACTCTTATACACATGTTCAAAATAATATAAGTTGATGATTTTATTCCTACCGAGAGCATGAAGAATATTGAAACTACATCAACAAGTTGGCTAAACCTCTAAGGAACAATATTAAACCGTAAAGTTAGTCTAAAGTTCGCACTTACCTCCAGAAAACACTAAAAACTAGGGAGCACAGAATGACAGTGCGTGCCGTTGCATTAATGAAGCAGCCATTACTGTGAAATTACGGCCCGTAATACAAATTCCCACTCTATACTTTATTATGGTTTGGAAGTGGCAGTATAGCACTAAGAGTAGAAAATCTAACAGCTGGCGGTAAATGTGAGAAAAATAGGATGCGTATTCTTATACACATGCGTGCTCTTATAGACATTTACCCTAACTCATTTCAAATTGACGAGAATGTTGGCTTTAACTTGATGAATGTTCTTAAATATACTTAGTGTCACATCTCAAAAGATGGAAGCGAGTCTTATCTCTGAAGAAGTGTCAACTCTCCTTTAGCTGAAATCAGTTATGTAAGAAATATTCGTTTATTTACCTATTTGGAACCTTTTCCGTACAGAAAGAAATTATGGACAAACACAGGTATGTGATAAAAAACTTAATTACGGTGAAATTGGATTACTTTTTTAAGGTTATTTGTCACTATTATTATTAATGCTTTTAGGGAGAACGAACAGACTTACTCAATATGTCAGGTGAGATATACTTCCAAAGGGGCAAAGAATAGGCTATACATTTTTTTCACTCAGACTTAAATAATGAAATAAAATCAATAAAAAAAACATATCCTTTGTCCAATATGCACAACAAAAGAGTTTCTTGATTCGTTTAATCAATTAGATAAACGTTTTAACGGGAGTCACAATATTACTGTCCTAGAATATGTTTTAAAGTTTAGGAACTTTGAGGAATTTCAATTGTGGCAATCACAGGAGAAGAGGGAAGTGAACTATGTTTGTTCTTCAACTAATATATTAAAAAATTGGAGACGGAGAATTGCTAACTTCTGCAATAGAAGTGATATAAAAGTTTTTATGATTTTTTATAATATTTGATATTATTGCATTTAACAGCGCCCTTATAGTGTTGATCCTCAAGAATAGCAGGAAAGAAGACATTAAGAACTACAGACCACTAAGTCTACTGCCAGTAACGTACAAGGTATTCACAAAGATCATTCATAATAGAATACAAAACACACTAGACTCGGCCCAACCACGAGAACAGGCTGGATTCCGCAAAGGCTTCAGTACAATAGACCACATCCATACCCTCAAAGAGGTTATCAGTCGAATCAAAGAATACGACCAACCACTAGCACTAGCCTTCATTGACTTGGAGAAATTATTCGACTCTGAATATCTCAGAGCAGTAATAAATGCCCTAACAGAACAAGGGGTCGACAAGCCATATATTGAGACCCTAGCAAATATATATATAGGGAAGCCAAAGCGAGAGTCAGGATATGTGAGGGTACTCCAGAATTCTTCACCAGCAGAGGAGTTAGACAAGGAGACGCAATCTCACCAAAGTTATTTACATCAATACTAGAAAGCATCTTCAGAAAATCAGACTGGAACAACACAGGTCTGAATAACAATGGAGAGTACTTGAACCATCTAAGATTCGCTGATGACATCATCCTGATAGCGAGTAGCCCTGGCGAAATGCAACAACAGATAAATGAATTAAATACAGCAAGCAACGAAGTAGGCCTTAAAATAAATCTGAGCAAGAACAAGGTAATGTATAACGAACTAATAAACGCAGAAGAAAAAATAATTAATGACACTGCCCTGGAAATAGTAGAGGAATACATATACCTGGGTCAACTAATACACATATCAGGCTCTCTACTTCCAGAAATAAATAGAAGGACCAAATTAGCATGGGGAACATTTGGACAGAACTCTATCATCTTCAAGTCTAGAATGTAACTCCGTTTGAAAAAGAAAACGTTTGATCAGTGCGTACTACCAGTACTAACATACGGCTGTGAAATCTGGACCCTGAAAACTGATAACATTAGAAAACTCCAGGTAACACGGAGGTCTATGGAACAATGCATGCTTGAAATAACAAGGAGAAATAGAAAAAGGGTTGAATGGATCAGACCGAAAACCCAAGTGATAGATGTCATCAATAGAATCAGATCCCTAAATTGGCAATGGGCTGGGCATCTCGCTAGAAGGACAGACGATAGATGGACCACAAAGATAACGCAATGGTATCCCCGAGGCGTGAAAAGACCAAGAAGACGTCACAACTTAAGACGGGACTACGATATAAAGAAACTCGCAGGATCAACTTGGGGCCGCATAGCAAGCAATAGACAACAATGGGCCCAAATGAAAATAGAATATATAAATATGTAAAGGGAGGCTACACCATAACTGGAAAATGGTTAAATGAGCTGCATATGATGATGATGATTTCATTTAAATTTTTTAGGACTTCAAAGTTCATCTCTAAAACGAAATTTGAAGACTGGAGGGAGTATAAGCATTCCGGCATAATATATTTTTTCAAAAAAAGACTGTTAATTATATTTTTTCCGGAGAGTTAGAGGTCAATTGGACAGAGACACATCTAGTACATGATGAGGAATTAAGGGCACATAGGTTAACAGAGGCTGAAGAAATTAATATTGTGGGACAATTGGTAGGTGGAGTTTCAATAAACAGGATATTACAAGATGCTAGGACAATTGAAAATGGAAAATTGGAACTTGGAACGAATAAATGTTACTAAAAGAGGAGATATAGATTATTGAAACAAAAAATATAATATTGACAAGAAAAGGCATGCAGATGATATGACAGCAACAGTTTTGAAAATTGAAGAATGAAATTGAGGACAAAATTATGCATTTTTATGCAAGAAAAGTGGTTTATTCCCCATAACTTTATATATAAAAATTAACAAAAATTGAAAATACTTTTAAACTGATTACAAAATGTCCTTATTATTCAACAATTTACAAGTTTGAAGTAGACTAAAGTGATAGTAACAAATTTTATGAAATTCAAAAAATTTTTGGGTGTATTAATTACATTTTAGAGATAGGCTTCTTTACTAATACAAAAATTCAATCCATATCATGTAGTGGTATTAAATTTGTTATAATGTAGTTTTAATATCAGGACGTTGTGGTAAATTGGACTTTTAATTATGCTTTAATTTATTAGTATTGTGAACATTGCTTTTTGGGGTGTAATGTGTAGATTAGTGGTGAAGGAATAACTTTGATTAAAATTAGGTGAAAGTTACCCAGGTTTAGAGGTTGAGGATTTTGCAATAAGGTTCATGAATGGTGTTATAGAAAAGAAACTTACCGATTGTAATCACACAGTTTGCATAGATGGAACTCATGGGAATTGGGACTTAACAATAGTTTTGATATGGGTTTGCCAGTGCAATTTTCAGTTACTAATTAATAGGTTAGATCGCTAGGTACAGGAAATTTTTTCAGATCTCTTAGGAATAGGTTAGGCGAATCAATTAAAGCCAAATACATAATGAGTAATGACGACCCAAAATATTACAATGCGTGGACCAAATGTATGACAACTGGTGAAACCTCTCCCCCACCAAGAATACTTCTCTGTAGGTGACATATTATTAAAAATTGGATTATTCAAGGAATATCAAAGATAATTCTTTATCTGAAAGTCAAGAAGAAAATGGAAGCAGAAGTGAGAAGTATATTAAAAGAAATGTATGTTAAAACATTTGAAGAAAAGACTGACAAGTATTTTGAATATTTAGAAAAAGAGGGAGAAAATAATTTTCTCCAGTATTTACAAAGTTAATAATTTAGTATGAAAAATACTTAAAATATAAAAAGCCCTTTTTGTTGTTCTCAACATAATGTGCGATTTCTATATATTATTTTCAGAGCAAAAATAGAATCATTATGTGTGTCCATTGTTATCGAATTGAAGCAGGCATAAATACCAACATGACAACTGAGACTTTAAATAAATTACTGAAGTATAACCACATGCGTGGACAACGTAATATTAGGTATCTTTCAAATGTTTGTTATATATTATGATTATAATATTTTTTTATGTTTTAGAGTTGAAAAATTACTGGATTTGTTGGAAGACATTATACAACAATTATCAACATAAAATTAACGTGGAGGCCCATAAAAAGCAGAAGAAATAATATATAATAATATAAATAATAATGTGGAAACTTTAAAGTAAAATCATTTGCAGAAAGTGGTAAGTTTCATATTGTATCTTACAATGAATTATGTGATACCGATTGTAAAACATTATTTTGCAACCAATGCAAAATACGAGGATATATTGAAAAATTCTTAGCCTACTATAGAGCCAAACAAAATTTCAATGTCAAAATATCTTATTACTCAACATATTCTCCTCCTAATTGGATACATTTATTACAGCGAACCTGCAACGTCTCTAGACCTTTCAAAAAAAATGTTTCTTATTGCTCTGCAAACCAGACCTCCACAGCCTTTATTACCTCCTCGTTGGATGAAAATTTACGACCGAAAGAGATGATAGTCGGACGGAGCCAAATCTGATGAATGAGGGGGGTGTTCTAGTAATTCAAACCCTAAATCACGAATTTTTTGCATGGCAACATGAGATTTGTGTGCAAGGGCGTTGTTCTGCAGAAACAAAACACCTTTGGATAGATTTCCGCGTCTTTTCTTTCTAATTTTTTCCCGTAGAGTGGTCAGTAATGTCGAATAGTAATCTTCAGTTATTGTTCTACCCTTATCCAAAAAATCAATCATGATTACCTCTTTTGAAGCTTACAGTCCAATTTTTCACGGTCGTATACGAAGGACATTGATCACCAAGGGTATTAAATATATCTTCATAAATCTGCTTACCTATTAACCCTTTTAAATACAGGTACTTGATGATGGCTCGATATTCCAATTTTTCGATTTTCACCATTTCGGTGGACATCTTTTTTCTTTTAATTTATTGGGTAACTCTGGTTTACTTTTTGACGTCAAACTTTAAGTTGACACTTCTAATAAGTTATTGTTCGTTGCTAGGGTAATGCAATATTTTGTTTATGCATGGAACTGGTCTAGGCTAACTAGATATCAATACATCCTCGTATATATACATCGGTATAAATGTCAGTTTCCAGAGAACAGCATCATATCTACACTATGCAAACATATTGATTCCATAGCTTTATTTGAGAAGGCAAGAAGCGATTCTGTTTTAGGTCCACCATCGAGCATTGACGAGGAGCCTGGCGCAGAATGATTGATTAATGAACTGTCTACAAGTAAGCAGTACTACCACCAGAATGATGGAATTTATCCAGGAGACTTCCAACAAAAATGATAATAATGCACCTCCACATAATTTTAATGAAAGAAGAGAAATAATAAAACTTAAAATTCAATCAAATTGAGGTTTCATGGATTTTTCATTTATAATTTATCTCTGCAGAATGGTGTAATTTTAGTAGGACCTTGGATGAAAATAAATTTAATATATTAGTAAATGGTATGATGGACTTGAAAAGAAAAATGAAGGAGGAACCTGAGAGAAACTGCAAAAAAGGAAAATAGAGAAGCAAACATATTAAGAAGAGTTAAATAAACTTTATGAATCCTTTTTATTATTTAATATATTAGCTAGACAATTTTTCATTAAGGAAAAAATTATAGAAAATTGAGACGCAAACATTCGAAGAAGAACTAGAGAAATTTGATGAATACTTTTTATTGTTCAATATATTTGCTAGGCACTTTTTTATTAAGGAAAAAAGCCATTGACAAATTGGACAGAGAAAATTATGCAATGGCTTTCATTAGGATTATTTTTTTAATTATAGAAAATTGTGACGCAAACATCCGAAGAATATCTGAAGAAATTTGATGAATCCTTTTTATTATTAAATATATTAGCTGGCCACTTTTTTATTAAGGAAAACAGCCATTGATAAATTGGACAGAGAAAATTATGCAATGGCTTTATTATGATTATTTTTTTTAATTATAGAAAATTGAGACGCAAACATATTCGAAGAACTAAAGAAATTTTATGAATCCTTTATTATTTAATATATTAGCTAGGCACTTTTTTATTCAGAAAAAAAGCATTGACAAATTGGACAGAAAAAATTATGACTGTTTCCCTCGTCTTAATTTCCACCAATCGCAATCGCGCTATTTTGAATTAAAAATAGGATGGAAAAACTGTATGACAGCACCTGTCAACAGTTTTTTCGAGTTTACCCGCAGCAAAACGTGACAGCTGTTGTCATCAAAAATTACAGTACCTTTGATAACAAGTAATTATTATTATATTATTAAGTTTGTAGTATTTAGTGATTAAATAAATTACCTGATGGTCTTCAGTTTTCAAATTAATACCTTCATATTATGTATGCAGGTAAGGTAGTATGTTTTGTACGCTATGCGTATGCAGAATAATCTGTTACTCGTGAAATAGCCTTGTCAAATACCATTCGGGCATCTAATTTTTCGTGTTAAAAAATCGAAAAAACACAATGCAAGGTAATATTTTTTTTAACAAGGAGCATTCGTGCAGGAGCAAAAATCCTCGTGTTCGACTCGGATTTTTGTTGCCACCAGCACTCATGCTTCTTGTTAAAATTTTACTTAGCAACGTGTTTTTTCGATTTTTTTCGGAAAAATTAGATGTGTCCTTATGATATTACTTACGATTATTTTTTTTAATTATAGAAAATTGATAAGCCAACATATTATTCGAAGAAGAACTAAAGAAATTTGATGAATCTTTTCTATTACTCAATATATTAGCTAGGACCTTTTTTAAGGGAAATAGCCATTGACAAATTGGACAGAAAAAATTGTGGATTGGGCTTTTATTATGATTATTTTTTTTTCAATTATAATCAAGTGTTGTAATCATTTTTTCATTATTTTCATTAAATAAACGATTTTTGAGTCGCATTTTTATTTATTACAATCTTTATTAAATAATTATTTGAGGTATATTGAAATTGCCAGTACTTTTTTTACATAAAATAAATAGTTTAATAAGAAACAAGATCTTGTTGTTTTTAAGGTTATTATTTTACTGTTGAGCTATATTTGTTTAAAATTTGTAATTTTTTTTAATTTGTTAAGGTGCCTACGTTCCAACTTGCATTCAAATAGAATTACATCTTGCAGTTTCATAATTTCCACAAAGTTGTAAGTGTGTTAAATACACAAACTCGATTTAAATTTGGTGCCTAACAATTTAAAATTGGCGCCGAATAAGCCCCGCCTAAGTCGCTTTGATTGGCTGTTCATTCGTTACTTGTAATGTATCCTGGTTTTTACATGTCGTTGGATGGAAGCTCTATAATTGTTAGTATATGCCATAGACAAATAATAATATAAGAGACAGTTTGATGTATAGGCGGTATGTGGCACAACGTTTCTGCGCAACTGACCCGCGCATGGAGTCTCTACTGTCGCGAACTACAAGACTGTTTTACATAAACAAAATAGAATAAAATATCATAAATTTCAATACATTTCAACATATCGCCTTTAATGTGGATAAATATTATAAAATATCCTAGTATATTAACTTTTACGTCATTAAAAATGTAAATATACAAAATCAATCTTACATTGGTTGGTGTGAATATGGCTTATGTTTGTCAAAGTCAAAAAATTGTTGAAAATATGGTTATGGTGTGACCACAAACAATGGTGAGTATTTTAGGATAACTTTTAGTTTGTTTCTTAATTTATTTAGGATTTTGGTTGTAATAAAAGTATGTGAACCTTGAAAATGTCATCATTAGATATAATTCATCATAGTTGTATTGCAAAGAATTTTAATATTAAATATTTTTGGCCACTTGGCAATTTGGAGTTAAAGAACACAACATTTTTCAAACTGCCGTCTGACATTAATCAAAGTACTGTATTATCCATGGATAGAAAGCTTATTTTTTGTAGCAATATTGATAGTCAAGAACTACAACACACATTATGAAGTAGATGACTGAAGTTTATTGTATTATTTTTTAAATTTTCATAATAAACCAAAACCATTCACTATTAATAACTAAATGATTTAAATTTTGACACTCAAACAACAAGCTGTCTTTGGTTTCCTTGTAAAAAAAATACAACTTTAAATTGCGAAGAATGTAAGGCTAATTTACTGACAGATATTTTAGACATTCACCATAGGTTCACTTCCTTCAAATAAAACACATCTGATTTAAGTACAAAGAGAAGTTAAATTTATTTCAATACTGCATGACTTTGTTATAATATTTTACCACTTTTCTTCTTCTTATCACGCCCTCTCCTGCCGAAGGTTGGCGATCCAAATGGCAATTGTAGCTCTGGAGACTGCAGCACGAAACATTTCTGCAGACGAGCGGTCGAACCATCTCCTTAAGTCCTTTAGCCATGAGTTCTGACGTCTTCCTACTGATCTTTTCCCGTGCACTTTGCCCTCTATTATGAGGCGTAGTATTTCGTATTTATCACCTCTCATCACATGACCCAGGTATTGCATTTTTCTTTCCTTGATGGTGTTCAGTAGTTCCTTTTGTTTGAGCATGCCCTGGAGTACTTCATCGTTGGTGATCCTTTGTACCCGTGAAATTCGCAGCGTCCGTCTATACACACACATTTCGAAGGATTCTATTTTCTTTTCGGTCTGTGAATTTAGTGTCCAGCTTTCACATCCATAGAGTGGGACAGAGAACGCGTAGCATCTGATCATCCGAATTCTGAGTTCCAAGCTGAGATCCAATCTTGCAAAAAACGATTTCATACTCACAAAGATTTTTCTCGATTGTTCAATCCTTGAAAGTATTTCCCTTTTCGGGTCACACTGAGTATTGATGTTAGGTCATGTAAAAAATATTACTGAAAAAACTGAACACTTTGCAAAAGGTCGTATACATTTTGATTGGTTCCCTTGTCGAGAACATAAATCATACATATTTTCTCAACTCCTGAAAGTTTGTGTCCTCTTATTAATTAAAAAATATGATGATGGTGAAAGGCCTAACAAACAAAAATATTTTTTCGGTAACTTAATGTACTGCGTTAAATTTCTTTTTTTGTTTCATACCTGTTCCTGTCTTCATGGAAATGGGGAATTTAGTTTTTAACTCCTTTTTATTAAAATATTTGTTGTCAATAATTTTAAAATAATTTGAGCAATTTGATGTGAATTCTATTGAGTTAACTCTCTTAAATATAATGTAATGTAATTTTAGTAAAAATATGTAGTTTTGTGATAAATAAATTTTTTATTATGTGCAGGTTAATAAACAAATTAAATGTTTGCTATTTTCTTATTTATCTAAATATTTTATTAATTTGTTTTTATATTACGTGCCGGTTAATGAAAAATTTAAATGTATGTCGTTTTATTATTTATTACCAAACTTATTTGTCTCACAATTGTTTATTATAATTATTTCGTTACAAAAAATTAAATATAATTTTATTTTTTGGAATGAAATAATTATATAATAAACAATTTTAAATATTAATTTACCAACCTTAAATACAATTGATCCTCAACAGCCAGGGCATTTGACAGCTAACGGGCTGGCAAAACTTCAAGACGTTGCCAAATCAGCTGGTAAAATTCCCCAGTTAGTTTTGACGTTTATTGACATTCAATCATCGTCTAATATTTACAAGTTTTTTTGGTGCTTTTGAATTCATTGCTTCTTTAAGATTAAAAAAATAGTTATTTTCTTAAGTAATTATTTAGGCAAATCTGCAGTGTGTGGTTAATAAAATGCCGAAGCAGCTGAATAGAAAATGTCAAGATATGGTAACATCTTTGTTGAGCTATTTTGAACGAGAATGCCGAAATGGGGGCCCGCTTCTCCCGCTTACTGCTGTAAGAGACGTAAGTAATAGTATTCGCTATTTGTATTCATCATTATTAATATTATTGTTACATATTTAAATGTAAATGATTAAATGTTTTTAATGTTAGGTTAGGTTAATTAAACTTGATAATAATTATTCTTTTTAAATTGAAGTAATTATATTGTAGAGAGTTGCAAAAGCTTTACAACTTAGCGTTACCACTGTTAACCGTATTGCCGCTAAGCATAATAGAGGTGAACAGCCTAAAAGCCCACCTAAAAAGAGACAACGCATAAAACCTACTGTTGAAATTGATAACTTTGACCAAAATGCTTTCCGAAATGTTATATACGAAATGTATGGAAACAGTGAGTATATTGAATTCACTGTTTTATTCTATTCACAATTAACTAACACAATATTTTTTCAGAGGAACACATAACCTTGAAAACTGTAAGAGACAAACTTGTGTTTTTGGATGAGACCTGGATATTTAAAGACGGTACTGTTGGACGTTCTTGGCAAGATTCTAATCATAGAAGCGTGAAAAAAACCAAAACTGGTGATCCAAGGTAATTGAATAATAACATTTAGCAATTAATTTATGATGTTCTAACATTCCTGCCATTTTAAGACCTTTTCAAATATTTACTAGTCACACTATTTTATTTAAATCTATATAATTATTAATAGTTGTTTTGAGCTATGCAGTCTATCTAGGAAACCTAGTAGTAATTTGTTATTTCCTTATTGTAGGTATATAGTATTGCATGCTGGTTCCTCTTCTGGATTTATTCCCGGAGCAGGGCTGGTTTTTTCTTCCAAAAAACAAGATGGTGATTACCACGGTCAAATGAACCGAGAAATTTTTTTTCATTGGTTTGAATAACAGCTTTTATTGAACTTGGAAGAACCTGCCACAATTGTAATGGATAATGCAAGTTATCACAATACAGTGATCAATAAAGTAGCAACAACAGCTACCAAAAAGGCTGATATACAGAACTGGTTTGATACAAAATGATATTCCTTTTGAAAATACTTTCCTCAAAACCCAATTATTGAATTTAGTTCAACGGTAAGTTGATATAAACATTTTTCAATATATTATGGTAATAATGTAGATAACTTATTTTGTTTAAATATATGCATTTTTGTAGGAATAAACCAACAACAGTATATGAAGCTGACAGATTATCTGAAAAATATGGTCACATAGTGCTTCGACTTCCCCCTTACAACTGTATGTTCAACCCAATTGAACATATTTGGGGCATAGTTAAAATATTTTATAGAGATCATGTGGGAACTGATGGTTCTTCAACAGAACAAGCAATAGGTGTATGGAAAAAATCTTTAGAAAAAGTGACTCCTGATATTTGGTCAAAGACAGTAGAGCAAACTGAAAAAATTATACAATATGAGTGGGACAGAGAAGTAGTATTTGATAGACAGGATGTGCTTCCACTTATTATTAATTATGACAGTGACGATGAATATAGTGATGATTTTGTAGTGGAGTAGGGGAAATCTTGTGTTCTATTTTTTGTATATTTTTCTCTAATTTGCTTTATTTTCACCTTTTTAAAATCACTAATAACTATTATTAAATTAATAAGGAACAGTTATTTTATAATACAAATTAAAACAACGACCACAGTATCTCTACATAAATAATACTGATAAAATGGGAGATTTTTTATGTTTATATCTTGTAACAAAATTTATTTTGTGTATCTATATTTTTCTTTTCCATTCTATTTTTATTATAATAAATATAATAGATATTGTATAAAGAAACAATATTTAAATTTGCATGAAGATGATTACCGCTTGTATTGATTCCTTTTAGCGTAAGCCCTTGCAGTGCTCTTGAAGATGGTTCTATAGAGCATAGAATGAGGTATAAGGACCTTCAGTTCGTTATTTAACCCTCTTCAATATAAAATAATTAAATGTTGATTCGAATATAGAATGATTGGTTACTGTTTCTTGTATCTTATCCATAGTTTTTCATGAATAAATATTTATATTGAATTAATCAAGCCTATCATACAAGCGTTTTATTTTCAAATAAATATTATTGATTTTCGCTCTACGAGGCATGGAACAATGAAAAAGAAGAACTGTCAATCTAACATCAGATTGACTTATCTAGTTTTCGTTAAGTAAAGGAAAAAACTACAGTTTGGCAACATCACAATATTTTGTTTTGCAACGTCATCGTCTTTTTATCAACAGTAAAAACACAAGAGCTTTTTTTTTATCGGATAAATTTCTCTTTGCAACGAAACAGTTTTGCCAATCACTAATTTTACGAGAAAAACTGACATGATAAAATCGCGACACCGAAGGTGGAGCGATTTTATCTAATGTCAGTTTTTCGAGCAAATTTAGTGATTGGCAAAACTTTGAGTCAAAGAGGAATTTATCTAATAAAAGAAAAGCTCGAGTGTTTTTTGGCAAGATAAATTAACGACAGAATATATGGATGAACAACAACAATAATTGCGACTCATTGTCATTGTGTAAAAGTGACGTCCGCTTACTAGATATTGAGGAAGAGAAGTTTTTATCGCGATAAAAAAGGATGCACCTTTTTTATCGATGGCAAAGTGACAATAACATTTCCAGGTATATGACATTTTAACATTGGAGTTAATTTATCGTAAATAAACTATAGGCATGAAGCTACTGAATTTGCAAAAAATGAAGGTTTATTACCTCGACCAGCTTAGTGTACAAAATGTGAAGGCCATGCAAGTAATTTGCATACATTTTCGCATTGTTATTTTTCTGAAACTTATTTGGGAATGTATAGGTGTTCTAAACGACAACAATGCTGACATTTGTTTTTTGTTGCAAAGGAAAACTGACTGGAAAATAGTCATCTTTCACCAGAAAAAGAGTTTAGGTAGGTAGGACTATCTAAACTATTTTTTTCTTAAATATTATATATGCATGATTATCTTTGGGTTTACTCACGGAGAATCATATGAACGAATTTGTGTTGATGTAGGTAGTTCAGAAGGGCAATGGCAACTATAGATGCTCTGAAGTATTGTCGAGAGATGGTTACCAGTGTTTTAACTTCAATGCTGCCGAAAATTGGAGGGCAAGGAATCATAGTACAGGTTTGCCTCTTGAGATTTTTGAAGTGATATTGCTGATAAGAATAGATATTATTCAATGATCTGTATCAAAGGTTGGGAAGAGGATTAAACTCAACTTTTATATAGTTTATATTATTTTTTTTCATTAGGTTTTCATAAAGTTAATTTATTTCGTTTTAAGTTATTATAAAGTCGGGAAAATGAAGCATTTCCGCAGAAAAGTATCTGTGATTTTGTGTTTAGGGTGGCTTTTATGTACTGGAAAACAAAAAAAAAATCGAAACTGGTTTCAGCTAAAATAAATTTCACCCCTGAGGAAAATGAGAACGTCGTCAGGCATTGCAAGAAACGATTCTTATTTTTTCACAGTTACTCCAATTCTATATTGTTCATTTTTCCCGAACAGAGTATTATTCTTAGGCAAGAAAAAGCAGGTCAATTGATTAACAAACTACATTTGTAAATGTAACTAAACGATGCCTCGTAATAAAATCTTCTTATTCAAAACTAGATTTAGTAAATCAACATGCAGTAGATTGAGAAATAAGTAATACGAATATTACACACCCTCACAGTTATCCACATACTCAAGTAATCGTAGTTATAAATCAGTTTCCGCTAAACGCCAACACTTCGATCTATAGTGTTGGTACACCATAAAGACTTAATTAATTACGGGAATAAATCGCTGTCGACTGAGTAAGAAGCAAAAAAGAGAGCCAATATTAAGTATTACGTCGCTTAAGCCATTTATCAATACTTAACACAAAAGTATTTACATAATAGTACTGTTAGAAATCCAATACAAACCACCTGTCGGCATAACTTCGGTGACTTATAGACTCATTATCAATATATAATATATATATATATATATATATATATATATATATATATATATATATATATGATTCTTGAATTTTTCAGCGACGAGACATCCTTTCACTTAAGTGGAATGGTTAAACGGCATAATTTGAACGATTTTCGAGAAGTCTGAAAGTGTGTGCTATTATTTTAGGAAATGCTGTTACTGGTCCATTGCAGGGGTTGTTCACTTTTTAGTTCTGACTAACGACAACTAAGCGCTGCTGCTGTTTTCGATATCATGGTGGTTCCGTGTCGATCTCAACGTCAACTTAATAGATAAATCGTCTTTCATGTTGGATTGTTTGAATTTCAAAGCATTGAATATTCGTTATTTCGTGTTTTCGTTTTCATCATTCTTATATTTTTTTAATATTATGGATATTATATTTGATTCTTATTTCATTTTAATAATGGTATATACACGTGTTGTGTACCTAATTGTTATTTTAAGAACACTGAAAAGCCAATACATGCTTTTCATAAAGATCTTGAGGTAAGTTAAATTGCAAACTTATAATCTTTTATTTATAAAGACCTAAAAATGTAGGGCTAATGAAGCATTGCATATTTATAACTTTTTGGTTAACGCAACGTGTCGCATTAAAACATATAATATTATCATGTATATAAAAATTTTATTCCCATAGTTTTCACATTATAAATTTGTTTGTCACATTGTTCACAATAGAAATAGTTTTGAATAAGGTGTGTTGCTTTATTTTACTTCATATGTGCCGATAGGAATTTCCTTATAATTAACAATTTCTTTACTTACCCAGGATAAAGATAAAGTCATTCGGAACTATAGAGTTTGTGATGTCCACTTTTCTGAGGATTGGAAATTCCAAGCCAAAAATAACAGAACAAATTTAAAACGAGATGCAGTACCTACTTTATACTTGGGACAAACTGGTAAATACCGTAGTTGATTGATTATTAAATAATGTAAAATTTTTAATTACCAATGGATATATACTAGAATACTGGATATATACTAGATATACTAGAATCCCTGAAATAATTGAGGTTATTTTAATAATTTAGTGTTTTGTGAAGATGAATGGTTTTTGATAAAGAATAAAAATAAACGTACTATTTTTGATAGCCACTTCATTTTATTTTTGTTGTTTTAGAAAGTGGCAGCCAACAACCAGATTTCACTCAAAGTTCTAATGGAAAGTTTAGGTAATATATTAGTATAATTTGTACTTTCATGTATTCTTACACTTCATTACAAAATAAGATGATTTAAACATTAAATTCAAAAAATAATAGTGCAGGATTGTGTTAAAGTAATAATAAATTGTTCTTTTTCTGGCCTAATAAAACTAGCTTATATTTTAAAAATTTATTCATGCAATGACAATACTCAATAAATTGCAATATTTTATAGTATACACAAGAAACACACCTACAGGTTTAAAAGTACAAAAATCAAAGTGATAAGAACATTAAAAATTATTAGCAAACTAAATTACATTATTTGTGGTATTATGAAGTTACACGTCTTAGGGCTTTGTACCTTAGTTTAATTATATTGTTTTTATTTATTTATAGTTAAAACAAGTAAGGACATTCTGAGAAGATGTAAACGTTACAAAAAAGTAACACTATACTAACTAGACAATCCCTAGATGTACTATTGCATGGAAAAATCTCATGCAAGCTGATCAACACATCAAAACATTTTCTGAATATATACACACACAAAATTTGACTAATCAAGAGTATTTAATAAATATTATGGAGTTTACTAACTCTGAAACATATTTATAGGTACGTCAATATCTATTTTCACTAACTAACTGACAAAAACTCCATTTACCGGATGATATATGATAAAATAATAATCTTTAATTTATCCTGAATCCTAATACAACGTGATAGTAACAAAATGGAATAAAACTGGCAAGCTTTTTAACAGTAGTTACAGACTAGTAGACATGTATTCATTAAAATCTTTTGTTCGCTTTATCTTCGGTAATTTATTGTACATTTTAATCATTGAAAAGAAACAATTTTTTATGTTGTCAACCTGTGTAGTGGATGTTGATTATTGTGAATCCGTATTTATTGTATCATAGGTAAATAAATGTAAGAGTATGTTCTACCCATTGTTGTGTGGCTAATCAGGGAAATACATAAAAAAAATGTCATTATTGTAGCTATAGAGATAGAGCCTTCAAAGATCTCGTTTTTGATGTAGTGATCTGGAAACTAATCTATCTAAGTCAGATCACTGCCAAATTAGAGAACCTCTTTGATTTATTTCAAAGGAATTTGTTCGTGAAGTCACATGACGTATTAAAAAACTGTTTCAGCTTACTTTGAAATAAGTGTTTGTGCCGTCACTTAGTGAATTAAAGATCCGTTTCAATAAATTTTAGAATAGAATAAGTGTTTGCGATACCACAAAATGTAGGCCTGTCTTTGATGGGGAACCTTAATGAGGCCTGAAGTCTCCTGGGTGGGCCATAGAAAAAGATGAATTCTTTTTAAATAATAAATATCTGGAAGTAATATTAGAATTGTTTTGTGTGTATTCGTATTTAAATGGTTATATTCTGAATTATAATTTTAAGTTATAAATTATGTAAAATGTACAAATAAATTTTTCTGAAAATAGTATGTATCGCTTTGTTCCTAGTTTATATTGAAGTTAATTCCCAGTACAAAAATACGGTGGAAACAGTGCATAGTAGTAATGTTCTCAATATGCAATATAGCTAGTTGATTTGTATAGTATTTTTCACGATCTAAGAAAATCTATTATATTACCTCTCATATAATAACTGGAGGCTAGTCACTTTCTTAGATCATGAAAACTACTATACTAGTAAAACAAAATTGAAATTTATACCCGACAGTTTGAAATTTTAAAAATTCCCGCCATTTTAAAATTTTAAATATTCCCGCCAGAGATCAATGACAGTATATGTCACTCACAGAACAAAAAGTTCTGTTATGTCACTGCTATGGCAGCGCCTTTGTGTTGTTAGTCGTAACTAAAGCCTACTTCAAGTGAGCTCTCTTCTTTTTTTAATAGTAGTTATATGATCTGTGGTCCATTGTTATTCAAGAACATTAGAATGTTGAAAATATTTCCAGTTTTTGAACCTATTAACAGCTAGGAATTACAGGTACATGTAAACGGGATGATTTTAAACAGCTTATTTTTTAAGATTAGAGGAAATAAGAGTTGAAACGTTTGAAAAATTAGATTTGAACTTAAAAATAGGATATATTATTGTATGAAAATTGATTAGCAGGAAGAATGGCGTGTAGGTAGACTTTTATTTATTACTTTTTTTAATTGAAACTAGCTGTTTCTAAATAATTCCACAATGTATTGAAAAAAGGAAAAAAATTGACAATTGTTTCGATATTACTATCATTGTCAGAATAATAGAAGTTTCATTTCATGTGATGCCTATCTGATGTTTAATAATTATTTTTGGATAGACCAAGAAGTGACCTACATGACTTACATTGTGATTGACTAATATATATATGAATAGAAAACAGAAGATATGATGTTACAAATATTAAAGCTTATATAATATTAGCCCTAAGTGGATGTCCTACATATCTTTTTCCCATTTAAAATCAGTATAACTGTGGAATAATATAGGAAACCAGGAAAATTGTATCTAATAATCCTTAAGTTATGGGAACACATATGGTAATAGGACACCGCTAGATTGCTGAATTGCAATCCCACGGATTGTTTTCTTCATAACGTTTTTTATTATCGCATTCTGATTTTATATAGGTTCCTAGTTGTAAAGTCTCATTTTAGTTTGTAGAAATAAAAGTAATTTTTTTAAAAAGTTGTTTCTATAAACTACGAATTTAATTTTTACAATTATTACTTAAGAAGACAGTTTAAAAGTGGAGAGCGCCCTCTATTTATCTGTTCATTGACGACTTCATATTATGGGTCTCTTAAGTGTCTTCTAATTTCTAACTCTTCAAGGAAATCCATTTCTTTTTTCTTATCACAAATATGTAGTACTTCTAGTTCTGTGTTAGGTGTCATTGAATGCTCGGTGTCAAGTTGATGTTTTTCTTAGTGCGGTTTTTCTTGTTGTTTTAATCTGTATGCTCATAAGTTATACTCACATTACTTTCTGTTTTAAAAGCAATTGTTGTATTTGTTGCTAAATATAATATCTTTGAAATATTATTATAGTTTTATATATTATTTCAAGTTTTATTCCAAGTGATACTGAACGCGGCTATGTCAAGAGTGAAATCAAGTTTTTTTACATAGCTTCGTTGCGTGATTGTTTGCTGAATGTGTGTATTGAGCCGCCTTTGAAAGTTGAGCCTAGTATTGTATAAAAAAGGTTCATTACTTAAACTTTGCCAGTTATGTAGTACTGACGACTTCTGTTGCCTTTACTAGTATTATGGTGAACAAATTCTTATATAGTTTAAACTCTGGTGGCATAACGAGAAGAATTAAGGCAGAAATAAGAATTCTAATGAATATCAACAACAATTTTTTATTAAGTTCAATAATATTCATCAAGGTATTGCTTAACATTTTTAGCTCAAATCACTATGTATGACATAACGGTGAAACAATTTTCTTTGCCATCCTGTTAATTGCGGCCTAAATCAAAACAACATATTTTTTATGGCGGCAAAATAAAAGCAACGGCACATTAGTAGTAGATGAGACAAAGATGAGATAATTTATATCAGCTGTCACTGTAGTCACTACAATAAAATATGTGTTTAATTTCATCTGGAGTCGATAGAAGGTCGGTTAGACGTACCTTTTAGGCAATTTAAAGAAGCCACTTAATATAATGTGTTAAGTTTTTCCATGTAGATATATAGAAGGTAATTAAGTATAAAAAGTTTGTTAGGCATGAACGTTTTCTAATAAAATGTGGACATTCAGTGGGAGTATTCAAGAAACATAATGATACCTGAATTTCTGGATGTTGGGATAGATTTAAAATTACTTATTTACACAACCTCGATATTAAACTTAAACAACAGAATAGGCTGTAATATTATTCGCAACAATTCTGGCTTCTTCGAACGTATTAGGAAATTTGGACGAGCTAACAATAAATGTTTATTAGCCAAATCTATTTAAAGAATCTGAATTATTGTCTAAAACTCAAAAAACCAACCAAATAATTAAGTCACGCTATTTTTAGGTTACCAATATTTAATCTCGCTCTTTTTTTATCATACCACGATATTCAAATACTCACTGTGTTATTGAAGATGAAGTGAAGATGTCATGATCATAGTGGCGATAGCAACTACTGGAAACTTCCAGTGATCTACATTTATTTTAGTATAATAGGGATGTTCCCCCCTCAATGAGCTGCGAGACCTCAAACGTGGTGAAGGGGCCGAGTAACTGTTCCTCCTCCCGCCTGACGGGATGGGTAGTGATAGTGAAACCAAGGACAGCTCAAAGGATTTATCACAATATGTGAAAATCCAAATATCAGGAATGACAGCGTGGAGAGAGAACTGTTGCCCGGACGAGCTCGCTGAGAGTCGATCGCAAAATCGACGTCAGTTGGGCCGTCGAGGCAACAGGACTCTTGCGGAAACCTGCCTGATATAAACAGCGTCTAGTGAAATGGTGGAAAGGAAAAAAGAAGAAAAAAAAGGACTGCAGAAGGGGAAGATACCTCCTCAACATCCTCAGTAGGTCCAAGCGTCCGGGAAAACCCCCGTGATAAGAGGACCAAAAGAAACACAGACCTATCCAAACTGGGAAACCAAGAGGAAGGGACGATCCGCTAAGGCGCGGGGTCAAATGGTACCTACGCTTCCTTCAACAGTGACTAACACCTGAGGAAGCAAGGAAAAAAGCAGTCGGAAAGAAAAACCAAGGAGAGGTGAAGAACATCCCTCCCAAAGCAAAAAAGAGAAAACGGGAAAAACACCGCACAAACACCAAAAGAAGCAGAGGGAGGGCAAATACGGTACCTCCCTCATTTTCAGCAAGCAGTTACGCAGCTGCCGTGAAAGTAATTAAAATTGCGGTTCTTCCCAAACCCTACCCTGAGTCCATCCTCAGATCAAAAAACCAAACTTTGATGGAGAGTTTAATAGTAGAGAAAATGTTCGCTAGATGGGAGCATAAGCTCCAGTTCGGCGGCATACGCTTTCGACCTGAGTTTATACTTATAGATCGTGAGACCAGAGTCTGCAGAGTGGCTCCAGCTAAAGTCACTCAGCTGGAAGGCTGGAAAGGAACAGAACACTGACTCCCCAGAAGTCAAGGTGTAGAGGAACAAAGGCTACTACACCTTATAAGAGCCCAAAATGATGGCCTGGCTACAGAACAATGGAAGGTTCTGAGCCTGAAAGAAGATGGAAAAGGCCAGATGTTGAAGGCAGGTATGAACAACCTATCCTGTCAGAAAATCAAGGCGAACGGGTACACCATACATTACAGATTTGGAAAAATACCTGTTCATGGCTTGAAAAAGAACAAAGAAGAAAAAAAACAGAAATAATGTCGGTCCCTTCCAAAGCAAGCGGCATCTCGGAGAGTTCAAATAGCCTGAACTCTTGGAGGGTGAGGGGTCGCCGATAATCGAGGAGGAGATGGACACCGAGGAAGGGGACACCACCCTGACGGCAATGGACGAAACCCAAAAGAAAGGGGAGATCCCCTAATAAATGGAGACAGCTCCCTTACATTTGGGCAGCAGGATAGTGGGGATTAACTTAGTTAATGCTCACGATGCCTAGGAGCATCAGCGGTGATTGCAAAGACCACTGGGAGCTGCCTGATCCAGGAGCAATAGGTCAATAACAACCAGGTAAGAGGATTATAAGGCAAGAATGTAAGGTTAGTATATAATTAGTTAGTATACATCCAGAACATGTATTATGATAAGGAAGAACTAATTATTTTTGTTTTTCAGAATACATTATCCGATACCTCGTTCCAGTTCGAGCGCGCTGCGAAAACGAGAAGGTGGCTATATAAATGGTAATAGCCTCGCGCTACTTCGCGGGAGATGGGTCAGTATGACTTCCCGAAGCATTAAGGGTAGTAGAATATTGCAAGGAGAAGAGACTACCTCTAGTCATAGGATGTGATCCCAACGCACACAATAGAGACTGGGGCAGCACCAACACAAATCAAAGAGGTGAGCAAATTTTAGAATATATCATTAGTGAAAACCTTAATACACATAACATTGGGAATACCCCCGCGTTTGTAACACGGGTTGAGCAGGACGTTTTAGACATTACACTGAGCACGTCAGGCCTCGAACATATTATTAAAATAATGTGCACTTGCCTGAAATCAGCATACCCACCTTTGATGGTTCTAACCCCTTGGAATACGTATCTTTTTTTATTTGTTTAATGCTTGAATTAATAATAATGTACAAATTTCTAGTGATAGTCAAAAATGTTTCTAGCTCAAAAGCTTTTTAAAACACAGCTATTCAATTAATGAATAGGAGGTATACCATAAGACATTGAATTTTCATTCGGCTTTTCGTCACATACTTGAGCAAAGTCTTTAATAAAATGTGATCATGTTAAATTGCAAAAATTTGCCACAAACACGCGCGCTTTGCTAGAACGCTTAAACAACTTCAACATATCACACGAAGTAATGTTTGAGAATTTAATAATATATGAAGAAAGTTGCGAAATAGGTTATCTCCCATATATTAACAAATTCCTAAACTTTTTAGATTAAAAATATATAATTATGAAAAATGTTACTTCCCCCATGTCCCATACAGAAACTAAGGCAACCAGGCATCCGTCCCATTTTAAATATAGCAAATCAAAGTTTAATTTCGCACAAAAGACCAAACACTGTATATTTTCTAAAAACAACTCCCATAAAATATATTATTGTCCCAATTTTACATCTGTATTCCCTGAAGATAGGCACAAATTTCTAAAGTCAAATGCTTTGTGTTTTATCTATCTTAGAAATAAATATTCGATCTGCGGCTCAATTTTTTACCATTCTCTTTGCAGCGGAGCACATGATACCGTTCGAAAACATGAAAAATACGATATTTAGCCACGCATGAATTTGCGAATATACGCTATTTACCTTCGCTACGTAGCGAGCGTATTACCGTCACCTGTCATTGTAGTAATTGTACCTACATAACATTATTCTCTGATACGTAATTAGTAAAAATATGGCATACTGTTTAATATTTCAGTAATAGCTACCCATTTATTTTTGGCGTCTGTTAAATTTCTAATGATTTGATCAAACAACGATTCAAATCTTAAAAAAGGCAAAATTCACTCAAAAATACTACTTCATTCTTCTTCAACAGTTTCTATTTCGTCCACGATGCGCTAACATAGCTCACAGTTTCCAGCAGCGTCGATATATGTAAATAAATTTGTAAATTTGCCACTTACTAAATTTAAATCTTTTGAAACACAGTCTATTAAAACTTTTTTTGGCTTCTCTGAAATTCTTGTGCCTCTGATATCACCACCTTCTTTGGAAATATTTACTAATCTATAATAATTAAACAGCAAAAGAAAGTTGAAAAATATAATTAATTTGATTATTATTAATATCAGATGACATCTGAGGTAAATTCTTCTTTTTTTGAGGATAAAATTAATAAACCTGTATGTCCAACTCACTTTTTGCTGCGTTGCCATGTCGAGCATTCGCTTCCGAGCGTATACGTTACCGCTACGTTACCAATGGCCGTCAAAAATTTAAAAACGTATTATCATTCGCTATAGTAGCGTTCGTTATTTAACGTATTCTTGAATTAACGTATGAAGTCGAAAATTGAGCCTCAGCGCTTGTCTCTCTCCCAGAAAATGTATTATTTGTGCCAAAAAGTATCGCTCTCTGTTACATCTGGAACTCTCACGTACTGCTGTACTTCAAGTTTTCAACACACCTCCTCCAGTCGATAGTCCTCAATCTAGCTCTCCTAGCACATCTTCCATTGGTCGTACTTTACAACTTCCAGTAGACTTGTCACATATTTCGAACACCACGTTTACAGCTCTCTCGTCCAAAAATTCTCATGTTTTATTAGCTACCGCACAGGTCTATGTCAAGCCAAGGGTGGGACAGACTTTTCCTATTAGAATTCTTTTAGACAGTGGCAGTCAAACTTAATTCGTCACTACGTCACACTGTAACTGCAAAATTATGCTACAAAATCTATCCCCATACTCTCCAACTTTCCGGTATTTTAGAAAGCAACACCACGGTAACCGATATGATAGACATCACGTTGTTTTCAAAAGTAACAGAAAACAAAAAACTCAGAGTTTCGTGCGCGATTTCATCTAAAATTAGTCACCCCTGCCTCAGGTATCACTAAACGTTGAAATATTTAAGATTCCCTCACAGCTATTTTCAAAATTAGCTGACGATCAGTTCAACTCTCCTTCTCACATAAATATGTTGCTCGATTGCGACATTTATTATTCAATCCTTAAAAATGGTATCACTTAGGTTCTGGACTTCCATCGCTCATTAACACCCATTTAGGCTGGAAATGTCCCACAAAATTGTATCAAGGAAAGTTTTCTCACACCTATACAATCTCATTCTTTCTCGGTTAATAGTTTTTCAGCAACTGAAAACAACTGAGTCCCCTTCATAATAATGACGCGGTGTAGTGAGTTATAAAAGACAATAAGGACAAAAGGTCTTTAATTAAGTATAAAAATAGAATCTAATAATAATATCTAATTTTAATATTCAAGAGATAATGAACTCATAACATTGAACTCATAACACGTTTGTTTATCAGTCATGACCGAAGGGTAAACAACATTCTTTCATAGTTTGAACTTGAACGTGAAATTGAAGTCATCGACTTGAAGTATTGTCAAATATTTCCTATAAATAATTAAGCATTGAGAAATGGCGAGAACTCAGTATTTATATTCGATATAGTTCTAATGTAGACTAATGTGTAAATTGTATTTAGATTAATATACTAACCCAGTGAATTAAATCAAAGTGTTTCTTATTCAACCCCAACACATGGTTACGAGGTAAGTGTTTCTCGACAATAAATGGTGTTATGGTTTAATCGAGGTATCTACGAGGGCACTTGCTAAGTAACCACTACATGGCGATCCTGCAAATTAAATGGTAATGCTATTGGTATAATGGTATCGCCACTACATGGCAATCCTGCAAACTAATGGGACATGGTAATTATAAAATGGTTATGGTCTAATTAATGGTAAAATAGATATCGCCACTACATGGCGACCCTGAGAACGAAATGGTAATGGTAAAATTAATTGTATAATGGTTATCGCCACTACTACATGTACTAGTTAATGGTAATGGAAAAATACGGTAATATGGACCCTAAGAACTAATGGTAACTGCAAATAAATGGTAATTAATGGTAACCGAGATCCTGAAAATCAAATGGTAATTAATGGTAACCGAGATCCCGCCATAAGGACACGTGAAAATATATGGTTTTTTATCTAAATTTGGGACCTTGGAGAAAACAAACAATGGGAGGTTCAGCCACAAAACAAGAGGCAAAAGAAACGGGTACAGTCAACAATACATTCATGGTACAACAAGACAGTTTCACGACGCAGGATCGCCATGTAGTGGTTACTTAGCAAGTGCCCTCGTAGATACCTCGATTAAACCATAACACCATTTATTGTTGAGAAACACTTACCTCGTAACCATGTGTTGGGGTTGAATAAGAAACACTTTGATTTAATTCACTGGGTTAGTATATTAATCTAAATACAATTTACACATTAGTCTACATTAGAACTATATCGAATATAAATACTGAGTTCGTCGCCATTTCTCAATGCTTAATTATTTATAGGAAATATTTGACAATACTTCAAGTCGATGACTTCAATTTCACGTTCAAGTTCAAAATATGAAAGAATGTTGTTTACCCTTCGGTCATGACTGATAAACAAACGTGTTATGAGTTCAATGTTATGAGTTCATTATCTCTTGAATATTAAAATTAGATATTATTATTAGATTCTATTTTTATACTTAATTAAAGACCTTTTGTCCTTATTGTCTTTTATAATTCACTACAGCGGGTCTAATTAATGGTCTCAGAAAGAGGTTGATTCGAGCACTGCCCTTCGCTCTTTTTCGGCTGAAGAAGAAAAGGCCGAAGAAATATTCGCGCACACCACCAAAATTTTAGACAACGAACGATATCAAGTAAACATCCCATTCTAAGAAGCCCATGCTAACAAAAAACTTGGAGATTTTCCGTTAACAGAAAATTCTAGATTCGAATCACTCGAAAGAAAATTTACTCACAACCCGGTTCTTTTCTCTGAATACAAACAATTTATCGATGAATATATTTCTTTCGGACACGGCAAATTATTCATTTTATCTCTCACCTACGTCTCCAATGAATATAAGTAAGTATTTTGTACCCCACCTATGTATTCTGAGCCAACACAGCGAAACCACCAAATTGCTAGTAGTCTTCGATTTCTCCTGTAAAACGACTTCCTCTTTCTCTTTTAGTGACATATTCCTCAACGGTCCTCAGGTGCAGTCCGAATTATTTGACAAATTATGTCGTTTTCGCTCTTCTAGATACATATTGATAGTGGATATACAAAAAATGTACAGACAGATATCCATAAACCCTAATCAAAATTTTTTACAAAATATATTATGGAGATATTCTCCCAGTGATGATTTTTCATGCATCAAATTAACTTGTCTGTCGATTGGACAAAAATGTGCTCCCTATCTCGCATGTCAAGTACTTCAAGGTGTTGCCCAACGAAATGCCGATTTATTTCTAGCTTCAGGCGCATTATTACATCAGACGTATGTGGATGACATACTGTTAGGTGCTAACTCCCTGTCCGAACTCAAACGATTGCAATTCGAATTAACCAAGTGTCTTGGCGCATCAGGTTTCACGCTACACAAATTTCGTTCAAATTCTCTGGATTTCCATGTCATTTCGTACAAATTTGCATGGCCATATAACTTTATGAGCTTAAGGGCAGCGACTTTCGTCCAATACATAGTTTTAGTTTTAAAATGGAAATGAAATCAGTTAAATGGGTTAACATATAATACTCAATCGTAAGTTATGTTTATACAATTAATTGAAGTCGTAGATATCAATTGAAATTGACTTTTGGCAGCTCTACCACCAATCTGAGGCGTTATTTTTGTTAATTTCAATATGGAAAACTACATAAGTGTCATACACAATTTAATGGACGTTTTTGTCGACATTGACGACTGTACAGAAAACGATATCGAAACCAGGTCCGTAAAGCTGCCCCCCCCCGGTTAGATTTTTTTATCAAAATGCTAGCACACATAAAGGGCACCTAGCACAACCTAGCACAACAATTTTTATAGCTAGCACACCAACAGCTTACAATAAAAATGCTTTTGAATTCGGGTGGGGCCAGGTTAACGCTAGCCACCCCCCCGGTTGGAATTTTTTCGCCAAAATGCTAGCACAGATAAAGGACACCTAGCACAACCTAGCACACCATTTTTTATAGTTAGCACACCAACAGCTTACAATAAAAATGCTTTGGAATTCGGGTGGAGCCAGGTTAACGCTAGCCCCCTCCGGTTGGGATTTTTTCGCCAAAATGCTAGCACAAATAAAAGACACCTAGACAACCTAGCACAAATTTTTTATAGCTAGTACATCAACAATGCTTTTGAATTCAGGGGGTGGAGGGTGTGTACAAAATAACGCCATCGTACACAAATGATTGAAAATGTTGGATGTACTTTTCCCTAAACATCATTTTCCTATAAAAAATGGCCTCTAAACAGCATTATTATTTTCAGCTGTTGCCGGATTGTGCGTGATATCTATATTTTCCCATCTAGCAGGGTATTTGATTAATTAATAATTAACCATTATATAATTAATAATTATCTATTTATTTTCAATTAATGCTAAAAAACGAAAGAATATAAAAAACCTTCACTTTTGAAAATATTTTTGTTAAAATCATAGTAATTTTAATAAAACAAAATAATTAAATTGAACCATTTAGTCACGGAATCAGAAAAATCCGTGCACAAATAAGTTGCACTATAAAAAGGCAACGACAAACGTTTGCGTACAGTCATGTTGGATAAATAAATGTCCAAAAAAGCGAAGCCGTTGGGGGGTGAAGTCTAGCGTTAACCTGGCCCCACCCGAATTCAAAAGCATTTTTATTGTAAGCTGTTGATGGTGGGCTAGATATAAAAATTGTTGTGCTAGGTGCCCTTTATGTGTGCTATCATTTTGGTAACAACAATCTAACCGGGGGGGGGGGGCAGCTTGACGGCCCTATCGAAAACTACATAATGTCATATGGCCTTAACCCTTGTAACTTATTTTATTATTTTTTACTGTTCTCTTTCTGTAGATATCTCGTGAGTTTATATATTTGAGCTACACATTCTCAAGAATATTTCGCAATTATTTCTCTCAGTATCTCGATTAGTAAGTAAACGAGTGATTATTAAGTAGCAAATTTTCGCAACCGTTAAGAAACATTGTACAACTAATAATAACTGTGAATAGTGTAAAAATTCTGTATAAATATAGTAATAGTGTCCGAATTTGGTTTTTATTTAACTAAAAATAATAATAATTGATGTAACGGTGCACTAATTATCACTGTACGTGCACATAGGTACGTACACTTTTCATTTAATAGAATCGATAGTAGAATTACATTTTACATAAATATACCTACAAATTTTCTTGTAGGCGAAACACTTCTGTAATGAATAAATTCATTCCATTCCTGTAATTGCTTAAGGCTCTGGATTTGGTGGATATAAAACAAATAAATATTATTTAATTAAATCACAAACTTAGTGACAACTACACGTCACATCATTTGGTCAACAGACCACTGATCTTATACCGAATTAGAAGCTTTATCTTTTTATCCAAAGGATCAAGATTCTAAAGATGCGGTATCGTAATAAAAAAGGTGACGGGTCACTTCGTGGGAGGCATTTCAGCTACGTTTATATTTGTTAAGAGTACCGAAAGTACCGACGTTTAGAACCAGTGGCATAGAAAAAATCCTTTGAAATGGTTTCATAGGAAGGTTGTGAATAAGTTGTGTATAATTGCATAATATTCAACGAATAATTTTATTTCTTGTAATAGTTATTACAGCCATTCAAAATTAAATGAACGAACCTATTAATTTCCTCCTAAATTTAAAATATATATTTTTTTGGTTTTATGTTGTGAAAATTTGGTATCTCACTCATATTTAATTCCCTACGGTACTGTGTTCACATGTACAAACTCCTTTCAAACTATACACAATATACCATACATACATGACGTAATGATTGATACCCATGGTCCGTTATCCAAATATATTTAATGAATGATATCATCAAAATCGTGAGGAATCAATAATAGAAAGTATCTTACATATTATGTGAATAGTGTGTAGATATACTTTCGTAAGACTTTTTTTGTTAGTTTTTCTTTTCGATCAAGGCAAGTAACTTATATTGAATTTGAAGTATACTTGCATTCGCTGATTTTATTGTTGTTGTTGAAAAGTTTTGTTGTTGTATGTCATTTTAAAATTATATAATGGAATTAAAAACATGTAATTAGTCACATACTGTTGCTTTATTTCATAATTTTTTTTTTCGTTTTGAACTAATATTTGACCTTTCTCACTGAGCCTACTAAAACACGTAGTCCATAGAGATGATTTTTTGAACTTTGGACTGTCTGTTACTGTGGGTCGACTCACTAATGAATGATATCCATGGTGAATCTACTACTACTTTACTATTCATTCTCTAATTGAAAGTATATCTATGTTAGCTTTCTCCTGTTTGTAGTTAAAAAGTCATGCTCACCAACAATTCATAGTAGTAAGAATTTAAAATGAGTGCCGTTCATGAAACAGTCTCCAAGGAAGTTCATGAGCTTAAAGTCAAACAATGAACTTATACAAAGTGTCTCAAAATTGACGCCCGTCTTTCCCTAATATGAATCGAGGGGACTAAAACAAATTTTGCGTTTTGTTATCGGTTACAGAGTTATTGATAAAAATTTTATTAAAAATGAATAATTGTTATAAAACCAGACGTTTATTCATAAAAGCGTTCAAACAAATCGCATCCTACCTCACTGCAAACATTTACACTATTTATAATTGTATCACGAACCCTCTGTAGCATGTTCTTGTCTATAAATGTCATAGCAGCGTGCTTTCCGGTTCCTCAACTGGTTCGGTTTTTTCAAGAATCCCCAGAAGAGGAAATCTAAAGGATTTAGATCTGTAAACTAGGATGCCATTGTATGGGTCCACCTTTTCCAATGCAACAGTCGTGGAATTATTAAATGAGGGTTCTCATATCTCTCTACATCAGTGAAAATATTTCCTATATAATATGGATTATTGTTTACGTTATCCAATAACCATCTACAATGATTAATCTGAACTTTCTCATCTGCCTTTCGAAACTTTTCGAGGTCTAAATTGATCTGAACCTCATTAGACACAGACTCAACTTTTGGTTAGGTTGAGAGCGGTGTTGTGCGTTATTAAATTCTTTTCGTCGTCGAAGGACCAGCCACAGTATTAGTGTGACGAGATATTTTTTATTTTAGTATTGTTAGAGTTTGTGGAGTGATAAATTAAATTGTTATTCACTTTTCACTATTTTTATTTACGAGGTTATTATAAAAGTTCACTTTGCTTTTGCAATTAAGAATTTTACCTTACTGGATCATTATTTTAATATTTTTAATTTTAATTTTAATAAATACTTGTTATTTAGCCGGTCATTTTATTGCCGGTAAATGAGTGATGTATTCATCACTTGCTCGGTTCACGTTTGGACGATGAAAGAGGAAGTTTAAGGTCGGGAAAATGTTTTTTATATGTTAATCGAATGTTCTAGAGCATTGGTAGAAAAGGGGGCGAGGCTTATTTACTTTTGGAGAGAGCGTACGTGGAAAATAACACGACTTCTTGAGTGTGGCGGTTAATTTTAAGAAGAAGAAGAGATTGAGTTCCTTTTTTTCTTTTCTTTTGTAAAGTTATGAGATAGGGTTTTGTTTGGTATTAACAGAGGTTTTTATGATAATTTTTTATGTGAAAGGGACGTTAAAATGGATATTTGAGTAGCGAAGGAAATATTGAATAGATAAGGAGAATGATATTTTTATTTATAATATATATGGAATGCGTAAATTTTGGTATACGGGATGAAGATGAAAGTAATGATCGCAGGAAGAATTTGAATGCGAATTTGAGTTCGTACACTCATGAATGAATAATTTGCTGATATAGAAAAAATTATAGAAAAAATGAGTTATCTGATGACCGAATATTCTTTTAGGAAAATATATCCAGAATGAGATTGATTTACTGAATACCAAGAGCTTTACCAAATACTTTACTTACATAATGACACTATCAGAATACTAGGAGCTTATCATCAAACCGTTGATATTGTAACATCAAGTACTTGTGGCCAAACGATTTGTTCGTGTAATAATACATACAAAACACCATGAACTGTTTACTGAAGGGTTTGTTAGATTAGAGAGATATTGCTTGGTAAAAAATGCTTTGCGGTAATTACGCTTGTTGTATTTTGACGTTTATTGAATGCGCGATTCACGTCTGTATCACTAATAACGTTAGCGCTTCGTGCTTCGTGTAATTTACGGTTACGTATCATAGAGAGTTATTGTAAATACCGCACACAATTGTCCTGCGCAGTTCTCAAAACAAAACAAAACGCATCGGTTTTCTAATGTTAGGTTATTGTTTATCATCGTGTTTAGATGATGTTTAGTATGTGTTGTGGTTTGCGTAATGCAACTCTTTTTAAAAGTATGCAAAGTCCAGTATCTCCTGAAAGTACCAATAAAGTGTGTAAAGGAGATAAATCAAGCTACATACTTACTTTTGCTTTTGTATCTTATAATACTAACACTTAACTATAAGAGAACTACGAGTGGAAGTATACATTGTTTCAGCGATTCCAACAGCCTCTGTCAACTTAGAAATACCGTTCCTTTTAAACATAAATTTATTTTTTACAATATCTTCTTGCATATTATCCAAATCAAATTCAATCATAGGTCCTTGGGGATATTTTAATTTTGCTCCACTCCTTTTATATTATGCAAAATCACATTATTCACTAGCATTTTCATTAGCTCCAGCTATGAATTTCATCCATTCTTAATTACATTTTATTTTATCCAGTATGCAAATAGTAAGTTTATTTGGTTTTAACTTTTAAAAAAATTATAAGTACAGAAAAAAGGCAGGTTATGTTACTTCCTACATAACGCAGCGCTACGTTATTAAATAACAATGATGGCAATAGCTCTTATTTCCAAATCAATTTTAGGTAGAGCATTATTAAAATAGCGCAACATAAATACCACACCGTATGCGGTATTACAATTGGCAATATCTCTCTATTAAAATTATTTCTAGAACACCAAAAACTGGGAACGGAGAGTTATAATATTATTTGTGGAAAACCATTGGCTTGAGATCAAACACTTACAGGCAACTAAAAGCTTGTGCCTAGAAATTTATTTGCATGATAACATTATAAATTTGTGATCCCCCTACTGAGTTATTGACTGGACTGGTATCCAAATTGTATACTTCTATAATGATAACTATTAGGTTGTGTCCAAAACATTCAACTAAAGATAGACGAATCAAGTCATTCATAAATTCATAATAAACGCGATTAAGTTTGGGGAGAAAGTCATTAATACTTCTTTGGTAATGCTACATTAGGCACTACCTCAATATTTTTTCGCTTGCTCGGCCTTGAATATTTGGTTGTTATCACCGGCTCGTTATTAATATGTAAAGTTGAATTAATATCAGGATTTTGGAATATAAGGTATGGAGAAGTATATTGATCATCGGGTAAAATATTTAAGTAAAAGTTGTACAATATTTTATAGATAGGTTCAAATATATAGTGAGGCAGTCCAAACATTTGTAACACATTGAATAGATCTTTCTCATGCGTACACTTACAACCACAAATATCCAAGTTGAAATCCCCAATTAGACTAATATATTTATATTTAGTTGAAAAAGAATTGTGAAAATTTCGGCATTACGAGTTGACGAAGATCTATGGAAGCAAATTAATATACTGTTCGCGTTTACCAACTCAAAAGCGCAAAACTTTGCATGATTAATCAGACAAAAATTAGAACAGTCTACAGGTTTCAGATTGATGATGGTGTTGCCAAATATCGCAACATCTCCGTGCTCACCTTGATAGCGACAGTAAAACGAAAACAGTGAAAAAACATTTATATTAATTGCTGATAGTTCTGTACGTGATAGCCAGTACCCCGAATATACAAATAATATCAAATCTTCCAACATCTAGTAATACATTTATTTCAACTACTTTATTATTCAAACTTTGAGCGTTGATATGTAACTATTATAAAGCTTAATTTCCATTACTAGAGGTGATTTTTTACTTATTTTCATATGCTGGCAAGGTATAGAGAAATCTGATTTATTTCTTGTGTCATGAGCATGAATATCACTATTCCGTAAATAATCGCTTTTACTCCTAGGAACCAATGTGATTAAATCCAATATATGAAGGTCGTATACAGTTAAAATTCTCAAGTCGATAAAAATAGGTCGACAGGAGTCTACAAGTGCATATTTTTCACATATTTTATTAGGGGGAATCATATATTCCTTTCCTTTATTGAATATTATTTATTTATTCCTACAGTATGTGTACGCTCATGAGCAAAAGCAAAATGGCGTCAAAAATATATAATCACTAACGTGTGGAATGCTTGGTTTTGCAGCGGTAATTTCCCTTTGTGGCACACTATGCACTTTTGCATTATACTTTTCTTCACCAAGTAGGTACCTTACAACCAACGGGTACATAAAACTATTGTTCTTCTTTTTCTTCTTCTTCCTGCTTCCTTAATAGGCTCGCGCCTGTTCTATCTTCGGGTGCCTCCTCACTATATATCTAGGTTATCACTCCATCTCTTCCTTGGCCTTCCAATACTCCTTCGGCCGTTTGGGGATCTGTCTCGTGCAATCTTTACCAGTCTTCTTTCTCCCATTCTACTTCTATGGGTATACCATTCTTTTTTCCTTTTCAGTGTCCATTCATTTATGTTCTCTATATTACAGTTTTGCCTGAGGTCTGTGCTACGTTGTCTGTCCCATAGTGTTTTTCCTGTGATATCACGGATTATTTTCATTTCACATGTTTCCATCGTCTTTTTGTCCTTGTTGTATCAGGTCTTGTTTCCGCAGTGTAGGTCATAATTGGCCTCACTACTGTCTTATAAATCCTGGCCTTTGTTTATGTCCGTAAATGTTTGTTTCGCCAGATAATGTGTTTAAGACATCCTGCTATTCTGTTGGCTTTGTTTATTTGTTGGGCTACTTCCGTTTCTGTATCTCCATAACGGTGCATTAGTATTCCCAGGTATTTGATGCTTTTTTCTTGCTGGATTATCTTTCTGTCCACTTCCAGCTTTCACCTTATTGGATCTTCAGATATCACCATACTCTTTGTTTTATTCGATGATATTATCATGCTAAATAGCATACTATAGAGATAGTTTCTTCGCCCATTCTGTACCCTCTATTCAGATTTTTGACTTTATGGATAATTTCATCCATAATGAGGTTAAGGAGCAGTGGGCTCAATGAGTCTCCTTGACGTATTCTTCCTTCCACTGGTATCGGCTGTGTTAGTTTGTTATTAATTCTGGCCTGTATGTTATTTTTGCTGTATATGTTATCGATAGTCTTGATGGTATCTGATGGAATGTTTCGTTTATATAAAAGGTGAATTACGTCGTTTAGCTCTACCCGATCGAATGACTTCTGTAGGTCTATGAAGCAGCAGAAGGCCGGGACGTTGTATTCCAGTGACGTTTCCATGACTTCCCTGCGACAAAACTGCATCGTTACAGGATCGTCCGGATCTGAAGCCTTGTTGTTAATCTGCTAGATCTATTTCGTTGGTGATTTTGGTGGTTATGACTTTTGTGGTCAGTTTCAGAGCGGTGCTGAGCAGGTTTATTCCTCTATAGTTCTCGGGTACAGTTCTGTCACCCTTTTTAAACATCAAGATTGTTGTGCTAGTGCACCAGCTATTTGTTATTGTATGTCCCGAGATAATTTTCTGTACAAGTATCCTTAGTTGTTCAGTTAATGTGTTTCCACTGTATTTCAACATCTCGTTTGGAATTCTGTCCGGTCCAAGAGATTTACGGTTTTTTAGTTTTTCTAAGGCTCTAGTAATTTCCTCCGTTGTGACGATTACGTTTTCGGTTGTTATATCTGGTGTTTCAGGTGGGGTCTGGTCTTCGCTTGTCCTAAACAGTTGGGTGAGATAGGAGATCGAGGTGTCGATATCTACTTTAATGATTTCTATTAATTCGCTTATTTCTTTTCTCTGCGTTCTAATAAATCTCCATGTTTGCCTTTGCAGTCCGTAGTAGTCGGCTTCCATTCTTGATGAGAAGACCCGCCAGTATTCGTCCTTTGTCTTCCTTACTAATGCTTTAGTTTCGTTTCTTATTCTTTTGTAGTTGTTGTAAGCTTCTGGTGTTTGCTGTGACCTGTACTTTAAGTCTTTTTCTTTACACTTTGTTTTGATTTCTTGTCGGAACCAGGCCGTTTTGTTAGGCTTAATGGGGTTTATATTTACTGTTCTTGTTTCTAACGCTTTAAATGTCGCCGAGTTCAGATTATTTTCTAGTTTTTTCCATGCTATTTCTATGTTATCTGATTGATAGTTGCCACATACTTTCGATGTTTATTCTTTGTGTTTTCTCGACTGTTTACGATCTTCTTGTTTTCCGTCGGACATCCATTCTTATTTCGCAGATAAGCAGACTATGGTCACTTCCCACCATTGTTACAAACTAAAAAATTCAGTTAATACTAAGTTGAAATCTCGAAAACTACTATACTAGTTACTCATGTTATTGAAGATCTAGAATTACATGATCTGATTAACTCTTTTAGGATATCACGATTTTTTAATAAACGGCTTACTCAGCTAATTTAGTGTAAAACATCAGTATTATAAAGTATTAAAAGCATAAAAGATGGAAGCATTGTGAAGAAACTAAGCAATAATTGTGAAGAGAACGTACGAATGAACAAATAACTAAGCAACTTTAGATGTTTGGACAATCATGGTGGATGTGGTAAGAAATATTATTAAATATAAATATACCTATTAAACTGTACTATATAGTTGTGGATATATTGATGGTTTTTCCTGCCTAATCATTTTATAAGAATCTAATGTAGTAAAGTTTAGTTTTATATGTATATCGTTATAAACATTATTACAGGAAGATAACTGATGATGATTATACTCGTAGAAAAACATCTTGTACATTGTTAAATGATGATACAGTATCTCACGTATTATTATGTCGTCTTTGGTAATAGCATTAACATAACACCTAGTCATTCATCTCGAATTCATAAATCGGATTTCGTAAACCAAAAGCATATAGAACAATAAGAAAGGATGGTCTCTGGATCACCCAAAAACATGTATGTATTCGATACGGTCTTATATAGTCTAGGAAAATAACAGGATACATTCTTTCTACTATAATTCATAATTGAATATGATTTAAATGGATTTCTTCGGATAAATCCAATAAAAAAATGCAGAATACTTTTTTATATTTCATAGAATTATTTATATTCTATAGAATGTGGATCAAAGATGCTTTGATAAAGCACAGAAAAGTTTTAATTCAATTACAAATCGTTAAAATTATGATGTAATATAATTGTTCTTTGTACTTACAACTATTGAATGTAAATAACCGAATAGATGCTTTCATTTGAGTTTCAACTGACGCTCGAAGCCAATTATTTCAATTTTTGACAACCTATGACATTTGATAACCTTCAATAATACCAGCTGGTTTTACGCAAATAGGATAACGTTAGCGTCTCTTTCTAATACTCGTATCCGTTTTTGAATACAACTGTACGCTTGAATCACTTCCGGATTTATCGATATAATATACATTATTCCAAATTTTTTCATTGAAACTGTTGAGGTTCCAAACACTTGGAATGATCTTTTTCTACAAATGCTATGAAAAGTAGCATATTTCTAATAACTCACTTAATTTCAAAACCACATACTGCTCATACCGTGAGCAATATTATTTCTCACGGCACTTTGCCCACGCCATATACATTTATATGGAGTATCCAGTAGGGAGTATCCTCGATGCCTAGACGTTTTCCAGCAGGTATATCCCCAATACCTAGACTTTTTTCGGTAGGGGATCCTTTTTCTGCGCAATTATCTACTTGCATTCTTTAAATTTATGCCGTTGTAGAAAAAGTATAGTGTGCAACATGTGGGGAAAATTACTTTTCTCACTCGTGTGTTTGCGGCACTCGCCCTACAGGTTTGTGCCACAAACTTTCACACTCGTGAGAAAAGTTGAACTTTTCCCATTTGTTGCACAATATAATATTTCTCTAAGTTAAAATCATTTCACTACGGTGTGTATATGTTTATCAATGTTTCCTGGGTATAAAGCGATAATTTGGTTTGTGCCAACTTATTGAGCCTGTTATAATTATAATGCTATAAATGCCAGTAGCTTTGTTCAACTCTGATCAAGAATTTGCATACCCAAAAACAACAAATAACTTATGTAATCTAGGTCTGCCTAGTACAGCCTCTCAACATTGACGTTCGGATCCGTCGTTAAACTGTATGTACCTTCTATCTGCGGTGACTGGAGAGCACAACATAGGTAGAAGTGAGAGGTCGCCAACATCCCATCACGGATATGGCACTGTAAGAAGAAGAATCTAGGTCCGCGGGTGGGTGCGAAGTAGAACATTCTATCCACCCCCTGTCATTCCGATAGGACCTCATCGTAGCTCGCGTATCGCGTCGCGTATTCTCCCTCGCCTTTCTCTAATTCTGTGAAAGGTTCCTGAAGGTCACCGTATCCTTTCGAAGGGGTAGCTCTGGTGGCTATACTCCCTTATCCTTTCGCGGTTGTTTGTCTAGTCGTCGAAGTGTGTGTGTGTGTAATCGCTGCCTGAGCCATAACTTCCCTTGCCTGTTTAAGCGAGGAATGCCCTAAGCTGAGTGGTTCATCGCCTTCTTTATAGCTGTCCCCGATGTGTAAATCGGCGCTTATCTGATGCAGTAGCGCGGAATTACCGTGTCGGAGGGATTCCTCTGTTTCTTACTTCTTTTCCCCGGGATTTTTTAGGATTTTTTAGATTTTTTTGGTGTGCAGACGATTTCTCTCCTGTACGGTTTCTTGTTTTTTTGTGTATTGGCTTACGCCAGTACGGTTTTTGGGTTCTTTGGGTTTTTTTTGGCCGGGGATCTTCGTGCCTAGTCTTCTATTTGTTTTCTTGGTCTCTTGTACTTCCTGTAGTCTTTTTTTGTAGCTTGTTAGGTCCTTCAGTTCTACGTTTGGATGTGTCTTCAGCTCTTCGAGGAGTTTCCTCGCTCTTTCGTCCATTAGTTCCAGTACTTTCTCTACTTTTGTTTCTTCGTATATGTCTACGTTCCTTTTCCTCCATCGGGCGCTTGTTGCTAGTCTCAGCGTTATGTTCTGTTGCGCTGCGAGTCTTGCCCTGGCTTGCTTCGTTTTGTCTATTATGGTGTTCACATCTGGAGTGAATGTTAGTCACTGGTACATCGTTACTCCGAAGTATTTTGCTTATTCTGCCCATTCGATTTCTTTGCCATCGATTTCTATTTTTTTTCTGGTCACCGGGGTCTTTTCTTCGTAAACAGAACCGCTTGGTTTTTTTCACTGTTTATCTTTATCTTCCATGTTTTGCTCCATTCGTCGACTTGGTTTCCTGCTGTTTGTATTCTTCTTGTGACATTTTTCACTTTCACACATCTCGTGGCTATGGCAGTGTCGTCGGCGTAGAGTGCGTACATGGTGTTGTTTATTTTTGGTATGTCTCCGGTGCATATATTGAATAGTGTGGAGGATAGCACTGCTCCTTGAGGTACTCCCGCTTCTTGGTGAGCTACTTGCGATCTCTCGTTTGCTACCTTTACTTGAAATTTTCTCTTTTTGAGATAGCTGTTGTTTTCTCAGATGTTTAGTATATCCTGCTTCTTTCATATTGTAAAGTAGTCCTTCGTGCCATACTCGGCCGAAGGCTTTACTTATGTCGAGAAATATTGCTCCTGTCGATTCATTCTGATTGAAACCTTCAGTTGCGTATTCTACAAGTCTCAAGATTTGTTGTTAGGTGCTGTACTCCTTTCTGAACCCGCACTGTTCGTCTTGTATTACGTTCAATACTCTGGTTTGTTCGTTTAGTATCTTCATTATTGTTCTTTCAGCTATTTTGCTCATTGCTGGTAGCAAACTGATGGGTTTGTACTTTTGCGGAAACGTTGGATTTTTTCCGGATTTTTTCAGCATGATTTTCGTCCAAAACATGCCGTTGATGATGTTGGTAAGGTATGTGATACCTTTGGTCGGCATGTTTTTCAACGCTCTGTTTGATATTTCGTCTTTTCCGGGTGCCTTTCTCTTTGAAGTTAACCTTAGCAGTTCTTTTACTTCTAGAGGAGTTGCTTTCTTCTACCATGTCTGCGAAATCCATGTCTTCGTCTGTGTGTTCTATCTATCTATCACTTAGCGCTACAACCCTGGGTGGGTCTTGGCTGACTGCACAACTTTATTCCAGGAGGCCCTGTCTTCCATCAACCTGTAATCGAGTGGGATGTTAATTTTTTGGAGATCTGATCTTATGTTGTCTCTCCAACGCATTCTGGTGCGTCTGAGTGCTCTTTTGCCTGTTGGAGTCTCTTCCCATATCAGTTATACAAGTCTTTCGTCATGTAGCCTCTGTACATGTCCTGCCCATCTTAAACGCTGGGATTTAATCTTCAGGATAATATCTTTGTATAGTTCTTGGATTTAATCTCCTGGTTAATATCGCTATCTTTGTATAGTTCTTGGGTGTTCATTCAGTGTAAACTGTGTTTCTAGTGTTCTTTTCAACGCTTCCGTTTTATCTTTTTCGGTGTAGACCATTCCGTTAGTTCCGTGTAGACCATTCCGTTGGTTCCGTGTATCGGCGGCATTGGTTTTTTATCCCCCCGTAAAACTTTTGCGATATTCCATATCGCATTTTGCGGGTCTAATTCGTTGATTATTTTGTTCCATTCTTCACTCCTGTGTTCCTTTAGTTTTCCTTGTATTTCTTCTTTGATTTCCCTGACTCTCCTTAGTTCATCGGGATTTCGTGTCTTGCGTGCTCGTCTCGCGATTTCATTCTTTTCCCTGATCAGATTTTTTAGGTCGTCATCTATGTTTTTGAACTTTTCATATTTGTCTGCTACGGACGTTGTGGTACTACTTTCTAACGCTTCTGTTAGTGGTTCTTTGAAAAAACCGACTTGCTCTTCTAATGTTTCTGCATTATCGATTTCAACTATTGGTCCTATGACTTGTCCTGCGATTCTTCTGAATTTTGTCAAATTTGTTTTTTTCTTCATCGTTTCTGGTGGTCTTGTTCCTTCACCTACCGTGAGGACGATTGGCTCGTGTGTGTCGCCTCCTTCGGATGTTTGGATGTCGGTACCGCTATGTCTTTCAACACAGCGATATCTAAGACGTCGGGTAGTCCTCCATTGGGTGGGTAGTGCGTCAGTCTATGTGGTCCTATTGCTTGGTATGCCGGATATTTTTCTATTATTTTTTCCAAGTTTCTTCCTTGTCTGTTTCTTCTAGTGCTGTACCACGCAGGAGACTTGGCATTTAGGTCACCTATGATTATGCTTTTTTTCCATCTGGGAGTACCGCCAACACGTCTTCCTCGTGTATAGTGGATTCAGGTCTTACGTATCCGGATATTATTCTAATATCTCCGTTTATAGTTTTCATTAGTACTATCTACGCTTCCATAGTTAGTAAATCATCCGGTGTGATTATTTGGCATTGGCATAGCTGTTTTTTCGTTAAGATCGCTGTGCCGCCGGATTGTCCGTTTTAATAATTTCTATAAACGTTGTAGCCTGGCCAGGTGAATCTGTAGTAATACCCCGGTAATTTTGTTTCTTGGAGCGCGAAGATGTCGAAATCCTCTTCTTCCAAGATTACTCCCATGATATTTTGGTTTGTTCTCAGTCCTCCTGTGTTCCACGATCCTATTTTTAATTGATGGGGAAGGTTGTCAGCCATTAATTACCTCGTTGTGTAATTAATGTCGTTAAGATCGTTTGCATTGTTTGCAACATGCTCAGAATGTCTGCGTTTGGGGCGACACTCGGAGTGGGTGCATTTTTCGCCTCTTCGGGCGCTTTCCTTGTTGCTTGTGCAAAGCTTACTCCTGGTGTTACTACACTTGGTCTTGGGGCTGGGCTTTTCTCCGCCTTCTTTGGGTTTTTGGGACATCCCCTGTAGTTGGCGGGGTGATCTCCTTCGCAGTTTTGGCATTTGGGCCTCTCTGTTTGGCTCAGGGTGCAATTCACTGCCCTGTGTCCTCCGGCGCATCTCACGCAGTGTAAATCCATGTAAGTCCATCCATTGTAAGCCTTTTCTTCTGTGGGCTTTATCACTACCATGTAGATTGGTAGGTATTTTCTTGTTCCGTCTTCTTTTTTTTGAGTTCGGCTTGGGATGTATATGTATTCGATATCCTCTTTATCATTGGCCATGATGACCTGGTCATCTGCAAATTGTAACTTACATGTATCTCATGTATCTCCCAGGTCTATTCCCATACCCTGACATTTACGTTTCCACAAACTTAGTTCTTTTGCAATGTATATATTAAATGGGGTGGGGCACATAGCACCCTTGCGTAGTCCTTTGTTAACAAAGGCTTACAAAGGTTAACAAACACTTACATTATTCTTTTTTGTATTTATGTACGCTGTTGTCATAGTACCTACTTGTAGATGACACAGAAAGAAGTTTGATAAATACATTATGTGGACAGAATAAGAAAATTAAAAATGAATATTAATGTAGGAAAAAGGAATGTCATGGTGGAAAATTGGAAAGAGAAGGACACCACAAAAAAATGTAAATATTTAGATCTCGAAACTGTAACGACTTATGAATATCTAAGAAGTATTATAGGTAAAGATGGAAGAAAAGAGTTAGAATTAACAGATGGAGCAAAAAATCTAATAACTTATACTACGCATGGAGCCTAATATTGGGAGAAACGGAATTGACGAAGGGTATAAAATTAAGAATGTGTAATTCAAAAGTGATGCCAATAATACTGTAAGCAAGTGAAAACTGGTCAGTGCAGCAGAACAAATAAGTAAAATGAGTGCAATACAGAATAATAAAAGAAACCAATAATGAATAAAATAAAGTACACTTAATGATGAACGAACAGAATAGATTGAGGAAGCTAGAAAAATAATAAAAAAGGAGGACCTAGGAAGAAATGGACTCAACGATTAGCAGAAATAAGAAGAGAAGTAAGATCAAGGAAATGACCGGAAATAGAAAAGAATGGAAAAAATATGTGAAAGAAAATACAGAAAACTAACTCAAAACCGACACCCCTGAGGGCGGTGGAAAGAAGGGACGAGAGAACGTGATTTCCTGTAAAAACTTTCATCCATAATAACGTTTATTATATCACGAAATATTTGTACAATATGTATATAATAACAATATAACTGCTATAATTTCAGTTACCGATTTACTCATGTTCAATTTTCTTATTTGGATATTAACGTTTTTATGTCACAAAAGTTCATATTTCAATCTTTTCTACATAGCGGTCAATAGACTATTTGACAAAATCTTTCAGTTTAATTCATCAGTTGAGTTGAAATACACAATTGACTAGACTATGAATCCAAACACGAGATACTCCCGATAGCGCACAGCTTGTTCTTCTCCTTTAACTTCTTCTTCTTGTACATTTATTTTGTAATCGGCCGAAGAAAGTGTGAACAGTCAGCTGGCGGAGTGTCGGGCTTGACTGAGATTGGCGGCAGGGGGCCCTTTGTGTGCTAACTGTTGGGGCCGGGCCCTAAGGGCGGACGCTTATATATGCACATATATTTTATTTGTATCTGCTTGTACCGAAAAGAAACTCGAGTTGGTTGCCTTTACGATATGCCTTTTTTGACGTTAATTGGTCGGTGGATAGTTACTTGAAGGGTTGTTTTATAAGGTTGGGTAAGAAAACTGTTATGGTAAGTGGAATAACGGTAATAGGAGGGTTTTTACTTTTAAAATGACGCTAATTTGAATAAGTGCATTTTAATAATGCGGTTGAGAGGGAGAAACAAACATGATATGCCAAAGAGGAAGAGTTCTTTTATTAGAAAGCAAAAACAGAACTCACAATAAAATTTAGGTCAATATAGAACAGAATTTCAAAATTAATAGGAAAAATATCAAAAGTAATGATCATTAGCGAACAAGATTTAACTTTGAGATTGATCAAAATAACAGAAAACGTAGAGAATATAAATTATTAATAAAAAACTAAAAAATAAAAAAAAAACAAAGTAGACTATAAAATACAGAATCTAAAGGCATCAAAATTGTATCAAAAGATTTCATTCTTATGAAAAAAGAGATATCACAAAAGATAAAATCAAGCATATAGTATAATATAATAATATCGGAACTAACAAAAAGATAAAAAAAGAAAATGTCGATATGGAATTGGTAAAAAACCTTTGAGTTACCTACCAGAAAAGATAGACTACGCAATGATACCATTAGAGAATACGTTGCCTATGATAAAAATATATAATCGACTCAGATCATATGAATAATTAAGCAAATATGAGAGACAAAAAGTTCAATGAAAGACAAACAGAGAAACATGCAAAACCCCGGATGAGAGTATGAACGAAATCCTAACAAGTAAAGTAGTTCAAGGATAAAAATAAAATACCAAACATAAACGAAATTAGGAATTTTACCGCATACACTTAAAGATGGACAAGAGAGATTCTGTTGAAATACTTTTAAATGGAAAATGACAAGAAGACTACTACAGGAGAATAAGGAATAACTGCTATCTTGTCTTCTTATAGTTTCTTATTCGAATATCAACTACGATCATTAAGCTTTGATTAATTGCAACTGAGACCAGTATTTGTACCACATACTGAGAATGAAACTTTCTCCAAATCATTTTCACGGAATAATCAGTACAATCATAATTTTCAACATGTAAACATTTGAATGTAGATAACTTGAACAAGATTTGAGAATTTTTGCTTCTCTTAATAATAAAGGGCGAATTCTTATGACTATCGGCGATAATAAAAAGATCATAGAATGAAGTCATACATTTTTTCAACGATACTTTCCCTAAAAAAATATTTTATCCATAGGGAAAGTATTGTAAAATACTTTGATGAAAAGTAAAATATTGTTACGAAATCGCACATTGTAGCCATCGAAGCCGACCCTGTCTAATCCGATATCTGAAAGTTCAAATTTTGGAAGAACTATTTTTTTGTGAATGTTTTCATAGAGATATTTCTAAAAAGGTCGATTGTTTGTTGAGAGCCGCAATCTAGAAATTTCAGGAATCCGAATGTTCCAGAAAGGGTTTTAATATATAAGCGACTACCTGCGAACTGTGAGGTCAGACTACATATTAATCAAGTCGAGGGCAGAGCAAGTGAACTGCGTTTAAATTAAAATAGTGGACAGTTTTTTAATATACATAAATTTGCAGTTGTGTGTACAGAGTTATTGGTTATAATTTGACCACCCCTTTATTTCGCTCATGCATACAGTTATAAAAAAAAGTTTCAAATAAAAGTTGTAGGAGTATTAATAGATTTTAATAAAATATACTTTGTATAACAGTAACGTTTTTGCATTACGGGGTATAAAATAAGAATATATAATTTTAAATAGAACACCCTGCATATTATGGCATATTCGGAAAGGGCTTTTTTTCTCATAACAAAAATATATACTTTTATAGGTCTAGCTTTTATATTTTCCAAAATAATTGGCAGTAAATTCCTAAAGTATTTAAGTTAGTATCTAGTTAATAAACGTAGTTGGCTATGCATGCAATATTGTTGATATAGGTCAAGCTCCGATATTGCTAGTGTTACTGGCCACAGTAAGCCATTTCGGAACGCTTGAGAGTGGCAGTAATCTTAAACTGCAAATTCATTTCGGAACAATTCGGGCAGTAGATCGGTGACAAGCTTTGGTTGTACAGAAAATAACTTATTCCTATTGTTTTCATGTTTATTGAAACGATTGAGAAAATGAAGCGTATCTTATTGTATGAAATATTAAGTAATAGCGATTCTGAATAATCAGAAAAATCAGATAGCTCAAGTACCTCAATCTCTAATGAACCTATATGGAAGGTTCCAAAAATTTAATTACTATGCTTCCCAAGATTAGAGGACCTATTAAAAGAATTCCACGATATCCAGATATTTTCAAACTACATTTCAGGTACGTAATGAAAACTCGGGCAGTTTTGAAGCTCTCTCCTGATGGCCTACAAATATCGCCTAGCAAAATTCGCATTTAAAAAAAATCATTCTTAAACTGGGGTAGCTGCATCTATATGAACAACAATGGAGAACAAACCTTGAAGATTAGCAGCGGTTTCAGCATCAACTTCTACGCTAAAATCTTACAGTAAAACTTTATACATTTTATATATTTTTTAATCTATAACATTAACAACTTATCATTCATGTACTGTCAGCTGTCACATTACTGCCACTACATGACCATTTCTGTTAAAGTAGCACCAGTAAATTTTTTAGTCTCTAACAGGGCTTCTTAGAAAGGGTCGTGAAAATATTGCCAGTGAATTTCAGTAAAATTGGAACGGCTAAATTTACTGGGCAGTACTGTTCGGGAATATCGGAACATGGCCATAATCTGTCAAAATTATAAACTAACGTAACAAATACAACTAATTGCTAGCTATATTTTTCAAAAATGGATTATATGGCTTCTGAAAAAGTATAAATATTTGCTGTCTATGTCAAAAATAACAACAATAAACGTGCTGCAAGACGAGAATATCTACAGTTGTATCCAAATCGACGATGTCCTAGTATAAACACATTTGTAAATATTTACCATCACGTCAATGCCTTACATAACTTTTTGAGAAAGAAACGTATTGCCACAGTAAATGAAGAAGAACAGTTGAATATACTGTTATACTTTGAAGGTAAAATAATACTTATTATTCAATTAATATTAAATTACCTAAAAATATATTCTTAGAATAAGACACATCAAAATATTAATTATTTTTATTTTAGTGAATGCAGAGAGTAGTATAAAAAAAGCTTCTGGCGAATTACAGACAAGTTACTATCGAGTTCAAAAAACACTAAAAAATAATAACTATCGTCCTTACAAAATTTTACCAGTACAGGAACTATGTGAAGAACATAAGCGAAAACGATTGGAATTCTGTCAATAAATGATTAGAAATTTAGACGACAACGAAAATTACTTTGAACAAATTATTTGGACGGATGGATCAAGTTTCTCTAGATCAGGTCTGTTTAACAGAAAAAATAGATGTTCGTGGGAACGAAAAAGTTTTAGGAAATACAAAATTAAACAAATTAAAAAATCAGGTCGAAAATCTATTCATGTCTGGTATGGAATTTTTTGGGGTAAAATAGTTGGGCCAATATTCTATAATTTCACTTTAACGTGTCAATTATATTTCGATGACATTCTGCCACAAATTGACGATTTACTTCAGGAATTTCCGCTTAATGTCATAATATGGCAACAAGACAGAGCACCTCCGCATAATGTGAGAGAAGTGCGAGAACACTTAAATAGTGAGTTCGCAACTTGGGATAGGTACCTAATGGTGACACGATTCAATGGCCGCCAAATAGTCCTGATTAAACGCCTTTAGATGGCTTTTTATGGAGCTATTTAAAAGAAAAAGTTTATTCTGATACCAGTAATAGTATTGCAATAATTAGAGAGAAAATTGAAGTTGACTAGAACTTCTTAACCATCGAAATAGTAATAGCTTAAAATTTATGAAAATATCAAATCGGTTTCTATTTTGTAATAAACACTGTATTGCTTTTTATGTTGTTTCCTATTGTATTGTATTTCGTAATAAAGACTATATTGTTTTTTATGTTCTTTGTTAATATCACACCCAGTCGCCTATTTTTTGAACATTTACTGTCTATTACTTTAGAAGTTACTTAGTTTTGACAGATAATATCAACAAGTGCAGTAAGCCATGCATATCCAACTAATTTTTTTAGCTAAATACTAACTTAAATACTTTAGGAGTTTACTGTCCATTATTTTGGAAAGCATAAAAGCTAGACCTATAAAAGTATATATTTTTGTTATGAGAAAAAAGGTCCTATCCGAATATGTCATAATATACAGGGCGTTCTATTTAAAAAAAATATTTTTATATTATACCCCGTAATTCAAAAACGCTATTGGTGTGCAAAGTACATTTGATTAAAATTCATTTATATATACTCCTACAACTTTTATATAATTTTTTTTCTTGTATCTGTACGCATAAGAGAAATAAAGGGGTGGTCAAATTATAACCAATAACCCTGTACATGAATTAAGTATATGTGAATAGATACGAGTATGAGTACATTGAGTAAGTAGATATACCATATGTATAAATTTATCTCAGCCGTTGTGATAAAAAACTATTTAAATAAATAAGAAAAACATTACATTGGTGTCAGGTGTGGGGAAATATACATAAATTGGTACGTAAAAATGTCTAAGAGACGAAGTTACCTAAAAGTAACGGAACTAAAAGCAGAATTGGAATGGAGAGTGGATTAGTAGAAATACTAAAAACGGCACTGGAAAGTGACGGCTTGGATCCAGAAACATTTTTATTCAAAGACGGGGCTTCCACTTTAATCTCGACTACTTCTGCAAATATGAAGAATGCTATTTTTGCTATGAAGAACGATATTTCTGCTATGAATAGCAATATTTCTGCTACGAAGAACAATATTCCTGCTAACACAGACAATATTTCTGCCGATTTCTTATCAATGAAAAATGACATTGCAGCTGACGTTGAAAATAAAATTTCGTCTCTAAAATCTGAAATCGAGAATAAGATGTCAACAATGGACGAGAAAATCGAGAATAAGATGACAACAATGGACGAGAAAATTAAGGAGCTAGAGGGAAAGTTGGCAGATTTAAGAACCCAAGACTCGCCATAAGAGGAAAAGATTATCGAACATATAAAACCCTGCAAGCCAGAAACACACCGCAAGATAGAAGATATTGGCACTTTTGCACGTGTCCGTAAGACGTAAAGATATCGTGGAACAATGACGTTAGCAGTTTGAAGCAGCCGATAGAGTGAATAATTGGTCCGTTAATGAGAAGGCAGTGAACTTAACCACCGTGCTTCGGGGAGATGCCTTAGATGTACTTCAGACGATACCCCTTGAAGAAACGGATGACTTCGAGCAGCAGAAGAAGAGGTTGGACATGCGATACGGTGACGAACATCTAGAACACTTGTACCGATTTCAGCTGAAGAATCGAAGGCGACAACGAGACGAAACGCTTCAAGAGTATGAGCTGGATATTGCCCGACTAGTTCGGTTTGGTTATCCATCAGCACCAGAGAATATGATGGGCATGCAGTCCATTATTGACGACTTATGTCACCACGATACGGAGAGGAGGCTTAGACTGTCCCATCTAAAATCCTGGTCGGTGTATTAACCGCTGCTCTTGAATGTGAAGCAGCCACGAAGGCTTTGAGATACAACAAAGGTAAGACCATGCAAGATGAAGGTGACGATGACAGAATTGACCAGATCGTCAACTTGTTAAAAGGTATGGTAGAGAAGAAGCCGAAGAAGATCAGATGCTATAATTGTGACGCAGTTCGTTTAAGCGGCGGCTTATGACTTCTGCAAGTCAAGATCCTCTCTTGAACAGCCACGAAGGATTCGAGGTACAAAAAAGTTAGGACCACGGAAGAAGAAGGAAACAAAGGCACACTGAACCAGATCGTCAACTTGGTAACGAGTATGGTAGACAAGAAGCCGAAGATCAAATGCCGGAAGTGTGATGAGCTAGGGCATGTGTGCAGTTCGTCTAACCGACTTCTGCATTCCAAGAACTCCAGTCACAGTGAAAACTAAACAGGGGCGAATATCGAGCTAGTGTGAGTCACCGAAACGCATATTCCCTGCAAAGAAGGTCATGCCCAGCAGACTATTCTCACTGCAACAAGGTGCAATCTAAGGAAGTTGCAGTTTCTCGAACTACAGTAATAAACGAAGAATGGTCACCCACCAGGATCAGAAAAGATCAGGAGATGATCCTCGCCTAAAGATGATGCGGCAATGGTAGGAAGAAAATCGGCGACTTACCTGCAAGAAGTGTCAATGTTTTCACCGACAGTAAAGGTATATATTGGGCTCAGTGAGACTCCCTTGTCCAGAAAGAAGGCCTGTTTGAAAGAATCCTTGAAAACTATTATGGTACCGAAGACGAGAGTAGCTGAGGTACTCAGGAAGTTACACGATAGTCCAACTGGCGGTCATCTGGGATTGAATAAAACCCTTCTGAGAGTCCGTGAATGGTTTTATTGGATAAACAGCTCCGACGATGTGAAGGACTGGTGTAAGAAATGTAATACTTGTGCTAAGAGTAATGGACCACATCGCAAGAGAAAGGCACCCATGAAACAATATAATGTTGGAAGCCCTTTCGAAAGGATTGCTTTAGATATCAATGGACTATTTCCGACGACAGAAAATGGTGGTAAATACATTTTGAGTGTAATGGATTATTTCACAAAGTGGATGGACATTTACGCGATCCCGAAGCATAAGGCCACAACTGTCGCGGATGGCTTGGCGACAGAGTTTATCAGCCGATATGGAGCGCTCTTGGAAATTTGTGACAAGCTGGGAATAAATAAGACCAGGACAGCAGCGTTGCATCCACAGTCAGATGTAATGGTCGAGATAATGAACAGGACTATTGGAAAATACCTGTCCAAAGTAGTTTCCAGCCACCAGAAAGACTGAGACCAGTATCTCTACCTATTTGCATTGGCTTATCGATCTACCATCAATGAGTCCACCAGCGAAAATCCTGTTTGGACGCGAACTGAGGCTACCTTGTGACCTAGCCAAAAGGCAGTTTCAAAGAAGGGGACAGAACCCGAGAAGGAGAAAAGGTTTTCCTCCAAAATTACAGGAGTATTTGGAAGGTCCGTACTTACTCAATAAAAAGATCAATGACGTCATCTATCGTATAAGTAAGATCCCCAATAGAGAACCGGAAGTAGTCTACCAAAACCGACTAGTACCATTCAAAGTAGACCATGATAAAGAGAAAGGAGTGAACCCTATCTGAGAAGAGCTTGACTCTCTCTTCGATGAATTTATGGGCGCATATGGAGGTACCCAGAAATATAGATATGGTGTCACTACAGAACAATGACAAGATTGGTTCACGCTCCCGAAAGAGTATTCACTGGCATACAACATCTCCGACAGTATCAAAAACGCACAAAGGTTGGCAATTGTCTTTCGAAAGAAATTTGGGCAATTTGAAAAACTAGAGGCCTTCCATTCATCTGGATAATTGGAATTTTTCAAAATCAGGTTGAAAATCATTGTTAAAGGCTGAGCCAAAACTTAGCTGCAATCTTTAATCAGGAAGGCAGGTATACCGTCTATTCCAGCAGGGGTTTTTGGTTTGTACGAAGATGTATAATACGTTTCACGATATATGGTATTGGCTTAACGATTATAATAAAACCAATTAGACCCTTAGTTGTAAAGCCCGAGAATGTCCATCATAAATGTAAATGGACCGGATTGTATTATAATAATTTGTAGGTATAATATTTATACATATAAGAAGCCCGATGAAGAATACATTTAAAATACTGGTAATTTAAGGAAATGATCTTCGCATCACAATAATATGAAAGCAGGTAATTTTGTCTCTCAGAAAGGGATTATAGAGGATTACGTCTTACGCTTCATGTTAATTTAGCCTTTGTATTTAATTGGAAATGTTCACTTTTGTTACGGCGTGCAATAATTTTGAAATATTTATATATTATTGCAGATATTTATAGCAAATATTTTATATCCCAACGTTCGAAATAAGCAATATATGGCGTCCGTGGATAAAAGGTATTAGTTTTTCTTCCAGTGGCTCGTTAAAGAAAAATCACTTATCTTGTGATGCGAAAATCATGGTAAAACATGTATATAGTTCCTTACTTCAGCAAGGATATAACGCGGGTGCTGCAGCAAGTTTAACCAGTAATTTGACGAAGGTGCCTCTTACTTCAGTTAGACGAAATCAATAAGAAAGCGTAAATATTCAGGTGTCACAAAATGTCTAGACGATTGGAAAAAAGATTTGATAAGGCGAAAAATCTACACTATGTACGATGAGCAGCGTTTCCCTACAATCAAAACTATAAAGCACTGGCTCATCAATGACGAAACTCAAATCTACTGTAGCCTCACTACTCTTTGGCGAGCTCTGTCTGTAATGTGCTTGAAATATCGCAAAATTAACAAGAGACAAGTAGTAATGGAATCAACACGTTTAATAAACTGGCGTTCTGAATATACAACGTCAATAAGAAAATATCGGTCTGAAAATCTCCCAATAATTTATCTCGACGAGACGTGGTTTGACACGCATGACACCCCTTCCTAGGGATGGTCTGATTCCTCTGATAAGTTAAAAACAAAAGCACCTTCAAATAAAGAGAAAAGAATCACAATATTTCACGCAAGATCAGATAATGGTTGGATCCCAAACGCTTTGTGGCTTTCTGCCAAAACATTAAGGATTATTGTGTTGATTATCACGAAGATACGACAGCAGAGCTTTTTGAAGATTAGTTTAAGAACTTTTTGTTACCCAACATTCCACCAAACAGCGGTATAGTAATGGACAACGCATGGTATCATAGTCGACAATTGCAAAAAAATCCTGGCTCAAATAATACGAAATTGCAGATTCAAAACCTGATGGCTGGAAATAACATATATTTTGAGGAAAATTATACAAATAAACAACTTTTACAAGTGCTGGAGTCGTTTTCTTTAAATAAAACGTATGTTTGTGATACAATTGCAGAAGAATTGGGACATAAAGTGTTACGATGACCTCCCTACTACTGCGTGTCCAATTCCATAGAGCATATGTGGTACCAGATTAAATAGAGCGTGCGCAGAAAAAATACTTCTCCGACATTAAGTGGTACTGTGGTAGAATTAATTAGGAACTGTCTGAAAGACATTGGAAAAGTTCTGTTAGTCATGTCATAAATCTTGAAAACTTGTACCTTTCTGTAAAATCAATTGCGCCAATTATAATTAATTTAGATGAGGATAGCGATAATTTTCTACACAATGGGATTAAACCAGGTAGTTTATTTCAGTTGATAAGCCAATACCATTTAGAGTGAAACTTATTATACCTGATAAGTTCAGAAAAATTAATGAATTTCTATCTATTCTATCTATCAACATCCGATTAAGTTGGAATTTCTACCACTATACCAATACTTAACACTACATGATGCATTTTACCTTTGGTCTCTTAATAGGATAACTTGGTTATCCAACCACGCGTCAGATTCTGTGTTTGTGTTGTATTAGTGGTAGTGAAGTCTATCAGTTTCTCTTCCCTAATCTAAAGATTGGCGTTCCAGCTATACAAGTGGCCTTGCCTTACACAGATACCAATGAACATTTATGGATAAATTCGTTGATCGTTCCAAGCGCTGTATTGGATTAAATAGATGACATATTAGCTTTGAAACTTGATATCATGCTTGTTTTATTGTATAACTACAAGGTTAGAAAGTTTTTACATCACGTTATGTAGTTGAACTAAGTAGTTATTGAGACAATTAGATATTTTCAAACTTTGTTCTATTTTCTTAATGTGATATATAATTAAATTCGTATTGAACAAAAATTCCAATCATAGCACAACATACGAGGTGAATTGAAAATTTAAGTGACTGACAACGTAATGAAAACGACGGACCTAGCTACACCACAATCTTAGTCCTTGGTATACCAAAATAGACTCATTTCTATAATTTGTATAGTTGAAACTACGTATATATTTCACCATGTACCATACGAGTGCACCAAGTAAAATTTACTCCCCCCACTATCTCGAGTTATCAGATTTGGAAAAAATGCCTAAACATGTGAATTTTAACCTAGAGGGGGCTACAGTTTTATAGTAATTACAAACTTCTTTTTCCATTTGTCTAGCGTCCAGAACTAACGCTCGTAACACCTTAAATGGCAAGTAACACATCATTTTGAAGCCGCTTTCATTATCTGTGCATACCCGTTCGTTTTTTTTTTATTTTGAATGACTTTTTTTTGAGAAAATTGCTTAGATTATTGTGAAGAAAACAACAGTAGTTCTAAAAAAACAATTTAATTTTAACGAATATACTACTGCCAACCTTCAACTTTCAGGTAATTGTACATCCTGTTTTCAAATGCTTTTCTAACTTTTCGCAACATTTCTTGTGTAATTCTGTCACGAATCTTCGTCGAAGGTATTGAAGAGATTTATGTGGTGTAGCATAAATTTTGGACTTTAAGAGGCCCTACAAAAAAATGCATAGGAGTTGAATCAGGCTATCCAGCTGGCCATTTGATAGAACCTCTACGGCCTATCCATTGTCCAGGAAAACGAGCATCTCAAAAGTTGCGAGCTCGTGCATCATAGTGTGGAGGTGCTCCATTCTGTTGAAAAAAGTTAGTTTTCACGGATATTTACATCATCCACCAGTGTTTGACTTATTAAAGGATCAGTAAGGTCTTCTAACAGTCCAAGTAAATGTCACCATCAAATTCACATGACCTTCATTGAAAATGTGTAGGTTGGTATCACTCCAATAACGATAATTATGCCTGTTGACTTCACTATTCAACGTAAACGTACATACTTTAATCAGAGAAATAAATGTTGTAAAGTAAACCTGCGTAATCATTCAAGCGCTGAGTGAAATTTTCGCAAAACTGTAGACGTCGATCCGGATCCACTTGTATGGAAAAATGTATGTTTTTTGACCATCCGCTGAACACTACTGCTTGATACACCAGATATATGAGCGATTTTTCTCAATGATTGCCTGTTATCCGTTAGAAGATGACCTAGGCTAGCGCCATCTCTGATAGGACGCTCACGATCATGTCTTTGTTTGGAACAGAGTCAGTTTCTTCAATTTTTTTGATTAAAATTGTAACATACTGACGACTTACTTACTGTTCCACATGGTTTTGGTTATAGGGTCTAGCAGCCACAGTAGCAAACGCATTATTTTGATAGTACAGTTTTAACTCTTTCTTGTGTACAATAAATCATTTTTAAAATTGGAATTTTATTGATAACCAAGTTATTGGTCAAAAAGAACCGTGAATATACATGAAAATTTCACCTTTCATCACCTACAACCAAATTTTTTTGTTATTAGATAAATTAAATACAACAATAAGAGTAGATAAAAACATGTTTTACTCCATACATAACATAAAACTTGTTAAAATTTTGAACGAGAATGTTCAGGATTCTCAATTTCAAAAATCCTAATGATCCTGAAAGTATATAGTTTTTTCCAAAAGAGAATCGTTCAATATAAAAAAATAACAGGATTGCATAAACAATGAAACCAGCTTCAAAATGATGGTTACTTGACACCCCTAGCCATTTAAGGTTTTCCAAGGGGTAGTTCTGGGCGCTAAAGGGATGAAAAATGAAGTTTGAAACTATGATAAAAATTCAACCCCCTGTAGGTTAAATTAACGTGTTCTGGCATTTTTTAAAAATATTAACAGAACTCGAAATATTTTAGTTGACACACCCTATATATAATATGAAAGCAACCCAACGATTGTATGTAAGTGTAGTTTCAGTAGACTGTTTTTATAATTGAATACACAGTAGGAACCCTGTAACGATAGTCTACAAAGATATATTTCTGAGTACCATCGATTAGGTAAATTACAAAATTTGTGAACCAAATATTTTGAGATATTTTACATCACTGCGTTTCATATGAGTACTCTAATATTAAATTTTCATACAAAATTTTCATGGAATGTTTTTCATATTTTCAGAAATGTGCCTAGTTATTGACATATGTGTATAATTCTCAAGTTTCATTTAGATATAATCTTTTCACGTTTGAAAAATCAAAAATACACAAGAAAATCCGTTTAGCACTTCAAACTTGAAAACATAACTGAACAATAAACCTCAAAAGCCTTATGTCGGCACCATAGGGAATGATTCCCTTTGTTGGATGCAGTCCTCGAATAAACACAATGAAAATAAAGATCACAAATAAGTAACGTGGCCTATAAATATCTACTTTCTTTTCAAAAAATATCGTAAAAGATCTTAGCAAAGTGGCAATTTATTTCAAGAATCTTTTGTAGTTTGGTGCTCGTGCCTTCCAAATTTTTGAATGGTTTGCTGGGGGTTTTGTAGCACACCTATTGACTTTTCGAGTGGTTTTGTGTATAAAACGATGATTTTGTATTTAAGAGGTAGGTACCCCGTAAACAATTTGAGAAGTCGTTATTTGCAAGTTTGTAGCCAATTTACAATTTTTTTTATTTAATTGTTTGTATATGTATACAGTGCGTCCACAGAGTACCTACCGCATAAATTCATTATTAGCTAAACAGTAAGATTGTTAACTATTTTTTAAAATAATATTCTATGATACAGGGTGAATAACCTTTGAGTGATGACGTCGACAACAGTTTTTTTTTAAATGAAATAGCTCTCTTTTTTCAATCTGCTTCATGCTGGACAAAAACGCAAAACTTATTATTTACAAATTAATTGATGAAGAATAAACGTAGACACTAACAAAAACAAACCAAAGAAAATTTACAGTCAATGTTCAAATTGTTGTCCATTGACCTTCAAACAATTACTTAACCAGGTGATGAATTGTCTTCAGCATTTTGTAGCATAGCGTTTTCTGCCTGATACGGTCACGGATATTGTCAGGTTTGTTAGTGTTGACTTTAGATTTTAAATAACTCCATAAAAATAAGTCTAATGGGGTAAGATCGGGAGAAATAGAGGGCCGTTCCACTGTTCTCCTTCTTCCGATACATCGATTAGAAAATTTCTGTTTCAAAACTGGCGTACCGCTATGGTGAAATATGGCGGTGCGCCATCGTGTTGGAACCATACTCTGCGGTCTAAATTATTGGCAATTTGCATATCAGGGAAAAACTGGATAAAATCAGGAATTGATGTAGTTTGCTGAAAATCCAGATACAAAATATGGACCAATAACTGTATTTCTCACAATCCCAGCCAATACGTTGATTTTTGTGGTCTTTGTGTATGGTATTATTGCATCTAATTTGGATTTTCATCAGACTAGTATCGGATGTTTTGCCGGTTAACATGCCTGTTCCAATAAACTGTTACCTCATCCAAAAATAAAACGTTATCAATGAAATTATTATTGTTTTAATTCATTACGTACCTACTCACAGAATTCAATTTTGCGAGCACAGTCAACTTCTGCCAACACTTGGATGAGACGTACTTAAGGATGGTGTCACGCTTTTAAAAAATAAACGGTTTTAAGGATTAAAACTAACTTTTCCGCATCTGTGGCCCTGAACAATATTCTATCATAAAATTGTTACTTGTGTACACTTCGGGGGATGTGTCGTGCTAACAAACCAAAGTTCTCCAAAAATCACCAAAAATTCAGTATATCTGGATTTATAGGACACGCTGAACTCGCTCTAGTCAACTGAAAATCAATGGGGTACATCTGTGAGCCACCTTGAACAATATTCAATCATAAAATTGGTCACTTGTATATACTCCGGAGGCTGTATCGTGCTAACAAACTGAAACTTCTCCAAAAATGACAAAAATATCGTACTTAAACTAATGTAGCACCTGTTGTATTGGTTCCAGTGAGCTGAAAATCAATAGGGTTCATCAGTGAGATGCTCTGAATAATATTCAATCATAAAATTGGTGACTTGTTGAACTCCGGAGGCTGTATCGTGCTAACAAACTGAAATTTCTCAAAAAATTACAAAATGTCGTACTTCAAGTACCATAGCACCCGTTGTACTGGCTCTGTTTAACTGAAAATCAATAGGGATCATCTGTGACATGTCCTTAACAATATTCAATAATAAAATTTCTGACTTTCTGCACTCCGGAGGTTGTATCGTGCTAACAAGACATGTAAGGAAAAGTGGCCGACGACAACGACGACGACGACGACATACACACAGCATTTTACTTTTCCGCCTACCTATCTAATATGCGAGAAAAGTATTGGTTTACCCACAAAAAAGTTGGAAATTTGAAATTTTTTTTTGAGTTATTTTTACGTTATCCATCAACAACAACACGAAAAAACGGTTTTTAGAACAAAAATCCTGGGTGTATGTCGTCGTCGTCGTCGTTGTCGTCGGCCACTTTTCCTTGCAGAGCCAATACAACCGGCACTACAGTACTTTAAGTACGATATTTTTGTCATTTTTGGAGAAGTTTCAGTTTGTTAGCACGATACAGCCTCCGGAGTATATACAAGTAATGAATTTTATGATTGGATATTATTCAGAGCGTCTTAAAGATGAACCCTATTGATATTGAGCTCACAAAAGCCAGTACAACGGGTGCTGTGGTCCTTGAAGTACCAAATTTTTGTCATTTTTGGAGAATTTTCAGTTTGTTAGCACGATACAGCCTCCAGAGAGTATACGATTGATCAACTTTATGAATAAGTATTGTTCAAGGTGTCTCACAGATGTACCCTATTGATTTTCAGTTGACCAGAGCGAGTACAGCGGGTGCTATAAAACTAGATATACTAAATTTTTGGTTATTTTTGGAGAAATTTCGGTTTGTTAGCACGATACATCCCCCGAAGTGTATACAAGTAACAATTTTATGATAGAATATTGTTCAGGGCCACAGATGCGGAAAAGTTAGATTTAATCTTTAAAACCGTTTATTTTTCTAAAAACCGTTTTTCGTGTTGTTGCTGTTGGAAAACGTAAAAATAACTCAAAAAAAAATTCTAAATTCCAATTTTTTTGGGGTGTTCCAATACTTTTCTCGCATATAGAAAGGTTGGGCGGAAAAGTAATATTTGATACTGAAGACTTTCCAATATCCAAATCGCTAGATAATCCCCACACTGTACAGTGTGAGTCGTCTTTTGCTGACAAAATTATATCTTGCTTAATGTTTGCATTGAGAGGTTTATCTCTCCTCATTCCTAACGTGTCCTAATTCTCTGTAAGGTAAAATGGGTAATTACCGGCTCATACAAAATCGTAAGATAATGCCGGCCTAAATAGCTAGATCAATTTTGCGTACGATTTATTTACATTTATGGCAAAAGATTATGAGAACGGATCTATCTCCGGATAGGATCTATATTCGCGAATGAAATTATGCATTAAAAGTGGGAATGCTGGGACGCGCCACAGCAATTGCCAGTAGCAAATGTCAACTGAAAGGAACAACTGAACTTCTATTGAAATTTGCAATTTTTTTGACTTGATCTGTTAAGGAATTCTGACCAATAACTGCTTTTTTGATTTTGATTGATTAACAAAGGTCTATTAAATATATTTTTTACATTTTTTAAATGAAATTTTGTAGAAAAAATGGTGAAAATTGCATAAATAAAATAGGCCGGTATTACACTAATATTTTTACTTTTCCGCCCAACCTATCTAATATGCGAGAAAAGTATTGGTTTACCCCAAAAAAGTTAGAAATTTGAATTTTTTTTTGAGTTATTTCTACGTTTTCCATCAAAAACAACCCAAAAAACGGTTTTTAGAAAAAAAAATCCTGTGTGTATGTCGTGGTCGTCGTCGTCGTTGTCGTCGGCCACTTTTCGTTACATGTCTTGTTAGCACGATATAGCCTCCGGAGTGCAACAAGTCACCAATTTTATGATTGAATATTATTGAGAACATGTCACAGATGAACCCTATTGATTTTCAGCTCACCAGAGCCAGCACAACGGGTGCTATAGTACTAGAAGTACATTTTAGTCATTTTTTGAGAAATTTCAGTTTGTTAGCACCATACAGCCTCCGGAGTTCAACAAGTCACCAATTTTATCATTGAATATTATTCAGGACATCTCACAGATGAACCCTATTGATTTTTAGCTCACCAGAGCCAGCACAACGGGTGCTATAGTACTAGAAGTACATTTTAGTCATTTTTTGAGAAATTTCAGTTTGTTAGCACGATACAGCCTCCAGAGTGCAACAAGTCACCAATTTTATGATTGAATATTATTAAGGACATGTCACAGATGAACCCTATTAATTTTCAGCTCACCAGAGCCAGCACAACGGGTGCTATGGTACTAGAAGTACATTTTAGTAATTTTTTGAGAAGTTTCAGTTTATTAGCACGATACAGCCTCCGGAGTTCAACAAGTCACCAATTTTATCATTGAATATTATTCAGAACATCTCACAGATGAACCCTATTGATTTTCAGCAGACCAGAACCAGCACAACGGGTGCTATAGTACTTTAAGTACGACATTTTAGTCATTTTTTAAGAAATTTCAGTTTGTTAGCACGATACAGCCTCCAGAGTGCAACAAGTCACCAATTTTATGATTGAATATTATTAAGGACATGTCACAGATGAACCCTATTGATTTTCAGCTCACCAGAGTTAGCACAACGGGTGCTATGGTACTAGAAGTACATTTTAGTCATTTTTTGAGAAGTTTCAGTTTGTTAGCACGATACAGCCTCCGGAGTTCAACAAGTCACCAATTTTATCATTGAATATTATTCAGAACATCTCACAGATGAACCCTATTGATTTTCAGCAGACCAGAACCAGCACAACGGGTGCTATAGTACTTTAAGTACGACATTTTAGTCATTTTTTAAGAAATTTCAGTTTGTTAGCACGATACAGCCTCCAGAGTGCAACAAGTCACCAATTTTATGATTGAATATTATTAAGGACATGTCACAGATGAACCCTATTGATTTTCAGCTCACCAGAGTTAGCACAACGGGTGCTATGGTACTAGAAGTACATTTTAGTCATTTTTTGAGAAGTTTCAGTTTGTTAGCACGATACAGCCTCCGGAGTTCAACAAGTCACCAATTTTATCATTGAATATTATTCAGGACATTTCACAGATTAACTCTATTGATTTTTAGCTCACCAGAGCCAGTACTACAGTTGCTATAGTACTTTAAGTACGATATTTTTGTCATTTTTAGAGAAATTTCAGTTTGTTAGCACGATACAGCCTCCGGGGTATATACATGTGACCAATTTTATGATTGGATATTATTCAGAGCGTCTCAAAGATGGATCCTATTGATATTCATCTCACTAAAGCTAGTACAATAGGTTCTATGGTACTTGAAGTACCAAATTTTTCTAATTTTTTGGAGAATTTTCAGTTTGTTAGCAAGATACAGCCTCTAGAGTGTATGCAAGTGACCAATATCATGATTGAATATCGTTCAAGGTGTCTCACAGATGTACCCTATTGATTTTCAGCTGACTAGAACGAGTACAGCGGGTCCTATAAATCCAGATATACTACATTTTCAGTTATTTTTGGAGAAATTTTGGTTTGTTAGCACAATACATCCCCCAAAGTGTACACAAGAGACAATTTTATAATAGAATATTATTCAGGGCCACAGATGCAGAAAAGTTAGTTTTAATCTTTAAAACCGTTTATTTTTTAACTCAATCTAACTGCGGATTATTGAGCCGGAATTGCAAAAAAACGCAATTAGTTTCATTCAATTTTTTTCATATTTCTAGCAAAAAAGAAGCTTTTTTCCGATTTCTCTGTCTGGTGACATATACTCTGAAAAATATATGTAGAATTATTTTCGGCTGTTTACAAACAAAGATTCAGTGAAAAAATGCTGTCTCTTTATTTTTGACCCTCAACCAAAATGTTCTTATAGACATTGGATGTGATGTTCCTGTCCTGCCCTAAAGTTATACTTTGTTAAATGAATCTGCTCTTATTATTTATGACATGAAAAGTCAGAAAATGAATTCTTTTGGCATAAAAACCTAGACAGTTTAATTGGTACTAGACGAACAAGCCCCTGTCAACTATTTAATTATTGGAGCAGGTTTGTTATGAAATTTAATTAGTTGAATTGATATTGAGGACAAGATTATTGCAGAAGAACGTTTATGGTGTTATGAGAAATGCAATATTGATTGTCCTTAGAACGACTCAATCAATTTCCAAATTAGACTAAACTTACCTCGAACAACTCGACCGAAACAACCAAACAGACGCACAGTAAACTGCAAAATGCGAAGGTTGAATCCAAAGAAGTTATCAATCTCCAAGAAAGAATTTGATCTAGTTTCAGAGCCTTTGAAATATAATAAGATTGTCAAAAAGTCCATGGGCGAACCCTTAAATATGGTATCTATAGGAGGATAGCGATTATATGGTTATTACAAATTGTTCAAAACAATCTTCGTTAATTCACAATATCATCCATTACCAAACATAAATATTTTAATTTTCAGTTAACAGGAAAAGGAAACTTTAAAAAATAGATTTTGTAAAAACACCTCAACAAATTCCAATAGTTCTAGATGATATCAAGAAAGCAACGATTATAACTCCCATTTCATTATTTGAATATTTGAAAATGCTTTGGACTAAGGACTTTGGACAAGATTGGTAAAGTATGTAGGTACGTTGAATCACAAGAGGAACGGATTTCCATACATATATGATTTTTATCGTCGCTTCTAAAGCTGTCACACTGTACTTAAGCATATCATTATCAATTCTGAAAAGTCTAAGCTTGGGAAGTCATTCACGGAATTTTTAAGTTGCTCTGTAAATAATAATGGCAATTGATTTTCTACGATCACTTTTCTTTTTCTCATGTTATCTTTTTCATCATATTATAGAAGGTTGGCCACAACTTCGGCAAATAAATCCCTCTCTTGTGCAATTCTGAGTAGTGTCTTATGTCAGTCTCTCACATTCTTCAATTATGATCATTCTCTCCTGCACGGACCTTCTGCCATCATTATTATTCTTAAAAATTCATAAATAGCACCTCTGTATATGAGTACCTTGCGTTTTTTGACCATATCAAGTATATCTCTATCCACTTTCATTTTTCGTGAGACAGTTTCATTGGACATATGCTCGGTCCATGATATTTTGAGCATTCTACGCATTACCCACATCTCAAAGGTTTCCAATCGACGTATCGAGCGATCAACTAAAATGCCAACATTTCCAATTTCGTAAAAGATCTTCTCCATTGACTAAATAGTTGACAGGAACAAATAGCTAGATTAATTATTTGCCCACAAAACATCCTGCTTACTTCATCGACCAGGTTATCTTCTGTGTCGAAACTAGGGATACATTTGTAAAAATCGATTAGATATGATCGGTAAAAAATTGTGAAGTTTTAGTTTATAAATCCAGATACTTGGATATTCTACACACGATGTATAAGCAAAGACTATTCAGACCTATGTATTTTAGTTAACGAAATATTCAATTTTGACAGCTGACGGCGATGGGATTAACAATTTAATAACAATATTAATGATTATATTGTGGTTTTCATTTGTAACGCGATGTTCCATATTTTATTTGATCATCCACGTATCAATTTTGCCAATGGAATGGAACTATGCATTTCTCAGCACGTTAAACTTATAACACAAGATGTGTCATATTTTAAAAATACTCGTATATTCATTTCAATTTGAAAATGACAAAAGTAAAAATAACGAGAATACAGGCGAATCAAGCTGGTTCATAGAAAATCAATTGCAATCCTGATATTTCCATAATAAACAAAAAATATGTTTGAGAAAAAAAGTGACAAAAATTTCAGTCAAAGATATAAATACATATATTTGAACAGAATAAAAAAACAAATCTGGTGGTGAATATATGGGTATGAGGTACCAACAAACAAAACAATTGATAGACATCCGTATTTCTCACACCCTTGTAAAGCCAATATGTTCAAAAGTGTTTTATAATAGAGTGGGCTGTAACAATGGGTGTCACGTCAAACGGGGACAAGGGGAATGACTTCTCTTACATTGTGGTCTTGTAACAACCACCGAATGATGAATGTTTGAATGTTCGAAATGTTGCAGACCCCTATACGCATCATTACACCTTAACGGATACTAAAAGAGAGACAAAGTTTAAGAGAGAGAGTCTAACATAGGGATTAACAGATTTTTTTGAGCCGATAATAAGATGAAATTATTCATATTAAGAGATTAATTTCACGAAAAATGATCTAAATGATCGTTTCTCATATGTTGGGTCATAGATTTCCATTTCAATGTGTAAAAAATCAGTATGCATCTAAAATAAAATCAACAAAATCTTACTATATTTATCACATATAAGAAAAACGTAATTGTAAGGACGATTTATACATATATCCATGCAAAAATATGAAGTAGCGATGAGCACCAATGGTAGATCTGTGGCGATTTAGAAGTTTGATACATTTTTATTAATGCTACAACTAGGATACGCCTACTAAATTATTGTGTGTCAATGGCTTCTTGTTCCACCTCTTAGGTATATTAGGCGTTAGACTGGTTCTTGACCGATCTCTCTTTTTTTCTTTTTTTTCAGTTCTGTAGGCGTATTTGAGATGTAGATTGCGAGCTGTCTCACCATCTGCTGGTGTCCTGGAAGTCTTTTGTCCATTGGTTTCAAATCTCTCGCTATTTGGATTTGTCACTCGAAGCTCAAACTGTGAACGTTCTGGTTCCACTCACATCTCATCTGTCTTCACCGCCGCAAAATATTTTGAATGTTACAAAGATCTCTTATTTGACTGTAGGTACTCTGTCTCATAATGTTTTTTCAGCTATTGATCTCAACCTATTCATTTCTATTGTTCTTTAAGTCTTATTCGTTTCGCTGTGTCGGCTCAAGTCTCGATGGAGTCTCACATGATTTATATGTGCGTACTTACTCGTTTAATCTCAAATCTTTATTTTTGCAGATGACGTCTTGTGAATATCTTGATGTATAAGCTTCTCAACTGGCTCGTTTTGCTCTCAATTATTCAAATTTTGATCCTTTTTCGATTGCGTTGTTAATTATGGTTTTACTGTGACTTAAAGAAACCATACCAGAAGAATACACTACATATGCGTTTGACAGAATCCAAAAAGGAAAGAAGATTAAGAAGAATGTAAAAAGATTTGCGGAGAACAGCATGGTGATAACATGTACTGAGTGGCCTCAGAAATGCAAAATCTCTTGGTTGCATTTTATGTGTGCAGTGAGGAGGAAAGGAAAGTATAATAACTCCATTTTTACGTGCCAGATCAATTACTTTCAAATTTTTAGTGTGACTCACATGCCGATCCAGAAGCAGCAGCACATTAATTAGTAAGAGTGAAAATCTGATGAACTTTTTGAACCAAGTCAAAAATATTTCATATGTTATACAGCCTCGAGCAATGTAAACACTTTCAGTACCTACTGGTATGTGATCTAACAATTCTGGTTTCATTCCTTGTCTCGGAAAAATCATCAGTGGATATATGTAGGTTCAAGCAGCGTTAAAACATATTTCTACTGTAATAGTCTGACCTCGTTCTGTAGATGATAACGAGCCTACTTGTTTTCGTTCTTTCATGGCCAATATTTTTCTCTTAGTTTTAGATACAACAGAGATACCAGTTTCGTCACAGTTATATATTTTGTCAGGAGTTAATTTATAATTGTCATAAATCTCTCCAAGCAGCTGGCAGAATTTACTAACGGCCACTTTTTTATATCCTATTGCTCTAGCTGCTGATGTAGTTTCGGGCTTACGAATGGAGGAATCTGGATGACGCCGTAAGAAAACTTTGAGCCAGACAACCCCAGCCATCGACTTGTCAGTATTAAAATTGTGCGCCTTACCATTTTTCACAGCCAGTTGATATGCTTGACGTCTCAGATCGAGAGTTGTCACAGTTCTTTTACTGCACAAGTTTCGTTATTTTTTTTTACTAATAGTAGACTTTGTTATGAGATTTTGTCGGGATATTAATTATTAAAGATTATTCAAATTGAACTAGTTTATTCAATCATAGCCATATTACCATATTATTTACAACGGAGATATTGCAAATTTAGCTTTTATTAAGGATTTCAAAAACATGAAAAAATAAAGGGTGATCCATTTGAAATAAGAAAGTTCTTTATATTTGCAGAAAAACGAAATATCTGACAACATAATATCGGCCATATTACAAAACCCTTACAATCCAAAATTTATAAAAAGCGTGCTAACCGTTTCCCAGATTATTGAGGATTTCCATATTTAGAACTCAGAATGTACAATTACAATAATATTATTAATTTTATATTATCAAGAATAACACGTGTATCAGCTAAATAATTTAAACGATTTTAAAATATTCAAAATAACCTCATTACATTTTCTTTTATTAATGTGACTCGTGAATTTTTGTGACATTTTCGCATAGTTACTTTAGTTTGGGACTTTTAATTAGTTGGTAGTATCATGAAGTTACACCAACGTCATTGATGACGTGCAACATTATTTGCATTAGAAGCTCTGAACCATAGAGAAAGTAATAAGAGAGTGTTAGTTCCCGTACAAACAGCTGGCATCGCGTCGATCTGAGCGCACCCCTTGCGGGGGGCAAAACTAATTCTTACAGGCGGGATATTTAAATTTGGTAGTTTGGATTATTGGTAGGTAAATTTTATAGTTTGTCTTAAAATTGTTTATTATATAATTATTTCATTTCAAAAAATTATATTTCATTTTTTGTAATGAAATAATTATAATAAACAAGATTGAGACAAATAATTTAGATAAATAAGAAAACAGCAAACATTTCAATTTTTTATTAACCTGCACATAATATAAAAAAAATATTAATCACAATTGCATATTTCTACTAAAATTACATTACATTATATTTAAGAAAATTAATCCAATATCACATCACACATTGGTATTTTAAAATTATTGACAACAAAACCAACAAGCATTTTAATAAAAGGAAGTTAAAAACTAGATTCTCCATATCCATGAAGACAGGAACAGGTCTGAAACAAAAAGTAAATAAAAAGCAGTACGTTTGAAGTAACAAAAAAATATTTTTGTTTGTTAGTCCTCTTACCATCATTATATTTGTCAATTAATAAGGGAACACAAACTTTTATGAGTTGAGAAAATACGTATGATTTATGTTCTAGACAGATGAATAAATCAAAATTTATATGACCTTTTGCAAAGTGTTATTTTTTTCAGTAATATTTTCTACATGAACGAAAAGTGGTGAAATATGATAACAAAGTCATGCAGTATTGAAAGAAATTTAACAACTTCTCTGTACACAAATCAGACGTATTTTATCATCATTTTCTTTGAAGGAAGTGAAACCACGGCGGTGAACAACCAAAATATCTCTCTGCAAATTAGCCTTACATGCTTCGCAATTAAAAGTTGTACGAAACTAGAAACATAGCTTATGATGAAAATTTGAAAAATGTTTTGTTCTTAAACCCAAATTGTGAAGTGGCCAAAAATAATTACTATTAACAATTTTTTACAATACAACTATGACGAATTATACCTGGTAATGACATTTCAAAGGTTCACTTACTTTTATTTACTTTATTAGAACGGGAAACCTAAATAAATTGAACAAAACTATACTAATTTTACTCATCCTTAGAACTTGTAACCATAACCAATATAACTATATTTTCAGTATTGACACTTCACTTTGACAAACACAAGCCGTATTCACACAAACCAATGTAATATTGATTTTGTATATTTTCATTTTTAATGACTACTATTATGTTTCATAATATTTATTCACAGTCAAGGCAATATATTGAAATTCATTGTCATTTATAATATTGTATATTGTTTTATTCTATTTTGTTTATGTAAAACAGTCTTGTACTTCGCGCAATTGTAGAGACTCCATGCGCGGTTGGCGGCGCAGAAACGTTGTGCCATTTGCCGCCTATGCATCAAACCTTAGACTAGGAAAGAGAGGGGACTCGTAACGCTGTCGACTATTGTGATACCAATGCCCACCAATTCATAAACTTCATTATCGTTATATGATAGTTCTAAAGGACTAAAATTTTTATTCTATAAATTAATCTTTATACATGGGAAATTTAAAAATAAAACTATATTGATTTATTTAACTTATATCAAAATTGTAGGCATTAGTAATTAGTGATTATGATCTTTTGGGGTTAGGAATTCAGAGAAACTGAACAATAAATTCGTTAATTTTCAATGAAAAAGTTTCGTAATGTCTTTTCCACTAATATAATTGAATTTATTATGAAATACGTTTTAACTCACTTGTGGGGTTTTATGATTAAAAACTTATTTTTTAAGATATAAAGAAAAAAGTAGCTACCAAAAAAATTAGTTAGAAATAACTTACCTATGAAACGAAGTTTCAGGTTCTTTCTTTCTGCTAGAACTCTTACACTGGTAATCACAACAATTAACCATCTTGACAAAATCAAAAGTCCACTTTAAAATCACTTTAATCGCTCAATAATCGCAAAAAACTCTCTGGTGTTCACTATAGCGTTGACCACCAAAAAATGGCGTCGGCTTTGAAATATGCATCAAACCGTCACCACAGCTTGCATAGAGAGTTACGCGTCCCCTCTCTTTCCTAGTCTAAGCATCAAACCGTCTCTTATATTATTTGTCTATGCTCTGAACCTTAGACTAGGAAAGAGAGGGGACGCGTAACTCTCTATGCAAGCTGTGTTGTCAGTTTGAATACCTATTTTAAAACCGACTCTATTTTTTGGTTGTCAACGCTATAGTGAACACCAGAGAGTTTTTTGCGATTACTGAGCGATTAAAGTGTACTTTTCATTTTGTTAAGATGGTTAATTGTTGTGCTTACTAGGGATGCGCACGATGTATCGATGTTTCAAAAACATCGATTTTTGTATTTCGATGTTCGATGTTTTTTTATTCGATATTTATACGGAACATCGACATTTATTTGCGATGTTTTTTTCGATGTTTTCTTCTATTCTGATTAAAGAAAGCAGAAAGTAAATTAAACATTTAATAGAACATCTCTGATTTATTTATTCTCTAATATGAATGCTTTAAAATATGCGTCGGGGTTTGTTGCCAAGCTTAACTGAAAAACATTGACTGTCTTTGTCTTACTTACGCGCAATGGAAAAAGATGCCCTTATACAAAATTGTAAGGAGGCATTGTTGCGCCTTTGCTGTCATCTCATTCATATCATTTGAGTATCAAACTAGGTTTTAGTTCTTTTCTATTCTGTTTACTTCTTGAATGTATTTTTTCTATAATATAAATTGTATTAGATGTATCATTAAAATACATTGAATAGAAATGATGTTCAATTTATTAACAGTTTAATTTTTTCCTGCCATATGCATATTCTTAAAAACATCGATGCTTAGAAACATCGATATTTTCAAGCCGATGTTTTTACAACATCGATAGTGCATATTCGAGGTATCATTTGATGTCAACATCGATGTTTTCAAAATGTTGCGCATCCCTAGTGCTTACCAGTGTAAGAGTTCTAGCAGAAAGAAAGAACCTGAAATTTCGTTTCATAGGTAAGTTATTTCTAACTTATTTTTTTGGTAGCTACTTTTTTTCTTTATACCTTAAAAAATAAACTTTCAATCATAAAACCCCACTAGTGAGTTAAAACGTATTTCATAATAAATTCAATTATGTTAGCAGAAAAGAAATTACGAAACTTTCTCATTAAAAATTAACGAATGTATTGTTCAGTTTCTCGGAATTCCTAACCCCAAAAGATCATAATTACTAATGCCTACAATTTTGATATAAGTTAAATAAATCAATATAGTTTTATTTTTAAATTTCCCATGTATGAAGATGAATTTATAAAATAAAAATTTTAGTCCTTTAGAACTATCATATAACGACAATAAAGTTTATGACTTGGTTTGCATTGGTATCACAATAGTTGACAGCGTTACGAGTCTCCTCTCTTTCCTAGTCTAAGCTCTGAACAAACGTTTTTGTGAAAATAGGACATAGTTAAACATTGATACCTATAATCGTGGCGATATATAACTGAAGATGAAAAATCAAAAAATGAATAATTAGTCAAAAACTATGAAATATTTCTATAAAAACTCTTTGCAACTGTTATATTGAATAATATGGAGCAAGTTTCGTTTAGCCAAAATCTGTTAAAAAAGAAAAAAATCATTTTTTGTCATTTAGATAGCTCAGGGAGTATATTATTGAAAAAATTTTGCCGCGGAAAATGCGCTGTTGCCATTTTTTGAATGCAGTTTAGAAGTAACGAAATGAGATATATGAAAAATTAATGTTATTTTATACTTTAGACTTATTTTTATACACCGATACGAAAATGAAAATCCGCGGAAATGCGTTGTTTCGCCACTATACAGTGATCCTCTTCCCGACCTTTAACACAGATCAATGAATAATATCTATTCTTATCAACTTAATATCGCTATGGTGAATAAATGCGAAAATTTAAAAATATTGTCAATAAAGCATAAATGGTAGGTATGTATACTACTTATATGTGAATTTAATATTCTATATTCAGTTGAATTAAATAATTTCGTTCATATTTACGATCATATTATTTACAAAAATGTCGACTCAAGTTGTAGAAATGGCTCTTCCTCGTTCGCGACAAGAAGGTTATGAATTCGGTCTTTTACATGGTTTGTTGACTAAACACCCCTTATGTAAAACCAAATGTAAAGGGCATGATAACAAATCTGAATTTTTTTTCCCATTATTACCATGGAGAAATAGATCTGGGCATATACCGTTGTTCAAAATCAGCAAAGTGTCGTCCAGATGAAACTGTCGCACAAAAAAACGTGGTTTAAACACATCCATTTGTCTCCCGAAATCGAAATAAGGTACGTTTTTTTCTTCTTTAAAAAACTAATAACAATATTATTAAATATTTTAGAGTCTTGTTTGGTTTTGCACACAACGAGTCGTTCTAACGAAATCTGTTTTTCTATGAATTATAAGGCGCAGTAAGAAGGTCAAAATCTCCAATAAATGCAAAAAAACCGCACATATATAATATTCCCCACCCAGCACCCCACTTCACTCCACGATCCCGAAAGTATGTAAAAAAGTTGAGAATACTATAGAAAACTTCGAAATATTGAAGATTTTCTATTACACCGCCCATATGATAAATTTCCGCGGAAAAAGTTCTATAGAAAAGTTATTGCAAATTATTAATCAAACAAAAATATGTAGTTTTTATCTTCTTATCACATTTTGGCACTTCTAAACCCGGAAAAATCAATAAAAATTATTGTGATAAAAAAACATTTTCAAATAAAAATTTGTTCACATCGTTATATTGAATGTTTTTACGTCATTCTATAACAAAAAAACTATCAAAACAGCGCAAAGTTTCGAATTTTAGTTAATACTAGAAAAATTTGAAATTCGAGTTTTCTCAGAAACGATGAATTTCCGCGGCGAAAATCAAATTATGTAGTGCTAGCTTCCTTGTATAGAATCATCCTATAAACCGATATTCCATGTAACTGATTTCTGTTAAACGAAACTTGAGCCAATAATATAAATGGAAAATACATATGCCAGCATCAAAATATTCAGATAACTAACATCCAGAAAATATGACTGACCTATATTTTTGTGAATGATAAATGTTGCTTTGCAACAAAATCATATTTTATTACATTTCATTATAAAGATAATATCAAGGTACAATAGTCAATATGTACTAATTTTTCAGTCAATTAACTAAAAAAAATATTCTCAATTCGTTATTACAGTTCCTAAAAACAATTTACCGGATTCCATTAATCTATCTCTAGGGTGCATCATCTGATCATCAACTACAAGTTTATTAACTTGTTTATATTCCCTGAGTACGACGAGTACCATCGAACGATCAGATGTTTCTAACGAGAACCATCACGTGGGGTAAAAGAAGTTAATAATGCTAGATTGATAGACTTCCGTAAATATGTGAAACAATCATTTCAAGCTGCGGGGTTCTTTCGAATTTATACAGTGCCGTATCACAACGGAATTTTATTCCAAAATTAATATTTTCTTCAAGAATGTATGTAAATTCAAAGTAGATTGATATATTCAAGTTTTTATCGAAATAAAAATTTTCTTGATTCCGAAAACAAAAAATTGTATTCACTTTTGGAGTATAACTACAGTGAGCACGTAAAGGTTGGAACAAATTCGTTAAAAGCTTGATTTGGCCATTGGGGGAGAAAGCTCAGACACATCGATTTTATTTTTCAGTTACACATTTTTTTGGTGTACTCATATTTTTATGACGTCATCAATGTTCGAGTTATGAGGTCATCATCATTTTTTTTAAGCGGGAATACCCTATTTTGATAGTAGTATAAAAAATAATGCATTTTTCCTTATACGGATGTCATATTTTTTATGTTACTTAACCGTAGGTTTCAACATCTGTACTCGGCTCTGGTTTACCAAGATTCTTTGTGATCAATTTAACTTTAGATATGTTCAATTTCTTTTTCAACTTCTCTTCTAGTTGGTTCTTGTAAGGGGAACTGGTAATTATTTTGGATCCTTCGATGTTTCTGGACACCTTTCTCGTATATTTTTTCTCCTGAGATGGTTTTGGGATTGGACTGAATTTCGAAATTGGGACGTAACTACACGACGGCGACGCCTGATCAAGCTCTAAAATATTTGACAGATACTTTTTGGTACTTATTTTGAAAGAGTTTTGAGATTTAACTTACCTGAATTGAGAACAGAAGCAGCACTGCATGACGGTTGTTCTGTAGGCTCGAAAGAAGGTGGTAATATCTTTGGTTCGCTATCGATTTCCTCTTCAGGAAACTTTAGATCGGGTTTTTTCCCTGTAAGTCCGGATTTGACGAGTTTTCGGAAGAAGAATTTTCTTCTATGGTAGATTTCTGGAGAATGTTCTCGGCCGCCTCAAAGTCGCTCTCTAGAAACATGTCTGGATCATATGGATAGATTCCTGATTTCTCAAAACCGTTGATGATATTTTTTGGGGTAAATGCTTTGATAAGGACACTTTTAATAATAGAAGCCATATCATATTTAGTTATTCTAGAACCAGGATGATTCGTGAGCAAATTATCCATTTCTTTTTTGAGATAAGTTTTAAATGGCCCAAATACACTTACGTCGAGAGGATGTAGCCTATTTGAAGTATGTGGTGGTAAAGTCAGAAGAGCAGTCCAGAATCTATATCTAGTTTTATTGCTTCAATGCACTTGTGACTTGCATGACCGTCCAATATCAGTAGACTCGGAGACTCTTCAGTTGTTTTTGTACAGTCTATGAAATGCTTGAAAAATTTAAGGAACAAATCAGCGTCCATCCATCCTGATGGAGCAGGAAATCCTACTGTTTCAGAAAACGCATTACTTAACAGAGTTGAATTCATTCTCACACGAGGAAAGACCATAAATGGCGGTATAAATGTGCCTGTGGCACTGACGCATGCTAGTAGAGTTGTGTTTTTTCCTCTTTCCAATGAAGTTAACCTTCCTACTTGCTTTCTTCCTTTTTTGGCTAATATTTTACCCGGTTTTTGGACGAATGTAATACCTGTCACATCGCAATTAGAAATTCGATTCGGGAGAAATTCGTACTTTTTCAAAACCTCTTTTAAATAATTTGAAAAAACTCTGCTACTCTGTTTTTTTGAAAATCCTGTCACTCTTGCCATGCTGTTTTCTTCAGGTCTTCTTATAGATAGGTTACCATGGCGTTTTAAAAATGATTTTAACCAGTCTTTTCTGGCTACTTTCTGTTCTTTATTGAAAGCATGATTCAATTGGTTAATTTCAGCAAATTGAAATGCAATTCGTCGGAGGTCGCTTGTTGAAAGACCATAAAAAAGCTTTTCTAAATGTATTACATGGTCATGTAAATAATTTTCCATTGCTTCAGTAAAGAAGGGATTGAACCTACCTAAGTTTGTTTTTGGTTTAAGCACATGACGCTTCAGCCGCGAATGTAAGCTAGTTCTTGGGACTTTGAAAACCACACTACCTTTCTTGATGGACATTTTTTCCTTCTGAATAGAATATAAAGTACGCTGTATGGCATCCTCTGAGTACAATCCTCTTTGGGTCTTACGGACATAGTTGCGAACCATTCTCAACTGCAAAAAAATACTCTCGGTGAGTTTACTTAGAACACCGGAGCTGCTAGCACGATATTTTTATGATAAATACAGACGTATAATGCATTTAAATTGTGCATAATCCCTATGCAACACATCGTAAATATTAAATAGCAATATGATGAAAACGAAAAAAAAATATAGTACCTTCTTTTTAATATTTTTCGGCGACTTTTTCACAGACACGATGCGGCTGCCGGTACGGAACTAAACTGTCTTGATTGTTTTCGCCGGTATTGCCACTAGTACGAGTTATTCAAAAAGACGCACTTGTCCCCTATAACTCACTTGCCCCACCCTCCCCTATACCCTTAATAATGATTTTCAAAAGTCTCAACATTGCCTTGCATATTGTCAAGAAACAAATGGTTCACCATTTGAGCATTTAATTTAATACTTACGTAGGTTTATTTAGTCCTATTTACATATTTATAAATTACATTATTATGAATGAATTGTACAAATCAAGCTTTTAACTAATTTGTTCCAACCTTTACGTGGTCACTGAATATGAAGTCTAAATGAAAATGATTTTATATCGATTCCACTGAAATAGGACAAAAATTGATTCATACGCGTCCAATTGAGATACTTCCATTTTAGTCTGAGGTACCATTAAGAAGATTTCAAACAATACATATATTTTTCACGAAAAATAAACAAATTTATTCTCTGTGGAAAGCTGTCTGAAAATCTATAGCTATAAGCTACTACAACAATGGCTTTTGGGCTGAAAATACTGCAAACACATTCGCTGAACTTCCGAATATGTACTCAAACTCAATAAACTTGTGACTAAAGACTTTTCTCATCAACCGATCAGTCTGCTTCCAGAGTTGTCAAAAATGAATGTGATTTGGTCGGGATTATTATACTTTAAATATTCATGACATTCTTAGTATTTGGCTACATAATCAAAAAACTTCCAATTTACATTTGGAATATAAGAATAAAATTACTTCAATGCTAGACGCTTGTTTAGACAGATATGAAAATAAATTGAAGCATAGTATTCTAAACATCCACTTATATAAACAGATGTGGTAATGACTACCATCAAAAACCTGCATAAATTGAGCATTTGCAAATACATTATTCACAAGACCAAGTAGAGACAAATATAGTAAATTAGAGAACCAAAAACAGTATTGAAACAAAACTAAGAAACACACGAAAGAAAATAAACAGAAGATACGATCCTGGAAATATTTTGTTTATCATGGAAATTATAGTACCTATGATAGAAAATATATATAACAGGCATATATCGACAATAATCAACGAACATTTCCAGCATAAGGCTGCCCGCTTTGTGGAGCGGCAATACAAGCGATGATAAAAGCGAAGAGAAGAGCGACGAATACAAACACACATATTTCAGTAGCACATAGTAAGGTGAAGAGCATTGTTCTCTGTTATAAGCGATAAGAGCGAAACAATCAAACATGCTTGTTTTCGTTGCTATTGTCGCTGGTGGATTTGTTCTTGAGCAATTTTTCGGGTCGAAATTTTCAAAGAACTTTTACATCAATTAAAAATTTCGCTAATTTAAATTTTCAATTGATGTAAAAGTTCTTTGAATATTTCGCTAATTTAAATTAATTACCAACTCTGCCAGTGGTTAGTTGCCGGGTGGACTGAGTAGCTCGGTAACGCCACTGCCGTTCCCAAGCCCGGACAAAAGAGAAGGGGTTCCTAGGTCAGGCTAGCCAACCTACCTAGGGGAAAAAACACAAAGCTCATAGAACCGAAATTTTGCCTCGGAACAGGATTGGATTGAAGATGGCGATCCATGCTGGAAAAAGGATTAAAAATTGGAAAAAAGGGACATTATACGATTTGCAACTTGGAACTTAAGGTCCTTTAATAGTAAAGATCAAGAATTGATAATAGAATTAACCGATCATAAAATTGACATATGCGCACTACAGGAAAAAAAGAAGGGAAAAGGTCAGAGAGAATACGGGGATTACTTCTTGATATATAGCGGAGTGGGTAAAAACGAACGTGCAAAAGAAGGAGTAGCATTTGCTCTACACAAAAAATACAAGGACAACATAAAAGGATGCCAGTACATATCTTCAAGAATATTGGTTAAACAATTAAACACAGGAAACCAGGAACTGTTCGTAATTTCGGCGTATGCACCAGAGGAGAGCAAAGCAAATCTAGAAAGGGAACAGTTTTATGATCAACTCCAGAATGTCATCGAGTCGATACCATGGAATAAACCAATGGTAATGCTAGGAGATTTTAATGCTCGTGTTGGCAATGATACACTGCCGGGAATTAAACAGCGGTTCAACGAAGAAGTATTGAACCACAATGGAGATTTTTTAGTTAACATCTGTGCATCAGTTACGCATCAATAACACCTTTTTTGATCACCAGACATAATACAAATATACTTTCGGTAACACGCGAGGACAGCAATCAATGATTGATTATATATTAACTAATATGTTACCTACATGATCAATAGGTAACAAATAAATGTTTGTTGATTATAATCCTAAATATAACCAGTTTGATGACCAGCTAGTTACAGTGGAGAAAGGGGTGGGTAAATCAATATTATTCACAATTAATTACCCTGAAAGGTACTGTGTAACAGTTCTTAACGTTTTATTTTGCGATAGAATAGTGGAGGAGACAAGATGTTTAAGGAAAGTTGAAATTGTTTACGGTTTCACACTATTCGCAATTCCCCTATTAGTACTGATAGGTTCACAAGGTAAGTAGATATTAAATGTTATTTTATGAACACATATAAGATCTTAGTTCGGCGGAGTCCTCTACTATGGTGGAGTGGAAGTCAGTTTCTCAATAGTCAATAGGCGAATGATGCTATACAAAATAATAACTATATTCTTACTTGTGGTCGATAGTCTGGCGATATTAAAAAGGGGCTATCCGGACGTCTAGCTGTGGTGAACCATGCAGATGGTCACAGCAATGGTATTACTGTCAGTAAATGATCCGAAGTATAACAAAAAAAGGCCTAAAAGAGTTAAAAGAATATGGTGGTTAGTTGAAACGTGGTTAGGTTAGGTTAGGTAGACATACCGAAGGTGGAGTGGCTTTAAATAGACTAGTTTGTAAAATATCCCCTTGCGGGCTTTTCAATACGTGAAAATATTATAAAATGTTTCGGAAAGTGTTTCCATTTTTTCCTTTTTGGCCTCAAAAATCCGGAAAAGTTCGGTTCACCTCATTCAGGTAAAATTCAGCCATAAAAGACAAAAAAAGTGGAGGGGAAATAAAAGCATAGTGACAGTAGATCAATTTGTTAGATAAGTCAAAGTACCAACCTTAATTACTTACTGGTCTTCCACTAGCCAGCTTGACTCTTTGGTAGGGATAGCCCTTTATGTTTAGACCATTTAAAGTGAGGGAACAATAAAAGAAGAATTTCTTATATTATTTAGTAAACAAACAATGTGATGACTAAATGATTGAAATTGAAATTTTTAATTTAGTTTTAACTAACTTCAATCAGTTTGAACCCGTAAGAACCCCCCTCTTTCCTGGAAAAAGTTTTTTTTCCCCAAGAAAAAACTTGACAATCCAAAACAATTTTATCTACAATCTTATTTAATCTATATCAGAGTCCGAGTCAGAATTTGAATCTTCCGGCGGATGAGCCTTTATATCCTTGGCGTGCCAGACACCTTTGGAATTTCCCTTTTCGTCCTTTAGCTCATAGGACCAGGGTGAACAAATTTTTGAAATTATAAATGGACCTTCAAATTTTGGAACAAATTTGGCTGTTATGGACCTTGCCTTATCAGAAAGAGCGTATCGGCGTTTCCATACTTTCTGTGCTACACTAAACTTCTCGTCTCGTCGACGTAAATTATACCTCTGCCTGGTGTTTTCATACGCTATTTTGATACGACGTCGAATGTCCTGGAAAACTTCCAATAAAGCTTCAGAACGAGTAAGAGGATCGGAATTAGGCTTTTGCGATGTGGCTAGCGGGTGAATATTCTTTCCAGATAACTGGATTTCGCGACCAAAGACAACAAAGTTTGGACTTAGTTGGGTTACCTCATGACAAGATGTGCGTATAGCGCAGGCAATCTTCTGAAGGAACTTATCCCAGCTCCGATGGTTTTCAGCCACATAAGATGTCAATGCCGTCTTTATTACTCTATGCGAACGTTCTACCGGGTTGCTCTGAGGATGGTAGTTTGCAACGTGAAAAGAGGTAATGTCGTATTGTCTAAGAATATCCTGAAATACCGAGCTAATGAATGATCGACCATTATCCATTATTGCCTTCTGAGGAGCACCATAGACAAGAATTACGTTATCTTCGAATATTTCCGAGATGCGTTTTCCAGTAGCTTGCCTTAAAGGGAATAAAAGTATATATTTACTAAATATATCCTTTATGGAAAAAACGAAAGAATATCCAGATGCCGAACGAGGTAGAGGTCCAATTATGTCTAAGCTAACTATTTGAAATGGTCTTACGGCAGTTGGGCCTTGGCTAAGCATAAGTTCAGCGGGAGCTTTTTGAAGAGGCTTAGTTTGGAGGCAGATTGGACATTTTGCAATGTAACGAGCGACATCTTGCTTTTGTTTAGGCCAGTAATACTTTCTACCAATCTTGGTTCGTGTTTTATATACACCAAGATGACCTGATGTAGGGGGATCATGATGTGTATATATATTTATACAACCAGATTCAAAAGCCATTTCATTATAAAGCCAGTGCGTGCATAATTCGAATAAGAATTGCATCGTGTGTAGTGAATGTGTTCCAGATTTCTAAATAAAATTTAGAAAGTTTCCTGAATTCTAAGATCAATTAGAAATGTACGAGTTGTCCAGTTATTAGTTGGTGAGTCTGATCCAGTTTATTTACAATAATTTCTCGAGAAATAATAAGGCCTATTTTTAAATTAAATTTGACATAGATGCATCTATTAGATTTTTGATTGCAAACAAAATTAATAAACCATATAAGGAAATTCACATAAGAGAAGAAAAGTTTTGAACTAGAAAAATTTGAGTTAAGCTTGTTTTTTGACATTTATCCATATCAAGATTTAGATCGACAATTGGAACTTTTATTAAACGTTTCTCATTAGGTTAATTTATAGCATATAGGTTGTAGTAATTTCAAGTTTCGTAGAAATTACGACTGTTGTTTCGTTTATAATAAGTTTGGGAAATATTAATTTGTTAATTTGTATTTGAATCTAGTAGTATAATATAGAATTTTGCATTCCTACTCACTATAGTCTTTTTATAACATTATTTCAGAAAATTAAACATTTTTCATTAAATAAAACTGTCGATCAAATCAATGACAGTTGGTAATTTTCAGTGACAGAAATTTCGGAAACGTCTTCAGAGACTTAAAGTGCCTTTTATAATATTAAACATACAGTTACTATAGGTTCTGACCAATAGTGAAACAGATAATTTGAAGATAAGTAAAAATTTAAACAAATTTTGAATAATTAAATTTTTAACAGTTTGATCCCACCCTGAGAGAAGAGTAATGGTCGATTACACATATAAATTCATTAATTTAGAAATACTAAATTAATATTTATTAGAGCCGGGCATATTTTTGACAACTACTGTCAAAGTAGAAATTTCTTACATAAGGTTTTAAGTTGTATGTACAAGAATTGTCGCTGCGACAATATACATCAATGTGAGGTGAATTGAAATTTATCTTTACAGGAAGGTTTACTTAAAAATTAAATAATTAAAATTCATCATAGAGAATTAGATATATTATAATTTGTCACCCAAACTTGGGGCAACTATAAAGGAATATTGAATATATTATTAGGTGATTGAAGAAAACTGTTCTTACTGTTTTGAAAACAAAAGAAGAAAATAGGTTATGTTTGTAATATAAGGTTAATAGATATTGAATATGTTCATAATTTCTTCATAAATATTTGAAATTATAATAGAATATCATAACAAATTCGTTTTATATAAAATTATTTAAACTATTAAAATAATTTACCTAAAATAACATTATTTCTAAAAATCAACAAACATTCATTTATATAAGTTTTAGATACGATTAAGAATTTGGAATTTAGTTATTTTTATTATCAATGGTTAATAGATAGTAACAAATATCACTTAGATTATTATCGTCACTCTTTTTGTTAATAGTATTAGGTTCTTGAAATATATGAGCCCCATTTCTAAATATTTATGAAGAAATTATTGACATGACATCTATAATAATTTGAACTTGAGTTTTATATAATAAAAGAAGAATATTCCAATATCTATTAACCTCATATTACAAACATAACCTATTTTCTTCTTTTGTTTTCAAAAAAACTTAGGCATATAAAGAAAATGTTTATATTCAAATATCTGTCAAAGTGACATCTGATTGAAAAACAAGTTCAAATATCGGTATATTTACCAATTTATAATAACAATTATATCAATCTCAATTTACTTATCCTTGATAATGGAAATAAAACTTTCCGAAAGCTTGGAAGAAAACAGTAAGAAGAGTTTAATCACCTTGCCGTTACCCCAATATTTCTAGTTTTATACCTAATTAGTCGGCAAAGACTATCTTCTATATATATATATATATATATATATATATATATATATATATATATATATATATATATATATATATATATATATATATATATATATACATATATCTGTATAAAATATATATGTATAAAATTTCACCGTACTATATTTTCAATGAAGAATTTTCTATTAAAAAATTCATTTTGTGAACAAAAAACAATTGGGCACAGATGAATACGGCAAATAAAAGCAATAAAAGAAATGATGTACCTATTTCATGTTTGTGATACTTAATTCTAAGCATATTGAGTTTTTTATAAATAATAAGAATGATGATGATTTTTAACAATATTAAGAATGATAGGCAATGATTATTATTTTGTTTTTATATCTCGCAGTACGCCTACATAAAATATAAATCAATCAGGTATTAATATACCCATGTACATTCTCTGATCAATGATTAATTATTTATGGGTTTTAAAAGATAATGCCCATATATTTCATGTCACAAATCTGATAGCAACGCCTCAACACTGGACAAAATACGATTTCGATTCTCCTAAATTTTCGCTTGTACAATGGTATTGTGTGTCCAGGAGATCACGTGCTGCATAGGTTTTTTAATTCCATCTAAAATAGCAATGAATAGTGGGTGTTCGCATTTTGCACAACATCCGAACAAAGCACGTGTTTCGAGAACACAATGGCCGGAATAAAAACGACGAACGTAGCTCTCGTGGTCACTTGAATTATTAGTCTGGACTCTGGTCGGCGGCGGTTATGCCACTTTGACACTAAATGTACTTTATTAACTAAGATTGTGTTTGATACTGTTGTAAATATACAGATTAACTTACAGAAGTACTATAAATGTGATATACTAGAGTTTGAGCATATGAGTAATTTTATTTATGAAATCGTTTTTTATTTTGTCAATCGAACAAGTATTTAAATATAAATGCGGAGGAATTGTGTGGGATGATGAAAAGCATCACCGATTGAATACTTTTTGCGAGTCATCAAACCACAACTTTGATTTAAATATAAATATTTTTTTTTGGTTTTGAAGAAAAAATTATTCAAAACATGAGCACGACGAAAAATATAGATCAATGGAAATAAATCAGGACGAATTACTTATTTATGAAAGGTAATAGCAGAAGGCAAATATCTGAGGGAATTTTGAAAGACTGATAATATTATGTGGTTCCCGTAGTCTAGTGGAATAGTGGTCTGCTAACCGGGTTCAAACCCAAATCCGGGTCGGGATAACATCATAATTAAAAATTCGGCGTGCCACCTGTCGGAAGGCAATGGCAAACCACCGACACTATTCTGCCTAGTACAGACTGTCAACATAGATGTTCGGATCCGTCGTTAAACTGTAGGTCCCTTTTAACTGTGGTAACTCAACACACAGGTAAAATAAGTGAGAGGGTCGGCTACGTCCGATCATAGATATGGCACTGTGAATAAGATGATACCTAGGATAAAAAGTCGCCTATATTGTAACACTTTTGAAAATATTGTTTTTAAAAACTAATCTGTTGGTTTTTAGAGTCTGAACGGTTTCCATTTTAATTGCTTGTTATATTTCTAAACAAAAATATTTTTTCTGCATACTCTAAGCCTCTTAAAATGAATAATATCTGTTTAACAACGTTAATGTTGACTTCGAAGGACGTCTACTTCTTCAGATATGTTTTTATACATGTAAGGAAAATGGTCGAACTGAGAACGGCTCATTTTGGCATATCCTTTAATATTAGTTTTGTAGATGATAGAGCCTCATTAAATTCGTTCAGAATTTCTCGATCATTCAAAAACTTTCTGGCAAAAGAGCTTATTTGATCATAAATTTCTCATGGATTTACGTATGTGCAGTATCGCAAAAAATAGCTAACAGCTTCTGTTTGTATGTGTGCAGTTAATAAATTATTAAATAATTAAGTAGTCAATTATGGCTTTAAAATAACTATCATGTATTCATATATATATACATACATATATATATATATATATATATATATATATATTCATATATATATATATATATATATATATATATATTATTAAAATATTTTATTATTATTATATTATTTTATTTAAATATTATAGAGTATTAGATATGTTACTTTATTTATATAATTTATTTTGTATTTGTTTGTTTGTTTATTTATTTTAGCACAGTTATTTTTTATTATTCGGGAGCATGAGACTCACTCTACTCTTTCGGTTCAAGCTTAGATTGAGTTATATTCTTTAATTACATAAAATAAAACAGCTAATTCTGTTAGTAAAAATAAGAGGTCAATGCCTATACCAATTGCAATTACAGAATCGCTTGCTGATGACAAGGTGACAGCTGTGGTGATTAACACTTCAGCATATTCCGTAAATTGCTGTTTTAAAGTTTTACGTTGGAAATCAGCGTTTTGAGAAAGTATGAAAATTGTCTTCGCTGTAGGCTGTTGCAGTTCATAAACTGCTCAATCTAGAAAAAAATGTTCCTCTTCTACAAAGTAGGTACCCGTCTGCTATTTCCGAAATTTACATTATTTCAGCAATAAACTAATTTTTAATGGAAATTGTAGCATTTTATTCTATCTACTTTGAATTATGCGCGAAAATGCATTAGATATTTCTTTGTATTTATGTTTAACGTAGAACGTCAGCAATAAATGTTTTGTGTCAAAAATATGAATAGAAAAAAGAAGAAGATATGACATTACAAATATTAAGGTACTTTTAGACGGTCAGATCAGTTTTCCGTTCAGTCTCAGTTTCGGTATAGTCTCCAGTTCAGTTTGAAAATGCTGCTGCTATTAGACGATCAGTTTAGTTGTCAGTTGTCATTCACAGTTCAGTAATGGACGATGATACCCTAATTGCGGTCGCGTTGTGCTCCGCACTAAAAAAAAACACGAATAAATAGAAGTAGATGGAGTAAAAATTGGCTCCTGGAAATAAATACACTGTCGCATTTAAATTTATTAAAAGAACTCCATTTTCAACCATCTAACTGATAAAACTGTTTAAGAATGAGTGAGGATGCATATCTAGAGTTGCTGCAGTTAGTAACACAATTATAAAAGACCAAGACACCAACATGAGAGAAGCTATATCACCACAGGAGAGGCTAAGTGCAACGATCAGATTTTTTGCTACTGGCTACTGTATTTTCAGGATCCTTATCATCAACATCTGTTGTGTTGTCCATAGTATTTCTACTACCACGAACATCTTGTGTATCGTTAAGGAACGTAAACAAGTCGTAGTACCACAAAGATGGTTCATATATGTCACCATTTCCGGCTCCGCTTTTAGCAGCCTCCTTAACTTTTTTTAGTTCTTTATTATACGCTGATCGTAAATTATTTATTTTCGCTTTTACTATTTTTATAGTTGCATTGTTATCTTGCTCTTTGAATTTTTCCACCATATCATTATACGCAGCTTGTCTTTTGTTTATGTTGTGGTATTGCGGATCTTTTTTGGGCCACAGACATGGGTGCTGCTGATAAAGTTCTATAAACTCAGTAATAAAGTCATGGTTTGTCATGGCGCAAGGTACACACTACTTCTAGCGATAATTTTATGCGACTGAGACTGAGACCTGATCCACACAGGTTTGTTTATACATCCGTTTAATTGACAACTGATACGATAACTTTTGTTATACACATCGAGCCACAGCTCCGTATCAGTTTCAGTTTTTCTTACAGTTTTTTGTGTTTACACATACAAATAACTGACAGTTCGACTGAAACTAAGACTGAATGGAGAACTGATCTGACCGTATAAAAGTACCTTTCTAATAGTGGCTCGTGCAGCCCCACACTGCTCAGTCTAAGTACTTGATTGTGACACGATAAATTTAAACAGAACGCAAGCGTGAGCACCATGTAAACTCCAAAAATAGTTTCTATCGATATTTTTTTTAAAACTTGCGATTTTGGTTTCTTGCCTCTGACATGGATTAAATTATTAAAAAAATGATAATCCAAACAGCTATAATAACACAAATCACAAACGAGGTATAACCCCAACGTGCATATGTTCATGAAATACGAATAAAATTATTGGTGCTCGAGGGGAAAGAGGAGAAGTAATTTTGTGCGTATGGGCGCGTCTGTGGGCTTCAAGCATAAAAGAACAAAAATGGCTTGTGTGAATCAAATTTTTCTTAGCGCTTAATAATAATGTACTTACCAGGAAGTTTTCACTTTTCGAAATTCAGTCGAGCAAAAGTCTTTGTTTGATTTAAGAAACTTTCCCAACATCAACAAATCAATTGTGGCCAAATTAGAGCTGTTTTCCTTATATGAAATGATGTAGTAATGGATCGAAATGCGTAATCACAACAAAAGTTCGAGCAACACTCACGGAGGTAATTGATATTTACTGCAGTGATGGTAACCTGTAGAGAATTTCCCTTTTTGTAGGGACAAAATTTTTTAAGGTATATTTGGAAAAGGAACAGAAATGTAAAATTTGCTAAAAATTAAGAGGAAATTCGTTCATAGTAATTTGATGTTTAGACTGTTTTGTTTTATACTTTAACCTATAATATAAACTAAAACAAGTAAAATAACAGTACGTTACAAGTCATTTTAGTTAAAAAACTATATCACTTTAATAGTTATGTTAGAATAAAAATGCAGAAAATAGAGTTAACTTCAATTTCTGAGGAAAGCAATACTGCTGAGCTGAAAAAAAAGGAAGCAAAAAGGAGACAACAAATAAACTTTAATTTGCATTTTGATTTATAATAACAGTACCTACATTCTTATCAAAATAAATTTTAATAAAAACGCATTTCCATTTATTAAATTTTAGTGTAGAGGAAAATTTGATGAATAATGAAAATTTTGGGATTTTTTTGTGTTGGTAGTTATAAAATGTTAATATCACTGATTTACTGAGACGTGACGTCATGCGCTATTTCGGTCAACATGGCCGATTGCACTATTTTATATTCCTGAAAGTCTTATTAATTTAAATGTTTATATTGAAACTAAGTCATTTTTGAGAATCCCTTTGACACATCTTTTTCTCTAAGACTATTTACTTTTTGATTCCTTAATATTGTCATCACGCCTATTCTCTTAACTATAATACTATAGGTACAACAGAAAAAGAAAACAAATGACGAGGTAAACCATCAAACGTCAGTAGAAGTACATCAGGTGAAAATAAACATTTGACGTGTTATGGACGTATAAAGAAATCAGGAAAATATAACAATTAACGTCATATAGTTTGCAAACGAAGGAGACGTGGTAAGAGAGCGTGCAATAGACGATAAGTAGTAAATATCTTAGGAACCGGTAATGGGATAATCGTATTCTATGAAGAATGGGTATCAAGACTACCAAAGACAAAAAGCAACTGAAAGAAATCACAAATAATTTTTCTTTTTTCTTAGTTTTGTTAAAAAAACTTCCTATTTGAAATTTATCTGGGTTTTGGAATATTACTCAATTCAAATTGAGGTCTGTTGATATTTTAGTTGCCACATCTGCCATCCCTTTGTGATGTAAGTATCTACCACCACTGCTTCAAACCTGAAAGACCTCAATGGTAAGTCGATCATTAGTATCTAATATTGTATAGCAATTTTTTCGTATATAAAATTAATAGGAATCGTGCTGCGTAAAGTGTCAAGAACTGCGGGACTTTCGAATGGTTATTTCCGGGTTTTTCACGGTTCTTTTCAACAAAAGAAGAAGATTCTTAATAGGTTTGCCTATCAATCATCAAATATATTTGTATATAACTCTATTTTTAAGATCATTATACTTAACGCAGTAGATATATACTTTTTCTTTTTGTGATATCTTTTGTTTTTTAAATAAATTTTTAAAATTATTACTAATTTGACTAATCATCGTATATTATGTACATTTACTTGAAGCTTGATGTAATTTTCCTTTTCAAGACACTTATTAATGAAGTTTGTTAAGACTTATTCTACGGATATAAATTAAACGGTCAACTCAAATTCCCGGAATGTTTGCAATGTTCCAATAATTTAAGATGCTGTTATAAATCTGATATAGCGCAAAATGATCCGAATCCGACAACAAAAGATAGGATGAATTTGCCAGTGAATATATAAAGCCTGTTACACGGTTAGTAACTACGTCCTTTCCATTACTTTACTTTTTGCTACTTACGATTCTTATCAACAGAATGATTTATAGGAAAAAATTGGGACATCGATGACAAAAATTAAGAATTATGAATTTAATCTGAGTTACGATAAAAGATACTGCAAAATTCCGGTGTGAAGTTGTGTGAGGTATTTATTCATTATTTGTGGAATATGGAAGTTGATTACATAAAAAATTATGACATAAAAAGAGAATTTCATCTCACCCTTGGATAAATATACTTATACTACCCCTTTGAGTTCACACTTTCAATACTACTTGAAACTTTCAATACTACTTGAAAAAAGCAGTTACCGGCATTAAATCTGTATTTAATGAATATCTATATTATGAAATCACTACTTATCTACTAACTTGGTGATTACTTGAAATTATCGAAATTTCTACCAATGTGTAAAAAGATGAAATGAGAAAAAAGAAATCCAGACTTATGTGACACTTCTTGATGAAGCCTGTAGTTTACATATGTCTTAGCAATATCCCGAGGTGCCTGTTTTTACTGTGTCTGCAGATGGACGTTCAAAGAAATATGGTAACAGAGGGGAATCAATTGAAGTGAAGTACGAGGGAAAAGTATGATGTGAAAAAGGAAAAGGGAAAACAAATAACCAATAAAATGAGAAGAAGGGGAAGATAATCAGAAGGGGAAAAATATAATAATAATGATTTGGATTTATATATTATCAAATTGTATGATCAATTTATACCCATGTTTATAATTTAGAACATTAGTAAGAAACTACTTATCTACTAACTTGTTGATTACTTGAAATTAACGAAATTTCTCCCAATGTATCACAATATGAAAAGAGAAAAAGAAACCCAGACTTATCTGACACTTCTTGATGAGGCTGGATCGACCCTGTAGATTGCAAATGTCTTAGCAATATCTCCAGGAGCCCGCTTTCACTGTGTCTGCAGTTGGATGTTCAAAGAAATCTTGTAACAGAGGGAAATCAACCGACGTGCAGCACGAAGAAAAAAGTATGGTGTAAAAAAAGAAAAGGGGAAACAAATAAACAACAAAATGAGGAGAAGTGCAAGATAATCAGAAGGAGAAAAATATAATAAATAATGATTTGGATTTTTCTATTATCAAATTGTATGATTAATTCATACTCATCTTTATAATTAAGATCATTAGCAAGAAACTGTAGTACCTTAATAAAATATATTTCTTCCTAACTTCTGACAGTTCCTAAGACCGCATATTAAGATAATTCTAAATTTCACATTGAAATACTTAAAATAAAAACATATTTCCATGAACACAGAGAAATTGTACTTCCCATAACACGTTTCAAATGTTCAAACAGTTTAAACTGTTTCTTTCTAGTGATAATTTTTAAAACCGCGATCATGGAGCTTTCAAGATTTGTGGCTCCCGGACTATTACCATTGAAGTTAAAAATGGTGCATTCTGTGAATGTATGACAAATAAAATTAGTCAAAACCCACATTACACAAAAACAATTTGTTTTAGTGACGAAAGTACTTTTTGCCTCAATGGAAATGTGAATACACAAAATGTAAGGTATTGGAGTGACACACATCCTCACACCTTTCGTGAACAACATACCCAATTTCCAATAAAAGTCAATATTTGGGCAGGTATTTTGGGAAATCACATAGTTGGTCCTGTTTTCCTAAATTCAAATTTAAGCGGTGCAGTGTATCTGGAGATGTTACAAAATGCAATTGAGCCGTTAATTCTTGAAATTCTGGAAGATAATCAAGATGAATTCGGCCATCTGGAAATAACATTTCAACAAGATGGTGCTCCTGCACATTATTATGGTGCAGTAAGACGTTACCTGATTGAAGAATATCGAGGTAGATGGATCGGCCGGCGAGGTCCTATAGAATGGCCACCTCGGTCACCAGATCTGACACCATTAGATTTTTTCTATGGGGGTACTTGAAATCCAAGGTTTATACTACGGCACCAGATAGCGTTGGCGTTTTGAAAGAAAGAATTACTGAAGAATGCAATGCTATTTCAGCTGACACATTCGAACGAGTACGACAAGAGTTTACTAATAGGATGTATTACTGTCAGGAAGTAGACGGAGCACATTTCGAACACTTGCTATAAGAATCCATTGTTGATATTTGAATAATTAAATTTAAAAAAATAATTTCAATAATTTTGGTATTTATTTAATTTATCCGTTAAAATTAATTTAAACCCAAACAAAATTAATATGGCTATGTAGCCAATGTCAATGCCTTTCAAACGAGATATCACTTGACATAAGGTCCTATTTAAAACTATTGGCCAGAGTGGAACTGTGACGTCATCTATTACTATTACGTCACCTGTTACCATTCGTAGAGAAGTTTACAACACTTTATTTTCACCCTCCAAATTTTATTATTGTAAGTGTAGCCGTTCAAAAGATACGAGGGGGGAGGGGACTTTTGAATAGCACTGTATTGATAAAAGGTTAAAAATTCTAAGAAATTGGACAATTGTTTCGATACTAAATATCAATGCTTACTTTAATCGCCTTTTATTGATTTAAAGAATCCACTGTTCTTCTCCCTACGACGGCAAACGTACTAGACGCATATATGCGGGTATCTTCTATTTTGTCTCCTTCCATTTTATAATAATTTTTTATACAGGATGTCCAGGAACTTAGTGCTAAATTCGAGAGCGAGTAGAAGAGGTAAAAATAATGTTAGAAGTTCAAAGAAATTTTTGCCATACGAGCCTTCATTTCGGAGTTATAGGTCATTAAAGTATCGAAATAAAAACTTATGTTTAGACATAATTTATAAACTATATATATCGGAATACCATGCAGTCCTGTGATTGCTGACACACAGAAATACAGAGTCGGCTTGTTCACAGTGGTTAACAATCCGTAATTTAAACAAGGACAACCTGTATAACATCTAAATTCCAAAAATTCATTTTTCAATCAATTTACTAATGAAAATGTACTCTTGTTTGAAGTCTAAAAAATGAGCGGTTTAGGAGAAGTTTGAATTTTTAGATCGGATTGTATATAGAGGAGCGCCTTCGTCATATTCTGTAAAAACAGTTATTCTGGAGAAAACTGGAGCAAGTCAGACACTTGAACTGAAACTGTAATGTAATTGTTCAATTGAGTTTTAATATTTTCTCAAACGATTTTCAATAAGTAGTGATAATTAATGATGGTTTCCTCCAGAATGTCTGTTTTTAGAGATAATGACGACGGAGCTCCTCTACATAAATTCCGATCTAAAATGCCCCTTCGACATGACATGAAAATAGGATCTACAAATTATGGCAAATGAGCTAGAAACATATAGATTACTCAGGGTCCCTCTTTCTCCACATAATTTCAACGTAGAACTGAATATCTTGAAACAGTTCGCATTGAACAATGGCTATTCTCCTCAAATTGTTGATAGTATGGTCTCGAAGACGACAAGGAGGTTGAAAAGGAATTTAGCCTACCCCGAGGTTCACAACAACGAACCGACTCAATATCGTTCATTGACTTATTGTGGTGAAGTTTCAGAGGAATTTTCAAAGATTATTACTAACAATATTAAAGATATTAAAATCTCCTTTAAATCTAAATGTTCCATTTCCACAATTTTGTATAAGAACAAAGACCCTATTGATAAACTTAACAGAAGTGGTATCTATAGATTAACTTGTGATTCTTGTTCATCTACTTATGTGGGTAGGCCACTCGTGCTTTAGATACTAGAATTAAGGAACATCTCCACAAACCTACTTCTTCGAATTTCGGCTTCCATATTATGTTTAATAACCACAATTTTTCTCCATCACGCAACTCTAAAATTCTGCATAACATTCCCAGAAACAACTTGAGAAAGGTGGACTTGTCCGAAGATCTAGAAATACTCAGGGAAATAATAATAATAATATTTATTCAAGTAAAATTTTAACAACTGAAATATACAGTACATATATGAATAAATATAATAATCACAGAAGCAGTGTATAAAGCTGCTTGTTTTGTGATGTAAAATACCATTTAAATATTTTTACATTTCGTATTGTTCGATATTGTCTTAATATTAGAACTTGTGTGTGCGACATATTCGGGAATTTTTGACTAAAATTAATGTGTGCGATATATTCGGGATTTTTCAACAAAATTAAATTTTTCGCTATACGGCAATGGGAGTATAAGGTAAAATTTTCTAGTGTCGGGTTCGTTGAATTATTGTCTTTATTTACAATTTATTAGATCAGAAAATATTGATCTATCCGTTTCCGTAATCCATTTCTTAATTTGCCTTTTATATTTACTATATTTGTTTATCGTTTTTAAATATTTGGGTACCATTGCATAAATTCTGAAGGTTAACTCTGAACACTGTCTCAACACCCAGGTACATCTTAATTGTGAATTTCAGCCTCTGTTCAAAACCTTGTGATCCTCTAGCTAGGGCTTTCATATCACCCTCTCACCGTGGCGATCCGGTCCAAGAATATTTCACCCAGCACTAGGCTGATTCGTAAAAGGCGAATGAATGAGTCTTTCCTATCTTCTATCCATTCTTTACTTCTATTTCTTCTTTTCTTCTGCTTTAAGTTTGCTCAACCTTATTCACCTCTCACATTTGTACTATATCTATCACTGTATTACACACTGCGTTCCAGACACCTAGAAACTTTCATACTCCATTCAACAACCAATTCATCGTATCTTCTTAATAAAAATCTTTCTTTCTACCCTCAGAACTATCCATGGATACGCCTAGTATGGGTCTAGGCTTAGTCTTACGGCTAGTTCTACAATCACCATCTCACAAACACATTGTTGCCTAGTCACTAGGCTATGTATGCGTCATAGTTTGGCTCATTGGTAAACAATCAAATTTAATGTTAAATAATAATTAATTACAATAATAGGAATAACCTCCCTCTTCGAACTTATCTGAGACATGCTTAGTATGGATCTGGGTTTGTTCTTGGAACTGGTTCTAGATAACCACAGTGTACTTCAGACACCATCCTATGTATGGGTCATAGTTTGGTTCAGCATACAAGCAATCTTATAAATTTGAGCAAATCATTTTCACTTTTCCAGATTTCTGCTTCTTCTCATGCGCACGCCTAATATGGTTCTAGGTACGGCATACTACCTTCTATTCTTATTGCTAGCATATCTGCCATCTGTTCACTCTTAGCTACTCTCTTCCTCGGTTTCCTCTTTTTCGTGATAGGCCTAGTATGGATCTAGATTCGTCACAATTATCTTAAAACTTCACAACCACATTACTGCCGTTTCATTACAATTTCTAGTATATCTGCCATCCTTTTCTTCTTTTTACAATCTCATTCGGTTTCTTCACTCCTGTACATGCCAAGTATGGATCTAGGTTTGTCATAACTACCTAAAAACTTCATAACCACATGGTTTCCCTGTAACCTAGCTATGTATGGGTCATCAGTATACCAGTGTTCTATATCTTATAACTCTTATCATCTTATATCCTTCCCCCTTTTTACTTTTGACACACTCCTTTGGCTTCTTCTCTTCTTATTACAACTCCTAGCATATCCGCCATCCCTTTCTTATCTTTACACTTTCACTCCGTTTCTTCTCTCCTGCACATGTATGGATCTAGGTTTGTCATAACTATCTAAAAACTTCTTAACCACATTGTTTCCTTGTAACCTAGCTATGTGTGGGTCATAGTTGGGTTCATCAATATACAAGTGTTCTATATCTTAGAACTCTTATCATCTTCTATCCTTACCTTTTACTCGTAACATACTCCTATGACTTCTTCTCTTCTTGTGCATGCCTAGTATGGGTCTAGCTGTGTAACAATTACCTTAAACTTCATAATCACATTGTGTTCTTGACGCCGGGCTATGTATGGGACATAGTTTGGGTCGTCAGGTCACAATCAATGTTCGGGTGTTCCTTGACAAGAGATACCCCTCCCTTTACCATTTACATCTAATTCATATGGGATGCCATCAGCTGTTGGGTTCACCTTACCAGCGTACTTTTTCACCTTCGTCACTACATTATGTAAACTCCTCCATGGATGTATTTACGACCAAATGTTTAATTTATGTTATCTAGCACTTTACACATATAGGTTTACAGCGTTTGTTTTCTGACTGGCTGGGGAATGGATCCAACCCCTAAGTCACTTTTCTTTAGGGTGGGGGGGGGGAGGGGGTGTTTTCTATTCATCTACGTTGGATGAATTTTGAGAATTTTGAATTTGAATAGAGATTTTTTAATTTTATCGCAACTTGAACTTCATTTTTAAATTTAAAATAAAACTAAAATATAAATTTTCCTTCAATTTTCAGTTCACTATATGAATATTTTCATCATTTTAAACATACATTTGATTCAATGCTCATCATACAAACTCGTTGTATTATTATACAGTAGTTGATTTACTGCAGGCTGGCTTATTAGCCACCGTCTATTAACGTCAAACTTGTCATCACATCAGATATCATTTAGTTTATACTTTTAAATAGGACGTTTCATTATGTGAAATATAATTGTACACCCTCTTGAAAGGGTATTTTTAATCTTTTTAATCATTTTGTTCCAATAATGATGTAACATCATACATTTCTTCATTCTGTATGCATTGGATATTTTTTGACACCTGTTGTAGGATTTTTTATGACGTACGTTCAACTTTTTTAAATTGTTCTTTCAAATTTTACAAATATTATAATTTTATAGGATAGCTTTGAAAATGGCCTAATGGCCGCGAAAGCCCTTAGCTCAATTTTAATAATAAATACACACGAGTACTCGTCGTTTCATTCAATCAAGAAACATATATGTCTGCGATTACCTCCATTATTTAAACTTTTGGACGAAATGTACTCATACGAAATCCTTTACGTATAAAAATTGATGTCCTTATATTTCACTCTTCAACAAAAACTACACATCACAGGCGAATACTGTTTGTATGTGGTTGTAGACTCGAACTTCCAATTCGTGAGGTATGGTAGTTGTATATGCTGATAGAAGGTTACAATTGTAAAAAATATGTACTTGGGTTGGGAGTAATGAGTAGGTATCTTTGTGGAATTTCTCGATAACTTTCTGGATTTTGCTTGGAAATTGGAAAATCTATTGAAAGTTTCTTTTAATTAAGAAAACATCATCAATAGTATTCCAGCCTTCACAAGTGAATAAATATATTTATGAGAAACCCAACTAAGCGGGTATTTGCTGTGGTAGTAATGAAAATAAATTTGCACCAGCTGTTTTCTTCTTGCAATCGCCAATAATAATTTGAAAATCCTTATGAAATGTTATCCTAATGATTTTTCGAATCTCAGATCCAAAGTATTTCAAATTTGTAGTGTTACCAGGGATGTTGATAAAATTTATCTAATTTGTTAATATATTTCGTGTTATTTAGCCAAGTTTTACTAAATTTTCCAATGTCGAAGCGTCAAGAGTCCTTTCAGAAAATAACAGAATGTAAATGCAGTTTTCAACATAATTTATATAATTTTTCGAGAAGGTTTATATAAGCACAAATGTAAATTTTAATTTGGCCACTCTCATTGTTTTATTGGAAATTAATTGCCGGTTTTTATGATTTCATTAAAGGTTAGGTATTTTCATGTAAACATTTGCCAGATTTTCTTTCACAGAAATAAATATTTCTTGTTGGCTACTGTGTTGTTCACCGCGACTCTGTACAAAACACTTTTGATTTGTGAGTAGTATTGTTGCTTATTTTTTGTATAGATATTCATATGTTTCCTTCTAATTCAAACGTTATTATTGTATTGTAAAAAACATTTCATTAAACGAGAGCTTGGTTAGTTGTTCTGAATTTCCTTCTTTTTTTTTGTAGCGACCGTTTAACAAAATATAAGTTTGTTGATAAACTGTTGATAAAATTTAATTTACTTGTTGATTTCAGTCCAAATTATTTTTGAAAAGAAGTAAATCTATGTTTTATTATTATCTTCAAAAAAAGTATCTACCAATTGCAAGATTTGTAGGTACCTTCCATTTAGATTTCCACTTCTAATTGTTTTTCTGTAGAAACTTTTCACTATTTTACCAGTCAATTATACCACGACAAGCCAGCAAAATCATATAGGTAGTAAAATAATATAGGCTGAACCAGAGATGCAAGCAGAAAATGTTTACGCCTTGATGAAATCCCAGAAGAACGGAAAATAAGGCAATATAATGCAAGATAAAGTAATAATTTGAGTTGAATAAGGAAACGGATGAAGCTAGTATGGTATACATTAATGTGAACCGTTTGTATTTCTCAACTGAATGATTTGAGCAATTATAGTTTCAATCAAGATTATATTATCATCAATTACTTCGAATCAATAAAAAGAAGAGTTAAGAGAACCCTTAAAAAGAAGGACGATATTTCCTCAGTCATAAGTGAAAATATCCAAGAATTTATTATTTGAAGAGAGACAGTTACGAAAAAACTTATTGTTCATAGATGATTAGAAACGTTATAAATTATTTTTAACTCAACAAAATCTTCAACATCGAGAATGAATTAATTCATTTCGAGTATCATCTCGCGGCGCAGCCTCCGGGTCGATACCTGGAGCACGGAGATCCTCTCCGTGGCCCCCTACGGAGATGAGATGTAACGGCACACCAGGTCCGATTTGTAAAGCACCGGCACGTTTAGCATGGTGTACACTAATCGGATTATCTTAAAAACCCCAGCACACTCCTTTAAATTATTAATTCATTTCGAATTTTTGATCTGAAGAGGATGATATACCGAAATAAAAAAAAATAAATAGATACAAATATTTTAGGATTAACGTACTAGGTGAATTATTATTTTTTTATCGTGTTGTAGATGTTATCTGTGTATGTATAAATTTGAAAATATTACAGATAGGGAAAACGATACAATGTTTCCAAAAAAATAAGATTAGAACTTGTTGCGTTTGTTCAATAAATTCATTTTGTTCATTTGTGTAAGATTTATTAATTAGCTCACAATAATGTCGGTAATTGTAAGGAAATGTTCTATTATATTCAGAATAACCGTTTATTCCCTTCAAAGTTTGTTCTTCCCTTAGTGCCTCAACTACTGAATATTGGGGATAGCCACAGAAAGCGCTTTACTGTCCTCTGCAATTCGTAACAGTGTCTGTTAATAATTAATTGATTGAGTTCGTATTATTCATTCCTAAGGATGTCGTTTTCCTTCTTTTCACAATAGTAAGCAGCTTTCTGTCCCTTCCCATTTTATCAAAGGTAATTTCTTTGGACACTCGGTCGGTCCACGGAACCTTCAGTAAGCGGTGGAATATCCACATCTCAAAAGTCTCAATTTTCATAGAGCTCAGCTTCATTCTCCAGTCCATACAATTTAGTTGAGAGTTAAGAGATATATTGCTAAGAATATGTTCTTTCTATAGAATGTTGCTCTAAGCTCTTGCCTTTTATATCCTGTTTCAGTTTTCAACATTCGGATTTAACGAATTTGTTATTCAGCAGCCTACCTTTTCAGATAAGACCACTTTATCTATACATCAGTGACGATTTCATACGTTTTTCTTCGAATCTCAAAGCTAGTCTTTTGCATAAACCTAATTTGAAGGAATTTCTCTATTTAAGTTAGATAGAATCGCAGCAAGGTACACCCATTTTGATTGTGCCTATCCTATTCTGTGAGTATCTTCATAATTTTGTAGAGTTTTATTCCTTTGCTCCTGCATTGTACTTTTAAATCAATTACTCTCAGGTGGTTATTTAGTTTGCAATGGCCAGTGAGGATTTCTGTGAGTATAATCGTATAAACTTTTGATTTGCTCTGATTGATGCACTCATGAGATCTATTACGGTTTGCTTCTTACTACAAGTGTGTTTTACATCTGATTGTTCTTCTCAATATTTAGATCAGCTATTCCATTCTCTCACATTACTCTGTCCTGGAAGATGATCAATATATTATATTAAATTCCAATTATAACAAAAATATGAAATATATGGCCTAAATGTTACATACTCCATAAATAATTGAAATTTCCTTTGTAAAAATCAACTGTAGTACAGGGGCTCTATCCACGTCATTTTGTTGCTCGAGATAATTCAGGTAAAGCAAATATTGACGACACTCTTATTTTCATCAGTGGCGAGGCTTAGTTCAATCTTTGAACGTGACCCTGGATGACTTCAACTTTCATCAAGCTAGAATGAACGTACCCGTCGGTATGCTGGAAAGCAACTTCAGAAATACATAAACGCACATCGTTAACAATAACGTACGTCATCAGCCTGATACCGTATTCAAATCTGCTTTGAAGCTAAACTCCACATGTTGGACTTGATATTGCCCGAAGAATATGTACACTACACTCACGGATATAGGAAAACAAAATGGATTGCTGGCCCACTGTTTAGTAAATGACTGTAGCATGCTTTTCACCATCGCCAAACACTTTCTGTTGGCGACAATGAATGTCACATCAATTGGTCGTAAAGGTTGTGTTTATGTTTTGTTTCTAAAAATAATTTCAATTTTTTTGTGGGTATATTACGGCTAATTTTCGCTGCGTTTATTGTTACTAAGAAGTAGGTAAGTATCCAAATATTATTAAATGTAATAATTTTATAATCATAGCACATTAGAGACCAGTTTGTTATAATTTTGTCCACCTGTTGTTTATTTAATGATTTCTAATTAGTTTATAGTTCCAAATATAAATAGGACTTTCATAGTATTATAATACCAGTTTAATCGTAGATGAGAACATTATTTTGATATATTATTCCTAGGAAAAGCTCTTTAGACACTTACACTGTTTAGAGTATAAATATAAATGTATAGTAGAAAAATGGACCTAAAATTTAAATTATGTTTATTATCAAAGAGCTTAATAAAGCTACATTTATTTTAAAGTCTTCCATAAACAACAACCAATACTTAATGTGACCTCTTTTTCTCAATAATTTATTCGAAATTTTAAATTCAAGGAACTCTTTTGGAAGAGGTATGAAAACTCCAATGAAAGAAAAAATGAAATCTGCTGGAAGCCAATTCTTTTAAATACACTGAAATACTTTATAAATTTGAAAGACTAAAAAGACAGTTTTGTCTAAGACAAAGGAGAAAACACCTATTATTAGCTTTTTGGTTTCTACTGTATTTACTTGCTATATTTGAATAACAATGCAAAGAAGAAAAGAACCTAAGCTACTTATTAGCATACAAATTCAGCCAAGATATCATTTGGAGTTATTTTTCAATGCTATAAGGTGAGTAACAGCTTTTTTACTGCCTTAGAAAGTCCACTCCAGTTTTATCGCATTTTTTTCCACCAGAAGACACTATTTTCTTTCGGTTTTATATATGTAAAAAGTTTAAATGACTTATATATTTTATAATCTTCCTTCCTTTCATTAATATTTTCTTAGATCACGAAATGGCCCCAACGACTAGCTGCTTACAATTTTTTAAATATATAGAAGAATGATAACCCACACCGCCTGTATCTCTCAAGATTATACTCCCAACTTTGAGTGTGGTTTCAGAAATAAGTACCTAGTGTTCATTTTTCCAGAAACAGAGCTCCACTAAATTTACAGAAAATGTAGTGGCTACGTAGCTGGATTTGTCATAAGATCGGTTATGAAAAGACCATCTTGCGACATATGAAGATGGCGAAGTTCAGTGCTGCATAAAATTGATAGACGAAGTTCCACTAAGAAATATTTTAATCAGTATGTTAATGAACGAAACAGAATGCTCTCTTTCGAATGACAATATTTTTTCATCAGTATTAGAATATTCTTTTGGTTTTGCACCTTACGAAATTAACCAAAACGAACTAATTAAATTAATCATCCATACCTAGGGGTGGAATCATAATAAATAGCATTGCTAATAAGGCCAACAAACCCTTTTTTATAGAAACTATTAGAATAAAATATTCAAAACTAATACTGGATATAAATAATAAAAATAAAGTTTATATTGAAATTAACTGTTTCGACCCCGTGGAATCTACTCATATTAGTGTTTTAAATGAAACTCAATGTTTCTAGCTAATTCCACAAAATAATCAAAAATGTTGAAGATTCCAAAAATTGACAATTGTTTCGACAACTGAATATCATCGTCAGAATGACAGAAATTACATTTTATTTGATGCCTACCTGATGTTTAGTAGTTATTTTTGGCTAGACCAAGAAGTGACCTACCTTGTGATTGACTTAATATATGTTAATAGAAAAAAGGAGATGTGATATTACAAATATTGAAGCTTAGATATTATTAGCCCTATGGTGATATCCTGGATATCATTTTTCCACTTAAGATCAGTATAACTGTGCAATGATATAGAAAACCAGGAAAACTATATCTGTTCATTGCTTACTTCATATTGTGGGTTTCTTAAGTGTCTTCTTATTTCCAACGCTTCAAGGAAATCCAGTTCTTGTTTCTTATCACAAAAATGTAGTACTTCTAGTTCTGTGTTAGGTGTCAATGAATGATTGGTGTCAAGTAGATTAATACAATTAGACAAATAGCAACATCCAACGGTTTGCCATTCCATATGATAAATAAGCTAATTAATAAAAAAGAAGAAAAAATGGCATTACAACTAATATTTCCTAAACAAACTGAAGAAATAAAAACTTATAAAACCATCACATATGCAGGAAATATTTCTAATAATATTTCAAAGATAATCTTTAGCAACGAATACAATAGTTTCTTTTAAAACAGAAAGTAACGTAAATACAAAATTGTTAAATGTAAAAACAAAAATACCACCATTAAAGAAATCAGGTATATATAAACTCAAATGTCCAGAATGAAATGCTGTCTATTTGGGTCAGACCCTTAGAAATTTTGAAATCCGATACATTGAACACTTACGATCATACAGATTAAAAAAACCAGATAAATCCCATTACGCAAAACATCTCCTTAACACCAATCATTCATTGACACCTAACACAGAACTAGAAGTACTTTATATTTGTGATAAGAAAAAAGAACTGGATTTCCTTGAAGAGTTGGAAATTAGAAGACACTTAAGAAACCCACAATATGACGTCGTCAACGAACAGATAAATCTAGGGAGTTCTCCACTATCAAACTGTCTTCTTATGTGATAATTGTAAAGATCAGCAGATATAGTTTTCCTGGTTTTCTATATCATTGCACAGTTATACTGATCTTAATTGGAAAAATGATATCCAGGATATCACCATAGGGCTAGTAATATCTAAGCTTCAATATGTGTAATATCACATCTTCTTCTTCTTTCTATTAACATATATTAAGTCAATCACAAGGTAGGTCACTTCTTGGTCTAGCCAAAAATAACTACTAAACATCAGGTAGGCATCAAATGAAATGTAACTTCTGTCATTCTGACGATGATATTCAGTTGTCGAAACAATTGTCAATTTTTGGAATCTTCAACATTTTTCATTATTTTGTGGAATTAGCTAGAAACATTGAGTTTCATTTAAAACACTACTATGAGTAGATTCCAAGGGGTCGAGACAGTTAATAAACTTTATTTTTATTATTTATATCCAGTATTAGTTTTGAATATTTTATCCTAATAGTTTCTGTAAAAAAGGATTTGTTGGCCTTATTAGCAATGCTATTTATTCTGATTCCACCCCTAGGTATTGATAAGTAATGGAATTAGTTCGTTTTGGTTAATTCCGTAAGGTGCAAAACCAAAAGAATATTCTAATACTGATGAAAAAATATTGTCATTCGAAAGAGAGCATTCTGTTTCGTTCATTAACATACTGTAATGTTTTTGTTATTTATTTAAACAATAAACAAGTGGGATACATTTTAAACACTCGGTATTGCTACTTACTAATTTATTTAAACACTAACTCACTAACACTAATTCATATGTACTTAACTAGTCACTTAAATTTATTTTATATGCACACTAACTTATTAATTTATAACACTTTTATATTCACTTAATTACTGTTTAACTCACTATGGCAAATTATAAACTGAACTCATCCGCTGATCGGTCCTGTATTTATATCAAAAACTTTCTTTACTAGAACATTCGGGACGGGACATGCCTTTCGCGATATTTCTTAAAATGCCTTTCGAGAACATGTTTAAAAAGGACGGTCACAATAGACCTTCTCAGAATTCGGCGCGCTCGCCTTTTTCTTAACTCCGTTAACATAAGGTTACAAGGCCGTACTTAGTATCTGCTTCGGTGTGCGAGTTCGTAACATTACCCCCTCTTTAAATGAAAGTTCCTCCTGGAACTTTTGTGTAGCCGAGACTGGATGTTTGAATCGGCAACTAGCCCCATTTCTACACTTTCCGATCTTATGGAAATAGCAGGGCACCGTCTTCATCGGATATTGATAGCGGGGGTTGTAGCTGCAAATTAATATCTGGACACCGGTATCTTGAAAGATAATCTCTACCAAGTTCCTGATGATTCGCCAATCCAACTGGTTACTCGCTATCTTAGGCATAGCCAGTTTCTTCACGTTGGATTCCAACACATGGTCTCGGAGGTTTCGAAGTGCTTCCCACACATCGCGGTAGGTAGATCGATCTTGGAATTCATTTTTAGTTACCACGTAGAAGACGTACCGCGAATGATGTTTCAGTTTCAGTGTCTTGCCAGGGGCTGGAATCTGGCCTTCAAGTTTTTCTAATTGCCCGAACTTCTTTCGAAAGACGGTTGCCAACCCTCGTGCGTTCTTGATACGGGCGGGGATGTTGTATGCCAGTGAATAATCTTCTGGGAGAGTGAACAAATCTTGTTGTTGTTCCGAAGTGACTCCATATCTAGCTTTCCCGGTACCTCCATACGCGCCCATAATATCATCGAAGGTGGGGTCAGACACATCTAGAATAAGGTTTACTCCTTCCTCTATGTCATGGTCTCCTTCGAATGGCGCTAGTCGGTTTCGGTGAACTACTTTTGGTTTTCCGTTGGGGATCTTGCTTATGCGATATAAAACATCATTGATCCTTTTCTTGATCAAGTATGGACCTTCCCAGGATTTTTGTAATTTTGGAGAAAATCCTTTTCTCCTCGCCGGGTTGTGTAACCATACTTTGTCCCCTTCTTTAAAACCACCCTCTGTGGCCTGCGTGTCGTACCGCCTTTTCATTCTGTCGCTGGCAACTTGAAGATTTGTTCGAACTAGTTCATGAATATCGTCCAGCCTTCTTCTCAATTGGATCACGTAGTCTTCGCCTGCTATATCTTCTCCAAGCCGACAGCCAAATTCCAGGTCACAAGGAAGCCTCATTTCACGTCCAAACAGAATTTTCGCAGGCAACAATGCTGCCTACTCCATTAATGTTAATGGTGAAACTACATGTGTCTGCAAAACAAAGTTTTTAAATGGCTATGGACTTCAAGCTTCTAAGAACAGAGTAAATAATATTGTTAGCAAGAAGATAAAAGGAAATCTAGTGCCAGAAAGAGACAAAAGAGGAAAGCATACAAATCGTTTGAACAAAATATCTGATTCAGAAATACAAAGTGCTAAAAACCACATAGACTCGATTCCAAAGTAAGAAAGCCACTACAGTCGACAAGATAATATGAATAAAGTTTACCTGTACCATAACATGTCACTTGGTGTCAAGAAGTGGGAATTGAACCAGTTAAGGAGCATGCTTACCGTAAGATATTCTATACTGAGTATAATATTGGTTTCAAGCTATCAAAATCAGACATTTGCAAGACATGGGACGAAACTAATATCCAAATAGAGTCAGTAAAATCAGAAAAAAAAGATTATGGCGAATTAACAACTAAACTTAACTAGCACAAGTGTAGGGCTCAGGTAATGCAACAGTTATTGAAAAGTGATAAGATGACATGTGTTATATCGTTTTACTTGCAGTAAGCGCTACCGATTCCCAAATTGACCACTGGTCATGCATTTTATTGCAGGAAAATATGTATAATCTAGGAGTCCATTATTGTACATAAGATGCTGGTCATATGTTTTTCTGGACGAAAAACGTTGCAAAAAGAGGAAGTGATGAAGTTGCATCAATACTCATAAAATTTCTGAGCTCAAAGATAGGTTAAGTAGAACATTTCGCGGATAATTGTCCCTGGCAAAACAAAAACTGGCTTTTGATGTCTTTATGATTACAGCTAGTGAAGGAACAAATGTGTAAGTCTATTACACACCATTTTTTTAGTCAGCGGACACACTCACCTTTCTTCTGACTGGGATTTTGCTTTCATCGAATAACGACATAGAAAGTATGCTCTGCTTGTGTACTCTCTTGAGGAGTGGTACAAAGTTATAAAAGAATCTAATAAAAAGAAGCACTTCAACTCAACTGTTATGAAGCAGGAAGATTTCCTCAATGTACAACCGAATATTAAAAAGAGTACTCGCACTAATGACCAGCAATTTTTGGATTTTTCCAATGTAGTATAGAGATTATTGGGTAATTCACGCATAAAGAAAAATGGCTAGTGAAACGAAGTAGTAACCGCAGACAAGCATGTTTCAGGCTCAGTACGGTATAATCAAGTAAGGTTGTAAAATTTGGGAACAAAAATGTTGATCGAAACACGGGAAATCATAAAACAACGTATTTCGACAGAAAACCCAAACGCAACATTTGTGCCTTCAATTGGAAGATCCAGATTTTTCGAGACAACAACCAACATCGACACGGAGGCGCATATAGCCCTCCTGTATGAAACTTACGACCCAGAGCAAACAATAAACAAGATGTACGAATACCGCGTGATATGTAAACAGCAAACAACAAAGAGGTCCTTCGGTAATTCACATACAAAAAAAGGGCTACTGAAACGGAGAGGTAACCGCAGACATGCATGTTTCTGGCTCATTAGCCTTACTTGGTGAGTACTGAGTCCCAGTAGAAACAAAATGGTGGCCTTTTAAAGTTGGAGAAAAACATAATTTCCATGGTTTTAGATCTGACGCAAAAAAGTTACTTAGATTTTTTATAGACCCTAACACGGTCTACAACTTTTGTATCTTTCTGCTTTTGATTTGATGCAAAAATGTTACTTGTAATAAGCATGTGCAATTGGTCTCGTGCCATTGGGCTTTTTTAAATATAATTTCCAAATTAGCAAGTAGCTTTACCCCATTCGGCACGTCGCAATTGAGAGGTTTTTATCAAAAAGAGCCAATGACATATTTTCAAGAAATTTTAATTTTTGGTGCCAGCTAAGCAGAAAGATAGCGTGTATGTATACATAAATTTTATTTGGATATAAACTACCGATGTCAGCTATTTCTAGTGGTTTAAAGATACAGCCTTATAGCAAAAACAGCCTTTGTCACAGTGAGAAATATCAAAAACAACCAACGTCAGTTGACCATGGTAGTATTTTCTAGTAATTCTATAATTCAGTGTTAGTTTATTTGTACATTTCACGTTTGGCCGACGTGTTAGGGCCTTTACTGAGATTTGTCACTGTTTCATAAATTTTTTTGCATTGTTTATTCGTATATAAACATTAAATGTTTTGAGAGATCCCGATTCAAATGTTGCTTGTTACTAAAAAGAAAAAGTGATGTTATAAAAAAGTTATAAGTTGCTGGTGGTGCACATATTGGGTATTGCTAAACCAGCAAGAGCTACAGGACCGGATTGTAGGTAAGTTTTTGCACAAAATAAGAATTATGTGTTTTTATTTTTTGTGGGCTATCATTTTGATAGGATTCGTTTTAGAACTTACAGTGGGTATTATTTTAGTTAAAATAGTAAATTCCGTAGTACGGTTTTTCTTTTTGTTTCAGATGTAAACGCTGTAAGTGATTCGAAAGCATAGGAGCTGATCAGCGTGCAAGTTTATTGACAACATTTAATTACTTTCCTTCAAAAAATGAACAGGATAGCTATTTGGCCGGTCTTATTTCATTCAAAAATGTAAAACAGAGACGACCTAGACGTAACTTCAATGGTGACAATGATGACGGCGGCCCCAGCTATGACCATTCGGTTGCGTTTTATTATAAAATAAGACTTGACCAAAAAAAAGAAAAAGTATGTCACACGTCATCCATATTCCTCCATTACTTAAAGAACAAGACTATAGTACATGATCATTTGGTTATACTAAGTGATGGATGTTCTGGTCAAAATAAGAATCACGTGATGGTATATTTTCAATATGTTCTAGCTCATGTGTTAAAATTATTTAAAAAAATAATACACATGCTTCCGATTAGAGGCCACTCCTTCCTGCCCAATGATCAGGATTTTGCTTTAGTGGAAAAGAAAAAAAACCAACAGTCCGGAAGTTCCAGAAGATTGGGATATCTTAATAATGGAGGTGCGAGAAAAACCATCCCCATTTGACGTTGGTAAAGTGAGTCAAGATATGTTTTTCAACATTCAACAAGCATACTCCCCTTATTCCCTAAAAATCCTAAGGCCAAGTTTATCTTTGTGAAAAGCCAGATTTATTGAAGGGTCTGCTGATTCACAGTACGTTAAAACTCGAGATACATATAGCGGTGCATGGCCGCACTGTGCAGTTAGAAATAAGAGAAAATGGAAAACTTTATGTGACAAAAAGCTCCCCAATAGTGCTGATAAGCTCAAAAACATCATCACTCTAGCCACTTATTAAAAGAAAAAACAGAAAGTGGTCCATCCTTTACAATCACAGAAGCCACCACCAGTGTTGACATTGATGAAGATGACAACAGTGATGGATGTGAGTAAAAAATATTTAATGTTTGCTATTTGTTAGTAAGAAAATGAAAGTGTTTTTAAATGAAACTCAAGGTCTCTAGTTAATTCCACAATATAATACAAGTTATTGAAAATTCTAAAAAAATGACAATTGTTTCGATAAATCAATATCATCGTCCATGATGATATTGATTTATCGAAACAATTGTCAATTTTTTAGAATTTTCAATAACTTGTATTATATTGTGGAATTAACTAGAGACCTTGAGTTTCATTTAAAAACACTAATATGAGCATATTCCACGAAGTAAGGGTCGAGACAGTCAATTTCAAGAAAATGAAAGTTTTTATCACTTTTTTTATGAGTATCTAATCAAAAAGAACCAATGTCATAGGGTTATTACTTTTTTTCTGTCAAACTAAATATAGCAAAAAAAACAATAATTAGTCTAAAGTCAAGGTAATGTATATACCTTTACAAATAGTAGATTTCAAAAAACAGAAACAAAATCATATTGACTACTTTAAGTTTTTTTGGTTTATTACAAACTAAATATTTTTGACATTGGTGGTTTTTAGTAAAAACCCTCTAACTGCTCTCAGATATTTTTTGATAAGATGTTTTATTTTTATTTATTCCAGTTTGCAGATCTTACTGCTTTCACATAACATTTTGTATCTGATTCTTCTGATTTTGAAAAATATTGCTGTTTATTTCGATTATATTCGCCTCTACTTGGAGATGTCCAGTGTTGTATGTTGGCGTAGTGTTGATGAAACGAGAATTGTCCTAAGTGGTGTAAAAACGGTCATAAAAAAGATCCGATAGCAGCATAAATCCACCTGCGAGTGAAATATACGAATCTGAATAAAAAATTCATGTTTAAAAAAATAAAGAAAAAGTAACAACAATAAATCCCAATAATTCTCACCTCAGCACAAAATTCGGAGGTGAAAAAAACACCGCCGTCTAGATTCTAGAAGAAATATATGATAAATGGACTTTGAAATTCCATTTAGATTCTTGGCATTGTGCTTGGAACCCGACTCGGTTCGTCGTCGGTTTATTTTTTTTTGTAATAAAATTTATTATTTCTGTTGTGTATATCCCGATGGAGGTGAGAGATTGTTTGTCTTTTTAATACGCGAACATAAATCATTTTCGATGTGAGAAATAATATTTATAGTGTTATTAAAATTGTGGTTTGTACGCTTTGAATGAAAAACATATTTTTGCGATGACATCGACAAATAGAGAAAAAAGCTTATACAATTGCTTCTTGAGACTTTCTTACGCCACCTTTACTAAACAATATCGTACAGAGTATGTTGAAAATCTACGGACGAACATACAGAGTGGTTCAGCCAATTCTAAGCACCAATTCATTATTCCAATTATTCAATATAAAATTGGCATGTGATTAAAAGTGAAAATTTGAAGCCAACAGTTGATTTGCAATTACCTATCCATAAAAATATCTAACAGAAATTATACTGATAAAATTGGATTAGGAAATTAAACAGTTTTTGATGTTTTTTGTGTGAACTATACTAACCATATAGACTAGACATAGGCAAATTTCATAAGGTGAGGACCAGATAAAATGAAAAATCATCTAGACGGACCGGAAAAATTAAAACTTTATTTTTGATTTTTACACCACACACCAATTTAATGGTACAATGGATTATTCTTTGAAAGAGTATGTGGCAGATGGAACTGTTACTAAGCGTCTAATCTGGAAGCAGGGTCGGATTTAGCCTTTAAACCTCTCTCTGCAAAAGTAAATAATTGTACCCCTATAAAGGCTCAAAAGAGGTGTATGTCATTATTAACATTTTTATTGGCGAACATTTAAGAAATAATAACTTTCAATTCAGATAATTCTCTAATTACTTCAGAAACATCCAAACTGTGACTGAGTTCATACTCAATTCCTAATATAGTGAGGTCTGACAATCTTGTCTGAGTCGTTGTTGTCCGTAAATAATTCTTTATTATTTTCAGTTTGGAAAAACTGCATTCCCCGGATGCTACACTTTTTGAAAGAGTTGATAAAATTCTTAGATCAATGCTTAAATTTGGAGCTAAATCCATTTCTGTTCTTAATTTCAAAACTTCCAAAGGTGGTCTTTTTTCTAAGAGACAACCAGCACTGATATTTCATCACAAAGTTTCAGGCTATTTATATCCCTTGATTCTCCATTTGATAAAATAGTTTCCAAATCTTTGCAATTAGCCATCAGAAGAAACTGAGGTATGTAACTGTTGTGATGTCAGAGCTAAGCAAGCCTTTCTTCCAAAGCAATGATCGCAGTGTAAGTGGTGAAAGAATTCTATGCATTGATTATTGGCTCATTCTGATTTTCTACATCAAATTGTCTTTTTCGCCGACGAACTCGATGTCTAGGTGTCGATTCAAAATTTCTATTTGAATATATTTTGGATGCCAATTCGCCAGCATCAACAAGGAATGTCATTAAATTGCTTGACGGTTCTCAAATTTCTTAAAAAAATTGTGGAATTTTCCAAAAGTTTTACTGCCAATGCTAGATCATAATTTTTTCCCTGCGTGTGTTTACTAATGGGATTGAAATGGTTTGATATCCCATACCATATTGCGACACTTGAATTGTTTTATTTGCATAAGTTAACTCATATGCTTCATCTCTTATTGAACTATCTATATATTTGTCCTCGTAAATGTTTAGCAAAGCATCATATATTTGACCGATGTGATACCTCAGCGGCTTTATAGCATCATTTCGACTTTCTCATCTAGTGTTACTAAGAGGTTAAAGTCAGTTCTTTAAGATGCTTCAAGAAAATGGTCGATCTAAAAGTCGATGCACAATTTTTCGATAATATTAACCCGTCAAGGACTGACGTTACCATATGGCAACGGAAAACAGCTTCCATTTTTACCATCTGCACTGTATGTCTTCCTAGTTTTTGTTAGATGGTCCCAAATATTCGTTTTAGGAGTGTACTCTAAACAGTATTTTAATTTGGTTTCAATCTTGTTAGTGAGCACGTGCCCGTAAGCTGCAAATTTATTTGGACAATACCGGAACAGTTTGAATAATGGTGGACATAAATTTTGAGTAAGTATTTTTTACTTTTTTTAAAACATGTGCTAAGTGTTAGTTATTGTAGTTTACATTATAAATATGTACTTTTTGTATGTTGATTTTTATTTTACCATACGCCTTAGACTTTTCTTGCAGGGAGGTATTTTTTGTCAGTGTTACCATATGGTAACGCCAGTCCAATGCAATATCAATGTTTTAACAGGTGACTCTTTTTTCAGGCGCGGTTTCTCCTTGCAGGAGGCATTAGATATGGTATATTTCGAAGATATTGATGCTATTTACGTTGAACCACCCTAAGCTAGTGTTTTGACTGATGAAGACTCCGCAAATGAGGATTCTGGGGATACAATTGACAATCTTACGAGCCGACAATTGCGAGCTCAAGCCGAAGTCAAATTTTCCAACAAATAAAACGTCAATGCAGAGTCAGATATTCCCCAGAACGTCACTGCAGAGCCAGAAGAACCAGATGTTCACACTTCCAGCGTTTCAGCTTCGACCTGATCATACCTCCCAAGGTCTAAAAAAACTACAGCTGGATTAGCGGTGACATTCAAGCACAGACAAGAGATTTGCCCAAGCCTGACTTTAAACAATTTATGGATCTTTCACCCGTTCAAATTTTTCAGCTATTTTTCGACGACGAAATGATTACTTTTCTAATCGAAGAGGCGTCTCGCTATGCTCTCTTTAAAAATACACCCGATCCTAATGTTTCCAAAAATGAAATAAAATGCTTTATAGCAATACTAATAGTAAGTGGCTATGTAGTATTGCCAGGAAAAAATCTTATTGTGAATCACAAGGTGATGTAAATGATGCAATAGTGATTGGAGCCATGAGACGGGACCGTTTCGTCCAAATTATGCGTTTTCTCCATTGCGCTGATAATTCGAAGCCGAACTTGGACGACAAAGTGTGGAAACTAAGGCCTTTTATAAATAAACTAAAGGCTAAATATTTGGAACACTATCAGCCAGAAAAACACATGAGTTTTGATGAGAGTGTGATCAAATACTACGGTAGACATCCATGTAAGCAATTTATATGTGGTAAACTCGTTCGATTCGGATACAAAATGTGGACACTAAATACAACATCTGGATATTTAGTAAATTGTGAGTTATATCAAGGAAAAAATAGAAAAACGTCAAGAAATCTTCGAAAAAGATTTTGGAACAGCTGCAGCACCATTTGTAACAATGTTGGATGAATTAAAAGGCGTAAAAGACAGACCTTATGAACTTTATTTTGATAACCTTTTTACTGGGTTAAATCTTCTAGAACATTTGAAGGAAAGGGGTTATCAGGGCACTAGTACTGTTCGCGAAAACCGCATTCCCAGAAATTTCCCCATGTCGGACAAAAAAATCTCACAAAAAAAGAATGAGGTACATACGAAGGAACGATTGAAAGAGGAACAGGTATTATGGTAGTTCGTTGGGTAGACAACAACGTTGTTAGTGTTGCATCAACCTATCACGGTATTTTACCTATATCTCACGTAAAACGCTATAGTACTACCGAAAAAAGAATTATTATGGTACCTCGTCCATTTTCGATAGGTGAATATAATGCGCACATGGGCGGTACAGATCTTATGGACGAGAGTGTATCAAGATACAGGATAGATATTCGCAGCAAGAAATGGTGGTAACCTGTTTTCACCTGGTTGGTTGACGTCACAATAATGAACTCCTGGCAACTGCTGAAAAACTGACGCAACTGGAATTTCGAAGGGAAATTACAACGTGTTACTTACAAAGTTATGGGACCATTCCTAAGCCTGGTGGACGACCTAAAACCTCATAAACCAGTCTGTCGCTAAATAGAATTTCAGACGAGGTAAGGTATGATGGAATGAATAATTTAGTTGTTGAAACCCCGGATAAAGAAAGAAAAAGATTCGCAGGCGAAGGCTGTTCATCGAGTGTCCGCACAATGTGTAACAAATGTGACTTGGGGCTTTGTATTCCACGCTTTTACATATTTCATACCAAGTAAATGTTTTAAAATTTTTTCATGCATTTGAGTTAGAATTGTAATATTTTGTAAAGTTAATATTTACAATAAAAAGTAAGTATACATAAAAGCCTAGCGTTACCATATGGTAACAGCATTCTTTTCCAAAATGGTGAGAACAATATTTTTTTTCGAATTATATAGGTACGTTTAATTACGAAGATATAAACATATATTTCAATTCAGGAACTAAAAACAATTAAAAAAATTCTCCATTGAAGGGTTAAAGAAGTTGGATCCTTCTAGTGAAACATTTGCCGCATCATTTACCACCAGACAGAGGCGTGCCAAGACTTGAACCTTGGGGGGGGGGGGGGTTTGTGTATATAAAAATATTTTTAAACAAAAACATATTATCTATTACGGTGATTATAACAATTTTGAGTAATACAACACAAAGTCTAATCGCCATGACTGGCCTTGCAAGGTCATCAATTATTTCTTCAGTTGATATAACTTCTTCCCTGTGAACTGACAGCATGGCTAGTCCATTAAGCCTCACTTGGGCAGTAGTACTTTTAAATAAGTTTTTTTTACGTTTCAAGGTTGAAAAGGTTCATTCTGGTGTAGCAGTGGACACAGGCAGGGTATACAATTTTTTTAGAAGTTTGTGATCATTCGAGTAGGCCTGTTGACTATACAAACTCCCAAACAGGCGAGTGCCTGATATTTGTTTTTGATTTCTGAGCATTTACTCAAATGTTCGTGCCACAAAATAATAAATTGAGATCCAAAACTTTCGAAGTTCTAGCTCAAGATTGGCCTTGCATAATACAGTTTTTGGGAGAACACAATCACAATGTTTTTAGCGCTACTGCACTGATCGGACGTTCTATAGATGAAAGCACTAAACAAGAAATATTATAATATTTTGAGGGGGGTCACTCAGTGTCTTCCGCGTATCATAGTTTCTATTTTTTTTAAATGGAGGAATGGGTAGAAGAATACAATACGTCATCAGCTGATTGTCACTATTTTTCCAATAAAACATATTTTCAAAATGTATGGGTAAAACATTTAAACATAATTATGGAGAGATAACAGAAATTTTGAAATCGGAGTAACTATTTTTTCTTGAAAAAATTAGGATCACACCTAATACGAAGGATAATGTGAGCTAATTCACAAATATGGAAATTATGCAAGGTACTACTCCACGTAAGGTATCGCCAAATTACTTGCGACCATGAACGTGGTTTATAAAATGTGTTTCGGTAAAACCGAACTGCGATAAAATACGTTGAATATGAAAATACGTCCGGGTACGCGGTTAGGCTAGTCCCACACAACGACCCATGACGCGCAATGGTTGAAGAAATTGAAACACAATAAGAGGCTCCGAGATTTCCTAGACAGGACAGAAAATGTAAATTCGTGTTTTTCTATCAGCATATCATAAAAAATAGAAATGGATATTTACAAGTTTAGCTGTCCACGAGGGAGGATTTACCCCCTATATTCCCCCCGTAAGTACGCCATTGCCTCCAGGTTAAGGGAGTGGCTACTACGTGGTATAGAAAAAGCACGAGGGTTGATGTTTCTAATCTTTGGTTGCACCCCCGAGTGTTCTCCTTTCATATTCGCCCCATTATCGTATCCTTGGCCTCTCATGTTTGTCAAAGAAAATCGTAGATTTTCTAGCTCTTGAAGTAAGACATCGGGGAGATATTGGTTTGCCTATCTTATAATTGTTGAATAGCCTAAAATATGTTCATGAATATTGACGTCCTCTTGTTCAATCGTAACGTACCTTATAACGAAGATCATTTGTTCTATTTTACTGAGGCCACGAGTGCAATCTAATATAATTGAGTAATTTTTAGATTTTTTCACTTTACATAACATTTTCTTACTAACGTATAAAAAAATGTTAGGTGACCCTTTTTTCTCAACGCCCCCTCAACGTTTGCGCTCCGTACCGGGGCACGGACTACTGGAGTGTTCCTCCGCCCGTACTGAAAGAAACCGGGATGATCTAATTAACGACAGTGAAGGTAAATAGTGGTCAGTTAATAGGTTTCTCTAACGATGTTTTTGCGAAGCTTCATGGGTCATGTTCACAGATATAGGAAGTACAAACGCTGCAACTCCATCAGTTCGAGCTGCAATTCAGGTTTCACTGATTCACAATCTCAATCCGGATTAAAAATGTTCAGATTTGTTTGATAACTTTGAAGTCTTGGAATATTCCTTCAAATAATTTATGGAGATATTTCAGATTTTTTCATAGCTCCTATGTTTGTCTTTGCTAACTGCAATGAACTTCAGTCTTTCAAAATGAGTGTTTTCTTTTATTATTGCATTTTTATCATGTCAAGGATTAATTGATGACTTCCCTAAAGTTTGAGGTTCAATTCACTAATGTAAATGGATTGATCTGAAAAATGCAATTTTCTACAGCGACTCTCGACACGTCGCAGAAAATATATTTTGTCTATGGATATTCAAAACCTTGTTACGAGCAAGGTTGATTAGCCCGGGCCGTATTTTACCCATGACTGGTATAGCTAAGCAGGTATCCAGCATATGAATTGAAGTGAGTCACCAGGAACAGACATCTTCCATTTGCAAACTTGCTTATTTGAATTTGGCGCCCTGGAGGGAGGAGAGAATAGTGGGTGTTAAAATTTGTTGCCGCATGTTTCACTTACCATCATGGGTCAACAGTTTATTGTTTTATGAGTAAACAACTTCAGGGAGACTGGTGATGTGAAAAAGAAGTAACTTGTACTTCCAGGAATAGTAAGGACAGAGTACAACTAAATGAACGAGTATGATTACTTGGAACATTTCCATTCAGGGTCCGACTGGCCCGGTCGGCAAGTCGGCATTTGCCGACGGGGCCAAACCCTTTTGGGGGCCAACGTCAACGGTCCAGCACTAGAGATAAATCAAACCACCATAATAAAAATGTTGTTTCCAATCATTCGACGAAATCCAGGAAATTTGACAACATTGGTGCGTTTAGACGTAGTCCGTAGTCTATGCCCTAGACTGCTGAGACGATTTGTTTAATAGAGATCGCCAAGCACAAGTATCTTAGTCTTGTGCGTTCTGCGTTAGGTAACTTTGTTTAATTTGTTTTTGTTAATTCCTAATTGTTGCCAAAGCGAGGCGAGGCGAGGCGCGAGACCTGCATGTTCTTTCTTGTTTTCTCCTGTGTGTTTGAGCTGTTTGGACCAAGAAAGAAAGCCTATTGAAATCCAAATTTACTGATATTACAGAAAAGATTGGGATCGATAATGTGGAATTAAAAAATGAATTATTGATTTTTACACAAATATACCCCAATATTAAAAAAATGTTAAAACAAACTTCTGCATAAATAAGTCTTAAACAAATGAATGTGTAGATTGCGTACACTGCACTTTTAAAATTTTAAGAGAATGCAATATGCATATATCCACTTTTTCACATTTGTATATGGCTTATAAGTTTTTAATTACTTGGTCTTGCACCCAAGTGGCATGCGAACGAGTATTTTCTCTATTAAAAATAGATTGAGATCTTTATTAGACCAAGAATTATTGCAGGCCGTAATATTAATGAATACGGAAAAAGACATCTTAAATAGTATTAACCCAGAAATAATTATCGATAAGTTAACTTCCTCAAGCTCAACTTACTATAATGTTTTCACTTTTTAAGCTTCGTTTTTTCTGATTGTGTCTACCTATCATTAATAGGCTAGTTTTTTTTATTTTTATTTGTTCTTTAAGAATGGTAGTTTTATTTTGTTTTGTGATTTTGTACGTGTACCTGTTTATTTTAATTATTTATGTCTGTTGATAACGTTCTATTTTATGATAGAAATTTTAGTCAGACTTAGTCAAATAGTACTGACTTATTTGCACTCCTATTTTTGACTATGTAATATTAATTTCCATATTTGTTGTCGTTTATGGAAGTCAGTCTTTTTTAATAATAATTTGTGATTTTTTACTTTTATTTTTATTTATTTTGGTTTGAATATCTTAAAATTTTTCGTTTTGTTGTTTATTTAAAAAAATGTTTTTTTATAAAAATTAACCTTTACTTTTTATTTATTACCTACACAGTATTTATATTATGTTTTAAACGCATATTTTTTTAGATTATTTGAAACGGACGCAATGTACTTGAAACTCTCATGATTGTGGACTATCTACTATTTTAACAATACTTTTTAATATATGAATTCTGAATATTTTTGTCTTAAATGTGATTAATCACCTTTATAGGAATAATCGAGTTGGTCAAAGAGAGTAGGAGAGGGGCCAATTACTGGTGGTGCCGATGGGGCCAAATTTAGCCAGTCCGACCCTGTTTCCATTCATAAATAGTACTTTTCATCACATGACAAGCGCATACGCAGCCCCCATGTTGAAAGAGCGGTAGTTTAAAAGTTTGGTACTGTTTTGTGCAAAAATGACTGGGAAATCAACATTATCTCCACAAACAAATACATCATTAAAACAAAATATTGATGATTCTGTACTTGTTGATAATTCACTTGTAGCGCATAACTGTGAACAATTTAGAAAGGTGGTTAAAGTGTAATGGGCGTTCTCAAAAAGGCAACATAAGTGAGCTAGTTGAGAGGTAAGCAGTCAATACAATATATTATCTAAATAAAATTAGGTAAATAATTATTGAATTATAATTAACCATGATCATTTATTGTTACCATTGGTAGAAACTCTAAAATTAACATCTAGGTTGATAATGTATATTATTAATATTTAAAATTGTTTTGTTGCTATAAAGATATTACATTTTATCATACGATTACGCGTATATATTACTACTTATATTGCAAGCAGGTTTTCGGAAAATTTATAAAATATAGTTATAAAAATATAACATTATGTATTGATTTTAAATTATTTATACCGTGTATCACTCTTACATTTTCTAGAATAGGACAACACCTTTTTATTTTTCCATTTCGTACAGAAAATTTACAGTCAACTTGAAATAATATATTACATTACGAGTGCGAAAAGTGAGACTTTTCACACGAGTGAGAAATATTGTAGCATGAGGCGTAAGCCGAGTGCGACAATCCCACGAGAGTGAAAAGTCACTTTCGCACAAGTAATGTACAATATATTGTTTCTATAAAAAGTGCACATGAATTTACAATCACTTTCATAGTGAAACATAGAAATAACGATAATTAATGTTTATTTGAAAAAATGACAATAAGTAAGTACTTATTAGATACGACTGGGGAACAAATTGAATTATATACTTTGCAGAGCGAGCATGCAAGTTTCACGGCGACGCTGAAGGCGGAGCCCTGAAAGCATGCGAGCCCTGTAAATACACTTTCCGAGCGTGGCGCGTACAATCTTTTTTGTGCAGCCACCAATAATTTGGACAATAATATAGGAACAGAATATTTATTGCCTAGCCAAGTTTCATAAAAGCCAGTCCTCGATGCCTAGCCAAGCTTCATAACAGTCCATACTCGATGCCTAGCCACTTTCAATAAATGTTCATCCTCGATGCCTGTCTGGTATTTTGTCTTTAATGAACATTTTGACAAAAGAGCTCGGGAAAGTCGGTACTTTGTCGAGCAGTTCTGTCACTTTACCGAGTAGTTAATTCAATTTTCCGATCTAGACCGGTAGCGATGCACTTTCCGAGTTAAAAAATGATCGGAAAAGCGCATTTTCTAAAGCGGCAGCACGCGTGCACACTTTCCATGGGAGTAGAGAGTACGATATGTGTTACTTTCCTATGTGGTCGTATGAAAAATGTATTTTTCAATTAAGACACTTATTATTTTAATTTTCTTTTAATTTCTTTTTAATAAATATTATTTATTTTAACTATTTGTACACATGTATTTTAACATGCTTATTTACAAAAGAGTACGAAGAAGATGGCTGAACACGCATGCGCACAAAATAAATTTGCGATGAAAAGATCTATTGGTTTGATGACTCGAATTTTATACAAAATTTTTATATTTCGACGATATCTTCACGAAACGTTGTTTCATAAAGAGAATCAAAATAAGATTGTCTTTGATATATTTGTTGCGGAAATCCATTTTCAATGAAATCTGGTACTTAAATATCATCAACAAAATCAAATTCAAAATAATTATCAATTTTTCACCAGCTTCAAAATTCCTAATAATGATTGTAAACTTTTGATGAATGTACTAAATGTTATGATAATCAAAACATGCAAACATAATGTTTGAAACAATGTTTTTTGTAAGGTTATGATTATCGTTACTGCCAAATTTAATCCTGATCAAGTTCTTAATCGAGCAAATTTGGTCGATTAAATAGTTGTCGGTTTAATCGTGATTAAGTGGGTGGTGCAACAAATGTAAAATGTTAATCACGGTTAAGTCTTAATCAGAGTTTAACCGAGATTGGTGCAACCGGCCATAAGATTTTGTAAACTACTCCCAGTTGCCAAAAATCTGACCGTTCCACTTAACCTCTCCTGTGTCTCGCTTTTTTGTTTGACCAGTCACAAGGTTCAAAATGACGTTCCTTCATTAACTTTACAGGAGATAGTGATTTTCTTCTTAGTAGCCAATTTTTGCTCCATTTAGCTCTTTTCTTTCGTGGCATCTTTAGAGATAAGCACAAAGCGACGCAATTGGGGAATCTTCATACACCACTGAATGTGCACGAGAAACGAAAACTTAAGCTTATCATCTAAAAATACATCGTTTCCACCAAATGAAAACACAACTCAACTGAATTGAGAACTGATATGAGCGTCTAAAAGGTCCTTTACATACATACCCGTCGTTTTAGAGACCTGACTGATAATTAGAAGTTTGCTAACAGTCTTCTCAAAAAATCTAAACAGGAGATGTAATTGTTAAATTCTCACTTCAAAAACGTTTACTTAGCTTCATTGCGCTGTAAACAATACATATTATTTTAAATTAATAATAATGTCAATCATTCTCGTTGACATACATTACGTTTTCCCATGTGAAAATATTGGTTATGTAGTTGAAAGGTATTTGTAATACAATAGTTTATTCATCGAAGAGATTCAGTACCGCATTGTTAGGAAAAAGTATTTGTAATAAACGAAGTGATGTTAGAAAAGGTTGGAATAAACCAACTGTTCGTAACATAAGACGAGTTGACAAAATTGATAGAAAGTGATTCTTTGACAGTTCCAATTAGATGTTTTAAAGGAACTTGACAAACTTAAAATCTGAAAATTTGGCCTACGGGTCTTCTATCGTTTCCGGTTATAGCATAAGTTGACTGACATTACGTAAAATTATTTATTCATTTAATTTTTATTTGAGTTATGGCGGGTATTATAAACATGTCTTGAAGTTATCTTTGAAGTTAACTTTAGGTTTTAAAATATCAGTTTTATAATAGTCTCATTTTTAAAATAAAAAGAAGAAAAATAGAAAGAAACGGGCAAAAGAAAAACATAGGTAATCTAGATTTTTTTAATTGGCATTATGACTTTTTGAATTTCGTGGTGTAGTTTTGTCTTGTCTGTGAATTTGGTGTACTCGTTCCCGGTGTCGAACTTTTATTTTTTTTCTAAAATTAATGGTCTGAATGGATAGACGAGCCATAATCTTTTCTAATGAGGAAATTGAATCTCTTCTATCAATATTCATAGCATCTTCTTCATAGTCGGTTAAAAGTTTCTCAAAATTATCTTGGATATCGTTTGCTAACATTACAAAATTCAATGAAAACAATGTAAAAACACAATCGAAATGTTCACAATATATTTAACTGAGGTTATAAATGCCAAATTGTTGACAGAACCGAGAGAACAGAGCAACTCAAAACTAGGCTTTTCCACAAAGTTAACTTTAACTGATATCCCTTCCTCAAACAAAGTTAACTCCGCCATTTTGAAGTTAACTACAGCATGTGACGTCATTCTACAAGTTAACTTTTAGTTATTTGTCAAAATATTTTTATAATACCTGCCCTAAATTAATTGTATTATGGCTTATCTCTGCCTGTTAGACTCACATATCAGCAAGATTAATTCCAGCTATTTTCACACCTCAATGAGGTTCAAAAAAGTTTGTCATCATGGTCTCTATATCATCATAATTTTTGAAGATATAATGTGAGCTTCATCGCAGAACAAAATTTTCAATGAAGAATCAACATTAGTGTAGGGGACCATAGATAATTGAATGTTCGCCAAAAACCTTACAGAGGTTGTCATTGTCACATGTGTCAAAAAGTAAAAAGTGAAATAATCATGATTGATATAGATTGTAGGTGATTGATACTCATTGGAGTCAGATGTTAGATAATCCATGTTTTGTAATATGATAAGTTTAAGAATAAATTGTAACAGTTTTACCAGTGCAAACTGAAGTAAATAATAAAGACGGCTGATGAATTAATTGTTATTTCACGCCCTACAATTAGTACCATTTGAGCAGTCCAATGGTCAAATTATTGGTACAAGCGATAGTCGCCTGACTTTATTTCCTATATAATATGAATTTTGTAAGCACGTAAACCAAGATACTCACATAAAATCATCCAAATGCTGAGACCGACCTCGAAATGATTGAAGACGATACATAGTCAATCGAATTAACCTCTCTGATGGGCGACTGACACGATGGGTGTAAGATTCGTTTCTAAACCGCGCCATTAGTTCATCAGTAAAATCGGTTGTCAAATAAAATAGTGTCGCCAACTCAAAGAAACTCTTAAAAACTATCAATAATAAAAAAATATTCTGTCGACTTGCATGTAAGTTAAGAATTCTGGTATTATTGTTTTATCAATTTTGACCTAAGTAATGTTTGAGAATACTATATTTTATTAATGAGGATAACGTGGGCTATATTTGGTAATGAATAAGTTTTAACTGGAAAATTTAAGGTATTGCATAATACTAAATATCAAACGAAATTTTTGTCGAACCTGTAGGTTTTAAGTATGAAGAATGCGTTTCACTCTAGAATAAGGAAATTAACTGTCTCGACTTACTTCGTGGAATCTGCTCATATTAGTGTTTTAAATGAAACTCACGGTTTCTAGTTAATTCCACGATATAATAAAAGTTATTGAAAATTCTAAAAAATTGACAATTGTTTCGATAAATCAACATCATCGTCAGAATGACAGAAGTTACATTTCATTTGATGCCTACCTGATATTTAGTAGTTATTTTTGGCTAGACCAAGAAGTGACCTAACTTGTGATTGACTTAATATATGTTTATAGAAAAAAGAAGAAGATGTGATATTACAAATATTGAAGCTTAGATATTATAAGCCCTATGGTGATATCCTGGATATCATTTTTCCAATTAAGATCAGTACCTATAACTGTGCAATGATATAGAAAACCAGGAAAACTATATCTGCTAAACTTTACAATTGTCACTTAATAAGACAGTTTATTAGTGGAGAACTCCCTAGATTTAACTGTTCATTGACAACTTCATATTGTGGGTTTCTCAAATGTCTTCTAATTTCCAATTCTTCAAGGAAATCCAGTTCTTGTTTCTTTTCACAAATATGCAGCACTTCTAATTTTGTGTTAACGTTACTTTCTGTTTTAAAAGAAATTGTTGTATTCGTTGCTGAAGATATTATCTTTGAAATATTATTAGAAATATTTCCTGCATATGTGATGGTTTTATAAAATTTTATTTCATCAGCTTGTTTAGGAAATATTAGTTGTATTGCCACTTTTTCCTCTTTTTTACTAATTAGCTTATTTATCATATCTAATGGATAACCGTTGGATATTGCTATTTGTCTGATTGTATTAATCTCTCTATCAAAATTACATTTGTTCAAAGGAACTGAAAAAGCTCTATGTATCATTGAATTATATGCCGCTAGTCAGTGTGACATAGGGTGATTGGAATTGAATGGAATTGTCACATCAGTCTGTGTTGATTTTCGGTAAACTGAATAATCAAGTACATTATTAACTCTTTGAATTTTTAAATCAAGAAAATTGATTGAGCTATTTTCTTCAATTTCTAATGTAAATTTAATTTTTGGGTGTAAATTATTGATGTGGTTGAAAAATACATCTAATTGTCGTTCACTACCCATAAAACAAGCTAATATGTCATCTACATATCTATACCAAAATAAAATATTTTTCGAAATATTACTTTCAAAGATCTTTCTTTCTAATTTATCTATAAAAATGTTTGCTAAAATAGGTGATATAGGGCTTCCCATTGGTAAACCTTCATTTTGAATATATATCTTATTGTCAAAAGTGAAATAATTCTGATTAATGCATACATCAAATAAATTAAGTATATCTGATATTATTCCTGGATTAATATTTTTATCTTCTAGTAATTTTCTCACAAGTATTAGACATTCTTTAGGAGGAATTTTAGTGAACATATTAGTTACATCGAACGAAATGAGTTTATGATTATCTTGCAAGTGGATTGCTTTCAACTTTTTGATTAGTTCTATTGAATTTCTAATTGAGTACTGAGATTCATATCCGTAACTATTGAGTATATTGTTGAGCTTCTTTGCCAATATATTATTAGGAGCATTAACATAAGAAACTACAGGTCTAGTTGGTTTCGTTACTTTATGTAATTTAACGGTTCCATATAATTGTGGACAATGAGGACTCTTATGTATGATAGACCTCTTTTCGTAATCACTTAAAAGATAATTTGAATCATTAACAATATCCCTTACATTATTAGAAAACTTTTTTGTTGCGTCTGCTTTAAGAACTTTTACATCGCTAGATTCTATAAAGTTATATATTTTGGAATTGTAATTTTCAGTCGTCAAAATGACAGTTGTGTTCCCCTTATCAGATTTTGTAACTGTTAGGTTATTATCTTCTATTTCCTAAACAAGCTGATGAAATAAAAACTTATAAAACCATCACATATGCAGGAAATATTTATAATAATATTTCAAAGATAATATATTCAGCAACGAATACAACAATTTCTTTTAAAACAGAAAGTAACGTTAATACAAAATTGTTAAATGTAAAAACAAAAATACCACTATTAAAGAAGTCAGGTATATATAAACTCAAATGTCCAGAATGTAATGCTATCTATTTGGGTCAGACCCTTAGGAATTTTGAAATCCGATACAGTGAACACTTACGAGCATATAGGTTAAAACAACCAGATAAATCCCACTACGCAAAACATCTACTTGACAACAATCATTCATTGACACCTAACGCAAAATTAGAAGTGCTGCATATTTGTGAAAAGAAACAAGAACTGGATTTCCTTGAAGAATTGGAAATTAGAAGACATTTAAGAAACCCACAATATGAAGTTGTCAATGAACAGTTAAATCTAGGGAGTTCTCCACTAATAAACTGTCTTCTTAAGTGATAATTGTAAAGATCAGCAGATATAGTTTTCCTGGTTTTCTATATCATTGCACAGTTATACTGATCTTAATTGGAAAAATGATATCCAGGATATCACCATAGGGCTTATAATATCTAAGCTTCAATATTTGTAATATCACATCTTCTGTTTTCTATAAACATATATTAAGTCAATCACAAGTTAGGTCACTTCTTGGTCTACTCAAAAATAACTACTAAACATCAGGTATGCATCAAATGAAATGTAACTTCTGTCATTCTGGCGATGATATTGATTTATCGAAACAATTATCAATTTTTTAGAATTTTCAATAACTTTTATTATATCGTGGAATTAACTAGAAACCGTGAGTTTCATTTAAAACTCTAGAATAAGGCTTAACGATCAAATATTTAAATTTGAACGAATAGCAGCGAGAAGCGAGTCTCCTAAAGGATTGGTGACAACTGTGAAAAATTTGTAGTTGATTATTCTGAAATACAAAGAATTCGGATTTTATATATTGAATAACGCCAGGTGCTCGGTTTTTCTGATGTTAAAACCTAAAATGTAACATTCAAGTCTGTAAACAAAGAAGAAAAGGGAGCAGAATGTGTGAGAAATTAGGAAGTACAGTGATTGAAGTTAATTAATCGTGGAATTAATAATAGCTGCATCTATTCTATATGGTTATAAGTATAATAAATATACAAAATAAACAAATGCTGCGAACCGTGAACTTGAACTCTCGAGCTATTTTCAGTCTGTATCTAAAATGATGAAATGATAGCTGAATGTCATCTTATTTCATGTTTGCCTCATTTCGGAAGCTGGTAATTTTCTTGGTTATTGTAATTCTTGAGACTGCGGCTAAAAATAGTTGTAACGAAGTGTAATCAAATCAATATTAGTGGAGAAAAAACGTACTTGCTCATCGGTACTTGCAATGAGAGGATTGAACAGCTTTATATACAGCATTGTATTTCGTTTGTTCGCACAGGATGATGTAAACATGTGGAAAGGTGTATGCGGAACGGATACCACACATAATAGAAGAGCATTTGATAAGTGTATACAAATGGAATATAGAAACATATAGTCTGTAACAATTTAATCGACCACAATATTTTAGGCTAAAAATTGTAAGTATCTACAAACAAATAATTGATGAATGATGAAAATAAATAATCATGAAAGAAATATGGTTAAAGACATGTGTAGGAAAGGTGGGAAGCAGTTTTGGAAAACCAACAAGTTGACATTGGGGAGGAACAATACGCAGAGTGCTTGGAAGACGTCTTAAACTGCTAGAATTAATGGGAACCATTCATTAAGAGAAAAAAAATGATTAAAAACATAAGAAATAATCCTGTGGGTTGATTAATTGATGAAAGGCAGAATTATGTGACAGGTTCAGTAATTCAGTCCAAATATATTGTGCAATGATAGTATTATTTACCTATATCTCAACTACATACAATTCAATGTGCTACAAGGTATTGCTAAACTCTTATTGAATAGTAGGTTATACAGAGTGTTTCATTTAAAAAAAATCATAAACATATCCTAGAGAACGTAGCAGAACATTTCCAAATTATTAACATTCATTAACTGTAATCCGAATTAATTTTGTCCACCTTGCAAAAACTACTGCTGTTAGGTGAGACGGACCAATCTAGGAAAATCAGCGTCATTTTTATATATTTTAATTTATTCTATGAAACATATTTTTCGGTTGTTCCAGACACCAAAATAATAAAACTGTAAAAAATAGCTCAGCGTGTACTGATAATTAGTAGTTTTGTACAAGTTGTCATTGTTTGTTATTTTGAGAAAATGATGATGTCTGGCTTTTGAAAAAAAAATCAATAACATTTCAATTCCAGTCGTACTCATTGTTTGTGTAATCATATTTACATGATCTTCTGTTTTTGTTTACATACCTACATATATATGAAAGTATTATTTTTCTTCAACGTTTTTAGTAATTTATTTTTCAAATTCTTGGGTGTTATGAATTGTATATTTAATTAAAACATTTTGTTGTTACTGACGTTTCGTCCCTGGGTTAGAAGCTTTCTCAAAGTTTATTCATTGATAGTTTGATTTTAAAAACATAAAAATTTTAGCTCAAGATTCAAACAACAAAAAACTGCCAATTAAAGAAATGGTACACATTAAAAAAGAACATAATACAGTCAACGATAAAAAAGATGTTAAAAACTTGAGTCAGATTTATAATAATTTAATAAAATAATGCACCTGAAGTATTTCCGTATTCCCCCTCTATAATGTCGTAGAATTTGTTTCGATGGTACTTGTTTTAAATGACTATTTTTACTGTTCCGCTCAACCTATCTCATATGCAAGAAAAGTATTGGTTTACCCACAAAAAAGTTGAAATTTTGATTTATTTTTACGTTTTTCATCAAGAACAACACGAAAAAGTGGTTTTTAGAAAAAAAATCCTGTGTGTATGTCGTCGTCGTCGGCCACTTTTCGTTACATGTCTTGTTAGCACGATACAGCCTCCGGAGTGCAACAAATCACCAATTGTATGATTGAATATTATTCAGGACATCTCACAGATGAACCCTATTGATTTTCAGCTCACTACAGCCAGTACAACAGGTGTTTTAGTACTTTAAGTACGACATTTTTGTCATTTTTGTAGCACGATACAGCCTCCGGAGTATATACAAGTGATCAATTTTATGATTGAACATTATTCAGGGCGTCTCAAAGACGAACCCTATTGAGATTCAGCTCACTAAAGCCAGTACAACGAGTGCTATGGTACTTGAGGTACCAAATTTTTGTCATTTTTGGAGAATTTTCAGTTTGTTAGCACGATACAACCTACAGCGTGTATACAAGTGACCCATTTTATGATTGAATATTGTTCAGGGCGTCTTATAGATGAACCTTATTGACTTTTATCTCACCAGAGCTAGTACAACGGGTGCTATGGTACCTGAAGTGCCACATTTTTGTCCCTTTTGGAGAAATTTCTGGTTTAGTACGATACAGCCTCTGGAGTGGTGGATATTTTTCAAGGTGTCTCATTCAAGGTGTCTCACAGATGTACCCTATCGATTTTCAGCTGACTATAGCGAATAAAGCGGGTGCTATAAATCCAGATATACTGTATTTTTGGTTACTTTTGGAGAAATTTCGGTTTGTTAACACGATACATCCTCCGAAGTGTATACAAGTGACAATTTTATGATATAATATTAATCACGACATCTCACAGATGCGGAAAAGTTAGTTTTAATCTTTAAAACCGTTTATTTTATGAATGTTTTTTTACATATTGTACATGTGTTTTTCAATTTGTAAAGTGTAAACAATGAAACTTAATTTAGTCGAGAATAAAACTTTGGGACGAAACGTCAGTAACAACAAAATGTTTTAATTAAATATAGGTACATCCTAACACTCAAGAATTTGCAAAATAAATTATATATATTAATACAGTTCTATTATTCCAAATTTTTAAAGAATTTAATTTATGCAATACTTCCGGAAAACCCTATATTGTCTATAAAATCAATATGGTTGAAAAACCCTGTATTTGTAAGATTTGGCAGATCATTTAATTTCTGATGACATTTACTTGTCACAATTGAACAATGCATTCAAGGTTAAAGAAATTAGAAGTCATTACAAGGTGTTTAGTGATAATAAAAGTATTCCAAATCTTTGATATTAAAAAATAACAAATTTAGCTTTTTTTCAGAAAAAAGGATAGTTTGTAACCACAGTAGAATGTGGTTATTTATTTTAATATAATCGGTAGTGGAATTTGAGAATCCGAACGGGGAACATCTCCTGTGAGATCTCTCGAAAAATTTTGTAAAATTAGTATTTGAACATTGTAATTAATTAATATAAGGTATTATTCGGCAAATTCAAATTTAAATTCAGTGCGCGTATTTTCGAAAATTATAGTTGCAGTTGTACGAGCTTGGCAGTTTCTCCTCTACATCCAGATTTCTGGTGAGTTCGCTCCAGAATTATTCTTACATCATTGAACATCAGGCCTTGATACAAAATTAAATTAAAAGTAGATGCATCTAAATAATGAGATTATATATTGAATTCAGTTAACTACGAAAAATAAGTATACTTATTGACCAATTTAATAGTGGAAGAAATTAGTAGAAAATATCGTGTATTTGACATTCACCAAGGAACTGAGTGACAATTCAAAATTCGAAATTTTTTGAAAAGAAATTAGAAACTTTTAAATTAGATTAGGAGGTTATTTAGTTTGAAGGTTGTTTTAATGTTAATTTAGTCGTTAAAAGTACGATAACATCATTTGTTTCTAGAAAGAAAGTTGAATTTGCTATTTGCCTATTTGAGTAATTATACATAATTGTTATAACGTATTTTGATTCGAAATTATATAGATCATACAGGAATAGGAATTTTATTTGAACATTGAAACTTAGTGAATCATTGGCGACAGACAAGTCATTCATTGATAATAAGTGTCAGAAATCAATTGAGTGATATTTCCAATCTTAAATACACATTCACAGGAGAGAATATTGAACCAAATTAATCTTAAAAATATTTAATTCAGAAAATAATTTAAAATTTATTAGAAACTGTTATATTACAGCGTACTGAACCCACCTGAGAATAGAGTCAGGTAATTCAAGATAAAATAAACTCATATTTCAATATTGTAAACAATTTTCGTTATTCTGCTAGCTGGAAAATTTTGACAACAATTGTCAACTTTGAATCATACGGTGTGTACAATATTGTCGCTGCAATCAGGGATTGCACAATTTTGTTTTTTAATCGTGGACAAATAAAAAATGTATTGGTAATATTCATTAAATTAAAGGTATAGTAAATTGTATACTTATATATGCGTATAGATATATACGTATAGATATGCTAATGTTGGTTTCCTTACTTGTTACTCATTCTTTCAAACAGGGATTTTCAATTAAAAGTGGCATATTGACGTGAAGCTTCGTTATTGTTAGCATTAAGGTATTTAAAAATTACGAACAGATAATGAAAACAAAAGGCATCTTTTGTATCTCAAAAATTCAACCACGTTCACGGGACCTTCTCCTCAGTTTCACAATATTTTTCTCAAGAAAACATGTATACAGTTAATATTGCATGTTGAATTCGGATAAATATCTTCTGAATATGCAATAACATGGAAAATAGTCGTTTTTGTAGAAAAAAGTGAGAGTGGGATAAGTTTTAAAACAGATAAACATGTAAAAAGCGTCTCAAATGGATGTTCAAAGGATTTGAAGAAAAGAAGTCAGAACCTTATGATTCACATAGGTTTATATCACATTCGAAATATTTGAAGGGTATTCAGATTATAGATAACAAAAGATTTCTATAGGTAACCTATCTAACCTTTCTGTTTTTATTATTTGGCATACATAGGTAGGTATATGTACCTAAAGTAAAATATGCATTACTTTAATCCCTCTTACTAACTAACTGACTAACTAATTAACTAACGAGTCTACCTGATGTTGGAAAACGACAGGAAATTTCAGTTAGATTACAAAAAATTATTTTGTATTAATTTCGTAATTAGATATTAAATAATATAAAACTGTAAACCAATAGCTTGAATGTCGTTTGTTTTACAGGTAAGATTTTTAAATTAGGATAAGTTGTTCAAAAATTATAATCAATAAAATTCTTTGTTTACAGAGAAACTCATACTAGTTATTAAAGAAATTATTTTGAAAAATATTTTACACATTAAGTATATATATATTTTACGTATACAAAATAAATATTAAAACTTGAAAACATTTCATAACTTCGTCATAGTTACAGTTATTAGGTACTAGTTTTACATGGTGAGATCTAGATTAATGTATGTAAATAAATAAAATGCTTCAATCACAAGGGTAATGGTCATGTATAGAATATAGAATATGAAAAGCCCTCATATCGTACCTTGTGGAAGACAACATTTGTATCTATCAAATTTAATGCGGAGTGGGTAATAAGTAGCAGCCATATTAGACAGTACTTACCTTCATCTCTTGTTTAATATTATACGATTGGCCCTCCACTTTGCCGCACTTTAATTCAATCCGATTATTGCACAAAATATTGCTAATAATAAAAATCAGTCCACAAATAATTCATAAACAGTCCACATACAATAGTATATACCTAATTCTCCCCCATAAGCATGAAATAAGCAATCAAAGTTCGCTGTTATCGAACCAGTAGTACGCAAACAACTGCCGAGGCCCCGTGTAATCCAGCGTTGGAAATCAGATATCCTGTCGAACCGCTACTATTGGTCCTTTACAGTTGAAGGGACATGCACAGATTGTAAGGGGGCCGGGCAATAATGAAAACTCCGCCTTTGGGGAATAATATTCAATACTGGTAGGATTGAAGATTCGGCGTTTGTTTTTGTTGGCGGTTTGATAACTGCCTGGTCTTTGGGAGTGATTTTATGATCGCTTTTGATACATAAAATGTAGTCCTGTTGAAATGAGAGCATAACTGACTGGAAATGGGTGTGATGATATATACTTGAATTCAGAGTTTACGAAGTATAAGAAGGATCATATTTTTATATTAGGGACGTTCCTATAAATAATATTAAATACCATAGGTAGTGGAATTCTTAATTTGCTGTGTAATTTTGCCCATTGAGTACCTAGACAATAGGTAGATTAAATTGTTCGAGACCACTTAGATAATCCCTGAAAATATCATATTTTGGTAATGCCAATTATATCAATATTAATACGTATCTAATATTGACCAAAAAAATATTTTATCTAGAACTTAATTGCGGTGGCATTTTACTTTTCCGCCAACCTCATCTACGATGCGAGAAGTTATTTCTACATTTTTCAGTGAGAAAAACTCGAAAAAAGGGTTTTTAGAAAAAAAATCCTGGGTGTATGTAGGTAGTCGTCGGCAAGATTTTGTAATTATGCTTTGTTATCACGATACATGTTAGAGACACCCTATATAAGGTATGTTGATCAAGTATGGACACCCCTCCAAATATGGGAACCCCTTTAAAATTCGATTCGTTGTGCTATTCTGCACCAGATGGCTTAGAAAAGTAGGTAGAGATGTTGGAATATCTAATGAACAGTAACCCCACCATGCGCAGACGACGAATATAGGACTCCGAGATACCTACACTCTTAACTGAAAATATCGTCATTTTATTTTCTTTCATCGTATTGAACCGATCGTATATTTGAGGTGTTATTTTTTTTATAGTGAGCTTTTTATTTTCTGTGTTTATTTTAAGGGTAGCGCGTTTTAATATTTAGTGTTTGATATAGACAGTATAGTTAATAATTAAAAGGAGTTTACGATTGTTATAGACTTATACAGCGTCCGGAATGCAAAAAGTCACCAATTTTATTTATGATTGAATATTGTTCAATATATCTCACAGGTGAACCCTATTGATTTTCAGGTCATCAGCGCCAGTACAATGGGCCCTATAAAATTATAATTTTTTTTACAGACAAATCTTCAATCGTGAGCAATTCTAAACAAGTGGTTCACAGCCAGAGTCGTGAAATAATTTATAACGTATGGCGTTAGCCACTGGTGTTGGGCTGAGCACCGCAAGAAGAATAATTGGAGAAGCTGATTTAAGATAAAGTGGTGAAAAGTTTAAGTCACCAAGAAAAAATATTATCAAACCATGCACCCCAAGAGGATCAGTAGATGAGTTTAAAGAGGAAATTATTAGGAGATTATTTTATTTATATGCAGCTATTCACAGACGAAGACCAACGATAAAAGTTGTGTTTGAAGAAGTTAAAAAGGAAGAAGGGATTAATTTTACAGGGAAAATCGATTCATTTCGAAAATTAGTGCGAAAAATGGGATTCCGTTGGAAAAAAAACTGAAGACAACCGAAAGGTCTTAGTCGAAAAATTTGATATCAAATCCAAACGAGTCGAATATTTAAGAAAATTGAAAAAATATGAAAAAGAAGGGGGGGGAGATTTTATACTGCGATGAAACGTATATTCATGGTTCACATACTGTACCAATGGCATGGAACGATGGAACAAATAATTGTCTAAAGTCACCTGTGCCCAAAGGACAACGACTCATAATTTTACACGCAGGGGGCGTATCAGGCTTTGTATCCGGAGCTCTAACCATATTTAAATCGGGTCTTAAAACAGGCGACTATCATGATGAAATGAATCATAATAATTTCAGCAAGTGGCTTAAAGAAAAATTCATGGTAAACGTCACAAAGAAATATGTCCTTGTGACATTTAATGCCTCTTACCATAATGTTTGGGTCGAACCAATTCCTAATTTTTCATGGAAGAAAGCACCTATGCAAAACTGGTTAAGGGAAAAAAGCATTTTTTCCGAAGAAAAGGAAACGAGGGCTGACCTGTATTCAAAAATTCAATTAAACAAGCCAATTCACAAACAATATTCCGTCGATAAAATTTTAGCAGAACGGGACATTCCAGTTCTACGTTTACCACTATATCATCCTGAGCTTAACCCTATCGAAAAAATATGGGCACTGGTGAAAAATCACGTCGCTGCATGTAGTACGACGTTTAAACTTGATGACGTGTTGAAAATGACCGAAGAACAATTTAACCAAGTTGGGAAGGAACAATGGGAAAAAATTAGTGCTCACGTTGAAAAAGTCGAAAAAGAATATATGCGGAAAGAATATATAATAGATGAAGTGGAAGATTTCGTAATTTCACTAAAAGATGACAGTGAATCTGATTCCTTCTTATTTTCGGATGAAGACGACCCTGAAAATGGGTAGGAACTGGACGATTTGGGTTGCCAACCATTAATGTAAACTTTCATGTTTGGTTGTTTTTAGAATATTCTGGAATTATTCTGTGTATGTATTTTCTTTTTCTTTTTTTACATTAAAATTATGTGCTAATTAAATTTGTCAAGAAAACTATATGGCCTCTTAGTATGATTTTTTGTCAAACCCCATATAAACAGATTTTCAAACTTTTGTTTTTTTTTCTTTCTCTAAGTAACTATTTATTTTTTATTAAAATTATAACGTGTAATATAACAACTTTGTTATGATTTTTTATTGGTCAGGTATATAATTCTTTTTTTAATAAATTTCAAAGACAACAAAGCTTGTTTGTTTTTTAGGTCCGTAATAATTATACTGTAAATGCAGTTAAATAAATGGGTTGAAACGCGCTACCCGTTTTATACTTTCAATTACAACACTGAAGTACCTAGACCCTAGACCCAAGCCAATATTTTTGGGCTTCACTTACAGAGTGTTAGCCGACTTTCCGCTATCGCTTTGCGCAGGAATGGTCAAGGTCACTGTTCACGAGATAATCCAATACCTATAATTTATATTACCACTGACCAACGCGTATGCTATCTCAGCAGATGGCAAGTTATGAAATATACATCATAATGGCGATTTGTGTGCGTGAGTTATAATATACGGTAGGTCTTTCTTAAGGTTTTTGGCTTTTCGTCTTTTTCAAACTAGTTCATGTTATACATCATTTGTTAGCTAACTTTCTCTGTTTGAAGCTGTAGTTGTTAGAGTATTCATTTAAGATACTTTTCACATTTTTTCCCGATGAACTTTGTGAAGGCCATGTAGCCAAATCACCAGCCTCAACGCCAAATATGGACATTGCCCATATTAGGCACCGATAAATTACTTCTGTCATTCTGACGATGATATTGATTTATCGAAACAATTGTCAATTTTTTAGAATTTTCAATAACTTTTATTATATTGTGGAATTAACTAGAAACCGTGAGTTTAATTTAAAACACTAATATTTCTACCACATTTTTTTTCTTAATTTTAGGAAATAGTACGAACTAAAAGGGCAAAGTGGAGCCAGACCGACTTAAGAAGGTCTATGGAGGCTGTGCGAAATGGAACATTATCGCACGTAGTACCTTGCAACGTCATGTTCATGCAGGAAATGCAGAGAAACGTTTAGGGAAACACTCCATGCTTAGTGCGGCGCAAAAACAAGAACTTTGCAGCCGCATTTTCAGATTTGCCGAAATCGGTATGCCACTAACCTCGAAAGTTTTGCGAAGAACTGTTCACACATTCTGCGTTGAAAATAATGTGACACTACCACCAAGTAGAAAACAATCCTTACTAATAGGGCGTAAATGACTTACCTAAACAAAAAACTGAATAAAGATATTGTAACGCATTACTTCCAGACATTAGCAAATGTAATGGCTGGACTGGGTGTTATCAATCAACCGCAGTTAATATTTAACATTGATGAAACGGTTGTCAACTTACGCTTCGTAAAGAGCCAAAGGTCTTAACCCGAATTTAAAGAGTTCCTATGGTAGCATCAGAACATAGGTAGAGAAAATGTGACTGTAGTGTCATGTGGAAATGTGTTAGGACAGGTTATACCACCTATAATCTTATTCAAGGGGCAAACGAATAAATCCGAATATTCGGACACTTAGCGCCTGGTGCCAAAGTGTTCATGACCCCCACGACTACAGAAATTTTCGTCAAATGGGTAAATCACTTTTCACAATACAAGTCACCGGGAAATGTTTTGCTGATATTCGATGGGGCGAAATCCAACTTGGATGCAAATATCGTCGCTACGGCTGATATTCACGAAATAACTCTATTGTGTTCGCCAAGAAATTGCACCCACGAACTTCAACCCATGGGTAAGTCGGTGTTCCGAGCGTTTGAGTACCACTGGGATGATGAAGTTCAGGCTTTTGAGGGCACCAAGTTGATAGAAGACTGAACAAAACAAGTTTTGGTATAGTGATCTCAAAGGTTTGGCTCAAGGCAGTAACACCCACAAATGTGGCAAATGGATTTCTAGCTACAGGAATATATTCTTATGACCCAACTGTAATTCCTGAAACGGCCTATCCACCCTCCCGACTAACAGAAAAACGTCTGGACATTTCTCAGTCCACAGAAGAAGTTCAACAGCCGGATCTGATTTAAGATTCACATTTTTCAGATCAAAATCAACAAAGGGTGGGTCCATGGATTATGATGGCTCAAACAGAAGTCCGCAACCAGGCCCTTCTAAGAAAGCTTCTATGACTAAGAAGCGGCGACGTAAGCGTGCTGCTTCATCTGACAGTGATATGTGCAGTGATGACAGTGAATATGCTGCCCCATCATCTCACAGTTCAGAGGATGCTGGAATCGCTTCAGATGAGTCCAGTTCAGAAGAAGATACTGATGAACACTCATTGTCGTTTACTGATATTTTGCCTACTCCAGAGAAGAAGAGTGAAACCAATACTAACCAAACACAAACACGAAATAAGGCTTTGAACTACAGAGCCATTAAATTAGACACTTCAATGTTGTGGCTAAAAGTACAGCTTCATAATCCGCAAAATCTTTCGATAATTGGAATGTATAATGCAAGCGGTTGATTTCTTCTCAAGTACTTATTCTTGTAGAGCTTTTGTTTTTGGTACATTTTTCTTTATTTATTACACACTGAAACTAAAGTTCTTTGATATCAAAGACTTGCGACATGTCAAAAAGTTCTACTGTGGGAAATCTTTTGTCTTCTCCATAAATGATTTTCAAGATCCATTTTTGTAGGATTATGATTAGGGATATATTGTGATTAAATGCACCACCCCATGCTATTAAAATATACCTAAGTTGTGATTCAACTAAGGCGTAATAGATAGACTTCAACTAGTAAATATTTACCATCGTTTTGGAGTGTCTGAATAAGTAAAGCAAACTACGTAATTTTCCTGTTAGTTTTTTAATATGGTGGCCCCATTTTAGATTACGGTCGATAATCAGTCTCAAGTAGTTAGTTATAGTGGTCGGTAGTATTGGTTAAGTTATTGTTGGGGTTGTTCGCGAACAAGGGGGGAAGTCTTCGAAATTTATTTTCTGTATAATGAACAATACATAATGTCTTTTATCAAAGTTGATGGTTAATTTCCTAGAGTCAAACTATTCTTTTATTTTTGAAAAGTACGCCTGTGCTTTTGAAAAAGTTTGTCCAATCATTTGCGTTATAGAAAACAGCAGTATCATCTGCGATGCTTACAATCTGGCCTTCGATATTAAGGAGAAGCAGGTTATTCGGGTAGATATTAGCTAGACAGGAACCTAGCACAGTGCCCTGTGGTACAGCATACTTGATGGTTTTGAATTTGCTCAAAGTTCCTTGAGTATCTACACATTGGCTTCTTTCCGCCAAATAACTCTTCAATAACTGTAGGGATGGTTCTCTCATGGCTTACGGTATCGAGAGTTTTAGCCAGGTCAACGAAGATACAAAGTGATGGTTTTCCCTCGTGCATCTTGGGGGGACCTAGCTTCTCTTAACCCGAATGGGGGGAGAGGTTATCATATTTTTCTAGCAATTATTATTGGATATTTCTCAGGACGTCCCACAGATGAACCCCATTGATTTTTAGATCACCAGAGCCAGTATAAGGGGTCATATAAATCCAGATATACCACATTTTGGTAATTTTTGGAGTAAGTTCGGTTTGTTACTTCTCCAGAGTTTCTAGAAATGACCAATTTTATGATTGGATATTGTTCAGGGCATCTCATAAATGAACTCTATTGATTTTCAGCTCACTATAGTCAGTAGAACGGGTCCTTTAAATCCAGATATACTGCATCTTTGGAGAAATTTCGGTTTTTTAGCACGATACAGCCTCTGAAATGTATACAAGTGACCAATTTTATGATTCCATATTGTTCAGGGCATATCAATTGATTTTTAGCTCATCATATCCAGTACAACGGCTCCTTTAAGTCCAGATATACTGCATTGTTTAGCAGTTTTGGAGAAACTTCTGTTTTTAGCACGATATAGCATCTGGGGTGTATACAAGTGACCAATTTTCTGATTGTATATTGTTCAGGGAGTCTCGCAGATGAGACCTATTGAATTTTAGCTCACCAGAGCCAGTACAAGGGGTCCTATACATCCAAATATATGTCACAATTTTGCTTATTTTTAGAGACATTTTGGTATGTTAGCACGATACAGCCTCCGGAGTGCGGAAAAGTTGTAATCCGTTTTTTTTATATTATTTACTATCGGTTAGAACAAAATTCGGCTGGTTAACAGTTCGGTGAAAAATAAAAATAAAATTAGTTTTAATTAATTAATTTAAAAATTGCCTGGTCAGGATTTTGCTAGTCAAGCAATTCGTAGCTACTAAAATCTTGGTTACAGACGCGGGCATTTCTCAATTAAACACATTTTCATTCAATACCAATTTGAAGTGGAAATCTAAGAACTCGGGAGGTTTCAGCTTCTCAAGTTAGTACAACTATTATTTTTCAAAGTATTAATATCAACGATAAACAATTGCTATAAAGGAAATTGAAGGAAAGTAATACATATGTAGAAAATTCCACCGTTTTGCAGAACATTGGGTGTGAAAATAGGGTGTATAGGGGAAGTTACTCTGTTCATTGGCATGTGAATGTGTTGATGCCGACAATTGGCAACAAAGCGTAAGCTAATTCAACACTGCAGGACGTATACGTTTTGCATTCTAAGTGAGCTTTTGTCATGAGAAACTTCCAAGAGCTTTACACGTTTAATATGGTTCAACAATTGTATGTACTGCATAAAAAATAGATAATAAACCATATATTTCATGGACATTTTTATTGCTTAGAAATGTTTTAAATTTAACTAATAGAAGTAGGGTAAAATTGGGCAAATGGCGGTCACTTAAGTAAAATTTTTTTTCTAAGTAAAAAAATAAGTCGTAATTTCAAATAATTTTAAGCACTTAAAAACATTTTTGATCTGAAAATCTTTCAAAATCTTTCCTATACTTTTATGATAACAAAAAAAACAAAAATGTGCATTTGATTGGCATTGTCATACAGATAGGGGAATTCCGGTCACTTATGCAGGCAATACCGGTCAAGCAGAAAAATGCTTTAAATATAAATAAGTAAACTTCAAATAAGCATTTTTTACCAAAATATTGTTTATTGAAATAAAAAGAAAATAAAAACAAAAACAATCTAACTATCTAAGTAAAAGGCTGACATTCATCACATGTGTGTCCCATGCACTGCATTCAGAATGTGCCCTTCTTCCGCATAGGGTACACCTGTACCACTGCTCATTATTCTTTCCATAATCATTACATATCAAACATATATCTTCATCGACATCTTCATTATCATCATATTGAACATCAACATCAGAATCTGATGAGTTTTCATCAAATAATTTTCTTTTATGGGATTCTCTCTTATTTCTTAAATTATTCCTTTTTTCATCAAGATTCATTTTAGAAGGTTGTACTTTTAATTTCTTATTTTCCTTTAGCTGTTTCTTGGCTTCCTTATCTTCCAACTCTTGCTTCAATGGTGTAGCTGTAAGTATTTTCGCGCGCTGTTTTTGCCTGCCAGCTCTCTTCTTTTTCTCTGCTAGTTTAGGAACGGGAAGAATTTGTTGAAAAGAGAGAAATCCTGAAGAAGTTGAAGGAATTTCGTGTTGCTCTTTATTTGTAGAAGTCTTTGGTAGAGCATCATCGCTTGTTACAGCTTGGGGATCATTGCTGAAAGACATATCAGCTTCGTTATCTTGTATGTCAATGACGTTCTGATTCAATAACTCGGAAGGCAAAAAGTCTTGTTCATTAAAAACGTTGCAGTTAAGAGGATAGATACCAACGCTTCTGAATCCAGCTTCTCCTTTGCTAATTGTAGCCACAGTTGAATAAGCATTATTGAATAAAGACGCTACATCATGAGGACTGATACTTTTCATCAACTGCGTCTTCATAAATAAATTGCATTGATTTCTGTATTCGGCTTTCAGGGGCTCATAGAAGACCACATCAGATGGCTGTATTTTATGTGAACTGTGTGGTGGAATTGATACCATAACAATATGATTTTCTTTGCAAAACTCGTACGACTTCAAAGAAATATGGCTGGAGTGGTTATCTATAATTAATAAAACCGGCTCGTCTTTCGTGGGTGGGTCACAAAAATATTTTCATAGATCCAGCCATTCAGTGAATATTTATAAAGAGCTTCTGCAGGTCCATCTTTTTCCAGGAGAGGGCTTAGTCTCTTTCTGGGGAAGATAAACATGGGCGGAATAAATCCCCCTGCAGTATTCATAGCACACATGGCGGTAATATTTCGGCCTCTTTCGCTGCTAGTTACCACACCAACTCTTTTTTGTCCTTTGGTTGCGAGTATCTTTCCTAGATCCTGGACAGTTGTGATTCCCGTTTCATCTGCGTTATATATTTTGCTAGGGGAAAAGTTATATTTTGACATCACTTCTTCCACCAGTTTATAAAATCTAGCTATTTCATCCTTGTTGAAACCAGTCAGACGATTTAGACTGGTAGCCTCAGCTTTTCGCACTGATATGGTGGGATTGCGTCTGATGAAACTTCTCAGCCAGTCTTTTCCAGCCAGCCTTTGCGTTGCGTTAAAATTATGTATAATATGGTTTCCCTCAGCAAACTAAAAAACAAACCTTCTTAGTTCTTTTGTGGTAACACCGTAAAAATGGACGCCAAGTATTTAATTTCATTTGCAATTTCCAGTTCCTGTTCAGTTAAAAACACAGGTTTTCTTCCCATTATAGGTGCTGAGTCTTTTTTATTTTTTACCCTCTCTTGTAGCGTTGAAAATGGAATTGCGTACTTTTTTGAAGCTTGTCTTATACTCGTTCCATTTTGAATGTCTTCTATCGCTAGCTTCAAATTATCTCTGGTCCATTTTGCTTTACCAGTTAATCTTTTTCGATTTCGAGACATCTGTAAAGACAATTAAAATGAAATAACCATTAACATAAACAGTGGGTAATGCCGGTCACGTGACCGGTATTACCCACCTGTGTTGACCGGCATTACCCGCCTGTAACAATTTTTCTTATGGGTCATTTTTATATGAGAAAAAAATGTTTTTTATTCTATCTGTTTATAGGACACTAAAGAAAAAAAGTCAAACTTTATGTATCAACTAAGTTTTTATGAAAAGAGAGAAGGATTTTATCTCCAAACCTTATTTTACTTACCGTAAATCTTACATCAGAATTGCCGAAAACACGTGGTGATCTGCACTAACCAAAGTTTTAACACAAACTGAATATCAATCGATTGTCGAAAATCGTAGGTCAGCTGGCATATTTGAGGCCACATTGCATTGTTGCCAAACCTAGTAATAATCATTTTTAAGGTCTGACCGGCATTGTCCATCTGACCGGTATTTGCCCACCTTACCCTACTATTTCCAAAAATTGCGAAATGTGGACAAAAGCAAATCTATTATAAACAACTTTCATTAATTCTAAATAAGTAATCTATAATGTTCTTGAAATCACCCAATTCATCCAGAGTTTCACTCAATTTAGAAGCTATTTTAAATTTTATCCATTCTTGGGAATACTTAGGACAGTTTATCATCAATTATTCAACACTATATTTGGTACTACCTCCCTACACAAGATACATTATGTTTCTGTGTCATTGTTAAGCAAATATAAATATATTAATTTTGTATTATCTACTTAGAGACAATATTTGGCTGGCACATGCATTTTTCCATCGTTTAATACCTACATTTTCCCATTATTCACTAGGGATTTGATACTTTTTACTTTGTAACGTCATTAATAACTGAAATATGTGGTACTTTATTGGAATCTGTGGACAATTAATCGCATTTTAATGTTCAGCTATTCTTACACGAAATGTAAACCAGTGTTACATGTTGAAAGCATCACTTACCTCAAGTTATATTTTATTAATTAATATTATAGTTAAATTTATTATCATGTCCACTAATCTACTACACGGTTGTAAAAACTAAATAAATTCTTACATTTTAAAATAATCTCCAATTTGGATTATTGTCTCCATCACTTGGTCATTCACTTGTTGTCACCTAAAAATGGAAATATGAGATTAGTGCAACATGAACAGACATGTAAACATAATCTATGGTTGTGAATTATCTGTTTTAAATATATTCGCTCTCTTCCTGCCTTGTAGGACATGGTTTGCACTTGAATAGTATCAGGTTACTTAAAGTCTGTAAGATATTCTACTGGGTTACCCGCACCGCTCGGAAAAGGGTGTTGGTTAATTATCACCCATATTGGGAAAAGATTACCATGAGGAGAATGCGGATGTGTTTGAGGACTACTTTTTATAAATAATAGAGCTGTTGCCTGCGAATTCTGTTAATATCGTGGACAATGCTAGCTGCAATTCCAGGCTTAAGTAAGTGTTGCCAGTATCAAAATGGAGCAGCTATATTTGCTTGGTTACAGCAGAAAGATCTCTCAGATGATAATGTGAAAAAATAATTATTATCCATTGCGAAGCAACACAAAGCAAACTACAAACAGAGATGGCCAAAAAAAAAAATATAATTGTATTTCGATTACCTTCATACCATTGTGAGCTCAACTTTCAAATTCGATGATGTACCTCAGCTTCTTCTAGCATCGTTGCTGTAAAACATGTACGCAGGCTGATCCCTTTGCTTCGCCCCTGACCCATTTATAAATCAAAACAATTATTTATTATCGCGTCCCATTATAACCTATTATGTATAGACCCACGCTAGAAACTGACAAGTCTGAACCTGTTGATGCGTGCCTACAGTAGAAGGCCGAATTCGAGAGAGTAACATGGATCGTGTCGAGCAACGCGCGATGATCAAATACTTGCGTTTAAAAGAGTTGACTCTAACGCAAATTTGCAAAGATTTTGTGAATACATTAGAGAATATTTGCAATATCATATGACATAGTGAAAAGATGGTGTCGTGACTTTAAATGTGGTATACAGTCATATACAGACGAAAATGCAGGTGTAGCACCCTCAACCGCTACCACACCCGAAAATGTAAGACAAATTCACGATCTCGTGTTGGAACATTGACGTATGACTATTAGGCATACCTTGTGGTACACAATATTCTTACTGCCGAGCTGAACATGAAAAAAATTTCTACACGATGCGTACCACACAAGCAAACGCGAAAAGACATTTGCAGTCGTCTTTTAACGCAGATTAGACAAGACAAAGAAAATTTTCCTGCAATATTAGTAACAATGGATGAGTTATCACATCACTATGATGTGGAAACCAAAATACAGAGTAAGGAGTGGAAACATCGATGTTCAACCCTGCCGAAAAAATCCATGATGCTACCTTCAGCAGAGCTCATGGTTAACCGTATTTGGGGATGCTGAAGGCGTAATCTTAATAAATTTCCTGCAAACAAAAGGGAGCCACAATTACAGGTGCTTATTATACCAATTTAGCTCCAAAATCAAGTGAGGCAATAAAAGAAGAACACCGGGGGAAGTTGCGCAAATGTGTTCTCTTTAATTCGGATAAAACACCCAGTTACAGGTTCGCCATAGCAATAGCCGCAATAGCTCAGACAGGCTTCGAATCAGTTGAGCATTCGCCATATTCTCCAGACTAGGCCCCCAGCGATTACCGGCTGCTTCCAAAACTTAAAGAAGACTTGAGTGGTAAACGTTTTTCATTCGATAATGGAGATAATGAAAAAAATGTGTTTACCTTAATGGAGACTATATTGAAAGATAAAAATGTCTGCCAATTTTTTTACTGGAAGTGGTTCAGGGGCAGATCAAAGGGATCAGCCTTAGTATGTGATAGTAGAAGATCTTGATAATTTTATAATTTAATTAATCAGTTTGGTCTGAGGAGTCTCTAGTAATTTCAATAGGACCCGAATATTCATCTCGATTGGATACCGATGATGACTGAAATGAACATTTGGGCAAGTTACTATATGAATTTATTAAGTACCATCACTATTTGCAACTAAAGCATTTTAGGTGAGCTTCCGAATTCGCGTACATAGCGCAGTTTAGTTATAATAGTTTGACAAGTGTAACTTTGATACTCTAATAATCGTTGAATTGTGAATTATTACTCTAAAATTAATATTGTTATGGATATGTGTTGTTTCATGGAAAGTTATAAAAATAAATAAATATTAAAACATAGTTTACCGAATGCCTAGAGGAATACTACACAATAGAGAGGGATATTCATTCATAAACACGTTTATTTCTGCGGCCAACAATCCTAAACGTCAGTATTAAAATACCTAATAAACGAATTACACAAAGTGGGGATGGTATTGTGGATACATGATATTGGTAATTTCGGCTGTTTTTCTGACAAATTTGGCACTGATGAACCATGATAATTCAAAAACATTAAATTCATTAACTTATTAACCTCATTAATTTTGTCGCTAAAAGTCTCGAAAAACACATAAACGAAAAAACTATTTTTCACTCGCTACTCGTAATGGCGTTCGTATAAACAAAACACGTTTGACATTATTTACTACAAATACTACAGGACGTTCGAAATTATCATCGGGTACCCTCTGTCGATATTTGCATTTCTCTTCATATGGTAATTAAACAATGATAAAACTACAAAATACGTTACACTAGACACACAAAGCAGGTTCTGAAATTGTGGGCAGAGTTGTCACTTAAAGTTGCAAATACTTGTTTAAAATTTATATACGAATACGCATTTATTGAATAAAATTCAATTATTTTTAATTATGTTTAATAGCAGCGACTTAAATGCATAAATTTTTTATTTGCATAACTTATTAACAAATTTTCAATTACATTTCTAATTTAATTTTTCCTGCAGCTAAATAGAATTTGTAAATATGGCCAAACGGTGGAAATGTCCGTAAGTGAGCCTAGAATGTGACTCGATATTTTGGACATTAAAATAAACATATCTATTTTATGTGCTAGCTCTGAGACCGAATATAGGTCACTGATCAGTAGGTACTTTTACCATCGATGCTTTGTAATAATTTTATCGTCCTATTGTTATTAGAAATAAACAGAGGAGACTAGAAAAGTAAACCTTCCGAATATAGTCTCCAGCTGGTATGTATCCGACGATATTTCAATGTCAAACCACCGCTGGATTAAATTTGAAATAAAACTGGAACTCACAGCCTCTATACTCATTCGTAACTCCAGGAAAACGGTCCAGGCCAAATATATCCACTATTTGAAAGGGGCTCTGCGAGTAGTCAAGGACGTGTAACCTAACAGTAGAGGAAACTTGGAAAATTATTCTGAAACCATTCAAAACTCCATAATTAATGCCTATAAGATGCCTTGCCTACTCAGGCGGATCGATGTTAATAGAGCCTCCACTTAATGGTGCCATGAGATTGGAAGAGGATTGGAACGCATACAAGTCTCACCTCAAGGAGCATAAAACAGTCATTAGACAAAAACAAAGAGAAGCTTGGAGAATCTACTGCGAGAATAGCACAAAACTGCCAACCTGAAGGAAAGCCTTCAACTATTGATGTCAACTCACTTCCCTGACTCCAGAATCGCAAACACGGCAACCTGGAAGAAAGAGGAGAATCACTACGCGACGGACGATGAGTGGCGTATATCGCGACAGATCGTCGACGCGGCCAGACTGAGGTGGGTCTTCTCTAGCTTCTCCCCATTTAAATCTCCAGGAACGGGGGTATCTATCCAGCTCTACTTCAGTGGGGTACGGATGCTTTAATACCGCACCTGGGTATCCTCATATCCTCATTGGCGCTGAGGTATATTCCAAAATGTTGGAGAGAAGTTAAAGTTGTATTCATACCAAAACCAGGAGGAATGCACCTCTCCATTCCAAAAGCATATCGACCCATCATCCTCACATCGTTTGCAATTATGACCTTGGAGACGCTGTTCGAACGATAACAAGAGATGTAGTGATAACGCAAAATCCACTGCATCGAAAACAACATGCATACACTTCAGGGAAATCTACCAATTCGGCTCTTCATCTCGTGGGAGCCACATCGAGATGTCGCTGGAAAATGAAGAGTCCACTCTGGGTGTATTCATAGACATAGAAGGTGCGTTTGACTAGACCACTTTTCCTACAATAACTAACGCACTCGCTCAAAAATAATATCCCCCAAATCATAAATGGCTGGATACATAACATGCTCTCAAAAAGAGCAATAAAAATCAGCATAGAAGATATAACAATCACAGACTTGGTTGTAAAAGATTGTCCACAGGGAGTGGTACTTTCACCACTACTGTGGAACATGGTCTTAGACTCCTGGGTCCGCCACCTCAAGGATAACCACTTTTACACAATAGCTTATGCAGATGACCTGTGCTCTAATGCAAGAGGCCCTCAACATCATAAAACAATGGTGCTAAAATCATTCACTGTCAATAAATTCGAAAAAGACTGAGATGGTTATTTTCACGATAAAAAGGAAGCTTGTAAAACATCAAGACCCAAGGCTCCTAAATAGTAAACTTAACTTTTCTTCAAAGGTAAGATATTTAGGGGTCACCTTCGACAGTAAGTTTACGTGGAACAGAAAACAGAGTAAAAAGAGCATATATTTCTTATGAACAGTGTCACAGAATCATCGGCCGTACCTGGGGAATGTCGCCTAGGGTCACTGCCTGGATCTACACTGTCATCGTTAGATCTATAATAACATATGGCGCGATAGCCTGAGGAGTTAAGGCAAACCAGCTGACAGTCGTCCGAAAACTGGATCAAATCCGGAGAACAGCATGCTGTAACATAACAGGAGGCATGAAAACCACACCAACTCGAGCTGTGGAGATGATCCTTGGTCTTACTCCCCTTGACATACACATAAAATAGGTTGTTTTGATGACCATGACACGTCTACCCACTATGCAAATATATATTACAACAGCACATTGTGATAATGTTCTTCCTTTTTTTCCTCTTGTTTTCATCACATGTACATCTATACAACCGCTTCCCAGCTTGTGGCTGTTAACTTTTGTGTAACTTAAAGCACTGCCTTTTTACATTACTGAGATGTTACTAGAACTTCCTCAAAAGGGAGTCTTTATAACGAACTGAAAACAACATTTTTGTTACATTCTGAAATGCCTTTTAACATCTCGTCGATGTTAATGCAATGACTAAAAAATAACATCTTATCAATGATCTAAATGCGTCATTTCAAAAACAATACAGTCTTAGATGTTGTATGGACATTACTCAAACCTCTAAATAATATACCTCAAACATTATAGATGACATCCTATAGATGTTTCTGTGTCTTATCAGCAAATACAGGGTGAACAACTAAGAACGCCGGCTGTCGGCCATATTTAAAAAAATAGTCATGGTACAAAATACCTTCAGGAAAATGACCCTGAAAAATCGATGGAAAATATTTTTGAGTTCCTAAAATATCTGCTATGGGGTGGAATGAACACTTAAAAACATAATACTGTGATTATCTCCAAAAAAGACACACTAAAGGTATCCTAGAAATACAATTTTTGATATATTGATGATATTATGAAAAAATGTAGTTAGGGACATTTTGTCTTTATTCTTCAAGTAAGGGGTGGGGGGAGGTTCAACCTAAAAAACAAATGTCGTAACACTTTTTTGGTTTTTAATTGATATCAATGTTTTTGGTGTTATTTAAAAGAGTTTCTTCTCTTTAATAAGATATGCTTAACAAAAATAACAAAATTGTACAATTTTGTTAACGCTATGTGGAAAAGTCGACAATTTTCCCATTTTAGTCGGAAATTTTAAATGTAATGAGGTATTTTTTGAATTCTGATGAATAGGGGTTAAAAAATAGGAATCTATTCCAAGATATGAAATTTACGATATCAGACATGAAAATTAAAAAAATGCTTCAATTTACATTTGAAATTTCCGAGTGGATACAAAATTATTTAATTTTGTTATCAATCTTATTAAACAGAAAAACTCTTTTAAATGCAGCTAAAATCATTAATATCGGTTGGAAAACGAAAAAATTATATAAGTTTGAACCTTCCCCACCCATCATTTGAAGAATAATGGCAAAAAATCTCCTTAATTAAATTTTTTCATAATCTCATCAAGATTCCGAAAATTGTATTTTTAGGACATCTTTAGTATGTTTTTTGGAGTATTATGTTTTCGAGAGTTCATTTCACTCCTAGCGGATATTTTAGAGACTCCAAAATATTTTCCAGCAATTTTTACCTACCTAAAGGTAATTTTTTTGAAAGTTGTACCATAATTATTTTCTGAGATGTTGCCTACAGTCGTTCTTAGTTGTTCACACTGTACATTTAAAATAAAATAGCAAAAAAGCAATAAAGGATTTAAAACGTTTATTCATTATTAATGAACAGTACAGTAAGTTTGAAAAAAACAGATACAACATTAGAAAAAAAAATATCTTGTCCAGGAATCCAACCTAAAGAAAAATAAATGTTTGTAAGCATATTACATAACAAGTGTGGAAAGTGGAAACTATGGAACGCATTCAGTGAACGCAAGAAATAAAGAGGGTATATTAATCTGTAGTTGTTATAACGTAATATACTTTGAAACTGAATTAATGAAGTTTAACGGATACACATACATTACAGCTAGCTTACAAAAAATTTATTAGAATAGTATTTTAATAATATTACAACTAATAAAAATTTATATCATAAAGATTTTATTAAACATTACCTTAAATCAACAGAAATCCAATCTGATTGAAGAAATTTCTATCGTTTACTTACGGTTACTTTTTCTCACGCAAAAGTCGCTGTTTCGAGTGCCTCAACCATTCCATAACGTACACTTCAAAATCCTTATCTGTGAAACATTTAAAGGTGTTCTGAACAGCAGCTAATAAAACAATTACTTTAGATCAAATTGTGCCCATGGAGACCTTTGATCGATCATCATAAACTACATCAAACTTGATTTTCAGCCAATTGACTGGGACCCATTTTCCATAAGATACATGCGGGGTTCTTCAAAGGAATAGTAACATATTTTATTTCGAGAAGTGACTTCATGATTTACCTTCTATTACATGCCTCACTCCGTTTGGCAGGTAAATTCAGGTGTGCCATGAACATTCATACTTCTTTTCTGTCTAAAATAATATACTATTCTCATCTTGTTATTTTCATCCTGGAACATATTGTATATTAACATCGTGGAATTGTAACTTAATGAAAACTAAGCATTAATAATACACTGTATACAGAAAAAAACTACTTCTGAAGAAGAGATATGATCACATTATCAAGTTAAATGAGTTTATAATTAATTGGATCCAACTGAGTATCCAATAGCTATGTTTCTACATACATACATAAATAATTGAATTATGTTTGTTGACTGGAGCATTCAGTGTTATAAGTTACATATTCTTCAACTAGATTAATATAGACCATTGGAACGGACAGCTACATCTTATTTATTGTATCCAGTGTATTTTCAAATGGAAATGAGCTGTTTAACAGAAATTTCTATTTTTAAAGTCTTAAACAGACTCTAATTGTTTACAAGAATTGTTAGTATTAATGTTAAAATTTTCTAAACCTGCAAAACTATATTGATGGTCATGACTACTACTACAAAAACTAGAACTAGAGTTACTTGATTCAATATTTTTGTACTATTTAGAATAATGTCTTTATCAGACTATCTACAATAGTTACTCCTCTTTACATAATTACCAACTACTTGTTTTTTATTTTAAGTAGCTTCTGAAACATCTTGAGCATTGAATAGATTTTCTTCTAGACTCAAATCTCTGCCAACATATGATCATGTTTTATTATTAATAATAATATCTACCCTATTGCAATATTAAGTTTTTTGTAGGGTATAATGCATATCTAGGATTTGAAATATTGTGAATCGTTTTTAAAATATACTTACCAACTAAAATATTTGAAAAGTTGAAAAAACCCTTATTTTGTAAACTCTATTATATATTGTTAGTGTACAATTCCGCCACCTGGAATTTCAATGTACAATAGCCGATTAAAGTATTGAATGAGTATTAAGTTTTAATAATCATGATTTTGGGATAGGTAATTGCCGATAAAAACTATTGTTCGTCCATTATAACAAGAATTATAACTAAGTATAGAAATTGTAGCTAAGTAGGAACTAACGAAAATGAAGACCACTTTATTAAAGTACTTTTTCCTCCAAAAAATGTGCTTCCTGCAAATAAAATATAACACAAAACTGAAAACCCCCCGCCATTTCATGCTTATCATTTGTTTCCACAGATAACTACTGTTTGTTTCGTTCGTCAGTTCCTCTTCTGTTTTCTTATTTTTTTATGTTACTGTGATGTTTAATTTGAGATATTACTGAGAGATTTATGAACTAACATCGTACAGACGTAGTCGTAGGAAGTTACTAAAAATTATTTCGAAATATGTAAAAGTAACTGCAACACATGTGATCATCTTAGAAACATGTTAATTTGTAATATTACAGTAACGTTCTGTATGTGATATTAGTGAGAAGTATGCAAATTAACATCGTATGAATGTTTCCTATAGGAAGTTGCTAAAAAGAAGTTCATAGGATGTGTATGTAACTGCGAGTACAAGTATTATTGTGTACATCAAAAATATGTTTTTATTTACATAAAATTATGACATCTAGGAGATATCTTATTAATGTTTTAAATAAACATCACGAAAAGTCTCTAACAAGAACATCACAAAAAAGACTTGTTATGTTTCTTGTTTAGTGGGTATGCTCTACCGGTATACAACCTTATGTAGGATCCGGTGAATTGAGACGTTATTTGTGCTGTGAGACACTCAGAGAGGTCCCACTACTGCATGCCAATACGGACTCGATTCCACCGCGATATGTCTTTCACAGGCCCTACACGGTAATCATTAAAAATAACGCACAATACCCATCAGAAGAAGGCGCAATCTGCATGTGCACAGATGGGTCTAAAACAAATGTAGGCACACAAAATGGGCAAGTGTTGCTCAAACAGAGCGCATTGCTATTGTTAAAATCATTTTAACATTTGCGTCGACCCCGCCAAATTTCAAAATTAGATTCAAATCCAATATTATTGAACCGCCGTTACCTCGGCTGCCTTCGACCCGAGGAACGTCGATGCATAGCGAGCAATCGAAAATCGACATTCCATGTCCGAGTACCACCACGGCACCATGCGAATCATCACTCGTCAGTTTAGTTATGTATATTGTAGTTTTCCCGGTACAAAGCTTTTTTGGAAAGAAATATAAATAGTGATTAGTTTTAGAGAGTGAAACTTAAATTTGGTAAGATAACCAATAGTTATATTTATTTGGAAATATTCATTTAATTGCCGGTTACCGCCAGGCAACATCAATTTTTTCGCGGTGTTGCCAACTCTGGGGTCCATTTGGATGCGAGGTGGATTACACCTTACTTTACTCATAATTTATTTTTTGAAGAGCGATTTATTTGTGCGTGATTATTACGTGATTAACTTTTCATATTATGTACTGATGTAGACGTGTATTACATTAATAATTTTCCATTTACTTGTTTTATGTACTGTTGGAACTTAAGAAACATAAATCGTCAAAGACATTTTTCAATGGTTTTATTTATTATTTTCCGTGGTAACACGGTGGTCCTTCGATATTTATAGATTCTTGAAGGCCACTATCAATTAAAAACTATAGGGATTTCTTTGGCAGCCTGCTGCAGTCCACTGGAAACTCAATGTCAAAGGAATTTTATTCATAGTTTTTTGTGGCCCTTCGAGCGGGATCACTAGACCTGTCAAATTGACATCCTTTTTTTCTTTTGAAAGGCGAATATTTTCCGCACATTAAACTTTTGAACATTTGTATAGACTCGCTTTAGGTAAATGCTAATAGACAATATTGACTCAGTTCGCTAAAGCAAAAACAGAAATTTAGTGGAAAAACAATTTTTACATTTCGGTGATTAGAATAAAATTTATGTGCGCGAAGTGCCGTCCGCAGGGATCGGGAAATACGACTTGGTTTGGCAACACCGTGCTACGTGGGATTTTAAATTTACACAATGTATTTTAACACGCACCTGCATGAAGCCTCGCTCAGCAGAAAAAAGAAGCAGTTTGAAAACATATTATGTCGGCGCCTTTAGGTTTTTCTGTTGTGTATGAAATTTTAGACTTTGTTTTTATAACGTTTTTCTATTATGAATGTTCTTGGAACACAAACTGACTTGCAGTTTCTAAGAAGAAATTTTTTAGTTTATTATTGAAAATACTACTTAATTTTTATCTATAGAATAGAACTGCCTTAAATTTGATTCTTTTTTAGAAAATCATTAATTCGCAATTACGCACTGATTTATTGAGGTATGTTTCTCTCCTTCAAATTTAATAGTTCTCGTTTGAGATTTGTGAATAATTTATTTGTTTATTGCTTGTGTTACTCTTGTATATTGTCGTATTTATTTTATGGTAATTGCAATATTAGTACTGTATACGATTATTAACGTTTTTACTGTGTTAACAATTTGTTTCCGGTTACTTACTCTTGTCAATGATGACTTCGCAATTAGCAAATCTAAAAAATAAACGAGCCGGTGCTAAGGCCCAACTTACACGGTTTGAAAGATTCTTAGCTAATGTTACAGGTGAAGAAGAATCTTACCTTCTTAAAATTAAATTAGATAGTTTAATAGGACATTATAGTAATTATCAAACAATTCAATCGGAAATTTTAGGTATGGCTTTAACCTCTGATGAAACTTTGTCTGACAGCGGACCAGAGGATCTCATATCTGATAGATTTGAGCTATGCATTGCAAAATTTAGTTCTTTATTCGACAAAGCTAATAAAAATACATCTCGCCCTAGTGATAATTGTAATGTAGTTTTACCCAAAATAAATATTAAACCGTTTACAGGTCAGGCGTCAGAATGGACGTCCTTTCTTGATTTGTTTTCAGCTTTAGTTTTGAAAAATCCTAAACTTCAGTGTGATAGCGAAAAATTTTATTATCTAAAAAGCTTGCTTCGTGGCCAGCCACTCGAATTAATAGATAGTTTAAGTGTAACTAACCGGAATCTAGAGGTAGCTTTGGACATTTTAAAAAACACTTATGAGGATAAATCTAAGTTGTTAAATTCTCTATTCTCATCATTGTTGGATCAAAAACCTATAGTTAAGAGTAATGCGGCTAGTTTAAGAGATTTCTACGTCGCATCCAAAAAGACACTAGAACAAATAAGAAATCTGAATTTAGAATCAGAACTTATGTTCGAGACTCTGGTGGTCTTTCTTTTAGAACAAAAATTAGATTTCATTACTAGACGAGAATTTGAAAACGAAAGAAAACCAATGGAATTAGTAAATACTCATGAATTTTTTGAGTTTATTAAAAGACGCTATAGTGTGTTAGAAAACTTAAATTTATTTGACTCTGGACATAAAAAGGAATCCAAACCGCAGGATAGTAAACCTCGTGTCACTTTGCATACTAGTTTTGGTGATAAACCCCATATCCAATCTTCTTCATCTCAATCCAATAGGTCTGGTTGTGTACTCTGTTCAGACACCTCACATTTATTATATCGCTGTAGTAAATTCTTAGCTCTTTCACCCGTTGACAGGCATAAAGTTGCAAAAACAAACAAATTATGTTTAAACTGTTTAAGTTCTCAGCATTTAATTGCTAGCTGCAAATCTCTTCATCGTTGTTTGAGTTGCAGTAAGTCTCATCACTCTCTCCTTCATTTTGAATTTAATTCTAATTCTCGTTCTGCTAATAGTAGCAGTTCTTCAAATAGAAGTGCTCCTCCCGCTCGTAACTCTGGAAGTTCTCCGGATCCTGGACCGAGCTCCAACATGAATAGAGTTGCAAATGTTGTAAACAGAGATTCTTCTCAATGCAATTCCATTGTAAGGAACAATTCGGAAGTAGATCATGTTGCCTCCTCTTCCAGTGTCCAGCAATCTTCGCTGGCAACAACTAGTTTGTTTGATAATATTGTGTTGTTACCCACTGCTATGGTAAATGTACATTGTAAAAATGGGAAAACTATAACAGTTCGTTTGCTTCTCGACTCTGCAAGTCAAATGAGTATAATTAAAAGATCCCTTGCTGATTCTTTAGGTACTCCTTATAGATCTCACGTAGTAAATATTTCTGGTCTTGGTAATAATAGATGTACCCATAGTAATAATGTCATAGATGTTGTTTTTAGCTCTTTGGTGGAACCCTTCAAGGTTTTTAATATAACTTGCTCAGTCATTGATCAAATTACCAATAAATTACCTCAATTTGTTATACCGCCCGATAAAATTTGTTTACCAGATCATGTTAAATTGGATTTAGCTGACCCTTTGTTTTTTGAACCAGGGGAAATTCAAATATTGGTAGGGGCGGATGTGTACTTCTGTCTTCTAAAAGATGAAATTTTCAGGATGGGGGATAACATGCCCACGCTTATGAACACTCATCTAGGTTATGTAGTAGCTGGCCCTGTTCCAGAAATGCGCGTAGACAAATGCAATAAAACTAATTTTGCTCTTTCCTTTTTAACAGTAGAAAATGAAAATTTAGTTGATGCTCCGAGTATTGACGAATTAATAGAGAAGTTTTGGAAAATCGAGGACATTCCTGATTCAGAGGGCCATTCCTTTGAAGATGAACTAGTAGAAAATATTTTTCTTCAAACTACCAAAATTTTACCTTCTGGAAGGTATCAAGTAGACATGCCTTTGATAGTAGATCCTGGTAAAAAATTAGGTCATTCACTTTCGATAGCCAAGCGTCGTTTCAATAACTTGGAGAAAAAGTTCGAAAAAAATGCCGATTTTTTTGAAACATACAAGCAAGTCTTGACTGATTATATTTATTTAGACCATGCTAGAGTGGTACCGCTTTCGTTGTTTTGTAATCTCACTAATGAGATTAAATACTTTGTTCCTCATAGAGTAGTTATACGCTCTTCATCTGTTTCCTCTAAATGTAGAATAGTTTTCGACTACTCGTGTCGATCTGACACTGGGGTCTCTCTCAACGATCCTACTTATAAAGGGTATCAAGTCCAAGACAATTTATTCGACATACTTTGTCGCTTTAGATACTTTCGCTATGTTTTATGTGCGGACATCCAAATGATGTACGGGATGATTGAGATAAACCCTGCTCATCGTCACTTGCAAAATGTGCTTTGGCGTGACAGTCCTATAGATGCATATCAATGCATAGAGCTTTCTCGGCTTAGTTTCGGCCAAAACTGTGCCCCATACCTAGCGACTAGAGTCATCAAAGACATCGCTTTAAAGAATACATATTTTCCTTTAGCTCAGAAAGCCCTGCTTTCGCAAACCTACATGGATGACATTCTTAGTGGAGTCAACAATCATGACGAATTAGAAACTCTTTATTTTCAATTAAACACAGTACTTAGTAAACAGGGGTTTAAACTGCACAAGTGGCATTCAAACTCGTTAAAATTCCTCCAGTCTCTCTCTCTTGATCCTAACTTAGAATTAGATTTAAATCTAGAAAATTCTCCTTGTAAAATTCTTGGCATAAAATGGAATTCTTCCCTTGATTTACTCCAAATTAGTGGTTCAGCCGTGCCTGATCTGCCTTGTTTAACAAAACGAAGCGTTTTGTCCATTATCGCTAGTACTTTTGACCCTTTGGGTATAGTAAACCCTCTAATCGTACTTGGGAAACTTATTATGCAATCTCTCTGGCAACTTCAGCTAGACTGGGATACTCCTATAAAAGATGTCAATATTCTTAAGCAATGGAACATGTTTGTCAAAAATCTTTCCGATTTACCTCAGCTCGCAATCCCTCGACTTTTAACGCAAAATAAAAAGTTAATTCATGTCTCGTTGCATGGTTTTTGTGATGCCAGCCAAGTAGCTTATGGTTGTTGTATATATTTAGTAGCCTCTTATTCTGATCACTCTATTTCTTCTTCACTTGTTGCATCTAAGTCTAGAGTTAGCCCGTTGAAAGCTAAATTGACTATTCCTAAACTAGAGCTCAATTCTATGGTTCTTTTGTCCAATTTAGTTGTCCGAATAAAAAACATTTTCACTTCATGTTATTCCTTCCAATCCATAAACTTATGGTCAGACTCCCTGGTTTCCCTTTCTTGGGTGAAGCACAAGGCGAGTAAATTTACTCCTTTTGTGGCTCGGCGTGTCCTCACTATTCAACAGAATAGTGCAGGTTCAACCTGGAGACACATTAGATCTCATTTGAATCCAGCTGACATTCTTTCACGAGGAACTTTTTCCAAGGATGTTCAGCCCTTCTGGCTACATGGTCCTGAATTTTTATGTCAAATTAAGGACTATAATTCATTAGATACATTTTCTATTGTTGATGTATTTCCTGAAGTTAAAAAGGTAAATCTAGCTTCTCTCAAATCTCCGGTTAACCCCTTAAAGGAATGGTTCCAAGAGTTTCCTCAATTCCAAAAACTGCGTAGAGCCCTTGCTTATCTATTTCGGTTCATTAACAATTGTCGCAGAGTCAGCGACAAATTTACTGGACCTCTATCAGTAGAGGAACTTCGAGTTCCCTTGGAATTTATCATACTTCAAATTCAAAAAGAGCATTTCTCTAGAGAAATAGAACACCTATCTCAAAACAAGTCCCTTGTAAACAAATCACTCTTACCGCTCAATCTTTTCCTAGACAATAATAGAATTATACGTGTAGGTGGCAGACTTCAGAACGCCGAACTTAACTTTGATAAGAAATCTCCAATGTTACTTCCTTCTAATGATATTATAGTCACTAGACTTATAGAAAGTGAACACCGAAGACTTGGACATAGTGGTCCACAAAATGTTTTAGCTAACCTTCGTCAAATTTATTGGCCTCTTGGTGGAGTACGTACCATCAAGAAAATTCTCTCCAAATGCATAACTTGCTATCGGTTCCATGCTCAATTTTCTTCACAAATTATGTCCCCATTACCAGCTGATCGTGTTCAACCAACTCGTGCTTTCCTTAAAGTTGGTGTTGACTTTGCTGGACCTATCTCATTACGATCCTCAAGACTTCGTAAGGCCCCTTTGCTCAAAGCCTATATAGCTATTTTTGTGTGTATGGTGACTAAAGCCATACACATTGAATTGGTCACTAGCTTAACGACTGAAGGTTTTATAGCATGTTTAAAAAGATTTATTGGTCGTAGAGGTAACCCCAAGGTTATTTATAGTGACAGAGGCACGAATTTTATTGGTGCCCGAAATCAATTGAGAGATCTCGCAGATTTTCTCAGATCTAATGACACTCTTGAAAAAATCTCAAGTTATCTTACTTCAACCGAAATTTCTTGGAAATTTATTCCTTCACGCTCACCCCACTGGGGAGGTCTATGGGAGGCCGCTGTTAAGAGCGCCAAATCCCATTTAGTTAGATTATTAGGCACGTCTATCTTAACTTACGAAGAGACTGCCACCATTCTCATTCAAATTGAGGCCATTTTAAATAGCCGTCCGTTGTACGCCCTATCCAACGATCCTAATGATTTGTTACCATTGACCCCGGGTCATTTTCTAATTGGTTGCCCCTTGACGGCCTTTCCCGAAGAAGACATCAGTGAGACTCCTCCTAATAGATTGTCCTTTTGGACTCAATGCACCCAGATCCAACAGAGATTGTGGAAGCGCTGGTCAATTGATTACTTGCACCAATTGCAACACCGTCCCAAGTGGCAGACGGTTGAAAAAAACCTATCTGTGGGAGATTTAGTTCTGGTCCTTTCGGAGGACAGACCTCCCCTTAATTGGCCTGTAGCTAGAATTTTAGAACTTATCCCTGGTCGTGACGGTAAGTTCCGAGTTGCTAGAATAAAAACTAGTGATGGCGAATACACTCGCCCCATTGTTAAATTAGCCCTGCTCCCTTTAGAAACTTAGTTCATCCCTAACACAGTTACTTTCTGGGTCCGGAGTACTTCCTGGCAATAACCCATGGCTAGTGTGGACACCAACGGGCAATATTCTAGGCCTCCGTTGTTCCTTTATAGGGACTTTATATTTGTAAAATATGGTTTGTTTACTTTTTTTTATTATTCTCTCTTTTGTTGTTTCTTTCTTCTTAGCACCTCCCCCGCCCAGTATGTTAAAATCATTTTAACATTTGCGTCGACCCCGCCAAATTTCAAAATTAGATTCAAATCCAATATTATTGAACCGCCGTTACCTCGGCTGCCTTCGACCCGAGGAACGTCGATGCATAGCGAGCAATCGAAAATCGACATTCCATGTCCGAGTACCACCACGGCACCATGCGAATCATCACTCGTCAGTTTAGTTATGTATATTGTAGTTTTGACATCTAGGAGATATCTTATTAATGTTTTAAATAAACATCACGAAAAGTCTCTAACAAGAACATCACAAAAAAGACTTGTTATGTTTCTTGTTTAGTGGGTATGCTCTACCGGTATACAACCTTATGTAGGATCCGGTGAATTGAGACGTTATTTGTGCTGTGAGACACTCAGAGAGGTCCCACTACTGCATGCCAATACGGACTCGATTCCACCGCGATATGTCTTTCACAGGCCCTACACGGTAATCATTAAAAATAACGCACAATACCCATCAGAAGAAGGCGCAATCTGCATGTGCACAGATGGGTCTAAAACAAATGTAGGCACACAAAATGGGCAAGTGTTGCTCAAACAGAGCGCATTGCTATTGTTAAAATCATTTTAACATTTGCGTCGACCCCGCCAAATTTCAAAATTAGATTCAAATCCAATATTATTGAACCGCCGTTACCTCGGCTGCCTTCGACCCGAGGAACGTCGATGCATAGCGAGCAATCGAAAATCGACATTCCATGTCCGAGTACCACCACGGCACCATGCGAATCATCACTCGTCAGTTTAGTTATGTATATCGTAGTTTTCCCGGTACAAAGCTTTTTTGGAAAGAAATATAAATAGTGATTAGTTTTAGAGAGTGAAACTTAAATTTGGTAAGATAACCAATAGTTATATTTATTTGGAAATATTCATTTAATTGCCGGTTACCGCCAGGCAACATCAATTTTTTCGCGGTGTTGCCAACTCTGGGGTCCATTTGGATGCGAGGTGGATTACACCTTACTTTACTCATAATTTATTTTTTGAAGAGCGATTTATTTGTGCGTGATTATTACGTGATTAACTTTTCATATTATGTACTGATGTAGACGTGTATTACATTCATAATTTTCCATTTACTTGTTTTATGTACTGTTGGAACTTAAGAAACATAAATCGTCAAAGACATTTTTCAATGGTTTTATTTATTATTTTCCGTGGTAACACGGTGGTCCTTCGATATTTATAGATTCTTGAAGGCCACTATCAATTAAAAACTATAGGGATTTCTTTGGCAGCCTGCTGCAGTCCACTGGAAACTCAATGTCAAAGGAATTTTATTCAGCTATCTGCATCGCAGCAAAAGAGATTACCAAAAGAAACAGCACAGGTAATAATATTTACATCCTCAAGGATAGTAGACAAACACTACTAGCCTTGAACAGACCACGTATCACATCAGGTTTAGTATTGGAATGTCACATGGCCCTAATCGAAGCCTGCAACGACAACATGATCACTTTAGGCTGGATCAAAAGCCACGGGAAATCGAAAGAGAACCGTATTGCAGACTCGCTAGCCAGGAAAGCAGACTCCCAAAAACTCTTGGGACCCGGCACTTTTATTGGTCTATCGGCGACAGCTGACCTATTAAACATTTCCTTAATAAGTTTAAGGGTAGATGAGTTGACGCAGAAGGCTGCAGGCTTGCCAAGGAAAGTTAATCGCATTTCATTTTTGCCAATTTCAAACAGCATATTTTAGAGATATCATCCTCTGACTGAACAAGTTGCTTTGAAGGGTGTTTCAATCGCACGAAGAATTGTATAGATCCTAAAAGGCGAATTTTTTGGAAGGCAATAAATATTTCTGATGAAATCCATCTGTTTGTTCTTCTTTTTCTCGATACTTTAGCAGCCTTCGTAGTACTACAGTACTTCAAGTTTTAAGATATTACAATAAAATGTACTGCTGTAAGCTTTCACAAAACCTGCACCAATTGTTGTTTTTGTGCATTGAAGATGAAAACTCAAATAACAAGTTCGAGATTCAAACAATTCAGTTACTTCAAAGTTGGAAATTGTACTAACAGTAACTGAAGTTTTCACATAGGTAAATGTATTCTGATATTTAATATTAAGTTGTTTCAACTTGATTTCTCCAAACTATTGAATAAATAATCTTATTTATCACACGTAATACTGTCTCTTCATTTTGTCCTAAATTTAGCAAAAAAAATAGTAATAAATAACTGTAATACTTTATTTCATATCTCGGTTAAATGGTGATACTTATATACAAAACACAAGTGATAAAGAACTAGGAAGTGAAGAATAAATAATACCATTATTTAAAAAATGCAACATTGGATACAATATACTCAAACAACACAAAGAATCATCAAATATATTCAATTTTAATTCATTTAAGACCCTAAAACCAGAGAAAATTGGAAAAATAGTCATGGTAGGTATATTAGAATTAAATAATTTTCCAAATTTCCCATAATAGATTCCAAATCTTTTTATGATTCTCAACAAGAAAGATCAGTGTGTTTCAATGAGATCCTATGAAGTGTAAAGAAACCACAGCTTATTAATAGAAAATTAAGGGAACGTGCAATAGTCACGTGGCATTAAACTCACTCATAAAACTATTCTTCTAGAATTGATACGCGTATTGTAGCCAACAACATGACTCGAAAAGGACACGTGCAGGGCAGTCATCAGAAGTTATCAGAAAGGCGGGATCGAAAATTTCTACTTTTTATCCATTGAGCTGTTAATTAATTGACTTAGTTGCGACACAATGATGTTACGTCTATTTTTGATGGGAACGTTTTAGAAGTAATATGGGAATCGTGATTTATATGAAACTTATATCTAAACGTTTTGTCAACAACCGCAAGCAGTGTTCCTCTAGATGTTGAAATTAGTTTTTTTTTACTTGCTGACATCATCAATCACCACTTATCTCAAGCTAACATTTTGGTTCCATGAACTATGCCGAAAGATGTAAAATCAACGTTATAGTCAAATTTGGATGATTGGCTTTATTTCTTGTTCATTCACTTACCTAAAAATGAAAATAGGAAATCAGAACTACAAAGTAATCATGTAAACATAACTGTGTATGTAAAGAACATGGTCTGTACTTGTGTATTATCAGATCACGCAATTTTAAAATTTCCCCTTTTTTTGTGATCCTATTGTAATCTAAGCCTTCACAAAAAGTGGATAAACTGGCAGTCATCTTTCTGTAAATGATTTCCTTCGTTTCTTTTTATTTCTGTTGGAAATTTGATTTTGGATCGTGAAAGCATTTTGCGGATTTTATTGGAAGGTATTTGTTGAATTTAGGTTGTTGGAACTAAATTAATCACATAGTTGCGAATTCACACTTTCGAAGGTTTATAAGACTGCAACATTAAATCGTTGAGATCAAACTAAGCTTCTCACTCCAGCTAAGGTGAGGTTTCACCTATACATACACAGATACAAATACCGTTGCATGAATGTCGTTGGTCTTACTACTAATAATACTACCAAGTAATTGAAATGTTTCTAATAATCCGAAAATATCACGAATTCATGAACGTAGTCGCAGTAATAAAAGACCAAATATCATACATGTTTTTAACACTTTTCGTATCGTACGTCTTCCGCCAATGATCCAATACTTCTCACGCAATTGTGCCAAAAGACCTTGTACTCCTACATGAGACAAGTTTTGATGTGTTTCCATTATTAAGATATCCCCAGTCGCGTTTTTGGCTGGCAATAGAACGGGGTAACGAAAATTTTTAATATCATTTCTATTGAAAATTCTAGACTTCAGACGTAACACTCCAGATTCATCATAGAATGGACTCAAACATATTATGCTTTTGTCATCAGGACCAGAAAAATGCTTCCTTTGTATTATCTTCAATATAAAATATTCTGCAATCTGAAAATCATTAACGGTAGTCAAATCTATCTTTTTTGCGTAAGGGTGACGCATATTGTGTATAAATCTAAAAACCAAAGCAATCCTCTTAACTGTTTTCGAGAATTTACTAAATTTTTCAAGTTTCCAAAAATCAAATTGTTCAACAGTAGTTAATATTGTTATTAGTATTTTTCTTCATTCAGTGGCAATTTCCATCTCATTAAAATTCATCTCTTCAATAGGCCATTTTTTTTTCTTCTGGTACAACCATTTAGGACACTCCCACCATTTGGAATCTAACAACTGTTTTACAGAACATCCTTTTGAAGGCAAATCTGCGGGGTTCAAAATTCCAGGAAGGTGGTGCCATTGTGAGGAACAAGTTAATTGTCGGATTTCACAAACTCTATTAAAAACAAATGTTGCCCATTGCTCTTCGCGTTGTATCCAAGAAATTACAGTTGATGAATCGCTCCAAAAAAATGCTTCACAGTCAAACTCCAAGTTTCCTGCAACCTGATTATAAAGTCTAGCAGCAATATTGGTCCTCAACAACTCTAATCTGGGAATTGATAATTTTTTAATTTCAGCGACTCTAGACTTTACAGCAAGTAAATTAATTGAAACTTCTTTAGCTGTTTCCACTCGACAAAAACTACAGCTGCATAAGCTTTGTGCCTAGCATCGCTGAAAGTATGTAGACCTAAGTCTACGACATTTTTGGAAATTGAAATCCATCGAGGTATTAATATTTTGAATATATCAGATAAATCAGACAACTATGCCCTAAAAATATCAGCAACATCTTTATCCACTGGAACATCCCATGGAATTCTCTTCTCCCACAACTGCCGCAACAAAAGCTTAGGCAAAATAGTGACTGGAGCTGTGATTCCAATTGGATCAAATACTTTTTGAGCTATCGACAGTAGACGACGTTTCGTTACAGCTATGTCTTTCATTTCCTCTACAAGAAAATCAGAATTTATGGCCAATATGTCAAGTCCAGGATACCACAATAGACCTAGCACATATATCTTATGATCTGGGGTACAATTTTCACGGGAATACTCCCACCCTCGTAAATCAAATTGGCCTTGGCCATCACATAGACAGCTTCCTTAATAAACTCCCCAAGTTCTTCAGAACTAGAAAGACTGGTTATGCAATTATCTCCAAAAAAACTTTTTGACAATGTTTTCACTGTAGATGCTGTAAAAGATAGGTCTTTTGAAATTTCTGTCAAACGCTGGGATAAGTGATACTCTATAGTGGAACCAAGTAAAAACGGACTACAGTTAACACCGAAAACTACTCTCCTATGCCTATATGCAATTTCCGAATCATTTTCATCTACCCAAACGAATTTTAAAAAATTTCTGTTCTTTGAATTAATATTTATTTGTAGAAATGCCTTTTTTATGTCAGAAATCACACCGTACTTTAATTGTCTGAACCGAACAAACAAGGAAGGAATTAATTCAATCATGTTTGGCCCCTTTTCAAAACAATGGTTCAATGAAGGATTGTCCTTTTCTCGACAAGATGCATCAAAAACTGGTCTTACAGCCGTTGTAGAACCTTCTTTTAAAACAGGACGGTGTGGTAAAAAATGTCCGCACTGTGTGTTTGGCTCTACCTTTTCAATAATATTTAAACTTTCCCATTCTTTGAAAACGTCGTTATACCTAACTCGCAAAGAGTCCGCTAAGTGTTTTGTAATCTTTTTTGAGCAACTTTGTAATTGATTGGAAGCGGATTATGCCCATCTATCCATGGCAACCTTACTTCATATCGTCCTTCCTTATCTACAGTAATAGTATCTAAAAATAGCTTCTTTGCGGCAGAAGCTCTTTCTTCCTTAGATTTTTGTTCACCAAGATTCTGAATGCCCAAAACGTCCAATTCCCATAAGTCTGTGATAGAGGCACTCACAAATAAAGACAAAGCAGAAGTTGATAAATTCGAATGTGAAATTTGACAAGGTACTTTTCCCATAACAGTTTATCCAATGTGTGTTTCAATTTCTACCAACCCACACTCTAAAGTATGTTTGTTTCCAGTATATAAAATTCCTGCAACGTCTGCACATAACAAAAGTTCAATGGGATCTTCATTATTTAAATCAGAAATAGCGATATTATATTTGTTCAATTCGCATACCCAAGGCCCATTAAAAAGAGGCTTAACGTTGTTACAAAATTATCTTGATCTAATACTTCAAAAGTGTATGAGAAGTTATCAACAGAAATACTAACATCGTATCAGTTATGTGCAAATATAATCTCTTTTCCGCCAAATTAACCATGCACCAGATTCTCTGAACTTTTGACTCCCAAACCAAGAAATGACACAGTTGATTTCAAAATATATGAACGTTGTGATCCTGTGTCAATCAAAGTCCGAAAAAAATTAGAACTACTGGGACCTACTAATCTGAGAAGCAACGTCTGGAGAAATACATGACCACTGGTATGATTTGTATTCGAATTTGTATGATTTGAAAGTTCGTCGTTATCTGCCAAAGTAGATGAAGGTTTACTTACACTCGATTCAGATATATTCGGAGAATTACCAGAAGTCAAATTATTACACATAATAGGGTAATGGTATTTTTCACAAATTATGCACTTTAAACGGCCTCGGCAATTTCTTGCATGATGGCCAATCTTAAGACACCTATATCATCCCTTTTTACCCGATACAATATTCTTTCTCTCTTTCAGTCATTTTTTGCGTCTTAAAACAAGAATCTCCATTATGAGACCCGCTACAAGAGATACAAGTATAAGGAAAATATTTGTTATTGTTTGTGTTCAGCAAACCAGCGGCGGTAGGTAGAGCAGACCCTTGGTACGATTTTTTCTTTCCGCAGCACGTCTCCCCAGATGTAGACCTTTTATTGCTGTCATATGTCAGTCCGAAGCCCTCACTTACTAATACAATTCTTTGTTCATTAGCCGCTTTGGAAAAACTACATAGTAGCACTTTACGTGACTTCTTTATGCTGTTTAATATTTCTACTTCAACAGACATCGTAAGGGAAATACTACTACTCTGACTTAAAATGTGTCGTAGGTCCTGTCACGGTCGTCAAAATATGTCTCGCCGATGGATAAACTACCCGTTATTCCCGGCCTAGACGGTTCAAATAATACACCTACGGCACTTTTCTTGAACTTTTAATCAAAAATATATCAGACTAATATCGAAAAAAACCCTTAATTTTTTCACAATTAATATTCTGACAACTACTGTCATTTTTTTAATACTACTACCGACTACGATCATTTTTTCGGTTACACACACACACACATATATATATATATATATATATATATATATATATATATATATTATTTTATATATAATTTTTATAATTTTATTTAGTTTATTTATTTATGTTTATGGGCGCCATTTTATAATTATTCCCTTGATTGACTAGCTCAGATTTTTTTAAATAATTATTTATTTATAATGTTTATTTAATTAGTCGGAAGCATGAGAATCCTCCCTTTGAGTTCTGGATATACTAATCAAAGATTGAGGAAATATATTCTTAATCTTACCTTTAACTTACAACCTCTGAAAGAAACAATATCTGTTAAATAAAACGATTGAAATACGACAACAAAGATATTGAGAATTTAATCATGGATGTGAGAATAAAGAAAAATCAACACATAAATGTAAAGCAGTTTAATAAAATAATTTGAAAATTTTTAACCTGATTGGAACATAATAAAATATTTTTGAAACTATTAATTTGGTTTATACATTTATTCTTATGGAATTGTGCCACCCTATATCATACATGTATTCTCTATAACAAAATGTTCCCACTACTGCGTCGGCGCTAAATCTCCAAACGCATGCGCTACTACAATATACATGAAAGAAGGAGGTTTCCCTTCCATAAATAACGTTTCACAGTTAACACGACGCTAGCGTGCTTGTGATAAAAGATTTTGTTCAAATTATCAAGTTTCTATAATCAATTACATATAAGTGATAATTTATAAACTATATATGTGTGTGTTTAAAGGTCAAGAAAGTGATAGTTTAAAGTTATACATGCAATAGCTGGAAGGAAGATATAAGATTTAATGTAACATACATGATGCACGAGATATTTCAAGTAGATAAAATTACAAAAGGTGAGTACACTAATTTTATAGATATTAAAGATATAATTCTCTATAGATAAATTTATGATGCATCATAGTTTATTGTTTTTGGCCTTTTTATGCGTTATGTAATTTGAATGTTCAACTAAAGATTTGAGTGTACACTTTGAAAATGTTAATTGGAATTCCAAATAAGTTTAAGCAAAATACACAGACCTTATTTTTGCTATCACTGCCGGCTGCACTCGCATCTCCAAATCTTGCAGATATCTCATAAGAGACACGCTCCTACTGCACTATTCAATCCTTACACATGATTGAATACTCCTATGATTAGTTTGATTTAACTTTTTCTTATACTTTTAACTTTTAAACACCTTTAAACAATTTTATACAGAGAGCAATCTTTTATCGACGCATCCTCTATCACCATCATAAATCAACCTCTTTTGTTTTCAAAATCAACAAGTCTTTCGGCTTCCCTAGTCCATAGCTCACTTATTTGTTTTTTTATCACTAAAATTGTTATTATCCAGTCTTTTAGTTACTATTTTGAAAAACATAATTTTATTGTCCTGGAGGGTAATAACACTGATTCATTTAGATTTCTATTGTATTAAGGAATTTTAATTAAGTCCTCTTTTCCTCGTACAATAGTCAATTTTCTTATATTCATGTTATTTAGTTAATCTGAGAAATGTTTATTTTTACAAATTTTACAACCTATATTATTAATTAACCTATATGTAATTGATTCTATTTTAATTTGAGTCCTGTTTTATAGTTATTATACATAAACTCCTGATTATTTTTGTTTTTGTAATTAAATTTCATATATAATCAATAAGCAATGATTTTAAGTTGGTAATGAAAATTCCCTAGCAGGCATTACTTCTTGTAAATATTCATTTCCTTTTTATACGTTGGGGCTGTGTTCCAACTATCTTTTCCATCTAGTTTCAACCCTTTGCAATGAATGAATGAAACATGGTATTCTAAACCTTTGCTACTACAAAAAAATTATGTAAACAATGTTAAGTTATTGTTAAACTGATTATTCTTTCCTCTTAATTTAGGTTTCAAGCTATTATATGACGTTTCGTCCTACAGAAATTGCTATGGCTATGTTCAGTGTAATACGGAATTCCGTGACTTTGACAACCAATCAGAATTACTGGTACAGGTAATATTTACTATCTATTTAACTAATATAGTGTTGGAATTTTTATTCTTCATCCCTTTTTAAAACATTCACATCAATATTTCACCCGATTTATTCATATTTCAATCTTTTTATATTTTAATATTTGACTTGTTATTGAGTTTATTCTAATGGTTGTGTCTACTGACACTCCTTCCGTTACAATAAGACCTTTTTATTATGTTTATTTATTTCAATATATTTACAAAACTAGATGACTAGTTCAATATATATATATATATATATATATATATATATATATATAATAAAATCAGAGTAATAAAAGAAATGTCGAAAAACCAACCTCTTTGTCTAAAATTTCTAACACAAAGTATCTATAAGTAAAATTATCTCAAGATAAGGATATGAAGAAAAGGTGGTATTTCCGACATATACTCTGAAAACCTAATCTTCCACTAAATTCTTTAAATGTGTTAGATTCGAAATGAGCACCTCGATCATGTGCAATTTTAAAGGGTATTCCAAAACGTGGAATATATTCATTTATTTAAGTTCTAATGACATTTTTTTCTGATTCAATGTGTTTAAGTGGATATATCTCTACCTATTAGTGTTTTTAAATGAAACTCACGGTCTCTAGTTAATTCCACAATATAATAAAAGTTATTGAAAATTCTAAAAAATTGACAATTGTTTCGATAAATCAATATCATCGTCCGATGATATTGATTTATCGAAACAATTGTCAATTTTTTAGAATTTTCAATAACTTTTATTAAATTGTGGAATTAACTAGAGACCGTGAGTTTCATTTAAAAACACTAATATGAGCATATTCCACGAAGTAAGGGTCGAGACAGTCAATTTCATATATCTACCTATCTAGTACCTCTATCAATTACTGTTAATATATAAATGCACCCCCCAGAAGGACCTACTAGGTTTATATGAATAAATCTACCTTCAGGAACGTTAAAATTTCCTACAGTAAATTTGGTGTGCTTAAAAACGTTTGCTTTTTGACATGGAACACATGATTATGTCCAAAGACGTACATTTTTGCTCGTATAAAGCCAAAAATATATGTTTTTCATCGCTTTAATAGTGGCTTTGTACATTAAATGAGCTACATTATATACTTATTATTAGAAATTTCATACCAAATTTCAAAATTGTTGATTTGTTTAAGTGAAAATTTTTTAGTTAACTACTTACGTCCAATTTTTGTTCACGAAAAATATCTTATAAAGTAAAATTAATGTTACAGATTTGGTCTTGCTCAATTCGACTGCTCCACTACTAGCTGTTTTTATAAAAGATCATTTATAAAAGAAATATTTTATAAAATTGTGTATATTATTCTGTACAATTTTCCATCAAATATCTTTCCCCTAATAACTTTCTCAAATATCTTTTTAAAAAAATATTGACCTATAATCAGACTATATTTGATTTATAATTTTAAAAAATAACACAGTTATTCCATTGTTTGGAGTTTTCATTACTGTCGGTAGTGCTTATAACTGCCTATTTTAGTTTTTCCTCTTTTAGTATTGTGTAAGGAACTGCTACATTGGCAAAACTTTCGCTAATTTTGGGTAATTTTCGAGTTAGTAATAAGTAGTGATTGCAAAGTATTGATACGTACCTATTAAAGACAGAAATAGAGATTGGAACTTACATTTTCTAAAAATGCTTTAAAAATATATACACCCAAATGTAATATACGCATATTCTCTTTATATAATAATTTTCATATTTCACAAAGTCAATACACAATTATTTACAACACATTCAGATTATTGTTAATCTCACATTGAAATTTCTCAATTAAGAACAATGTCTTAATTTTCTTCTTAATTATTTTTTGTATGTACGTCACCAATTTATGCATCAATAGTTTGCAAAAAATAAATCTACGCTTCTTTTATTTTATATGGCTTACTGCTTCAATATAGGTACCTCTGAAATAGTTAAAAATATAAATCAATATACCTCTTGCCTGCGGCATGGCGCCATATCACGATTCGAAATTACGTACGTACGTCAAGTTAACATCTTTTATAACGCCATAAAAACTTAGCTTATACCTTTTGTTATTTTTTAACGGTGAAGAACATTAATTTTTAAAATATAGATTTTGTTTAAAAAAGTATTGACTAATCTCTAAGTTTCCATTTTTTTTAAATGATAGTAAATATGAATTAACGTACGAGCTTTGATATTATTGCTATATTTTATTCAAAGGAAAACTATAGTTCATAATTATCTACAAAAATAACGAAGCAGTAATGTTATATAAGGAAATATTCCTATTGAATCATATAGTTATAGCAAGAGACGTAGCAGTCTCAGCAAAGCTGAGCAGATACTATACAGTGATATATAAACAGATTTACAGTCAGACGATACAATGTTCTTTATATAAGCATGTTATGCTGCTAACAGAAATATTGATATTCATTTAAACAGAGTCTTGTTTCTGTATTTAGAACAAAACAGAATGAAACTCCACTCTCACAAAATTGAACAGACAAGAGGACATACTAACAATAGGATGGAATCTAGGCAGGGACTTAGCAATGATATTATCAGTATTATCAAATAAAAATGTTCTATAAAATGACTATATTTCCATTTGGACACTCAATCAAATTTCCATGTACACACCAAATGGTTTCACATTGTCATAAGAACATTATCCACTTTTAAGATTTTTTTATAACTCAAAAAAAAGTTTTCAAGATATAAAAAAATCTTATAATATAAATATAAATATTCAATCAATTCTGACGTATGGATATCAAGTGCTGTGCTCGCCTCCGGACACATTGTTTCTAAAACTACAACGGGTCCAAAACAAATGTTGGAGACTGGCCTTCAGTAAAGGACGATACAATAGAATCCGACTTCCACGAAGAAGCCGAGATCTACACGGTAAAATATTTTAAAATTAAAAATTCTAACAAATGTTGTAAACAGAAACTAACCCATCTACCATTTTAATTAGTTGTTACGTAACAAATACTATAAAAGTTAGCTTTAATGTTACTGTTACAATTGGTGCGACGTAAGTAAACCGTATTTAAAGTAACTATTCCCTAAATGGGGAATAATAATTACGTAACCTTGACGCTATTGTTACTTATACTATTACCCCATCGTTACTAACCAAATACGTAACGATGTATAGTCTATATAGAAAGGACAAGGAGTAATAAATCATTCATGTAAGTAGATTTCATAGACGTACCAAAATATATTTTAAGAGGGTATACCGTAAGGTACATTTTGTATTGAACGAATGAGTTGCAGCTATGCTAAAGAATATACGAATTAGGTCAGAGGTAACGGGATGTACTAATTTTAATAAAAAAAAGTGATAGAGGTAGAGGTCATTCGGAAGCAAAAAATGTAGTTCATTATAAAAAAATTCTACAACTTCCTCAGGACTAAGATACATAATACCGAAATGTACTTTTAAGTATTCGCCAATTACAGAACCTTTCTGTCTGTACTCTTGTACCAAATGAAACTCCTGAATCTTACGAAACCAAGCTTGACAGAGATGAAATTTACAACCAAAAAGAATTTGATCTCTGCCAAAACATTCATATATAGCGTTATGAATGCTTAGTTCAAAATCTACTACGACTTCTTTAGGTTGAAAATTTAAGCCTACTTCTTTACATTTTTGTCTTAAAATTAAAAACAAATTTGAATATGTTTGACTTGATTTGTCCGGCAGCAAACAAAAAACAAGAGGTACGTAATAGCCGTTTTTAAAACCATGAATGGTAAACATTTGGTAAAAAAAAGTTGAACAGTATTTAAAAGTCCCATCCATCAAAATACAATCCGAATTACATAAAAAATTAAGGTTGGAAAAACAGGAGAACACAATAATTTTAAATACCTGGTCTGCTGTTAATAGAAATTCCTCTTCTCGGTTCGTTCGTAATTGTAATTCACGAACACTATTAAATACTTCTTCCTGATTTTTAGGCAATAGTGTAAGTGCATCAACATCCTTCCCCTAATCCCCTAAATATCGATCAAAACAATCAAGATTTCTTCAAAATATTTAATTCAAGAAATCTTTGAAACCTTTCAGAAATATACATAATTCTATGGGCCTCCGATTTTATCTATTATAAACCCTAATGACTCTAATAGGATTAAACTAAATGGTTGCAGCACAGTTCGAACATTTCAGTAATCCTCAAATTGATACAAGTCAGGTAAAATTTTATTTTGTGGCAGAGTTCGGATATGCCCGTTTATTCATAATATTTTTTATTTGTATTACTCCTATATGTAGTGTTTGGGGAATTTTTCTTAGAAATTTTAAATGGCAAGTGGCCTACTGTAATCGGCTTAATACGATTACACCTATTTACAGATTATTCGATTATTAAGAGGAATTTTCCAAACAACCCAGTTTTCTTAGAAACAGTATCGGGAATATTATTTTAAAAGAAAGTAGGTACATTAAATCAGTACTTAGTATTAGTTCTTTGAGTGAAGTTGTATGAAGTTGTATGGTTGTCATAATATTGTAAACAGTTGGAATATATTTAAAACATTTGTTGAATGTTAATTGTGCAAGTACCAAACAATGTCGATAAGCCAAGGACCATCTAAACGACCAAAAACAGGTCCATTATCTTTAAATGAAAAAACTCTGATATTGAATTGTTATATATCATTGAAAAACAAGGATCCAAGTGCAAGTGTTGATGATATTGTGGAATTAACGGCTGCTATGTTGTTTGTTGCTAAATCAACAATTTATAGATTACTAAAAGAAAGCAAGAATGGAACTCTTCAACCCCCTAAAACTCCTTCAGGCCGAAAACCAATTGAGATCGATGAGTCATTAAAACAAAGACTAAGGCGTAAAGTCCATGTATTTTACTTACGAAAGGAAATTCCAACACTTGACAAAATTATGACATCAGTGCAAGAAGATGCGGACTATCCAAAATTCTCCAGAATGACATTATGCAAACTTTTGAAAGATGTGGGTTTCAGATATACAAAACATAATAGAAAATCTCTCTTGATAGATAAACCGGAAATAGTTTTTTGGAGAAGAGACTATTTAAGAAGCATTCGACATGCCAGAGAACAAAATTTGAAAATCTTCTACTTAGACGAAACATGGATAAATGCTGGATATACAGTTTCCAAATCTTGGCAAGATGAAAACATTAAAAGCGGAAGGCAGGCATTCGTGGAAGGTTTGTCGTTAGGTTTGCAGCCACCATCTGGAAAAGGAAAAAGACTTATCATTGTCCATGTTGGAAGTTCTGAAGGTTTTGTTGATGGTGGATTATTAACTTTTATTTCAAAACGCACGGGGGACTATCACGAAGATATGAATGGGGATGTCTTCGAGGAATGGTTTGTTCAAATGTTGGATCTGATTCCAAAAGGGGCTGTTATTGTTATGGACAACGCAAGTTACCATTCACGGTTACGAGAAGCCTTGCCCACAAGTCGTTGGCGTAAAGCAGAGCTTTTGGAGTGGCTTATTTCGAAAAATATTAAGTTTCCAAAAGATCCACTAAGGAAAGAACTTTACAGAATTGCAAAAATGAACAAGAATAAATACAAAACCTACATTGTAGAAGAAATGGCTTCTTCTCGTGGTATATCAGTTCTTCGACTTCCCCCTTATCATTGTGAACTTAATCCCATAGAATTAATATGGGCTCAGGTTAAGGGGGAAGTTGGAAAAAAAATACTACTTTCAAAATAAACGATGTTGTGAAATTGTTTGAGAGTGCTGTAAGTCATGTGAGTAAGGAAAATTGGACAAACTGTATCGAGCATGTTATCAAAGTAGAGGCAAATATGTGGAAAATTGACAATATTTGTGATGATTTAATCGACCCTATTATTATTAATGTCAACAACGATTCTTCCTCTTCCGAGTCGGATATAGAATGAAATGTAAGTAATAAATGTATTCCAATAATTATTTCTTTTCATTTTTTATTATATTATAATTTAAAACGTATTTTTTCCCAAAATACACACCACTGCATTGCGTTATTGCTTATCTGCTAATCCTTTAACAATGAATAAACCCTAAACTTTGCTACAACTGAAACAAATACGGGGTCGATCTACCTGGTTTTTAGATTTACGGAAGAAATGTAATTTAAAGTAAGAGATTTATCAAAAATTTCATGGTGCTCCCTGTAAAGGTTTTGCATACTTAATTAGGGTTTATTACTCCTCGTACTTTTTGTACATACTTTAGTAAGAAATACGTCGCAATAAGTGTAACTTACGTATTAGCCGCTGCTAATTTCTAAAAACAATAAACAAAATGCTAGGATACTGAAGCAGTAGAGTATAGTAGCCACTATAATTTTGTCAAATTTAGCATTCTCCCCTCCAGTATTTACAGAGTCGTTTTCATCATTCTCTAATTTTGTTTTTAATAAAAAGTTGAAGAACGACGACATTTTTTGGCGTTAGTACACGATGCCATCATGTCGATCATATATTAAAAGAAAAGTAATTCATTAACTTTAAGTAATTTCACAGAGTTTTGTTAACTTTCCAGTAACTGAATGTGTGTAAACTTTGTATTGTATCATTAATTTTAGGCATTATAGAATTTGAAACATGAAGGTCGTAGCACTATTAATATTTTGAATTAAAAGTTATTGCAAGTATATTATAAACAGCGCGCGATAACAAGTATATACAAATGAAATAATAGTTTATGTAAACACAGCGTTTAACCAAGAAATTCACCTTGACTGATATCACGGCACCTTGATCGTTATAGAATATAAGCCGTTGACCAGCTGACTGTATATAGATATAGTGACATATTTTAATATAGGAATGTAGGAATTAAAATAGTAGACGTAGGTTAGTGTTGCTCGTAAGTAGAATTTAAAGACCCGAATAATTATATAGTTGTGTTCGTAAGTGTAATGTATACCGCTCTATGTAAGTACCAGTTTTAGTCACAATAAACCAACCAATGATTTTGTATGAAGACATTTTATTGATTCCGTTCCTGCTACGAGGCTCAATGGTAGTGACACGAACCTAATCTTGTGGGGAATTGGTGTCAGCATTTCAGGGCACATTTTCCACATCACAACTTGACTGCAAAGTAAATTTCAAATACGTTTAATCTACTCAGTTACGTAGAGTTTAACTGCAAATATGTAAACTATGAAGTCACAAAAAACTAGTAAGGAACACGTAAAATTGACCTTAAAACCTACTTCAAACTGTGATGATTAAGAAGGTACGAGTATAATGTGATGTAACATAGTAGTTTATCTTACTTTATAAATTTACTTAGAAGATGTATTTACTTCAAAGTCATAATCCATGTAGCAAGAACGTATGCAAGACTAAAATTTTAGCCTATCCTCTTACTTTATACTAAATAGTAAGTAATAATTACTCATTTGTACCCACAATTTTTAAAACGTTTTTGTAAACTTAACTCTAAAGTTGGTTTATCGGTTGTTATTCCGTTCTCGTTACCAATTTGTAGTACCTATGTACTAAAACTGTGTAGTCGTGACAATAAATGCTAGTTGAGAACCTCTCCACTTCTTAGGGATGTTACATTAAAAGAACTGGAGATAATTTTAAACCGAAGCACAGGTTTCTTCGCTTTGTTTTTTCGTGTAAATTTTCCAGGGATCACAAGGAAAATTCAAAACTTTGACAGATCAAACGAATTGTCATATTTACTACTCTCAAGCAAAATATCTTTTTATACAACTATTTAAAAATCTCCAACCGAAAACCCCAGTTCCGACACCAGTAACAGAATATCTCATAACGTTAACTTTCGTCTCTAGGAACGAAAGTAAGTGGTTGCAATTTCAGATATTAAATGTCTGAAATTCCAATCAATGTGCGAATCAAAAATACATTTTAATATACACAATACATTTTTTAGTATTGAGTTATTCAAAGTTTGAAAATTAATAATAAAATAAAATTATAGGTGCAGTTTTAGATTTAATTTTTAAGATTTTATACAGTATATATATGGCAAAAGTTTAGAAAAGTTATAATTTAAAGGTAGATGCCAAAACAATAATGGTATATCGCAGATTTCGGTAAGATCACTTTAAAGATAATTCAACTCTTTCAAACTTCTTGTACATCCTATTCAGTAAACCATGTGTTAACTCTAATGACAATGGACTGTAGTTGTAAGGATTATGCAATTAGCGAATCGACAACATATACAATAAACTCTAATTTAAATGTACTTACCAAAGATGCCGGTGTCTGATGTTCACTATGAGTTCCCACAATCGATCGTTTAACTTATAGGGGATTATAGTGGAAAGTCTTGGCCTTTGTGACACTAAATAAAGTTTATTACAATGTCTATCTTTGCGAATAAATAATAACGAATAAAAGAACTTGACACACATCGCAGTATTAACTGATTTTCAGCGGTTTAACAATGAGAGATTGATTTAAAGAGTTATTCGAAACGAACTGTTTCTCCACGAAAGCGTTAATGACCAAAATTAAAAACTAGACCTTTATCAAAATGTACAAAAAATCTGTATTGAAATGTAGTGAGGATAATCCATGAGCGGCGCGCCGAATTTTATCGGAAAAAAGAGGGTGGCGCGATTATCATGGTTATAGAAAAAGTATTTTCTGCAGCTTGAGAATATTATCAAACGAGGCTGCGCGATATTTGATAAACTGTTCTACGATGATGACGGCAAAATATATGATATGCAAATCTAATCACCAACCAGCGAATCCTCCAGGAAAATTTGGACTCTATCTCAGTATGGTGCTTTGAATGGTTAATACTCAAAAGTGCTTAGTGCTTCGTATCTGTGAAAACAACCCTCTTGTGCCGTTCATTATCAACGGCCAACCGTTAAATTCGGTATTTTCTCACAACGATCTAGGAGTCATCTTAAACAATCAGCTAACCTGGTCTGATCACATTACATCTGTGTGTAAACGCGACAACTCTTGACTGTATCTTATTCGAAGTTGCTTTTCAAACATTTCGTTTAATCGTTGTGCCGTTTGTATACTATTTTTGTAAGATCCAGTCTTTAATACGATGGACCAGCATTGTCTCCTAACCTCGCTAGAGACAAAATCCTATTGGAAAACTTTCAAAAAAAGTACTTTCGGTATGAGAAGACCTTACTATACAGAAAGACTGTGGAGACCTAATAACCACGTTTCTTCTTCTTACGTTAGGACTGAGTCCTGTGTTTTCATAAATGATTTGCCAAGAGTATTTGGCATGCTGAAGACCAGTTTTCATACCATCTTATAGGTGGTCGTCCAGGTAGCCGATATGTATTTGGTTTTTTCTCTTTTGCAATTTTTGCCAGCCGATCATTTGGCATTCTGTCCACGTGGTCTCTCAATTCCCTTCTTCGGTTTCTTGCCCATCTTACTACATCTTGGATCTCACATATTTCTCTTATTTTTTCATTTCTCCTTCGGTCAAATAATGTATATCCTGTTACTGATCTTAGTGTTCGCATTTCTGTTGTTCTTAAAAGTCGTTTAGTTGTTGTGTTCTCCGCTCTGGTTTCTATAGCCTTACGCAAGTTTTATTTATTCTGACTTTGCTCCTAGTGCTCACATGTTTATTCCGCCAAATTAAATATCTTAGGTATCCTGATATTAATGATGTCTTTGTTGTTTGGGCTCTCACCTCATCCTTTAGGTTCCTATTACTTGTAATGTTTGCCCCTAGATATTTGAAAGACATCACTTGTTCTACATTCTGATCGTAAATAGCTAGTTAAGATCTTCTTGGTTCTCTAGATACTGTAAGTGATTTTGTTTTATTTATGGATAGTTTCTGCTATTTGTTGGAATTTATACAGGAGTCTCTGTAGGTTATCTTCGTTTTCCGTGATGATCACTGCATCAGCAGCATAGAAAAATATTTTAATTTCTTTATCTCCCATTCGGTGTCCTCTTCCAGCTTCCTTTACCTCGTTAATGATTTCATCCATTATAATGTTAAATAAGATTGGGCTTAGGCTGTCTCCTTGTCTGATCCCAGTTGCCACAGGAATTTTATTGCCTAATTCATTTGAAGTTCTATCATATGTATAATTCTCGGTATTCAGCTTTTCAATAACTTTTATTATATTGGGGTGAATGTTCCTTTTTTTTAGTAGACTTAAAACATCAGTTAAGCGTACCCTATCGAATGCCTGAGTAAGGTCAATGAACTCTTTGGCCTTTTCAGTTATTTGGCGTATTATAAATATGGCGTCTACAGCAGACCTGCTGTTCCTCACAAATACCAGTTGACACTATTTCTTCTGCTAAGATTTTAGTAAATAGCTTCAGGACCGCACTCATCAAGCTGATACCTCGATAATTTTGTGGATCAGTTTTTCTACCTTTTTGAAAATTGGAATCAAAGTACTTTCTTTCCATTCGGATGGTATATTCTTGACTATAAGTATTTCATTGAAGAGAGATTGTAGTTCATCATGTAATGTATCACCTCCATATTTAATCATTTCGTTCGTTATTTCGTCAATGCCTGGAGCTTTTCTGTTCTTTATTTTGACTACCATGTCATTCGAAATTTTTCTTAATGTTCTCTTTTCATTTTTCGAATATTCTCATTGATCCTGTTTCTTACAGCTTTATAATAATTATATGTTATTGCATTGGATCTGTATTGCAGGTACGATTTCCTTCTCATCGACTAAAGTATTGACTTCTTAATGAAATTAACTGTCTCGACCCTTACTTCATGGAATATGCTCATATTAGTGTTTTTAAATGAAACTCGCGGTCTCTATTTAATTCCACAATATAATAAAAGTTATTTAAAATTCTAAAAAATTGACAATTGTTTCGATAAATCAATATCATCGTCAGAATGACAGAAGTTATATTTCATTTTATGCCTACCTGATGTTTAGTAGTTATTTTTGGCTAGACCAAGAAGTAACCTAACTTGTGATTGGATTAATATATGTTTATAGAAAAAAGAAGAAGATGTGATATTACAAATATTGAAGCTTAGATATTATTAGCCCTATGGTGATATCCTGGATTTCATTTTTCCAATTAAGATCAGTATAACTGTGCAATGATATAGAAAACCAGGAAAACTATATCTGCTGATCTTTACAATTATCACTTAAGAAGACAGTTTATTAGTGGAGAACTTCCTAGATTTAACTGTTCATTGACAACTTCATATTGTGGGTTTCTTAAATGTCTTCTAATTTCCAGTTCTTCAAGGAAATCCAGTTCTTGTTTCTTTTCACAAATTTGCAGCACTTCTAGTTCTGTGTTAGGTGTCAATGAATGATTGGTGTCAAGTAGATGTTTTGCGTAGTAGGATTTATCTGGTTGTTTTAATCTGTATGCTCGTAAGTGATCACTGTATCGTATTTCAAAATTCCTAAGGGTCTGACGCAAATAGACAGCATTACATTCTGGACATTTGAGTTTATATATACCTGGCTTCTTTAATAGTGGGTAATTTGTTTTTACATTTAACAATTTTGTACTAACGTTACTTTCTGTTTTAAAAGAAATTGTTGTATTCGTTGCTGATGATATTATCTTTGAAATTTTATTAGAAATATCTCCTGCATATGTGATGGTTTTATAAGTTTTAATTTCATCAGCTTGTTTAGGATATATTAGTTGTAATGCCACTTCTTCTTCTTTTTTACTAATTAGCTTATTTATCATATCTAATGGATAACCGTTAGATGTTGCTATTTGTCTAATTGTATTAATCTCTCAATCAAAATTACAATTGTTCATAGGAACTGAAAAAGCTCTATGTATCATTGAATTTTATGCTGCTAGTCTGTGTGACTTAGGGTGGTTAGAATTGCATGGAATTGTCACATCAGTCCGTGTTGGTTTGCGGTAAATTGAATAATCAAGTACATTATTAACTCTTTGAATTTTTAAATCAAAAAAATTGATTGAGCTATTTTCTTCAATTTCTAATGTAAATTTAATTTTCGGTTGTAAATTATTGATGTGGTTGAAAAATACATCTAATTGTCGTTCACTACCCATAAAACAAGCTAATATGTCATCTACATATCTATACCAAAATAAAATATTTTTCGAAATATTACTTTCAAAGATCTTCCTTTCTAAATTGTCCATAAAAATGTTTGCTAAAATAGGTGATATAGGGCTTCCCATTGGTAAACCTTCATTTTGAATATATATCTTATCGTCAAAAGGGAAATAATTCTGATTAATGCATACATCAAATAAATTAAGTATATCTGATATTATTCCTGGATAATATTTTTACCTTCTAGTAATTTTCTTACAAGTATTAGACATTCTTTAGGAGGAATTTTAGTAAACATATTAGTTACATCGAACGAAATGAGTTTATAGTTATCTTGCAAGTGGATTGATTTCGACTTTTTGATTAGTTCTATTGAATTTCTAATTGAGTACTGAGATTCATATCCGTAAGTATTGAGTATATTATTGAGCTTCTTTGCCAATATATTATTAGGAGCATTAACATAAGAGACTACAGGTCTAATTGGTTTCGTTATTTAATGTAATTTAACTGTTCCATATAATTGTGGACAATGAGGATTCTTATGTATGATACACCTCTTTTCGTAATCATTTAAAAGATAATTTGAATTATTAACAATATCCCTTACATTATTAGAAAACTTTTTTGTTGGGTCTGCTTTAAGAACTTTTACATCGCTGGATTCTATAAAGTTATATACTTTGGAATTGTAATTTTCAGTCGTCAAAATGACAGTTGTGTTCCCCTTATCAGATTTTGTAACTGTTGGGTTATTATCCTCTATCTTCTTTTTTATTGCATTTAAAACTGTAATGTCATTTTTTGTTGGACGTTTAACTTTTGAAGGTTCAATATTTTTGATTAAATTGGCAATTTTTAATTTCTTATAAAGAAAATTATTTGAATTAGATTTTAAAGCTATTTCTGACTCTGTAGCTATAATTTGTCTAATATTGTTCGTAAATTTTGGTGGTATGCTGTACTTTAAACCTTTATTATTTAAAAATTCTATTTCACTATCTGTAAAATTAGTGTCTGAAAGGTTTTCAAATCGTGGTGCAAAGTGTGTTGGTATGTAGGTACTTACAGTTTCATGATGTTTTGAGTATTGAATGTTATGTTGTGTGTGTTCAAGATTCTGTAGCTTCTTTTCTTGTTTCTTAAATTTCATATGCTTCATCGTGCTGACATTTTCTCTAATTTTGTCATCCAAACAGTCAAATTCTACTGGATGTAATTGGAATGTGAGTTCTGAATGTATAACTTTTATGTAGTTGTCTAAGGAGTCTCTAACTTTGAACCATTTCTTACATTCTGATTTTATCCAAACTCGTTGAGCACATTTTATAGCTTTTTGTGCTTGTGGTGTTTTAGTGTGACATTTTATATTCACATAATTTGGTAGCACCTTTTTCCTAAGGCATTCTTGGTTAAACCAAAGTTACTACAAAAACGTTACAAAGCATCAAAAAACATTTGATTTAACCAAGAGTACCTTAAGAAAAAGGTAATACCAAATTATGTGAATATAAAATGTCACACTGAAACACCACAAACACAAAAAGGTATAAAATGTGCTCAACGAGTTTGGATAAAATCAGAATGTAAGAAATGGTTCAAAGTTAGAGACTCCTTAGACAACTACATAAAAGTTGTACATTCAGAACTCACATTCCAATTACATCCAGTAGAATTTTACTGTTTGGATGACAAAATTAGAGAAAATGTCAGCACGATGAAGCATATGAAATTTAAGAAACAAGAAAAGAAGCTACAGAATCTTGAACACACACAACATAACATTCAATACTCAAAACATCATGAAACTGTGAGTACCTACATACCAACACACTTAGCACCACGATTTGAAAACCTTTCAGACACTAATTTTACAGATAGTGAAATAGAATTTTTAAATAAAGGTTTAAAGTACAGCATACCATACCATCATTTACGAATAATATTAAACAAATTATAGCTACAGAGTCAGAAATAGCTTTAAAATCTAATTCAAATAATTTTCTTTATGAGAAATTAAAAATTGCCAATTTAATCAAAACAATTGAACCTTCAAAAGTTAAACGTCAAACAAAAAATGACATTACAGTTTTAAATGCAATAAAAAAGAAGATAGAGGATAATAACCCAACAGTTACAAAATCTGATAAGGGGAACACAACTGTCATTTTGACGACTGAAAATTACAATTCCAAAGTATATAACTTTATAGAATCCAGCGATGTAAAAGTTCTTAAAGCAGACCCAACAAAAAAGTTTTCTAATAATGTAAGGGATATTGTTAATAATTCAAATTATCTTTTAAATGATTACGAAAAGAGGTCTATCATACATAAGAATCCTCATTGTCCACAATTATATGGAACAGTTAAGTTACATAAAATAACGAAACCAATTAGACCTGTAGTCTCTTATGTTAATGCTCCTAATAATATATTGGCAAGGAAGCTCAATAATATACTCAATACTTACGGATATGAATCTCAGTACTCAATTAGAAATTCAATAGAACTAATCAAAAAGGTGAAAGCAATCCACTTGCAAGATAACTATAAACTCATTTCGTTCGATGTAACTAATATGTTTACTAAAATTCCTCCTAAAGAATGTCTAATACTTGTAAGAAAATTACTAGAAGATAAAAATGTTAATCCAGGAGTAATATCAGATATACTTAATTTATTTGATGTATGCATTAATCAGAATTATTTCACTTTTGACAATAAGATATATATTCAAAATGAAGGTTTACCAATGGGAAGCCCTATATCACCTATTTTAGCAAACATTTTTATGGACAATTTAGAAAGAGAGATCTTTGAAAGTAATATTTCGAAAAATATTTTATTTTGGTATAGATATGTAGATGACATATTAGCTTGTTTAATGGGTAGTGAACGACAATTAGATGTATTTTTCAACCACATCAATAATTTACACCCGAAAATTAAATTTACATTAGAAATTGAAGAAAATAGCTCAATCAATTTTCTTGATTTAAAAATTCAAAGAGTTAATAATGTACTTGATTATTCAATTTACCGAAAACCAACACAGACTGATTTGACAATTCCATTCAATTCTAACCACCCTATGTCACACAGACTAGCAGCATATAATTCAATGATACATAGAGCTTTTTCAGTTCCTATGAACAAATGTAATTTTGATAGAGAGATTAATACAATTAGACAAATAGCAACATCTAACGGTTATCCATTAGATATGATAAATAAGCTAATTAGTAAAAAAGAAGAAAAAGTGGCATTACAACTAATATATCCTAAACAAGCTGATGAAATTAAAACTTATAAAACCATCACATATGCAGAAAATATTTCTAATAATATTTCAAAGATAATATCTTCAGCAACGAATACAACAATTTCTTTTAAAACAGAAAGTAACGTTAGTACAAAATTGTTAAATGTAAACACAAAAATACCACTATTAAAGAAGTCAGGTATATATAAACTCAAATGTCCAGAATGTGATGCTGTCAATTTGGGTCAGACTCTTAGGAATTTTGAAATACGATACAGTGAGCACTTACGAGCATACATATTAAAATAACCAGATAAATCTCACTACGCAAAACATCTACTTGACACCAATCATTCATTGACACCTAACACAGAACTAGAAGTGCTGCATATTTGTAAAAAGAAACAAGAACTGGAGTTCCTTGAAGAACTGGAAATTAGAAGACATTTAAGAAACTCACAATATGAAGTTGTCAATGAACAGTTAAATGTAGGGAGTTCTCCATTAATAAACTGTCTTCTTAAGTGATAATTGTAAAGATCAGCAGATATAGTTTTCCTGGTTTTCTATATCATTGCACAGTTATACTGATCTTAATTGGAAAAATGATATCCAGGATATCACCATAGGGCTAATAATATCTAAGCTTCAATATTTGTAATATCACATCTTCTTTTTTCTATAAACATATATTAAGCCAATCACAAATTAGGTTACTTCTTGGTCTAGCCATAAATAACTACTAAACATCAGGTAGGCATAAAATGAAATGTAACTTCTTTCATTCTGACGATGATATTGATTTATCGAAACAATTGTCAATTTTTTAGAATTTTCAATAACTTTTATTATTATGTGGAATTAACTAGAGACCATGAGGTTCATTTAAAAACACTATTGACTTCTTGTTTGAACCAGGGCTTTGTATTTGGCCTTCCCCCTTTTTTATAGTTTTCTTCCGAAAGCTCCTTCCGCTGCGAGTAATATATTAGTTCTTAATTGTGTCCATGTCATCTAGCTCTTGGATATTATTGGTAGCTATTTTTTCTCTAGGCCTTTGTTGATATAGGTATTTTGTCGAGTCGTCTGATAGGGATTCTATATTCAGTTTACTTATTTCCTCGGTGGGTTTCTTATGAAATCGTTGCATGATTGTTCTCATTTTTGCCATTACGAAATGGTGGTTCATGTAGCAGTATGCCAATCCCTGATATTGCTCTTTCATCTTTATCCTTGCCGCAGTATATTAGAATGTAGTTTCCATATTTGCTATTTCCTTTGCCCTCTTTTGGTCTTTATTAGTGCACATATCTCATTTGTGTCTTTTTATTTTATTTTAAGTATAATTTCTTGATATTTATTGTTAAATGATGTTACATTCCAGCATCCAATTCTAAGTGAAGTCGATTTCCTTATGCGCTTATTCCTTGTCCTCGCCAGGTTGTTATTATTTAATCCATTCAATTTCGAGGCTAAACCATTGGTTCCAGGAGCACTTGGATTTTTACCCAAGCAGGTCGCTGGCCTCACTTGGAACCCTCCTCTTTTATCCGGGCGGGGCCGGCTATGAAATCACTAGGCTACTCAATCCACCCAGCACTTTCATAGGAACATTTAAGATATTAAATTACAATTTCGGAAATTAATATAATATGTTCATCCTAAATCGGGATAGTCGCCTCAGAAGTCATCAGCTCAATCTCAAAAATGAAAATTTTGTGGTCAGTCAGAGATAAAAATTTTTATCAAGGAGAATATTTGACACGATATTGTTTCTACACCTTCGACAAACTCATTCAAAAATAGACTTGCTGGACGGTCTTACGCGAATTATATTTTATTGTCTTATCATTATGGTATTTGATATACAGGGTGTCCCGGGACTAATGGGAAAAAAGTCAGGAGCGTATAATCTGAGCCAAAATAACGTTATTACTTCATATAAACTTTTTCTATGCAGGCCCTCGTTTTCGAGTTATAGGCCTCCAAAGTTTTAATTTTGAATTGGGTTTTAATTTTTATTTTTTGTACTTGTTATTTGATCTTTATAAAATTTACGGCAAAGCTATAATGTACGTCTACGTTTATTTTGGAAAGTTAAACAGATTTACAGTTGTGTCTTGAAGCCAGGGACGGACTACCCGCAATGGTTAGTGATCCAAAACTTTTGCAGGGATGGCACACCCTGTACGAAATTATCGAAATTGACTTCCACACACATTTCGCTAACGAAAAGGTACTCTTATTGGAATTCGATAAAATAAGCCGTTTGGCTAATATTTACGGTTTTATTAATGCACTAACTACCAATTTACCTAACTAACTTATTAATACGATGTCCAAGATTTACCTAAAGTTCTACAAAAAAATAATTTGATGATAGCAGATGATAAAAACGTTAAGAACTTATTTAATGGGAATTAAATAGGTACGGTAACAACGTAATTAGTTGCTTTTAATCAAAATTACGAACACAACATTATTAAACCATTAAGATAACCTCAAAAAACACAAGTTATAAAACATTTGACAAAAACTAATTCCTAAACAACAACAAAAAAAACGTTATTTTAATAAATGTCCAATATGAGCTCCTCCCACTTCCACGCACATTCTTAGTCTACGAAGGTTGTTTCTTTGCACTTAAAAGAGCAATCCCATATTACTTCTAATAACATTGCAGTGTAACATAATTCTGTCTATTAAATCTTGCCTTATTTACACAGGTGATGCGTATACCTTACTTTTGAGATAACCCCAGAGAAAGAAATGCATAAGATTAACGTCTCCTGATCGCGGTAGCCATTGAAAAGGGCCTCCACGACCAATTCATTTATTAGGAAGCCTGGTGTGTAAATGCTGTCGTACATCTAAACTGAAATGAGGAGTGGCCCCATCATGCAAGAACCATAAATTCCTACGAGTTTGTAGAGGCACATCATCAAACAGGTTCCATAACCCATTTTGAAAAAGCTCCAAATATCTCTGACCGGTCAAAGTACCGTCAATAAAGTATGGCCCTATCAAATGATTGCCAACTATTTCTGCCCAAACATTAACCATGAATCTATGCGGGTTCCTAGTTTGGATAATGCCATGTGGATTCACATCATCCCATAAATGCATATTATGAGAAATATTGACTCCATCTCTGGTGAAACCAGATTCGTCCGTAAAGAGAACGTTACTAATAAATGTATTGTCTGTTTGTTATTGTCGCAGAAACCACTGGCTATACTCAAGTCGTGCAGGATAGTCAGCCACTGTCATACTGTGTACTTTTTTCATGTGAAAAACTGTTCTTTTAGGACGCGATGAACAACTGATTTCGAGACGTTATGTTCTCTTGATAATTTTCGTAAACTCGTTGATGGTTCATTATCAACTGCATTTAACAAGTCTTGTTCAACTGTCACTGTATGTACGCTTTGTACTGGACCTTTTCCACTTTTTTGGTAAAAAACTTCCTGAAATTTAAAATTTAGTTTTGTATACATAGAAAATTACATTTTCTTATTCATACCTGTTTCTCGTAAGCTGAGATCAATACGCTCAAACATTCGTCTGTCTGGCGATGCTCTGTTTGCAAAATGCTCTGCATAAAGCCTTCTGGCCTCTAAACAGTTTCGAGAAGCCAGTCCATATATTAAATGCATATCAGCGCACTCAATAAAAGTGAATTCTGCCATTGTAACTGTTAAATTAAGGACTTATGAATTATTGACTACGAACTATTCTACACAACGTTTGACAACTAATCCTATGGTTACATGATAAACGGTAAAAACACTTTTAAAAAGTTTTTACCAACTTTCGCATTAATAAGTCGGTCATGTTTTTTATCTTCTGCTATCGTTAAATTATTTTGTTGTAGTAAAGGTGTAAATCTTGGACATCATATTAATAAGTTAGTTAGGTAATTTGGTACGTAGTGCATTAATAAAACTGTAAATATTAGCCAAACGGCTTATTTTATCGAATTCCAACAAGAGTACCTTTTCGTTAGCTTAATGTGTGGGGAAGTCAATTTCGATAATTTCATACAGGGTGTGCCTAACCTGCAAAATTTTTGGATCACTAACCATTGCGGGTAGTCCGTCCCTGGCTTCAAGGGACTACTGTAAATCTATTCACCTCTCCAAAATAAACATACACGTACATTATAGCTCTGCCGTAAATTTTATGAAGATCAAATAACTAGTACAAAAAATAAAAATTAAAACCAAATTCAAAATTAAAACTTTGGAGGCCTATAACTCGAAAACGAGGGCCTGCATAGAAAAAGTTTATATGAAGTACTAACATTATTTTGGCTCAGATTATACGCTCCTGACTTTTTTCCCATTAGTCCCGGGACACCCTGTATATTCTTTGTTTTGCGTGCACCTGTTAATAATTGCAAGTAGAATAACCTTTTCATGGTTCATTTGTTTTGTTTTCTTTGGGCATAATAGGGACATGTCCCTCTACCCATGCTTAGATGTAGTAATAATAATTTAGCAAACAAATTAAAATCGTCTTATATCAACATTAGTCGATGTCAAGATGAGTACGATTTATTTTTACTTTTCCGCCAACTCCATCTACGATGCGAGAAAAGTATTGGTTTACCGTAAGAAAGTTGGAATTTTCGTTTTTTTCAGTTATTTTCACGTTTTTCATTGAGAAAAACACGAAAATGAGGTTTTTAGAAAAAGTTTCCTGTGTGTATGTCGTCGTTTTCGTCGGCCACTTTTTGTAATTATGTGTCCGGAGTGCATAAAGTGACCAATTTCATAATTGGGTATTGTTCAGAACATCTCACAGATGAACCCTATTGATTTTCAGCTGACTAGAGCTAGTACGCGGGTGCTATGGTTCCTAAAATACCACATTTTTCGTAATTTTTGGAGAAATTTATTATTATTATTTTTTCCCAATGTAGACATAAGAGTTCACTTCCTCTACTTGTTGTCCTAGCACATTTATACACTTTATGTGTGTCCATTAGTTTGTCATGAATTTGGTTTTAGAGATGTTCATTTCTAGCCCTACTTTTCTTGCTTCTTGCTGTAGTTCTATAAGCATTTGTTCTAATTCTTCGCTGTTTGGGGCAAAAATGGCAATGTCATCAGCAAATCTTAGGTTATTGAATTTTTCTCCCGATATATTAAATCCTCTGTCTTCCCATTGTAGGCTTTTGAAAACATCCTCTAGCCACAGTGTAAACAATTTGGGTGACACGTCTAACGCCTCTCTTAATCAGTATTTTGTTAGTGTCTAGATGTAGTCTTACTTTCATTTTTGAGCGGTTATTTAAAGTTTGTATAATGTTAATATATCATTGGTCTATTCTTGCATTTTTCATTGACCTGATAATTGCCCAAAATTCAACTGTGTCGAAGGCATTTCTAAAGTCTATGTAGGCGACCCATATTGGGATGTTATATTCCGTTGTTTTTTAGTTCAGTATCCTTATGGTGTGGAGATGTTCTACTGAACTGGTGCCTTTTCTGAAGCCGGCCTGTTCATAGGGTTGGTATGTGTCGAGTTTGTATTCAAGGCGGTTTGTTATTATTCTCATAAATAACTTGTATATCTGTGATAGCAGGCTGATTGGTCTATAGTTTTCTAGGTTGCTTGGATCGCCGTTCTTATATATCAGTATGACTATCGCGGTGTTCCAACCATGTGGTATTTCTCCCTCGGTTGGGCATGTATTAAATAGGGATTTAAGCACCCTTACCAGTAGGCTTCCACCTTCCTTCAGCATTTCCGGTATGATGTTATCGTAACCTGCTGCCTTTCCGTTTTTTAGTTGGTTTAAAGCTTTCCGAATTTCTTCTTCCACAATCTCTGGCAGATCTTCGGAGCCAACATTACATATCCTGTTTTTCTGGTCGTCGTTTGCTCTTCTGGCATCCTCATTGTCTAGTTTGGACTCTAGTTTCCTTGAGTATCTCTCTTTGATCCTTTGTTACGTTACCCTGTCCGTCTCTCAGCTTGATCATCTCTCTTTCATGTGCGTTTTCTTTTTTAAAGGTGTTTAAGCCTCTGTTTTGCTTTATCAACTCTTCTATTCGATTTTCTTGATGCTTTCTTATGTCCTGCTTGGCCATTTTCCTTGCTGTTTTCTTTAGTTCGGCATACTCTACTGTATTCCTTTTGTTGTCTTTAATAAGCTCTCTCCTTTTTCCAGTAGCTGTTTGGTTGTGTTGTAAGCTTTTCTATTCTTTTAGTTTTTGATGTTACTAAACTTGCGGCTGTTTCTTTCAATGCTTTTATCAATCTACTGTTCGTTTCGTCCAAGCTCTCGTGTAGTGGTGTTGTTTCTTTTGTTAGCCGTTCCGTCAACCTTTTGCTGTATTTTGACTTACTGTCTGTTATTATACCAGGATCTACACGGTATTGGATGCTGTTGAAATTTTCAGCTCTTTCCAATTTTGCGTTTATTACGATCTTGCACCTAACTAATCTGTGATCACTGTCCGTAGTAATGGAGTTCAGAACCTCGACATCTTGAACGATATGTTTATTTGATGCTAACACGTAGTCTATTTCATTTTTTGTAGTCCCATCCGGACTTGCCCAGGGCCACTTTCTGTGCGGTCATTTTTGGAAAAACGTATTCATTATGTGTAGTTGTTCTCTTTCCAGGTAATTTGCGAGCATCGTCCCTCTTTCATTTCTTTTACCCAGTCCGAATTGTCCAACATACTGTGAGCTATTACACTGCTCTCCTATTCTTGCGTTAAAGTCTCTTATTATCAGCGTGTATTTTGTTTTATTTTCTGTTAGGCTCTATGTGATTTCATCATACGACACCTCGACTTCTTCATCCTTATAGCTACTTGTTGGTGCATAGATTTGAACGACTTTAAATGTTACATTGAAGTTAATCTTAAGTGTTATGTATATTACTCTATTTGATGTGGCTTTAACTATTTGGGGAAACTCGTTTGTTGATAATGTAACCCACTCCACCTATCCTATTGTCTTTCCTTCCTTTGTAGAAAAGGATATGTCCTGATCTTAGTCTAATGGATTCATCACCTCTTCTCCTTGTTTCTGATATTTCCAGAATATCCCAGTTTATTCTATCTAGTTCGTGTTGTACTTCCGTTAGCCTTTCCTAGTTTCCAACTGATCTACCGTTATAAGTTGCAGTGTGGCCTTGGCCAGGGTCATTTGAGCCGCTGGGTACTGGAGGCCTTTGTTTTTGGTGTGCCTTCATATGAGAGGAGTTTAGCCATAAAACATCACGTTGGCCAGACGTCTCGGTGAGTGTTGGTTCAGCCACCCCTCACCTGGGGAACCGTCGCTGTTTGCAGCCGACCACTCTGGCTCAGAAGCTGCGATTTTGCCATACCTGGCTATCTTCACTTAGTTTTGCTTGCAGGTCGATGCAGTTGCCCGGGGTGTGGCACGTGCAGCCATAAGTGAGAATAGGGAGCCTTGTGAGGACCAGTCATCGCCGACCACTCACTAACTATGTCATTGTGTACGACCGTCTTTGATGAAAGTTACTATCTCTACAGTACATCCCCATACACCCCGATAAACTTATAAGATGTTTAAAATGTATAGTGAAAGTTCTAAGAGGTATTGTTTAAAATGTACAGGTTGGCAAATTAATTTTGGCAGTCGAAAGTTTCGCAACGATGCGCCGTAGCAAAGACATATGCGGATTGCAAGAGCTCACTGCGCTGGCAGAATTCGTAAGCTTCGTTTCGACAGTACACTTCAGAGAATAGTGTGATTACCGGGGTTGTGCAATACTAACTTTTTATGGCGACTCCAGAAAGTAAAGTTGTTCATAAGAAGTTGAGTGACCAGTGTCGTGAAATGATTATGAACGTTTAAAATTTCATGACCGAAGAGGCAAACAATGGCAAGTCGGCAATTCGATTAACAAAGGTAAGTTTTAATTATTGCACTAAAATTTTTAAAAAAGTGACATTAGGGTGAGACAATAGTTATTTGTAAAACAAGTGTCACAATGACTCGTTTTGTAGTACGAGTGAAGTTTGCGCAACGAACCGCGAAGCGGTTCGTTGCACAAATCACGTGTACTACAGAAAGTCATTGTGGCACAAGTTTTACACAATTTTTTTTATAATTCGCATTTATTTAATTTTTTAAATAAAATAGAATTACATATAATCCCTATTTTTAAACTAGGAGTGGTTTGAATTTAAGTTGGCAATTCTGTAGTTTTCTGATTGGTCAGATCACAGATGGTTTTATTCAGCACTTCTGACTTTTGACATATTATAACCCCAATAATTATGTAAATTGTAAACAAACTTTCATTTAAGCAAATAGAGATGATTATTGGTTTAAAAAATGAGCTTCTTCGTATATGCTCTTGCGATCTATTTATATTATATCATTAAAAGAATTATTTCTGTAATACATCTTCACTTCACATGGATATCTGGTAATTTATCCCAAAAATCGAACGTTATGTATACCTATATATTGATCATATACAATATAAAATCATTGTCTATTTCTTGGACAATGATAAAACTAAACAATTGACAAATCATTGATAAATAAACGTTAGCGTACTTTATTCAATAATATTTTCAATATATAAATCATTCTAATTTACTTTTAAGAACATTTAATATAATAATTTGCTAGCTAGAGCAACGCTAGACCATTTTATTTATAATTTGTGTCAAGGTTAAAGTCAAATGTCAAATAAAAATATAACTAAATAAACCAACTGTACACTAAAAATTACTAAAACAGTGTTCAAAGAGCTTCATTGTGACACTGTAAACAATGTTATGATGACGTCCCTTTTATACGCGAATTATAAAAAGTATTTTTTCTACTTCCGCTACCAAAACCGCACTTTAAACACGGGTTTGGCATGCACAAAACGACTCTTTAAACACTAGTGTTTAAAATGCGAAAAGTAACATCTCGTTTATCTTTGGTTTTTTGAATGTCAAATCAAGTGTATCTTTTGTATGTTAAATTTCATGTTCCTTGATAATTTTGTTATTCTGCGTCATTTGATTTATCAGTCAGTTGTCAGTCATCGTCAGTCATGTAATGAATATAATTCAAATATAATATAATGTTTCCCTTCCCGCGGGCGTAGAAAAAGTATAGTAGGCACTTCGTGTTAAAAACGTCTTTAGTCACTCGTTTCACAAGGAATTCGTTCCGCTTCGCTTCACTCGTGCCTAGTAAAACTCGTGACTAAAGTTACCGTTTTGACACTTGGTACTTAATATACTATTATGCACTCATGTGTCAATTTTATGCACCGTTATGTCATCATGCCGAACAAATCGACGCCATTTTTAGTCCAACCTAAATGAGAAATTTTTTGGTTTTTGCATGCATGCGGCTCATGCGTCAATTTTTCCATTCGTGGAAAAAGCACCACTTTATTCACTTGTTGCATAAATAACTATTCTGTTTCTACCTACAGGAGTATATAAAAGGGCACATGTTTATTTTGTGTAAGATACCTATTTAAATGTAATAGGTTTTTTAGCTTAAAATTTGTATACTCATTTCATACCTATCTCCATTACGTTTCGGTTGTATTATTTGTTTTCAACCATCTTCCGATTTCAGTTGTTGTTTGGTCATATTAAAATACGTTTGAACTAAAATCTAAAGATCGTTTAAAACAACTAATGAACTGAAACGTAAAATAGTATTTTTGAATTTAATTGTTCTTTTAAATGGCCGAAAACAACGGCAAAAATTTTTATTTCGAAAAACGGTCACAGAAAACAAATTTAACTACTTCCTCATTTTATTTGTATAAAAATACACATGAGTAAAACTTTTATTACAACATTTATATCGACTTATTTTATTGACAGGTCATTGAACGAGATTCTGCTGCTACGAAAGTTAACCAAATAACACTTTCCCGTATTAAAAAAGAAGCTCTGGCAGGAAGTAAGGCACTAATGTGCCTACTAAACAACAAAGAACGTCCAGTATCCGTATGGATCAATTCGACAAAACTGTGCTTAGAAGGTGCATAATAAATTATCACATATTCGAGAAAAAAGTACCCACGTTAAGAAATGTACACCAAACCTTTGCAGATAGTTATGGCTTCGCAGGAAGTCGCGAATCTCTGCGGAAACAAATACATTCTTTGGGTTTTCGTTGGACCAACATGAAAAACAACAGAAGCTTGTTAATGGAACGTCACGAAATCAGACATTTACGCCTAGTATATTTAAGAAACATCAAAAAGTGCAGAGAATAGAACAAAACTATCATTTGTATGGATGAAACATACATTCATTCATGTCACACGTAGCTTAAAGGATGGAGCGACAAGAGTAACGAAGGATTAAAAAAACCCGTTTCAAAAGGTAATAGGCTCATCATTGTGCATACAGAAAATGAAAATGGTTTTGCACCTAATGCTGGTATTATGTGGAACACCCAGTCAAAAACAGGAGATTATCATAATGAAATGGCGTACGAAAATTATGAGAAGTGTGTACTATAAAAACTTATTCCAAACCTACCAAAAAACGCTTTTGTGGTAATTGGTAACGCCCCATATTACAATGTTCTAAATAAAAAATTACCTATGACTGCTTGGACTAAACAACAATTGAAAAACTGGCTTTCTGAAAAAAATATATATTACAGCGAACAAATGTTAAAACCGGATCTTTATAATGCTGCAAAAATGTACAAACCGCAATATAAAACTTATAAAATTGATAAATTGTTTATTCGACATGCATTGCAAGTTTTAAGGCTACCCCCTTATCACCCGGACCTAAATCCAATCGAAGTTGTTTGGGCGGCACTTAAAGAATATGTGGCCAAACGAAATGCTACCCAATTTTACAAAGGTTAAGGAATTCTGTAATGAATTTTTCGACACATTTTCTGCAAATGATTGGAAAGTTAGATATGACCATGTTAAAAAGATGAAGATGAATTTATGAACAATGAACCACTTTTAGATACTGTTGTAGATAATATTATTATTAATTTTGCCGAAGACGGAGATAGCTAGGATGATGAAGTTGACATAGAAAGTGATTTTGAAGAATCATTTGTAGATGCATGTCATTATTTTACTGTTGATGATCCCTGTACATCTAAAACATATTTTTCATCATAGTATTTGTTGGTAGGTGGTATGACTGAATACTTTAAACGCAACAAATGTGAAAATGTAAATAGGTGTTATAAAATTGTAGATATTAGAGACAAATTCCACTAGAGTAATATAATATTTGTAGCACATCGGTACATAGTTCTAAATAATTGACTGCACCCAGAACCACGATTTTTTTGTTTTGCCAGTCCTAACTGTAGAAAGTGTTAAGGGATGTTCTACTTACATAGTAAATAATTGCAAAAAATCCAAAAATTACATATGAAAGTAAAAATATCTACCAAAAAAAGCTTTTATATTTTATTCATATTATTACTATACTTATTAGACCATCTCTAAAGGCAATTTCCCCAATTTTTTTTTCAAATTTTATGTATGAACCCGAATTTTTACATTATTATCTACTACATATTATTAAGAATAACAATTTTAGAAAGCTTAACAGGTAGGTATGTCATTAACTATTGCTAGAAACAAATAGGAAAAATTGTTGGCCATTGTTAAATTTAGAAAATCGTTTAACAATCTTTATCATATTGTACGCTTTATCTACAAAATCTACCTGACTTTCAGTTTATATACAAATTAACCTCAATAGCGAATATTATGAAGGGACCACTCAAAAGACATTAATTTGAAGTAAAGGTGAAGGTTTATGTCTCTTGGAATCTATTTATTATTTACATCACATAATATAATAAAGGGTAATTATAGAATTCCCCGTATGGGTTTTGAAGCAATAAATATTTATGTCTGTACAGAAAAACCCAATTTTTGTAGAAAAATCTAATGATTTTTATTTCCTTATTCATTTAATTAATAATAAAGAACACACTAATGTTATTTTATTTGGTAAGCTCTTCCCGGTAACTGCGTTTACAACGTTGTCAAGTTGTATGGCTTTCTCGCGCATCGTCAACTGCCAAAATTAATGTGCCAACCTGTATAGCAATACCTCTTAGAACTCTCATTATCGAAACAATTGTCAATTTTTTAGAATTGTTACCATTTTTTCAATATATTGTGGAATTGAATAGATGAGGTTTTCACTTGATGAAGATCCATACTGAACGATGAAATAAAACAATATAGTTTGTTTAAATCTTCATTTATTTGAACTAATGTTCAATTTAAACTTGTTGACGCGTTTCACTAACACAGTAGCTTTGTCAAAACGAATTCGTTTTGACAAAGCTACTGTGTTAGTGAAACGCGTCAAGTTTAAATTGAACATTAGTTCAAATAAATGAAGATTTAAACAAACTATATTGTTTTATTTCATCGTTTATTGTGGAATTATTTAGAAACAGATAGTTTCATTTAAAACAAGTAATAGTCCTAAATTCAACTTTATATTCATCCAAAATATATTGTGATTGATTATGAAGTGACTCAAAATAATATTTGCATAAATATCGAACTCAAGAATTCAGAAATGTAGGTAGATTTCATTTGGACTAGCATTGTGTTCCTTTGAATTTACTAGAATGGCGTAAGGATACGGCGTAGAGCTGCTGTACGTGTCTTGGCAGGGCAGGATGCTGGCGTACTTGCTAAAAGAGATGGAGGAGATCTAAAACTACACTATTAATATCTGGATCAGGCGAAGCTACAATTAATACCGACAATAATTTCTAGGTATAGCTTATCGAAGAATAATGAAAAAGTATAGGATAATATAGCAGAGTAGCTTATGGTGGACAGGAATCAGCTAAGATTCACAGCGTAGCGTATCAACAAACGCAAATATTTTCATGTAAATTTGAAGGACGTTAAGATCATACATCAACAGTTACGATACCTTAGAGTTTACCACTGAAAAAATGGATAATAATAGTACATTCAACGTGAAATTTTTTAAATATCAATTGTAAGTATTTAAAAGTCCTTGAATGAATATAATTTCCATCCAATGAATCGATATTTTTTGTTTAGCTTCAGTCGCTCCGAACTTTTCGTATCGTTGACTTCAGAAAACTGAAAGGTAACCAAGTCGAGAACAGAATGGATATATATTGATTTAGTGTTTGGCGAAATCAAAGTCGGCCTATAAAACCCGGCAACAATAATTCATAAAAACTTTGTTAGGGATGTCCGACCCCCGGCAATTTCTGTCTGCTACTTGACTATAATTCTGTCAGAGGATGTTTATTTGCCTCTTTGCGTTTAATTATCCTGAATCAGACCGCACGTCACTCAAGTGAACAATTGATGCAGATTGCACGATGATTTATATAATGCCCTTTGATACTTTAATACTTTAATTGGGTGATCGTCAACAATGTCACAGGTGTAGAAATGGAAGGAAGTGAACGAAATTATTTTGTTAGTTTCTACTTTCTATCCGATATTTCATTTTTAAATTATCTGGTTCAATAATGTGTCGCAGGAAGTGTTCTGAAATTTGGGAAATTAAACGACAGGGAGTAATTTTTGCTATAAATCATTCTAAAAAAGTTACTGTGTCATCAGAAGAAAGTTCCTTCAAACTTTGTGGAATAATTTGGACAAGCTAATACAATTTATCAACTTTTTATCAACAAGTTAAAGCGCAGAATCGTATTTTATATCTGGAACATGAAAAATAATTAAGAAGCAATCTGAATGGCATCGATAGTTCGCATGCAGAAGCGTTAATTGTGAAATGAAGTAATGAGTTTTGATATATTGTTGCTCCGTTAAATGTCGTAAGTTTTAGTGGTTTTGAGGCAAATTAGTACACAAATTTGGTATCAAATTAAGCAGAAAACCGTCATCTATACTTTGGTTTAGTGTATTAATGCTAAAAGTGAGCTGTTCAACTTTCTTATTGCCTTTTGTTACATCCATTGTTTTTGTGAGCCATTAACATAAAGAAAAAAAAAATGGTTTCAAGATAACAACATTGAACATATTTCTAGTTCTACTATCAAAACATCGTTTTGTATTCTACAAGCTTCAAATATAGTTTAAATACTGTTAGATCCTTCGAACAAGTAAGAGTTTAATTGAAATTAATAATAGAAACCGAAGTAATTTGTTATATATACCATTGTAAACATTGAAATCGGCAGACATAAAACCAGAAGTAATTTTCCTTATCAGCAATCAAACCGTTTCTGGCATAAGGCAACCCACACACTTGTGAAGAATAATCGTTGGGATGACCGAAATAATTCGAATGATAATAGAGGAAATCAGAGAAATAAAACGGGAATTAAAATCAGTAATTGAAGCAGTGGAAGTGCAGCTCATCTTGAAGGTTGAAGGAATTAAAAATGACTAACTAAACTTGAAATAGTGAACCAACAACTGGAAGAAAAAGCGGAACGACTGGTGAGAAAAAATAAAGAAAATAACATCATTATATTCGGATTGAAGCATACAGGACAGAACATCTCAACAGATTTCATCACTGGTGAAATAAAGAGACTTGTTGGAGTAGAAGTACAGCATTCAGACCTAATCAACTTTTACACACTAGGCAAAAAAAGAGTCCTGTGCAGTTAAAATAGAATTCGTTCCTTTTCCGAAAAAGTCCTCGATACTAGCGAATGCAAATAAACTCAAAGGAACGAACATATCTATCTCGAATGATATGACCTTCAAACAGCGAGAAGACTACAAAATACTGAGAAGGCATTTGTACCTGGCTAGAGAGAATAAAAATAACAACTTTTAGATAAAAAACAACAAACTTCATGTGAACGGTATAATCTATAGTGTTGAGGAACAAAGCGAAAACGTCAAGGAAATCGAAGAAAAATCCAACAGTGGTCCAGAAACACCCTCTGCACAAAACCATACCAAAGAATTTCCAAAGGTACCTGAAAAAATACTGGAGACAAGGAATCAAAAACAAACATCCACCAAATCTCCAGTTCTAGCACCCAACGAAACAGTGAAAAAAACCCAAACGAAAAAATATTCAGAAGACAGCTAAAATTGAAACCCGCTCTAAGGTAACAAAAAACCCCATAAGAAACAGTAATAATTCTTAAGTGAAACTATCTGTTTCATAATTTCATCTTATAGATTAATACCTGTAAATGTTTTTATTTATCTTGTTTATACAATTACACAAAATTTTATTCTTTGAATATTATGCACCATAATAGAACTCGTAATTTCAAGGATTATGAATCAGTATATTCGTGATTTTATTGTTGGAAAAATTAAGATTTATGCATTAGAAACCACAGAAGAATGCTCTCAAATCTGGAATGTAAATAAACATAACTCCAACTTTAAAGTAGTACACAATAACATACGAAGCATAAACAAAATTATAGACGAATTCAAGTTATTTTTATCAAATCTGAATTCCGATATTGATTTGATCATTTTAACTGAAACCTGGTAGATACCAGACACTAGCTTGCATCAAGTTGATGGATATGATGATGATATAATGATAGTAGATACAACCAAAACGACGGCGTTGTAATATATATAAAAAACAATTATAACTATTCATACAAAATTATACAACTATACAATAATATAAACATATTGTCGATAAAAATACATCTATATAAAAATCGTTGTGCTATAGTTTATGCGTTATACAGATCACCTGATACAAATCCAAATAGTTTATTACGTAACGAGTGTGAAAAATCACTTTCGCGCAAGTTATGTACACTATTTTTCCTCCGACCACGCGATATACTTTTACCGAATCAGGCATGTACAATCTTGCGTTTTTATCTAGATGTAAGAGGTTTTGTATATGTGTATTTGTAATAGTTTTGATCACTTACCTTTGAAAGTGGCCCAGAAAATTGTGATTCTTATGCGATGAAAAAGAGTGCCTTCATAAAAAAGTTAGAATAAATATTGGTACACAAAATATTAAGAACATTTATTTTAACAACTAACAACAATTGGAAACGTAACATCAGATATAAAACTGTTTTTGTTACATAAATATTGCGATTCAGAATTAATTATTTATTTGAATCACTGTAAAAATTAAAAGTAAAATTATTATTAGTGCAATTTATAAATTGCAAGATGTAAACACACTTTATTTTTAAGAATAAATAAACTGTTGTGTATATTTTCTTAGCGCTATAAGTATCTTTGATAAGAACACAACGTAACAGCGATGGAATGCCATTTCAACATTCAATTTGACAGCTTTTTTATCCGTACATGTACGGATAAGTTTTTTTTCCATACGCGTATGAATAAAGGCCACTTTCCATAGAACTAGACAGTGCGATATATGTCACTTTACTATGTGGTCGTAGGAAAAGAATTTTTTACAAATTTACAAAACTACCTCGACAGACATGATACAAATTCAGAAGAATTATACATTTTCATTGGAGATCTAAACATCAAGATCTTGGAATTAGATCTCACCACAATTGAATACACAAACCTTCTAAACGAATTCGTCTACATCTCAACTATTAATAATCCAACAAGACAAAGGGCGTGCTTGGACCATATATTTATGAAAGCCAAAAATAATATTACTGAGAACATATTACCAATCGTACTCCAAACAAATATAACAGACCACGCAACTACTATCTTACAAGTGATATTTAATACGGAAAAAGTGACTAAAGTAGACAACATAAATTACGTGGAAAAAATAAACATAAAAACACTAAATTACAAATTAGAGAACACTCCTTGGACCAAAGTATACAATCAAAAAAATCCAGATGTTGCTACTAACGTATTTATAGAAACATTATCCAATGCAATCAAAGAACCCACAGAAAAACGTCAAATAAAAGGAAAACATACAAAAATCCCTCCGTGGATTACTAATGCTTAACTACACTAATCCATAAATACAGAGAACACACTACATAAAAATGTGACAAAAAATCCTAACTACTTGCAATTGAAACTGCAATGTAACCACTACAAAAACAAGTTGACCTCCTTAATTAAGATTACCAAACGAAAATATTACAATAGACAGATAGAAAACAATAATAACGATTCAAAAAATTATGGGATGTAGTGGGAAAAACTAGCAAAAATAATAAATCACAACGAAACATTGACGCTGTTAAAAATAATACTGGTCAACTTATAACCGCCAAAAAGATGTTACCAATGAATTTAACGGAGTGTTTGCATCTATTGGAATAACACTGGCAACCAAGATAAGCAGAATGCCAACCTATACACCAGCAACTAAAAACGTGTGCAATTCTATGGTTCTTCTTCCAATAGATTCTAAAGAGCTGCGCAGAATAATTCGGGAACTGAAAATTAAAAAACTTGCTGGTATAGACAACATCAAATCAGAAACCCTCAAATCAGTTGCAATTCATATTCTGGAACCCTTAAAAAACCTTATCAACAGATGTTTCGAATCGGGAATATGGCCGTCGGACTTTAAAGAGTCACTCATTATCCCGCTATACAAAAAAGGAGACCGAAGCACAATCACAAAGTATCGCCCTGTTTCTCTGGTTACACACGTTTCCAAAATTTTCTAAAAAGCTTTAAAAAATCGTTTAGATTCTTTCCTGAAGAAATATAATATATTCTCTAATAATCAATTTGGTTTGAGAGAGAAGAAATCTACCGAGGATGCGATATTAACCTTGACATCAAGAATAACCACAGCACTAAATGATAGTAATCCGTGTCTTTGCGGTTTTATAGATCTTCCCAAAGCATTCGACACGGTTCACCACAATTTGCTTTTGAAATCGCTTGACATAGGTATAAGAGGACAAAGTCTGAAGTTGTTCGAAAATTACTTATCAAATAGATACCAGCGAGTAAAACTCGATGAAGTCATCAGCGAGACAAGAAAAATTGAATTCGGAATACCACAAGGTACAGTCTAAGGGCCGATTCTTTTCAATATTTATGTGAATGAATTACGAAAGTGATGGATTCATTCTTGGTTTTGCTGATGATACGGCAATACTCTACACATCTGACACTTGGGAAAAACTAAAAGAAAAATCCCAAAATGATTTTAGTAAGATAAAATCTTTCTTGAAAAGTAAACTACTCACAGTGAACTTAGAAAAAACGAACTACGTCCCTTTTAGCTGTAACAGAACTGGATTACCGATTTTCGATAACTCAACTGTAAATATAAATGACAAGCCCTACCATATTTCACCGCTTAATAAAATTAAATATCTGGGAATCATCATTGATTCACATTTAAGGTGGGACTCTCATATTAAATATATCATCAAAAAACTACAAATTATTTTATACAAATTCAGATACCTTAAAAACATATTACCAACCCACCTCCTAAAAATACTATACTACGCACTAGTGGAAAGCTATCTGCGCTATGGAATACTGGAATGGGGAGCCGCAGTGAAAACCTACATACACCTTTTAAATATGTGAGAAACGTTTTCTCAAACTCATTGTTTCTAAAGATCGACAGTACAACTGTACCTATAAACAAAAATTATGGACACCAGACAACTCTACTTGTTTCACACACTCATAAAATATCATACCACAAAACAAACAGCATTAGTAGATAATCATCCATACAATACACGAAATCGAAATCAACACCCAGTTCCCCATATGATGAAAACAATAACACAACGTTCCTTCATTTTCTTGGCACCAAAATTTTTTAATAATTTACCTAAACGAATGAAAACATGTATATGTCCACCGCAGTTCAAAAATGCATTGAAAAAATTCATTCTTGACAATCAAAGACAATTAATTCATCGCCATTTCGATATTTACGCAACCTGAGAAAACCATGATCCTAATATGTTACAGTGTACTGCTTGCATAAACGAGGAGAAACTAATTGTTATTCTATATATCAAGTATTTATTTTTATCTCCATTGTTTATTGTTTACAAGTATGTTATATTATCATCTCTATTTTTAGGAGCTACTTATAAGTATATCTTTGTGTAATGTATGTAATAATTCTTATAAACCTTTTTATATTTATGCGAAACAAGTGGAACAGCACTTATCGCTCATTAGCTTCATTTATTTCATTTTTTTGTAAGATACTCCTTTTTATTTGAAGAAAGATTATTATTACTTTAATTTGATAATTAATGAAATGCTCGACTTGATCGGATAATTAGAGGCGAAGAATATTCGAAAAAATTGAAAAATTTCATGTTTATTCAACTAATTCGTATCTCCGTTAATATCTTTTATAGTTGAGCTTTGGTGAAAAAGTGGTAGTCCCTATGCGTGTAATAGTTATTTTTCTACTATCGCGCGTAAAGTACGTACTTTAGACACACTTTCGAGTGCGTAAAACTTTACTTTACGCACTAGTGCGTAAAGAAAAAGTTCCAATTTGTATGTAGTTTTATCTAGTCTTATAAAAATATAGGTAGGTATATTAAACGGATATTAAATCTGAGTTTTCTTTAAATCAGAGATTGAAACATATAGAGTTCAGTAAAGTACATACGTAATAATTATTAGGCACTGGAAAATAATATAATAGGTAGGTACCTATAAGTTGGCTGTGAGTGACTGACATTTCTTTGTGCATTGAATCTGACATTTAAATTTGAAATTGAGATCTTCCGACTATACCTAGGGTAAGCAAAAGTATTTATATTTGATTATTGAACATTTTTAGGAAACTATGATGTTATTTTGGATTATTTTTTTAGAAAACGGAATAGGTAGGTACATATAATTATAAAGATGGATTCCTCTGATGATCTCTCAGGAGATTATTTTGAAAATACACCATCAAACATATTACACGTAGCACAGGATGCTTCTAATGATTTATTACCCCAAAAAGCTGTGAATATTTACGAAATAAAATACAATTTGTTTAAAGAATGGTGTAGGAAAAATAAAATAACAAAATATTCCGAAAATGTCCGAGTTCACAAATTACACCTTTAATATTAGTATTGTTAATAATTGAATTCGACTGTTGTTTTGTTAATTTGTTATAATTTTGATTAAAATGTTCAAAATATTAATCAATATATAATATATTTTATTAAGAATCAATAAAAGCGTTATAGTTTCTTCTAAAGGAAAATTAAACCTATTTTAGTGCGCAAAGAAAATTACTATTAAACTTCTGTATTTTGATAGAATTTTCGGTAGTAGAAAAAATAGTGTATGCAATTCGTGTGTAAAGGCCTTTTTTCGACTCATGTGATTGTCGCATTCGCCTGGACAATATTCACATTCGTCGAAAAAAGGCTACTTAGCACACTTGTTACATAAATAACTATTACTTTATTGCCATTTCAATTAATTGTAAAATTTAGGCAATATACAAGAAGCGTATATCTTGATTTCTCAATAAATTGTTGTAAAATGCTATAAAAAAAGATACAAACATGATTATAAATGGCCAAGCGATGCAAATAGACAGTATGGTGGTGGTAGATGGATAGTAGGAGGCGAACGTATACATGTTCATAAAGTGTGGAAGCGGTCCTTTATATCAAAGGTAAAGCGCGGACAGATCAACTTTTATTTTTGTTTTGCAATTGTTTTTCCAAAAAAAATAATTTTACGCCCACTACCCTACCAGATGTGAGGCCATTGAAATTTTTTAAAATGTAAATAGTATGTTATGCATTAAAAATTAAAAGCTCATTCTTTTCTTAGTTCAACCATACCAAATTCGTTACATGAAATACTTCAAACATTCAGAGTATACTTAGTGTAATGAAAACATGTGCCTGTATTTTGTTACATTTAATTCATTATTTATTTTAGAATGAAAATGGTTAAACTAGTCGTTGATTATTAAGAATAAACAAAAATAAATAATCAAAACGAATGCTAAAATTGAGCCCCTTGGGTTAATTGGGTTAATTGACAGTATCCAAAACGTCCAGAGTATTCTTGGGTTGAGTTTGACAACGTCAATAGTACGTATAATGTTTTGCATTTCAGTACGAATTCTCTTTGAGGTCTTCCAAATCAGTAGGTCGGCTGGTGATCTAGCAGACCAGTCAATTTAGCGATTTGGAAAAGTTTCATTTAGACAATTTCTAACCGCTATAGCATAATGTGGACTTGCTCCATCCTGCTGAAACCAAAAGTGCGATCTATTTGACCAGGAAGATTGATATCTGGGAAAGTTTCAGTTATTAATGGAACTACGTAGGTTTGTACCATTTCTAAACACTTTTCACCCATCACAGTTCCATTAAAAAAATGCGGCCCTACAATCGTATTCCTAACAATCCCAGCCCACTCATTTACTTTTTGGGGATAAGCTTCCATTGTCCAATTGGGATTTTCTGTTGCCCAATACCGACAATTTTGTTTATTTACGATACCGCTTAAACAAAAATGGTCTTGTCAGATAACAAGATATTATCGGCAGATCCATTATGTTGATTACACAATTTTTGCATATTTTCGCAAAACTCCGTGTGTTTGTCAAAGTCGTCTTCATTAAGTTCATGTATAAGTTTAATTTTGTATGGATGTAATTTGGGCTTTTTTAGAATTTTATGAACAGCACCACGACATATCTCATTGTTAGTAGATAAAGTTATGATTGAACAATGAGGATTATCCCTAACAGTGCCAATAGTATCAAATTTATGCAATATTTTCGTTACCGTTCTTTTAGTTATTGGTACTTGATCTGGATATTTTTCATTAAAGATGTCGCATACTTCCGACATACTTCTATTACGATCGCCGTAAAATATTATCAAAATTTCTATTCCCAGTCTTTCTGAGAGAACCATCGTAATTCTAAATACAGTGATGCCAACTTGGGAGTTTAGGGAAAAGTATTTGAAAAGGAGGATTTTCCAATCATGTATGTAAATTGTGAATTTTTTTATTTCATGCGCTCGTGGTTCCTTGTTATTGTTTTATTAAAATATGAAAACAGTCTCAGAACTAATTTGAAAATGGACTCAGATACTATTCCATGTACTAGCAGACTTTCTCATTCGTCCCCAAAAAGGAGTTCTGTTCTGTTTAGGCTACTTGTCCACTACAGAGAAATAAAACATTGTAAACCTTATATGATCAACCACAGACCATTGTGTTTAAAATTGTAAAAACTTTGGGTGAGTTATGGAAAATAGCACTTTTGTGTGCAGTTAATGTGTACAAATTTTACTATTTAGCATTTGTTAAATCGACTATCAAAAAATATAGAAACAATGGAACAATTGTTTATTCTATCCGACTTGTAGGTCGTCCAGAAATTGTTAAAACATTCGATGACACAACTAAAAATATAAATCGACGTAGGGGAAAGGCGGGTATCATCGAGCTCCGTCAAGCTGCCCCCCCCCCCGGTTAGATTTTTGTTACCAAAATGCTAGCACACATAAAGGGCACCTAGCACAACCTAGCACAACAATTTTTATAGCTAACACACCAACAGCTCACAATAAAAATGCTTTTGAATTCGGGTAGGGCCAGGTTAACCCTTACCACCCCGGTTGGAATTTTTTCGCCAAAATGCTAGCACAGATAAAGGACACTTATCACAACCTAGCACACCATTTTTTATAGCTAGCACACCAACAGCTTACAATAAAAATGCTTTAGAATTCGTCTGAGGCCAGGTTAACGCTAGCCCCCCCCCGGTTGGAATTTTTCCGCCAATATGCTAGCACAGATAAAGGACACCTAGCACAACCTAGCACACCATTTTGTATAGCTAGCACAACAACAGCTTACAATAAAAATGCTTTGGAATTCGGGTAGGGCCAGGTTAACGCTAGTCCCCTCCGGTTGGAATTTTTTCGCCAAAAAGCTAGCACAAAGAAAAGACACCTAGCACAACCTAGCGCAAATTTTTCAATAGATAGTACATCAACAATGCTATTGAATTCAGGGGGTGGGAGGCGTCTGCAAAATAATGCTATGGTTACACGAATGAATGAAAATGTTGGATGTATTTGTCCCTAAACATCATTTTCCTATAAAAAATGGCCCCTAAACAGATGTTGCCAGATTATGCGTGATATCTATATTTGCCCATCTAGCAGGGTATTTGATTAATTGATAATTAACTATTATTTAATTGATAATTATCTATATATTTTCAATTAATGCTAAAAACGAAAGAATACAAAAAAACTACACTTTTAAAAATAATTTTGTTAAAATAATAGTAATTTTAATAAAACAAAATAATTAAATTCAACCATTCAGTCACGGAATCAGAAACAATCCGTGCACGAATAAGTTGCAAATTACGTCACACTGTAAAAAAGGAAACGACAAACGTTTGCGTACAGACATGTTGGATAAATAAATGTCCAAAAAAGCGAAGCCGTGTTGGATATGTCCAACAAAGTTGAGCAAGCTGGGAAGGGACGGCTGAGAGCCCTAAAAATGTTCCAATATATTGAGAATACATGTTTTAGACTGATCGTGGTTCACTGTAGTTCTTATTTAAAAGAAACACTCAAACTTTATATTTAAATTTGCCAGAATATTTATTCCCGAAGTTGATGGTTAATTAACCATTGTAATGATAACATAAATTTTGAATTTCACTATCAGATTTTTTTTAAATTCCCAAGTTATCTTAGAACGTGCAGCTTTTAATTCTTAGAGCCGGTTAAACAGAGCTTCAAATATTTCTGTGGCATATCATAAGACACCAACACTACTATGTATTTTTCAAAGTTTTTAGTATGTAACTGGCAATGTATGTTTGTTCGGTTGCAATCTTGCAACTCAGTTTTGAAGCAGATATCTTCAACCGATTAATTTGAAATTCTGTATACCCGGGACTAATGGGAAAAAAGTCAGGAGCGTATAATCTGAGCTAAAATAATGTTAGTACTTCATATAAACTTTTACTATGCAGGCCCTCGTTTTCGAGTTATAGGCCTCCAAAGTTTTAATTTTGAATTTGGTTTTTATTTGTATTTTTTGTACTAGTTATTTGATCTTTATAAAATTTACGGCAAAGCTATAATGTATGTGTATGTTTATTTTGGTAAGGTAAACAGATTTACAGTAGTGCATTGAAGCCAGGGACGGACTACTCGCTATGGTTAGTGATCCAAAAATTTTGCAGGTATGGCACACCCTGTATGAAATTATCGAAATTCACTTCCCCACACATTAAGGTAACGAAAAGGTAGTCTTGTTGGAATTCGATAAAATAAGCCGTTTGGCTATTATTTACAGTTTTATTAATGCACTACGTACCAGTTTACGCATTCACCATTTTTATAAGTACACAACGAGGTAAAACTAACTTTTAATAGATGTCCAAAATTTACCTAGAGTACTACAAAAAAATAATTTAACGATAGCTGAAGATGAAAAACATTAATGACTTATTAATTGGAAAGTTGGTAAAAACTTTTTATAAGTGTTTTTACCGTATATCAAGTTACCATAGGATTAGTTGTCAAACGTTGTGTAGAATAGTTCGTAGTCAGTACTTGTCAATAATTCATAAGTCCTTAATTTAACAGTTACAATAGCAGAATTCGCTTTTATTGAGTACGCAGATAAACATCTAATGTATGGACTGGCTTCTCGAAACTGTTTAGAGGCCAAAAGGCTTTATGAAGAACATTTTGCAAACAGAACATTGCCAAACAGACGAATGTTTGGGCGTATTGATCTCAGGTTACGAGAAACAGGTATGAATAAGTAAATGTAATTTTCCATGTATACAAAACAAAATTTTAAATTTTAGGAAGATTTTCGCCAGAAAAAGCTGGGGAAGGTCCAGTACGAAGCATACGTACTGTGGCAGTTGAACAAGACTTGTTAAATGCAGTTGATAATGAACCATCGAGTTTTAGAAAATTATCAAGAGAACATAACGTCTCGAAATCAGTTGTTCATCGCGTCCTAAAAGAACAGCTGTTATATCCTTTTCACATGAAAAAAGTACACCGTATGACAGTGGCTGATTATCCTGCTCGACTTGAGTATAGCCAGTGGTTTCTGCGACAACAACAAGCAGACAACACATTTATTAGTAACGTTCTCTTTACGAACGAACCGGGTTTCACCAGAGATGGAATCATAAATTCTCATAATATGCATTTATGGGATGATGTGAATCCACATGGCATTATCCAAACTAGGATCCAGCATAGATTCATGGTTAATGTTTGGCAATAATTTGATACAGCCATACTTTATTGACGGTACTTTGACCGGTCAGAGATATTTGGAGCTTTTTCAAAATGGGTTATGGAACCTGTTTGATGATGTGCCTCTACAAACTCGTAGGAATTTATGGTTCATGCATGATGGGGCCCCTCCTCATTTCAGTTTAGATGTACGACAGCATTTACACACAAGGCTTCCTTATAGATGGATTGGTCGTGGAGGCTCTTTTCAATGGCCACCGCGATCAGGAGACGTTAATCCTATGGATTTCTTTCTCTAGGGTTATCTCAAAAGTAAGGTATACGCAACACCTGTGCAAACAAGGCAAGATTTAATAGACAGAATTGTGCTACACTGCAATGTTATTAGAAATAGTGTGAAATTGCTCTTTCAAGTGCAAAGAAACAACCTTCGTAGACTTAGAATGTGCGTGGAAGTGGGAGGAGCTCATATTGAACATTTATTAGAATAACGTTAGTTTTTGTTGTTGTTTAGGAATTAGTTTTAGTCTAATGTTTTATAACTTGTGTTTTTTGAGGTTTTCTTAATGGTTTAATAATGTTATGTTCGTAATTTTGATTAAAAGCAAGTAAATTCTGGACATCGTATTAATAAGTTAGTTAGGTAGATTTGTACGTAGTGCATTAATAAAACTGTAAATATTAGCCAAACGGCTTATTTTATCGAATTCCAACAAGAGTACCTTTTCGTTAGCGTAATGTGTGGGGAAGTGAATTTCGATAATTTCATACAGGGTGTGCCATACCTGGAAAATTTTTGGATCACTAACCATTGCGAGTAGTCCGTCCTGGCTTCAATGCACTACTGTAAATCTGTTTAGCTTTGCCGTAAATTTTATGAAGATCAAATAACTAGTACAAAAAATAAAAATAAGAACCAAATTCAAAATTAAAACTTTGGAGGCCTATAACTCGAAAACGAGGGCCTGCATAGTAAAAGTTTATATGAAGTATTAACATTATTTTGGCTCATATTATACTCTCCTGACTTTTTTCCCATTAGTCCCGGGACACCCTGTATACGTCTAATTTGCATGCCAATCCATTACGGATCACCAAAGTTGGCGGACTAAAGAAAGTGGACTATTTTTTTGCTTTCTTACAATATGGGTATTAAATGGAAGGTGGTAAAATGATGACATAGGTATTTTTATTTTTCTAAAAACTAGGTATAATCCATCTGAAGTTCTCATCGGACTTTTTAAAAGGGTCGTTAAACCAAGTCTATCGTTAAAATTTGAATCATTTTTATAATGCCGTTTTTATGGGTCTTAAGAGTAAATAAAATTCATGTAGGTACATCCAAACTGGCCGAATCAGATGTTTGGGTTAAGAAAGGGTTTCCCCGAAGGGCTGATGGTTGTAATAATACGTATTCTTTCTAATAATATTACAAGCAACATGGACTATATAAGTAAAACTAATGATCTAACTCTTTTCATGAGTGTAATTCGATAGATTATTTCTCGATTAGACAACATAAAACTGTATAATAAAATTTATATTATTTAAACAACATTACATGGTATTTAATTACCCTTTTTGGTTCATTTTCAATCACTTATTTTTGGATTAAACTTGAAGAATCGTTTTCAAACCGTGACATTTTTATGATATTTTAAATTATAGTTATGATAATAACAACAATTGTTACTTAAACGTTACTTAGATACGGACTTAAAAGTGAAATTATCGGCACTGCCGGAGAGTTATCTCCGAAAAGATACTGCTTCATTTGGAATTTTTACCATATGAGTGGAATATTCCGAAAATTTTTCGTAACTACAGTAAGAAACAATTAAACCAGCCGTTTTACATATATATTCAACCTATTCATTCATCCTTTTATTTATTCATCGAGTAAGTATAGCGTTATTTCACTGACCTCCGTCCCACTCCCCAGAATTAAAAGTGTAGTTGCTGTGCTAGCTATAAAAAATGGTGTGCTAGATTGTGATAGGTGTCCTTCGTTTGTGTTAGCATTTTGGCGAAAAAACTCCGACCGGAGGTAGCTAGCGTTAACCTGGCCCCACCCGAATCCCAAAGCATTTTTATTGCAAGCTGTTGTTGTGCTAGCTATAAAAAATGGTGTGCTAGGTTGTATTAGGTGTCCTTTATCTGTACTAGCATTTTGGCGAAAAAAATCCGACCGGGGGGGCTAGCGTTAGCCTGGCCCCACCCGAATTCCAAAGCATTTTTATTGTAAGCTGTTGGTGTGCGAGCTATAAAAAATGGTGTGCTAGGTTGTGCTAGGTGTCCTTTATCTGTGCTAGCATTTTGGCGACAAAATTCCAACCGGGGGGGGGGCTAGCGTTAACCTGGCCCCTCCCGAATTCAAAAGCATTTTTATTGTGAGCAGTTGGTGTGCTAGCTATAAAAATTGTTGTGCTAGGTTGTGCTAGGTGCCCTTTATGTGTGCTAGCATTTTGGTAGAAAAAATCTAACCGGGGGGGGGGCAGCTTGACGGACCTGTATCATCGGGCGTTTACCGTTTTCTGTTATTTGTCGTTTTGCCGCTTCCATCGCATGCTTGCACGAACTACTTCGATGCGTGTAGCAACATATCTTCAGTTGACCTCGATATGTTATGTGGTTCAGACAATAAACATTTGTATGTGATTTCTTTTGGATTTCCACGTGGACAGAATTAAAGTTGATGTACTGTTTCTCTTAATTGGTAAGTGTTTAGTGGGTGTCCTCTACATAATGCGTGCATATATGAGTAGTGAATATAAAAATGTGTTCACATTATTCTGCATTTCAAATACCTACCAGTAAATAGTTAATTGATTGCTAGCTGCATGTCGGGTGTCACCGGATACAAACATTTCGGGTATGACCGGACGCAAAATAATTTCAATATTTTGTTACAGAACATATGAAATGCCGAAGTCTATTAATAAAAATATACGAGGGCAATGGGACCAAGAGCATATGAGAGCGTCCGTTAGAAAAGTGTTTGATAACGAGTTAGCAATAAGAGATGCGGCAAAACGTTATGGTGTTCCTAAAAGTACTCTTGCCGATAAAGTAAAACACTTGAAAAATAACGAAGAAACACAACTCATTTCAAGTCTTGGACGATATCGCTGCACATTTCCCGCCAACTATGAACAGGAGCTTGTGAACCACATGCGGGATTTGGATAGTCGCCTAATGCCCCTCACCAAACAAGAAGTCTTGAAACTTGCGGTTGATGTGGGGGAGCGCTTAAAAAATTCCACATAGATTCAACAGGGAAAAAAATACTGTTGGGAAAGACTTTTACCATACTTTTCTCCAGTGCCATCCGGATCAGTCTTTAAGAAATGCCGAGTCAACGAGTTTGCAGAGAGCAGTAGGCTTCAATCGACCACAAGTTGCAAGATTTTTTAACAAACTTGAAGATCTAATGCAAAAATATGACTTTCGAGCCAATGAAATTTTCAACGCTGATGGAACCGGTGTGTTTATAGTCCACGAGTGTCGGCAGAAAGTCGTCTCAATAAAAGGCAAGAAACAAGTTGGCAAAATGACTTCTGGAGAAAAGGGCCGCACTATAACCGTCTTATTGTGTATCAATGCAGCAGATCAATTAATTCCTCCACTATTCATTTTTCCTAGGAAAAAAATTATTGACCGACTGAAAATTGGAGCTCCGGGGAATGCCATGTTCCTTGCACAGGACTCTGGCTGGATGAATGGTGACATTTTTATTAAATGGATTCAGGAATTTGTAAAATTCGCACGTCCATCTGAAGAGGAGCCAGTTCTTCTTATTGTCGATGGGCATTGCAGCCATAAAGATTTACAAGTAATCAACTTTGCCCGGAAAAACCATGTCCATATGCTAAGCTTACTCGCTCATTGCACTCATAAGCTGCATCCTTTGGATGTGTGTGTAATGAAGCCATTCAAGGATGAAGCAGCGTCTCGATGGATGAGGCAAAATCTGTTTATGAGAATGAGTGATTATGAAATCGCAGGCCTGGTGAACGACACCCTTACGAAAATTTGCAGGATGGACTTATCTAAGAAGGGTTTTGAGTGTAGCGGCATTTATCCACTGAATTGTTTATTTCTTTTTTAGACATGTAAGATATATCTAAAATAATCATTTGACTATAAATTTATTAAACAAATTTTTTAATAAAGATACGTTTTGCAATATTTTGTTATCATATCGGATACTACCCGACTTTCCCCTATCGCTTACAGTTTCTTTATTAAAAATGAAATCCGAACTTTGAATGAAATTTTGATTAAAATAAATAAATGCCCATATTTACCACAAATATCTCGTTCATCATTACATGAAATAATGAAAGAAGTCAATTTTAAGTATGTAGCCAAAAATATTACATTTAAACTAAAAGATGTACAGGATCTTCTAATCCAAGCGTTAGAGCGTTAGAAATGTTACAAATAATGCTAAGCATCACAAAACATTTGGTTTTACCAAGAATGCTTTAGAAAAGAAGTAATCCCAAATTATGTAAATATAAAATGCCATAATAAAACACCTCAAGCACAAAAAGCTATAAGACGCGGTGAACGGGTCTGGCTTAAAGTAGAAAGTAAAGAATGGTTTAAAATAAGAGAATCCTTAGACACCTATATAAAAGTTGTACATACTGAACTCACGTTCCAGATACAATCACTGGAAGTTCACTGTTTACACGACAAAATTAGAGAAAATGTCAGCACGATGAAGCACAAGAAATTTAAGAAGCAAGAGCAAAGGCTAAAAAAACTTGAATACACACAACATAGAACTTAATACTCTAAACGTCATGAAACTGTAAGTACTTACATATCAACACACTTTGCACACTAATTTTACAAATAGTGAAATAGAATTTGTGAATTAAGGCTTAGAATACAACATACCACCAAAATTTACGAATAATATTGAACCGATACTAGCTACAGAATCAGAAATAGCTTTAAAATCTAATTCAAATAATGTTCTTTATGAGAAATTACAAATTGCCAATTTAATCAAAAATATTGAACCGTCAAAGGTTAAACATCAAACAAAAAATAACATTTCAGTTTTTAAATTCAATTAGAAAAAACGTAGAAAATAATAACCTCACAATTACAAATTACAAAACATAATAAGTCCGATATAAATAATTTTATATAATCTAGCGATGTACAAATTCTTAGAGCAGAAACAACAAAAAAGTTTTCTAATAATGTAAGAGAGATTGTTAATGAGTCGAATTATCTTTTAAGTCATTATGAAAAGAAATACATCGAAAATAAAAAAAATCCTCAATCTCGACAATTATATGGAACCGTTAAATTACATAAAATATCGAAACCAATTAGACCTGTAGTTTCTTATGTTAATACTCCTAATAATAGATTAGTTAAAAAAATTAACAATACACTTAATAATTACTTATATCTAAATACTCAATTAAAATAGAACTAATAAAAACATTCAATTTACAAGAAAACTATAAACTCATTTCATTTGGTGTTACCAATATGTTAACTAAAATTCCTCCAGAATAATGTGTAGAATTACTAGAAGATAAAAATATTCATCCCATATCAGATACACTTAATTTATTTGATTTATGTATTAATCAGAATAATTTCACATTTGAAAATAAGGTATATATTCAAAATCAAGGTTTACCGATGGGAAGCGCTATATCACCAATTTTGGCAAACATTTTTAAGGACAGTTTAGAAAGAAAAATCTGAATGTAACATATCAAAAAATATCTTTTTTTGGTATAGATATATAGATGACATATTAGCTTGTTTTATTGGTTAAAAATTAAATTTATAATAGAAGTTGTAGAAAATAACTCAATCGATTTTCTTCATTTAAAATTTCAAAGAGTTTTTAATGTACTTGATTATTCAATTTACAGGAAACCAACACACACTGATGTGACTATTCCATATAATTCCAATCATCCCATGTCACATAAATTAGCAGCATATAATTCAATCATAGATAGAACATTTTCAGTTCCTATAAATAAATATAATTTTGATAGATAAACTATTACGATTAAACAATTAGCAACATCCAACGGTTATCCATTGCATATCATAAATAAATTATTTAATAGAAAATAGGAAAAAGTGGCATTACAAAAAAATTACAAGAGGAAAAATTGGCATTACAACTAATATTTCGTAAACAAACTAAAGAAATAAAAAATTACAAAACCATTACATATGCTGGCAATATTTCTAATAATATTTCAAATATGATATCTTTAGCAACAAATACAATAATTTCTTTTAAAACAGAAAGATATGTGAGTACAAAATTGTTTAATGTGAAAAAATATCCCCATTTATAAATTTCAATGTCCAGAAGGCAATGCTGTCTATTTGAGTTACACCCTTAGAAATTTTGAAATTAGATACAGTGAACACTTACAAGCATACAGGTTAAAACAATTCAGTATCGGATCCGAAATTAAATAATATTGGTGTTCCACAAGGTAGTGTTCTTAGGCCCCTACTTTTCATATTATATATAAATGACTTGGGCAATGTACTAGAGAAATGTTAAATCCATCTATTTGCGGATGACACCCTCATTTACTATTACGGGGATAATTTTGTTGAAGTAGTACAAACAGTCAATTCAGAATTGAAAAAAATATCTGACATATTTAAGATCAATAAACTAAAAGTAAATGAATCCAAATCTAAATTTATGTTCATTGGTAGTCCTGTTTTGCGTGCTAAATTTTTAAACCTTGATTTGAGTGTTAAGATAAATGATCAGGACCTAGAGAGTGTACATGAAATAAAATATTTAGGTTTTATGATGGATCATTAACTAAAATTTAATAGTCACATAGATTACATATGTAAAAAGATTGGGAAAGAAATTGTTTTTTTGAGAAGAATTTCACCATTTCTGTCAATGCATACTAAGATTATGGTTTACAATACATTAATTCTACCACATTTTTATTACTGTTCTTCACTAGTTTATACAGGTTGTTCTAGAGCTAGTTATGAACGATTACAAATTATTCAAAACAAGGCGATGACAGTAATTCTGGGATGCAATAGGTATACTAGTGTGGAATTGATGACCAACTGTTTAAATTGGTTAAAAGTTGAGAAGTTTCTGTATGTACAAACAATGATTTTCATCTTCAAAATTATCAATAATCTCTTACCGCAATATTTACATAGTAAGCTACTTCCAATCTCACAAATACATGATAAAAACACAAGATTAGCAATTCAATTAATTTTTATGTGAAAACAACCATTACAGGAAGTTCGATGAAGAATTTATTCCACAAAGATATTGTACAATTTAATGATCTACCGCAGTACATAAAAGTTAGTCACAGGGTAAAAATGTTTAAAAAATTATTTATTATATACATTAAAAGTAACCCTACTGAAATCTAGTGGTTCATATTCATGTTTATATTCATATTTATTTATTGGCATTATTGGCATGTATATTATATACATTTCTTGTAATATATTTTTTATATTAATTTTATATTTTATTGCTTACATAGTACTTTTTATGCTTATTATATGTTATTTTGTCCATGTTTTATTTTATATTTTATTCGTATTATATATTACTTTATCTCATGATTGCTTTATACATGTTTATGTTTAATTTTGGTACAGTTTGTTTGTTTATTTGCTTATACTATTTTATTGATATTACTAATTGTACATTTCTATTTCTATTTATGTTTTGTGCTTACATCCTGTATATTTGTATGCTTGCATTTTGTAGCTTGCAGATTGCTCTTTACGTTGTTTTTCGTTTTTTCTTTTTGTCTAGCTATTTTTTGATCATCTGGCTTATTAAGTATGTACTTTATTGTTTATTGTTAACATTATCTATTATAAATAAATCATAATAACTAATAACCAGAGAAATCCCACTACGCAAAACATCTACTTGACACCCAACAATCATTGACACTTAACACAGAACTAGAAGTACTACATATTTGTGATAAGAAACAAGAACTGGATTTCCTTGAAGAATTGGAAATTAGAAGACACTTAAGAAACCCACAATATGAAGTCGTCAATGAACAGATAAATCTAGGGGGTTCTCTTTTAAACTGTCTTTTTAAATAATAATTGTAAAGATCAGCAGATATAGTTTTCCTGGTTTTCTATATCATTGAACAGTTATACTGATCTTAAATGGGAAAAATATATCCAGAATATTTCCATAGGGCTAATAGATATATTTTTGGCTAGACTAAGGACTGACCTACCTTGTGATTGACTTAATCTATAAGAATAGAAAAAAGAAGAAGATATGATATTACAAATATTAAAGATCAGATATTATTAGCCTTATAGGGATATCCTGGATATCTTTTTCCTATTTAAGATCGGTATAACTGTGCAATGATATAGTTATACTCCCCATACGACTAATAATATCTTAGCTTTAATATTTGTATGTAATATAATATCTTCCTATTTCTATTCAAATAAATTAAGTCAATCACAAGGTAGGTCACTTCTTGGTCTATATAGCCAAAAATAATTAATAATACAACAGATAGGCATCATATGAAATGTAACTTCTGTCATTCTGACGATGATAGTAATATCGAAACAGTTGTCAATCTTTCAGAATATTTACCATTTTTTCAATATATTGTGGAATTATTTAGAAATAGTTAGTTTCATTTAAAAAAGTAGAATCAATAATCTTTTTTCCTCTAGTAATGACAGTGAGGCAAATTCTGAGTGAATAATTATTTATATTTCATATAAATGTATTTAGTGTTTCTTGAGTTAATAAATAATAGACAATTAATAATTCAAATATACTCTAAAATATTTGTTATAAATAGTGTTTAATAAAAAATTATGCAAATAGTTCAATGATTAAATTATTTTTATACCAAATCTGATTTCTAAGTAGTGAAACTACTGTTTTCAGTGTATTAACGATAATAGATTGACTTCCCAACCATTTGTAAGTTATAGCGATATAGGTACCTGAAATATTCCGAATAAGAAGCCCTCGGAAGAAGTAATAACAAATACATTATTCTGCTGATGTGTAATCAGTAATCACGTACACATATTTTTGATGATTTATTTCTTTTTTTTTAATCAAACATGTTCTTGTACTTACAATGGAACAACTTCTGATACTTCATTCTTAAAGGTGTTAATTTAAACTATTTTTTTTATTCAACTCATCTTCATTTCGTATATAGCTCAATTATCGAGAAACATCCTCTACTCCTTCAATAATTCTATTTTCATCTATTATGGTTCATTTGTGGAAATAATATAATAAAATGTCATGTTTAATTGGATTTTTATTTAAATAGATCAATGTGCAATTTAATATATGTTCTATTCCAACCTAATAATGGAGAAAAATAATTAAAATTCAAAAGATAATTGTCCTTTAAGCAACAATTCTTTTTTCAATTGAATGAGCTCCATTCGCGCCTCATGCTCTTTTTGATCCTGATCCTGCTTTTCAATTACGGCTTTTTTCTGGATCTCTATTAGTTCCATTTTTTTCGGCCATTTTCTCGGTTTTTCTGCAGCTGAAGAAACAGTTTTATTCCTTTTTGGAGTGTTTGTTAATATGGGACGCCTTCGTTTTGCCCAAAATTCTGCAAAAAATTGAGTACGGTGTTCATATTTGATTAACGAAGCTCACATTGAAAGGCTTTCATCTAACAGTGAAATAAGTGCAATAGTATAAAATTAAATAATACAGTACATGGAATCTTAAAAACCTGTATGAATAAATCGTAGATAGTTCAGTACTCAAAATAATGAAACTTACTGCTAGAACAGGCAGCTTCTTCAATTGGTTTCTCAACCTTTTCTTGTTTAGCTGATATATTAACTTCTGCCATCTCCAGAGCTTCTGGCATCTCCATATTATATTTATGAAAATCAGCAATCTCAGACATATTATCAGTTGGATCTTCCCATTGTATTCCAGTTATACCTAGAAAATTAAATCTCATTAGGTTACCTCAAAAATTTTGGTTTTTTGACTGCAGGGGATTTAACTAGTAAAACAAAATTAATAGCTAACCAAAACGACCATCAGCATCTGTAGTATGGGTCAGTCATTGGACACTTAAACTAATTGTTTCTGCCAATAATGATTCCTCATCATATGGAGGAGGCACATAAGGTCCACCTCCTGTACCTCGCATATAATTCTTATTGCTACTGTGTTTTCTTTTATTTCTTTTTTAATTGACTTGTACTTTTCCATCAATTGTTTACCTGGCCTTTGCTAAAATTATGAGAACCATTGAAAATCTTGGTTATTTTATCCCAAGCAATCCCTCCACATTACACCATTGGTTTGCTTATTTTCCAAAACGTGCTTATATTTATTTGTCAGTTCTATAAGCAATTGCCGTTCAGTAACACTGCAATTGGGGCCCCTTTATCAGCCATTAAATATATACAATGAAATTACGAATTTAAAAAATAATATCAAAACAACCGAACTACCATATAAACTAAAATAAGACGAACTAACAATGGGTTAGTTAGCTCTTGAGGTAAATTGCAATGATAAACGCTTCCAAAATTTGACACTAGTTCTACTGTATTTAGGCCTAATTATAATTTAAAATTCCTTGTGTCGTTGATTCAGTTTTATACTTATAATTTATAGTGTTTTTATTTATATTGAATTCAAATAGTTTATAACTAGTATTGTTGTATGTGACCATTGTATATGATTAAATTGTATTTTTTGCGAAACAAGTGTAATAACACTTATCGCCAACCTACTTTATTCACTTCATGTAATGTTCTTGTAAAACCATATTTTTGAATAAAGTTATTATTATTTTTATTCTCAATTATCTACATTAGATCAGAAACGATTCAGATCATACCATTTAGAAAAAATGTATGTTTCATCAATAAATACAAAACTTTTTTACAAACTAAAAATTACAATTCGTGTGACAGCAAATTTGACAAATGTTATTAACCTCCTATTAAGTAGTCGCCGAACTTGGAATTATGTATAGATTTAATTTTACAATTAGTTCCAGACCGTATAATTTTATCATGGCTAGTAGTTTATGTCACTGCTCCTAATTTTTTAGTGATTTTTAGGGGTGTAATTCAGGCTTTTTAAAATGCTCCTCCTAGTTTAAAAACAGACTATAGAAGTGCTTTGCATTTAAGTTGGCAATTCTGTAGATTCCTGATTGGTCAGATCACAGCCAGTTTTACTGAGCACTTTTGACATATATCAAACAATTGTGTGAATTGTAAACAAACAATGTCCATTTTGTTATTTATTTTGAAACTTAAAACTTCAATTCATAGGGCAGCAAATTTTACAAATGTTATTAACCTTCTCCCTCAAGTAGTCGCTGAACTTGGAAATATTTATAAACTCAATTTTACAATTCGTTGTACTATTTTCTTCGTTTTCAATATTTTACATGCGCTCCGTTCCCACCTGTCTATTAGCCTAATTATTATTTATTTTTTGATTCATTATTTCTAGACCGCATACTTTTATTACAGCTAGTATTTTATGTTATCGCTCCCAATCTAGTAACTTTTTTAGTGATTTTTAGTGGTGTGATTCAGGTTTTTTAAATCCTTCCTAGTTTAAAAACAGACTATAATAAAAAATAAGAAAGATTGAATTATTTTACATATCAAAAAGTAATTATTTTATTATATAACAACATAATGTCATGAATTGATTGAGAATTTTATCACGTTCAAAGTTGGGGTATTTCAGTTCGAATTTAGGGAATTGTAATATAGGCTTGGGGACAAATTTCCAACCGGTTGGCATCACTGCTCACACACTTTTCAGCGTTCATTCGATTGTATTCATATTTGCATAATTACCATGGCAATATTTTATCAAGATATATTACGTTTTATTCTGCTTTTCTTATATTTTTGAAGCTCGATGCTCTGCTTTACAGTCCGATATTACGATTTGAAACACTCAATGTTTCAACAACTTCTGTAGAACGTGTCGTCTATGTTTATATCAAAAAACTTTTTGGCATATTCGTCCCCAGGTTTTTGTACACACAAATCGCATAATAAACTTAATCCGGTGAGTTGGGAACTGTGTATTTGCCAAGCCGGATCGTAACCATAGCGACGGATCAGCTAGTGACAGAGATAGAGAGAAGTTGAGAGACGGCACACGGCAGTAAATAGTGGAAGCTCCGGGAGAACTTGGAAATAATGGTGGAGGTGCCGGAGAGGGATCCAGTCGATCAGTCAGTAGCGTACTTATACAAATCATCAATTATCACCAAACCAACATCTATTTATATTTAGCATCTAACAGAGGTATGCGTTCAGAAGTAATATACTACATTCGATTTGGTATACGGAGCACAAATGAAGGAACCATGAAAAACTGGATCCAATAATATAAGTGTTTGTTCACGAATTTAGTTAAATTGATAATTTTGTATATGAAGTTGTTATCACATCTTGCGTGGATTTTATTTTTTATCATATATATGTGAAGACAACCATGACAGATGAAATCATTATAACAAAAATAGCTAAGCAAAACGGATATTATATATACATAATAAATAGGTGCCTATAGTTTAAATTTACTTTCTGACGAAGTTAATCGTGACATTAGGTTTGTTAAATGAAATTGTGGAATTAACTAGAGACCTTGAGTTTCATTTAAAAACACTAATTAGGTTTGTTAGTAATATTTACTACACTTGATCAAAACTGACTGCATTTAAAGTATGAGTATTTGATGATGTTTGTTGAATAGGTGTTATAAGGAGTTCTTGAATTTTGCTCTATCGACTGGAGTATTTTGTTTGCTGTTTTTATTCTGTTTGTCATATAATCACGCAAAATTCCAATTTAAAGAAAACTTCTATTGGAAGCCGCATGTTAAGGCCCCATACCAACCGAGGTGAGTCGTCAGCTAATTATGACCCAATGAATAAAAGTAACTATTCGTTGAAAGACTTATTACAATTACCTTTTTCTTTTTAGGGCTTTTCTTATTAGTTTCACTTTTGCTTGGTTCTCGTTAATTTCTGTCCTCCCAAATTCACGACTACTTTTCTCTGTGTGAGCTCTACGAGAAACCACTTTGGAACTGGGCATATTCTGGATTATATTTCCCTGACGAAGGATCCCAGGGCATAGCAGATAAGTTTAATTGATCTCTTCACATTTTTGGACAGTGTTTCTAGACTTCTGAATGAAGGTTTCGTTACATTCAGAACCTCCAACAAAATTATCTGGGCTAAACTGCAAGTCATATATATATATATATATAACCCACTAAACAAGAAACATAACAAGTCTTTTTGTGATGTTCTTTTTAGAGACTTTTCGTGATATTTATTTAAAACGTTAATAAGATATTTTAGTAACTTCCTATAGGAAACATTCATACGGTGTTAATTTGTATACTTCTCACTAATGTCACATACAGAACGTTAGTGTAATATTACAAATTAACATGTTTCTAAGATGATCACATGTTGCAGTTACTTTTACATCTTTCGAAATAATTTTTATTAACATCGTACTTATTACGTCTGTACGACGTTAGTTCATAAAACTCTCAGTAATATCTCATATTAAACATCACAGCAACATAAAAAGAAGAAAACAGAAGAGGAACTGATGAACGAAACATACAGTAGTTATCTGTGTAAACAAAAATGACAAGCATGAAATGGCGGATGGTTTTCAGTTATTTGTTATAGTTATATTTTATTTGCAGGAAGCGCATATTTTGCAAGTAGCACTTGAATAAAGTGGTCTTCGTTTTCGTTAGTTCCTACTAAGCTCCAGTTTCTATACTTAGTTATAATGGACCAACAACAATTGTTATCGGTAAGTACCTATTCCAAAATCATAATTTTTAAAATTAATACTCATTCAATACTTTAATCGGCTATTATACATTGAAATTCCATGTGACGGAATTGTACACTAACATTATATTACAAAATAAGTGTTTTTTCAATTTTTAAAATATTTTAGTTACCTAGTAAGTATATTTTGAAAACGATTCACAATATTTCAAATCCTAGATATGCATTATACCCTACAAAAAACTTGATATTGGTGCAATAGGGTAGATATTATTATTAATAATAAAACATGCTCATATGTTCGCAGATATTTAAATCTAGAAGAAAACATTATCAATGTTCAAGATGTTTCAGAAGCTACTTATACAAATAAAATAAAAAACAAATAGTTGGTAATTATGTAATGAAAGGGGAGTAATTATTTCAGATAGTCTGATGCAAACATTGTATTAAACAGTACAAAAAATATTGAATCAAGTATCTCTAGTTTTAGATTTTTTAGTAGTAGTCTTAGCTCAATTTCATTTGAAAATTCACTGAACACAATAAATAAGCTGTATTTGTCCTTTACAATGGTACCTATATTAATTTAGTTGAAGAATATGTAACTTATACTAAATGCTCCAGTCATCAAACCGCATTCAATTATTTATTATTGTAGAAACACAGCTATTGGATACTCAATTGGATACAATTAATTATGAACTCATTTAACGTAATAATGTGTTCATATCTCTTCTTCATAAGTAGTTTTTTTTGTATACAGTGTATTAATAATGCTTAGTTTTCATTAAGTTACAATTCCACGATGTTAATATACAATTTGTTCCAGGATGAAAATAACAAGATGAGAATAGTATATTATTTTATACAGAAAAGAAGTATGAATTTTCATAGCACACCTGAATTTACCTGCCAAATGGAGTGAGGCATGGAATAGAAGGTAAATCATGAAAAGTCACTTCTTGATATAAAATATGTTATTATTCCTTTGAAGAACCCCGCATGTATCTTATGGAAAATGGGTCCCAGTCAATTGGCTGAAAATCAAGTTTGATGTAGTTTATGATGATCGATCAAAGGTCTCCATGGGCACAATTTGATCTAAGGTAATTGTTTTATTAGCTGTTGTTCAGAACACCTTCAAATATTTCACAGATACGGATTTTGAAGTGTACGTTATAGAATGGTTGAGGCAGTCGAAAAAAGTAACCGTAAGTAAACGATAGAATTTTCTTTAATCAGATTGGATTTCTGTTGATGTAACGTAATGTTTCATTACATCTTTATGGTGTAAAATTTTTATTAGTTTTAATATAATTAAAAAACTATTCTAATAAATTTTCTGTGAACTAGCTGTAATGTATGTGTATCCGTTAAACTTTATTAATTCAGTTTCAAAGTATGTTACGTTATGGTAACTACGGATTAATATACCCTTTTTTATTTCTTGCTTTCACTGAATGTGTTCAATAGTTTCCACTTTCCAGACTTGTTATGTAATATGCTTACACAATTTTATTTTATTTTAGGTTGGATTGCTGGACAAGATATTTTTTTTTCTAATTTTGTACCTGTTTTTTTCAAATTTACTGTACTGCTCATTAATAGTGAATAAACGTTTTAAATCCTTTATTATTTTTTTGCTATTTTATTTTAAATGTACAGGATGAACAACTAAGAACGACTGTAGGCCACATCTCAGAAAAGAATCATGGTACAACTTTCAAAAAATTTACCTTTAGGTAGGGGATCCTGAAAAATTGCTGGAAAATATTTTGCAGTCACTAAAATATCCGCTAGGTGTGGAATGAACACTCGAAAACATAATACTCCAAAAAAACATACTAAAGGTGTCCTAAAAATACAATTTTTGAAATCTTGATGAGATTATTAATAAATTTAATTAAAGAGATTTTTTGCCATTATTCTTCAAATAATGGGTGGGGAAGGTTCAAACTTATGAACAAATGTATAACTTTTTCGTTTTTAAACCGATATTAATGATTTTAGCTGCATTTAAAAGTTTTTCTGTTTAATAAGATTGATAACAAAATTAGATAATTTTGTATCCACTCGGAAATTTCAAATGTAAATTGAAGCATTTTTTAATATTGGATATTGTAAATCTTATATCTTGGAATAGATTCCTATTTTTTAACCCCTTTTCATTAGAATTTAAAAAATGCCTCATTACATTTGAAATTTCCGAGAAAAATGGGAAAATTGTGGACTTTTTCACAAAGCGTTGACAAAATTGTACAATTTTGTTATTTTTGTTAAGCATATCTTATTAAAGAGAAGAAACTCTTTTAAATAACACCAAAAACATTGATAACGATTAAAAACCAAAAATTTTGTTATTTTTGTTAAGCATTTCTTATTAAAAAGGAAAAACTCTTTCAAATGAAGCCAAAAACATGGATGTCGATTAAAAAAAAAGTGTTACGACATTTGTTGTTTGGGTTGAACCTTCCCCCACCCCTTACTTGAAGAATACAGACAAAAAGTCCCTAACTACATTTTTTCATAATCTCAACAATATATCAAACATTGTATTTCTAGGATACGTTTAGTATGTCTTTATTGGAGATAATCACAGTATTATGTTTTTAAGTGTTCATTCCACCCCATAGGAGATATTTTAGGAACTCAAAAATATTTTCCAGCGATTTTTCAGGGTCATTTTCCTGAAGGTATTTTTTTAAAGTTGTATTATGACTATTTTTTGAAATATGGCCGACAGCCGGCGTTCTTAGTTGTTCACCCTGTATTTGCTGATTAGGCACAGAAACATCTATAGGATACCATCCAGAATGTTTGAGGTATATTATTTAGAGGTTTATGTAATGTCCATACAACATCTACGAGAATACACTGTATTGTTTTTGAAATGTCGTATTTAGATCATTGATAAGATGTTATTTTTTAAACATTGCATTAACATCGACAAGATGTTAAAAGGCATTTCAGAATGTAACAGAAATGTTGTTTTTAGTTCGTTATAAAGACTTCCTTTTGAGGAAGTTCTAGTAACATAACAGTAATGTAAAAAGGCAGCGGTTTAACATCGCTGAGAAGTTAAGTTGAAACATCACAAATGTTAGCTGCCACAAGCTGGGCATAAGCGGTTGTATAGATGTGCATGTGATGAAAACAAGAGGAAAAAAAGAAAGAACATTATCACAATGTGATGTTGAATTAACATAACTGTAATATTTGTTTGCATAGTGGGAACCTTACCATAGTTGAAAAGTAAATTGTTATCAGTGTATCAATATAAATTCACTTAAATTTATCAACATAAACATTGTTGAACCCTATTTTATAGGACATAAATTAAAGCTAAGATACTTACTTAAATTTTATTTCTACATATCGGGTATATGCATATAAGATATAATCCTTGTATATAACTGTATATATATTTTCTTGTAACACACTTGAATTCTCTTCACATTCACAATTGATAGAGCTTGGGTCATATTCATTGGATTGTTTCCTTTCGTTAATAGTACCTACCAACTCGTTGTTTACAGTAGCTGAATTACCCAAAGACTTTCCCTGAGATGATTTGTCGTGTAGTTAATTTTCTTTAATCCCTATCAACTAAAGGGAATAACACATTATTATCACTTTGACTACTATCTGAATTTATTTTAAAAAATAAACTATTCAAACCTTAGAGTAATAATAAACATAGAGAGGGCTATTCATTCATAAACACGTTTATTTTTGCGGCCAACAATTCTGAACGCCAGTAGAGAAATAATGAATGAATTACAAAAAGTGGGGATAGCATTGTAGATACATATGGCCTTGGTAATTTCGGCTGGTTCTCTGACAAACTTGGCACCGACGAACCATGATAATCTAAAAACATTGAATTAATTAACTTAAAAGTTTATTTTGTCATTTAAAGTCTTGAAAAACATATCAAAACACCAAAACGAAAGAACTAAATGTTTACTCTCTAGTCGTAATGGCGCTCGCATAAACAAATAAAATCTGACATTATTTACTACAATACTACGGCGTATTTACAATGATCGTCGTTCACACTTTGACGATATTTGCATCTCTCTTTATATAGTAACTAAACAAGGACCAAACTACTAGATTACTATTGACACATTAAACTGGTACAGAAATTTTGAGCAATGTTGCCACATTTAGTTATAACCATAAAGGTATCTAAGGATATAACAAATACTTGTTTAAAATTTATATAAAAATATGCCTTTATTAAATAAAATTATTAATTAATTTTAAAAGCAGCGACTCAAATGCATAAATTAGTATGACTTTTTTTATTTGCATAACTTTTTAACAAATTTTCAATTAAACTTTTAATTGCTTTTTTCCCGCAACTAAAGAGGATTTGTAAATATGGCAAAGCAGTGGAAGTGTCCGCAAGTGAGCTTAGAATGTGACTCAATGTTTGGGACAGGAAAACGTCAAAACAAACATATCTATTTTATGTGATAATCTGAGATTCAAACTTATAATGCAAGATATCAGTAATTGATATTTCACGTTTTGAATTGTGACTTGTTTAGCGGTTGCTATGCGACGTGTGACTTTCTGTTTGTAAGGTAATCTGATTCTGACGACCTGCCCATAGAAGGCCCGTGGATTCCGAAAATACGACGGATGTGATTGGCCGGCAGGCCGTGGATTCCAGTGGCCGTGGATTCCAGTATGGAATCCACGGGATGTAGAATTTATATCATTAGGTATTCAATATATCTAACAGGAATGTATATATTATTACATAGTCGTGGGAAAAATTAATAGAAAACGGCAATTATTGCAACCATGCCATGGAATGGAGAACATATAGCCTTAACATCTTAGAATAATAACAATACTTCTTATTCTTGTTCACTGGTCCTACAACTCTAGGCGAGTCTTAGCCGTATTCACTATCGCCCTCCACCTTCTACGATCTTGTGCTTCCATTTCCCATTGCTTATCCTAGATAAGTCTGCTGCGACGGTATCCTGTGTTTAACTGTATTATTAGCAATTTTATATTATGATGTAGTAGGTATCCAAATATAGAATCTGTTTCTTGTGTATTCATATAACAGAAAAATAAATAAGTTGACATTATTACAATTAATACAAGACTGCATTCAATGTATTTTTGCCCTCGAAAATCTTCAATAAAAGGCGAAATACTCATTTTCTACACATGTGCTTAGATTTGTGTTTCAGCATACGTGTCACGGGACCTTGTTCCATTCATGGTTCACCTCAACATTGGGGGTATCGACCGAGACATCGAGATACTACAATAGCAGACGGCTGCCATTTATAATTGGTTGTGATGCCAACGCACACAATACCGTGTGGGGAAGCACCAACAACAACGCAAAAGGTGAGTATTTATTAGAATATCTCTTAACAAATAACCTTGAAACCTTAAACGTGGGGACAACCCCCACTTTTGTCACGAGAGCAAGAGAAGAGGTGCTCGACGTAACAATTGTTAATGTTGCTGCTAGGAAAAATGTAAAAGATTGGAGGGTGATGAGCGAGCCATCACTTTCCGACCATAGGATCATCGAATTTTGGATAGAGGGAGATACTACCTCGATTCCTGCAATCCGAAATCCTAGAAATATTGACTGGTCTCATTACAAGACAAATCTGACGGACAATTTGGAACAAGTCGAAGTGAATGGGGTAAATTACCCTTACTACGACCTGGAACAAAGAGACGAACATTTGAGTGAGGCAATAATGGAAGATTTTCATTCCAGTTACCCACTGTCATAAGCTCGTTCAGAAAAGGAAGTTCCTTGGTGGAATGAGAACCTATCAAACCTCAGAAAAGAGGTCCGTACGGCTCTTTAATAGAGCCAAACGTGACGGTAATTGGCAGGGGTACACTGAGAAGCTTACTCAGTACAATAAAGAGATTAGGAAGGCCAAAAGACTTAATTTTCAAGCCTTTTGCGAAAAGATCACTTCCACTCACACAGCGGCCAGACTACAAAAGGTCATGGCAAATGGGGAACTAACTCCATAATGTCGCTGAAAACGCCAGACGGATCATACACGGAAGGTGAAGAGGAACGATCGATTATTCTTCTTAGAACCCAATTTCCAGGTAGTGAACCAGCAACAAGCACTAAAATATCAATGAATTACACCAAAATATCCCGCGAGGAAGATTGGGACATTGCTAAAAAAATATCTACCAGACAACGGTTGGAATGGGCAATAAGTACCTTTCAACCATATAAATCACCAGGAGTGGATGGAATATTTCCAACACTCCTGCAGCAAGGGATAGAGGAGATTCTTCCTCACCTGCTGAAGATTACAAGAAGTAGTCTAGCAGTGGGTCTAATACCTATAAAATGGAACAGAAGGGCAAGGGTAACCTTCATACCAAAAATGGAGAAAAAATATGGGACTAATCCCAGATCTTTTAGACCCATCTGTTCCAACATCGTTCCTACTCAAAACGATGGAGAGAGTAGTGGATAACTACATAAGAACAGAGAACCTGGAGAATATACCACTTCATAAATGTCAGCATGCCTACAGAGCAGGTCGATCAACTGAGACGGCTCTGTATCAGCTGACCGAAGTCATCCAGAGAACTCTGAACAACAATGAAATCGCAATGTGCGCATTCCTGGAAATATCTGGGGCCTTTGACAACACAACGCATGTGTCTGTCAAAGAAGCACTAAAAAGGCGAGGAGTAAATGAAACCATTGTAAAATGGATGTATGAGTTGTTGACGACGAGGGTAGCTCGGACACAGGTGGGGAATCAAACCACCTCAGTTAAAGCCACTCGGGGGACACCTCAAGGGGGAGTGATATCTCCCCTTCTATGGAGCCTCGTAGTAGATGAGCTGCTCTGCAGGCTAACGAAGCTTGGCTTTGAATGTATGGCCTATGCTGATGACATAGTTCTAATAGTCGGAGGCAAGTTCGAGAGCCCCTTGTGTGATTTATTACAAAAAGGCCTCAGAATCATTCCGGAAAAGAGCACTACCAGCCATGAAACCCATATCCTTAAACGGGGAAATCATAGAATGGAAATTAGAAGTTAAATATCTAGGGATAACACTAGACGCAAGCTTCTGCGATGGATGTACGCCATGATTGTGGGACCAAGAATTACGTATGGGGCAATAGTTTGCCATACAAAAGCGAGTCAGTACAGCACGAGGAAGACCCTCGACAAAGTTCGAAGGCTTGCATGTGTGTGCATCACTGGAGCTATGAGAACGTATCCAACTAGGGCATTTGAGAAACTATCAGAAATGTGACATATCGATCCATTCTGATAGTCAAGCAGCTATCAAAACATTGAGCTCCCATGTCATTGACTCAAAGTTGGCATGGGAGTGCCGAAGAAAGCTTGATGAATTAGGCAAGAATAACAGGATCTTTTTAGTTAGGGTTCCTGGCCACTCGGGAATCACGGGAAATGAAGAGGTCAATACAGTTGCCAGGAAAGGAGCACAAACGCCCTTTATTGGCCCGGAGCCTTTCTGTGGTGTAGAAAAATGCTCCTATAAGAAAGAGTTTCGGAAGAAAGAGGAAACCGAAAGAGAAGCACTCTGGCGGTGCCTTTCCGGGCTGGAACATTCCGAAAAGTTCCTTCGGAACTTTGACAATGCTAGATCCAAAAAATATTTGAACCTCAGTAAAAATAAGCTACATCTCCTCACGGGCTTTCTTACAGGACACTGCCGCCTTAGGAAGCACCTAATGAAAATGGGTCTAGCAAAAATTAACGAGTGTAGATTATGTGGGGAGGAGGAAGAAACTCCGGATCACCTAGTTCTAGAATGCCCCGCCATTGCAAGCCAACGCAAGAAATGCTTAGGACAAGAAACTTGTAAGAGTGAGGATCTAACCTCGATGAAGCCGTCCCAAATACTAGAGTTCATTAGAGCCCTGGAACTGGAAGGTGAGCTGTAGTAGTAGCGAGAACAGCTCTGATAGGGGGGCATAATAAACCTTACGTTTCAGTGCATTGTAATCCCGTTAAAATCTAATCTAATCTAATCTAGATTTGTAGAATCTGTTGAGTATTGAGAGAATTTGTTAACAAGTTTTGAGTAAGTACCCAATATGTGTAGAGTGTCCTGTCTTCCTAAGTTTTTGGTCAATAAGCTACGATAATGTAATTTTTATATAATTTCTATTTAGGTGCGGAACTGATGAAATAGTCGATTAAAAGGAAGGATTTCCAAATAATATAAATGTATATCTAACCGACAATCTGTATCATCCGGTATTCTAAACAATACTTAGACAATGTATAGAATACCTAAAACGTTAAAGTAATGTATTCATTTCACTTTGTCTTGGTTATTCTATACAATACCGAATGCGCAGCAGGCAATGTGTGTAACAGAGGATAGCAGGGAAGGGGGTGATGAACGGGCAGGCAGTAATTGAAGAGGGCCTATCAAAATCAAACCTAATAAAATTAATGGATATTTTTGAGTGTAGTAATTTTTAATTCTACTACGAAAAAAATGTACACCTCCTTCATAAAGATTGTTTTTAATGAGTACCCTAATTATTGTTAATTTTAATTAGGTTGATTTTCTGCAAACGTGTTTAATTTCTCCGTTATTTCATAGGTGGGTACCTACTTATTTATTTATTTATAGAATATAGGCCAAAAATATTAATTTTACACATTGCCGGTAGACCAGCAGGTCCTCTAGACAATCACTAGGAATTTTATATATTACCTCAGAAACTCCATAGAAAATTACTAGCGAGAAGTGCGAAAAGAAGAATAAACTCTATAGAGGCTAATAGTTTTATCTGGAAACTAAACGTGGACGATGCGTGGAATGGGGTCTAAGTGATGATAGGAGCAGAGATGAACCGGTAGTGAGATGGACCACGTGTAGTTTTTAATTAACAACGCACCAGTCTATGAGTTAGTTATCTTCACGTTGATGTTTCAGTATCTCGTAGAATGAAAACAGGGCGGTTACAACGTTTATTGCAGCGTTATAATTTATTTTTGTTTTGACTACCTTCTGAAAACGATCGGCCTTGTAATGGTAAGTAAAATAACTTTTTAGTATTGCTGTTGTCAGCAGGGAAGTGAATTGATTATTAACACACAAGTCTTACATAACACTAAGTTGTACTTCATCTTTACAACTTTGTTTTTTTAGTAGTCTATCTATCCTTCGCAATTGAGGATAGTTGGGCCACAAATTTGAAGGAGAATTGAACCTTTTACATTTTTTACAGAAATGCCTTCTGTAAATAAGCGAAAGCAGACAGCTAGATCTAGAGGTACATGGACATAAGAAAACCTAACTAGAGCTATTAATGTTGTAAGATCATGAGATTTCGATGAAAACGAAGCATCCAGAACTTTCCAAATACCGCATGCTACTCTGAAGAGGAGGATAAAAAATACCTATTTAACCAAATCGAACAGATCGAACAGATTGGAGCCAGACTCCTCACTGGCGACTTATGCTGAAGAAAAATTAGCTGTTCATATTAAAAAACTCCAGCAGCATGGGTTTGCACCTACACGTGACTATGTAAGAATAATGGCGTAGAAACTTGCTGTTCACTTAAAACGGCCACATACATTTAATTACGATCAAGGTATACCTAAATAATTAACTGATTGTATTCTACGATGTTAATTTTCAATTTTTTAGATAAAGCAAGCTACAAGTGGTTTCAATCCCTTTTTAAGAAGAAGAAAAGATCTTTCTGCTCGCAAATCCGAAAACACTTCAATTGCACGGGCCAAAGCAATATCGAAGGAAGTTTGAACAAAACATTTTAATGAATTTGACGATGTTCTCACAGTACCAACGAAATAGGTCTTCAACTAAACACGAGAGCATCTGAGGTAATAGCTGCAAAAGGATCTAAATATGTTGCTGCTATTAGTTCCGGAGAAAAGGGAGAGACGATTAGTGTTATTTCCTGCATTAATGGGGAAGGTGGTTATAAACCTCCTTATTGTTTTTTCAAGGGAAGAACAAATAAAAATGCCTGAAAAGTCGGCCTACGTCAGTTCAATAATTTATTACGATTGGTTGAAGAATCATTTTTTTTCGAGAAAAGCACCTGGAAAAGTTCTCCTACTTTTGGACGGTCATACATCTCATGTCTCTGATGTTGAACTACTAGAATTTGCTCATCAGAACTATATAATTTGATTGTCTCTTCCCCCATAAAGTCACTATGTACAGCCTCTAGATCGTTGTTTTTTTAAATCCCTCAAGGGGTTTTTTGTGAAGGCTGTAGTGTAGACTATTTTTGAAAGGCAACCCATTACGTCGAATAAGTAGATTGCAGTTTGGAAAACTATTGGGAGAAGGGGTAAGTCGGCATCTGTTCAAAATGCAACTTCTGCTTTTGAGTACACAGGAATTATGCCGTTCATTTCTCTAAGGATTCCTGACTAAGCCTTTTTGACCACTGATGAGGTCAATGATATTACCAATACTGTCCAAAGTCACAGTCAGCACATGTAGTGCAACACCAAAGAAAACCGGCACCATCTACAGACGCATCAAGTACTCAACGCCAACGTGATCCTATCCACTTGTTGGACTTTCAGGTATTCAACACCCACATCAGACTAGTCCTCTTGCAGGACCATCAGATAAGATACGAGACCAACCACATTTAAGTCCACAACCAGGAACATCTAGTATGAACAATATAACTGTACGCGCTAAAAGTCCCAAAGTTATCCCAGGAAAGGCGCTAGACGTTATTTCCTTGGTACCAATTATTACACCTTCGGTTCAAGCAGCGGAAAAAACTTTAAATTTTAGTAAAATTAAAAAACATAACTAAGTCTCAAAGGTTTGTTTCTCCATCAGAAGTTTAACCGATACCTCCTCAGATAGCGAAAATATTGAGGAATATGAAAATGAATGTGTAGGATGTAATGAAGATGATCGGAAACCTATTAGCAAAGATGACTGAATACAGTGTATGAAATGTGAATAAAAATGACTGGAAACAGTGTATAATATGTAAAAGATGACTGCATGAAGGCTGCACCAGTTTCCAAAAGTATTGTCGATGTCTGGAAAAAAATTACTGTAAAATAAATAATAGATTTGCCAATAACTCATCTTCCCTACCAATACTGGTCGATCTCACCTACATGTTGGAGGAGAGACGAATCATGACACATTTTTTTATATTTTCTTTGGATATTTTTTAGGTAATATATTTAGTTATCTTGTAATGTCTATTTGGTAGGTAATGATGTAATATCTCTCATTTAACTGATTTCCTAAAAGTGTTTCAAAAAAGACTTCTAAATTTTTTTTAAAAGGTGGTCCATCTCTTTCTCAATTGCCCTACAAGATGAATGTGTGTAAAAAAATAATAGGGAGAATAGAGGGAGCGAATAAGAGAACTGAAGAGAAGGAACTCGAAAAGAATATAAAAGAATGGTGAAAATATGTCAACAAAATCATGGGCTTTCTAGGCTTATTGGTTGAATCTATCTGTAATTAGCGTTATTTAGTGATTTATAACAAGCTTCATCAACAGTAACTCTGTATGTTTTGTGAACTGAGCCTATTAAGCAGAATATTCATAGAAAAAACCTCCTTACTCCATGCCGAAGGAGACTTCGATATTCTGCACTGTCAAAAGGCTGTGAAAACCTTAGAGTAATAAAAAACATAGAGAGGGCTATTCATTCATAAACACGTTTATTTTTGCGTCCAATAATTCTAAACGCCAGTAGTGAAATAATGAATGAATTATAAAAAGGGGGGATGGTCTTGTAGCTACATGGCCTTGGTAATTTCGGCTGTTTTTCTGACAAACTTGGCACCGACGAACCATGATAATCCGAAAACATTCAATTAGTTAACTTAAAAGTTTAGTTTGTCACTAAGAGTTTTGAAAAACACATCAAAACAAAAGAACTAAATGTTTACTCTCTAGTCGTAATGGCATTCGTATAAACAACCCACGTTTGACATTATTTACTACAATACTACGACAAATCGAAATGATCGTCGATCACAGTCTGACAATATTTGCATCTCTCTTTATATGGTAATTAAACAAGGACAAAACTACTAAATAGATTACTATTGACACATTAAACAGGTACACTGAAATTTTGAGCAATTTTGCCACTTTTAGTTACAACCATAAAGGTATCTAAGGATACAACAAATACCTGTTTAAAATTTATATAAGAATATGCGTTGATTAAATAAAATTCAAGTATTATTAATTAATTTTAAAAATAGCGACTCAAATACATAAATTAGTATGACTTTTTCTATATGCATAATTTTTTAACACTTTTTATATTAAACATCTAATTTCATTTTTCCTGCAACTAAAGAGAGGAAGTGTCCGCAAGTGAGCTTAGAATGTGACTTAATGTTTGGGGCAGGAAACAGTCAAAACAAACATATATATTTTATTTGTTAATCTGATGTGAAAACCGTGTTGACTTATCTTTGATATGAGTGTGTCTTGGTGGTGTCTTGAGTAGAAATTTTGACATTTGAAAATTCTGCGTATTTGATCAAATGTAATGATAAGAATTAAATTTTCTAGGAATAGTTATTACGCATAATTTTCAATATTTAATTTATTCAATTAATAATTTCATGGCCCACATATTACAGCTACTAATAATTATTTATAACAAAATTCAGAAGGAAATTCCTCTTATAAAAATTTTATTGACATATTTTTTTGGAATTGGCATTGTAAACGACTCTCTTAAAAACTGCAAGTAGAACCTTCTGGTAGTTTTTCCGTTTCATAACATAAAATAGCTCCATAACCATTTTAAAAATAATCTCGCCGACCAATTCCAATGCAATACAGATGTTACGTGACTTCAATGCATTATGATTATGTTCTGTTCCGTATAAGCGCCATTCAACAATTTCTCAGTTTCATTATTATCCCACTTCTAACTTTAAATTTTGCGTCAGACATATTTCCACAGAACCGTCTCAAGAAAATCACCAAACGTTTTGTATTAATTTTAGATAATTAAGGTAATATAATTGCTTAAGGTATATATTCTTTCACTTAGAAAAATGAAAATAATAAGCAATGAGTCATCTTAAATCATACAAAATTTCATGAAAACTAGTTCGTTTTTATATTTTGGTCTCAAGAAGGGTAGTTACTTTTGAATCCCCCTATCCTCTCCTTTGAGACGCTCTTGAATATAATGGTGGAGGTGCCGGGAGTTTACAATCAACTCCGGAAACAAGCGTCTGAGACGAGTGAAGTCAGCAATCACAGTCTTGCTTACAAAGGAGAGCATTTCCGGATTGTACGATCAAGGCTATTTATCAATTATTATAATATCGGGATCTAAAATTTCTTCCTTTTGAATATTCCGCTCTCATTTACTTTGCGTCATGATTGGAAAGCATGTTATTATGTTTGAAGTGGAAGAGATATTTGTTTGTTTAGAATTTCCTTTTAAAATTTGCACGAATTATATTAAGTGATACGTTTAGGTCTAGGTATACAAACAAACTTCTTGAGTTTTAAAATAAAATCTTTTTCTACTTCCGTTACTAAAGCCGCATTTAAAACATGGGTTTGATATGCGCAAAACGACTCTTTAAACACTATTACATCTCGTTTATCTTTTGTTTTTTAAACGTCATATCAAGTGTATCTTTTGTATGTTAAATTTCATGTTCCGTGATAATTTTATTGTTTTGTGTCATTTGGTTTGTCACTCAGCTGTCAGCCATTCTCCGCGATGTTATGAATATAATTCAAATATAATATAATTTTATCATTCCTGCGGAAAAAGAAAAAGTATAGTAAGACCTCGTGTTAAAAACGTCTTTAGTCACTCGTTTCACGAGGCACTCGTTCCGTTTCGCACCACTCGTGCCCTATAAAACTCGTGATTAAAGTAACCTTTTTGACACTTGCCACTTAATATATAATTTTTTTTCATTAATGCCTCATTTTACCTATTTAAAACACGCCTCAGCGTGTTTAAATCGAACTTTCAAACACGCGCGTTTTTTAAAGTCCCCATGGTAACAACAACAACTCAAGAAACGTAAGTACCAATGATAAGGGGCAGATCTAGGATTTAACAAAGGGGGGGAATAATTTTTTTTAAGTTTTTTAATTTGACAAATAAATGTATTATAATATAGTATATACATAAATACAACAACTTATATTAACGATAATTTAAGTAGACCAATTACAAGTTTCAATTCTTCTGGCCTTCATTTGACAAAAAGTATTAACTATATCATTTATATTAAGTTCTCTAGATCTATTAAGGTATGCCAAAGCTAGCCCATTGAGTCTCTCCTGTCCCATCGTTGATCTCAAATAGGATTTTACTAGTTTTAGCGATGAAAAACTTCTCTCGCCCGTAGCACTTGTTACAGGGATTGTGGTAAACATTTTTAGTAGTATCTCTATATTGGGAAAGCATTCTTTGGACATACGTTTTAAGGTTTCTGTTCATGATTGTGGTAGATCAACACTGACACTGTCACTCAACTTATATCTCCATATCGCTAATTCCGCCTGTAATTCCAGAATGGATCCTGGCATATCATTTTCATATATTCTTGCAGCCTCAACAATTTTGGCATCAGTATATAATATGATCCAGGAAAGGTATGAATATCACTCTTCTGTAATATTCTTCTTCGTTATTTGCCTTTATACAGCTCCTGTTTGTTTGATTGTTGCAAAGTCTAGGCATAGTAATAGTCGTACCAATTCTCTGAAGAGCGTGATGGGCCTCCAAGAAAATTGGTTTAAATTGGAGTTCTTCATTTTGCCTTATATTTTCTAGTTTGCTTGTAATATCGTTTATGTATGAAAAGGCAGTGGAAAGATCAATTTCAACACTCTGTAAATACTTGCTTAAATTTACAATGTACGACATTAAAAACGAGGCGACTTCTAAAGCTATAACAAAATCACTTCTTCTAATGGCGGCATTAAAAGCCATTGCCTTACTTGAAGTCTCTGTATCGTTGTCCTGTTCCAAACTAGCAGCATTGCAAATTACTTTATATAGTTCTTTAAAAGTTATGACGCTCAACCCAGCGCGTAGCACACAGAGGTTTTAACTTCTTTTTTTTAGTTTCGGTTATTTCTAAGTCATCAACGGCTTGTTGAAAAACTAAAACTCTTATTGCAGAGCAACTGAAAAAAGAACATACCCTACCCAAAATAACCATCATGTTCCTAATTTCAGAAACTTCACAACTTTTGGAAATAGCTAAGTTAAGGCAATGACTTAAACAGTGTAAATACATAGCCAAGGGCTGTTCTTGTCTTATTAAGGCTTGGACTCCATTGAACCTTCCAGCCATATTGCTGCCTCCATCATATCCCTGTCCACGAAGATTATCAATAGAAAGTCCAAGTTCCTTAATTTGATTTTTTATGGCCTCTTTGATGCATTGGCCAGTTGTAGAGTGCAGCTCAATGAAACCCAAAAAAAACTTCCTTTATATCATACGTACTATCCAAATACTTCACACAGAATGTCATTTGTTCTTTGGTACTTATATCGGTTGTTTCGTCGCAAATTATTCTAAAAAATTTTGATTGTTTTATAGCATTAACAATTTCAGTAGTTATAACCTTCCCAATGCAAAATATTATTTCATTTTGGATTGTTTTACTAATCATTGTACAGTTCTTTGGTGCTGTTAGTATATGATTTTTAAGGTTTAAATCTCCAGAATCTATACGAAAAGTTAATAAGTTCCTAAAAATGCCATCATTACTTTCTGAAAGATATGGTTTGAGCTATCTTTAATATCTATATTACCATCATCTCTATGCGCTCTAAGTGGTAATTTGTTATGGACACAAAATAGAATTGTCTTAATAATCGGCACTAACCGCTGTCGATTAGCTTCAATTATTTCTGCTTTTTGTTTATCTAATTGCACAGAAATACTGACAGACTTTTCAGACATTTGTATGTTTAAAAAATCATTTGCTTTTTTAACTGAAAATTTATGGTAGTTGGTGTTTTCATGCAGCGTAAGCATTTTCCGGGCTTTTTTAAACTTAGTTAACGGTTCCCTTACAAGCATTTTAAGAATCTAAAAAATAATAAGCTTATGTTACAATATAGTTTAGTTAGTTTCAGTTAGTTTTTTAAAACCTTATTTCATTAAAACAATAGGCTCATTTACCAATGTTTTTTATTGTAAATTCTGAAATAACATAATAAATTTAGTAAGTACGCAAAATATCAAATTTTTTTAATGATTTTTAACCACCTAAAAAAAATATTAAAGTTTATAAAATTAATTAAAACTATGACGTCAGACCATCTTTTTTCACCAGGTAATTCGTTGCCACAACGCATTACCTTTGCTTTGCGTCTGTCACCCTGACGGAAAAATATTAACACTTTTTGTGATAAATGTCAGAAAAAGGTAACGACAATGTTTTTCGAAGCAGGTAGCGCGCGTGTCCAAGATCGCAATTTGTATGTAAAAAAGATTGTATGACGTCACATTTTAAAATAGCCTTAGATTATTCTAGCTCTAAAATTTTTGGTAATTTTCGTCTAATTGGGATAATTCTTTTTTTAAAGTTTGGAATTAAAGGGAAACTACAATAATCGTATAAAAAGAGTTACTTTGGAAATATGACTATCTTACTTGGCTACCCATTCCTCCGCCATCTGGTGCAAATAGCACACAAAATTTACAAAACCCTCCAGTTTTACTTTCGCTATACGCAAGCCAGTTATACTGTTGTAGCCAATGAACACCGAATTTACGCATTTGCTGTTTCCCTTCTTGTTGCAATGGAAAAACATATTTTGAGTCAGGGATCCAAGTATTGCTTAGAAAATTTATTTTTTCATGGACACTTAAATATTGTCCGACTGCATTCCCAATATCATATACGAGTAGCTGGCTGCCATTCTTAAAAAAATGAACAAATTTAATTTCATAGATGTATTGTGAAGTTTTTTTTATTTTTATACGATATTTTTGACGTATTGTATTGACGTTACAATATTTAAAAGCAAATGTCTTTGACTTTTGGTTGACCTATACATTATTTAACAATTAAATCAGGTCATAGGTATTAAATTCAAAAAAGTATATTATTTATAATTTTATTTAAATTAAGTTAGAATTATATACCAAATTTGAACTTTACAAATATGACAGAAAAAATAGAACGAATTCAATAAAATACCTTTTTTGCCTATGTAATTACGATTTTAAACTCAAACGCAAAGACAAAATACCATTACCATTACCATCCTATAAAATGCTTAAATAAACCAAAATCAATATAAATTCCTTTTTATCGCTCTAAGAAACTTCTAACCCAAATCAACACTTAACAGTTTTCACATATTTGAAAATAACGGTAAAGTAAAACTAAAATACAAAATGTTAAAATATTTTTTTTAGATCTAACTGTACGTCACATCCTGTAATTCTTTGAACATACAAAAAAATATTGTTTATTTTTATCCCTTTTTCCTTTTTATCATTTATTACGAAATATGAAAAGGCATATTATAATTATATACTTACGCTTTGCTGTGAGGGCTCCTCAGGAAAACGGCTAGGTTGACTACTACTACTTGCCTCAAATTCTTGCGGGCCACTGCCAGTACTGCCACTACTTGTTGATGCTACTATAACGATGTTTTCTTCTATAACACTACTACCACAATGTCCCACCTCCACAATCGTATTATTTTCTGGCTTTTTTGTAAAAAAAGATGTTAATGTCGTTTGTGATCGCTTCATTTTACGCAGGTCCAAATGAGACAAAAAATAACTTGTATTCGCTATGAACGTCAAACACAATCTGAATAATAAAATAAATTTCTTCTTATCTTCCTGAAATATAGATTTATTATTTAAAGCCATTTCACAGAGAAAAAATGCATAAAAACACGTTTTTATTTCCATGTTCTGCAAACCAAAGACGCGGCCTGCGATTGTCTCTATCTTCAATCGGGAAGCGACGCGTTTGAGCATTTTGCCGACTACCTACATTCAGACGCACTCGGCGCGGCTGGTTTTGTGGACGTAAAATAAATAAAATGAAATGATTATTTTAATAAAATGATATTTATTTTATTATGTATATTCTTAAATAAAGCTTTTGGTAAACATAATATATAATTACTGTATTTATTATTTATTATTAGTATTTATAGCGATGTTTGACTTTTTATGACATAACAAGTCTTCTTGAAGGGGGGGGGGGGCTTGAGCCCCCAAAGACCCCCCCCGTGAATCCGCCCTTGCCAATGACAACTTGGCTGGGCATCGAGGACGGGCTTCCATTTTTTTGTAGTAATAATATAATAATAATATTTTCTGATTTCAAAGTGCACCAATAAAAAAAAATAGCGTAAAGTATTCGTGGTCTTTCAAACACTTGCTCTATTTCGAGCACGCGCGTATTTGAGAGACCTCTTTATCCACTTATACTTTAATATACTAATATTCCGACGTATCTTAATGATATACTTATGGATTTCATTTTTAGTGTCAAAATATCATACTTCATTAGACTGGGTACTATAATCATATCATTAAAGTATTGAGTACTATAATGAAAAAAATATCTAGGTATACTAAGCAAAAATTTAAAAAATCTATTGAAAACTACAAAATTCAACAATCAGAATTAAATACATCAATGCAATTTTTCAAGTTAATGTTATACATGGGCGTCGAAATTGTACCATTTGTTATTCTAGTTTTCTATTTGTACATTTTCGGTTTTTTGTGCTCCACTTATACCTATTATCGTTGACATAGCAAATATTTTTCGTTTTCCGCTTCGTGAAAAAAATTTGCAATATTTTCTTTACAAAATTCTGGACTTCTTGGGTTTGTAGGAATAGAAGTTTTTTTATTAAAAAAGCATTCAGGTGATTAATAGTTATTTAACGAACAAGTGTATTAATAAGGCTAGATGACAGCGTTACAGATGAAATACCAATAAAAAGCGGAGTAAGACAGGGATGTGTTTTATCACCCCTATTGTTTAACCTTTATTCGGAAAACATATTTCGTGAGACTTTATATGGCAGGACAGAGGGAGTAAAAATAGGTCGCGAAATTATAAACAACGTAAGGTACGCAGATGATACTGCCATCATTGCAGAAAACATGGAAGACTTGCAAATCCTGCTGGATAGAGTGCATGAGGCTGGTCGAAGATGGGGTATTAATATAAACATCAAGAAAACGAAATGGATGACTGCAGGTAGAATAAACATAGAACCAATTCCGATTACAATCAACGGACACAACATTGAACTGGTATCCCATTTCAAATATTTGGGTAGTTGGCTGAACAATGACATAACGTGCGACGAAGAGGTAAGAGCGAGGATTGAAATGGCACGTAGGGCATTCAGCAAATGGAAACCAATTCTCACGAATAGAAATCTCACAGTTCAGACGCGGTTAAGAACACTCCGCTGTTACGTATGGAGCATTTTTTTGTACGGATGTGTGACATGGACGCTTAAAGTTGACATCATGAATAAAATAGAAGCGTTTGAGATGTGGTGCTATCGGGGAATCCTTAAGATCCCGTGGACTGCACATACCAGTAATGAAGAGGTACTCAGACAGCTGTATAAGGATCGAGAACTCCTGAACACCATAAAAATAAGAAAGGTCAGTTATTTCGGTCATATAATGCGAGGAAACAAATATCACATCACTCGGCTGATCATTCAGGGAAAGGTTGAGGGCAGAAGATGGATAGGTCGCAAAAAGCTGTCGTGGCTACGAAATATTCGAATCTGGACCCGACTGGGGGTAGAACAACAATTCCAAGTAGCGACAGATAGAGAACAGTTCAACCAAATTGTCATGGAGATAGCCCACGCTTGAAGACAGGCACGGCACCGAAAGAAGAAGAAGTATTGATAAAGGCGATTAACAATCGAGCTCATTTAACGAGCGAGCTCGTTATTGTTCGAGATTGTTAATCGCCATTTCAACTCACGAGTTCGTTACAAAACTTTTCCGTCGACCCTACTTTTGATTTTAACATATACATAGAATTTTGAGAAATTAAGCAATAAAATAAATAATGACATACAATGACAGATAGTAGTAACACAGCTACTTAATTTCGATTGTTTTAATAGGTGAGCCTAGTGCACCACATAAATGTATAAGAGCACAAGGGCGTAGCCAGGATTTATAACAGGGGGGAGGGGCAAACCATGGTCCATTGTGATCCAAAATGTAAAATTTTAGGTTAAAAAGAAAAGGCAAATGAAAACAAAACTTTGAGATTTTATTTATACTTAAATTAAACTAATAACATTTTTCTTGGGTTTAAACTAAATTTATCCAAAACTTTCTTCACTATGCAGTCCTGATTTTCCTTCAAAAATTTTCGATGCACACTCATCAAACACAACCCAGTGAGTCTGTCATTACCCATTGTACTCCTGAGCCAAGTTTTTACCCTTCGTAGGGTACTGAACGATCTTTCCACGGTACCAGTAGTGGATGGGAAAGCACTTAATATTAGCAGTGCGTACCTTGTTGCAAGGAAAAAAAACATTAGCTTCCTCCAAAAGTGCAGCCACTTCAATGTCCTTTAATTTGTCTTTTGCTAAATTCTTTTTCCTCCACATATTGTACCACAAATCTAGTTCTGCAGAAACATCACACAACTTATTAAATTCCATGAAGGATTCTGCATTATTTTTGAAATCTTTTGAAGCCATTTTGAGCATGCTTGAAGGATGAAGACAAGTTAAAGCAAAAGCAGGTGTATTTTCGTTGGAGAATATAGCATCCAAAGACGAAGTTAAAGAATCAAGATAGGGGATGATTATTGACCGCTTCCAGTATTTAACTGCAGACTCAGATGGTGGATTACTTCTGTGTACTTGCTTTTGAGTGACTCGTGGTACTGAGAACTCAACCCCTACTTTCTCAGCGATATCAAGTGATTTTTTAAATAAATCATAAGAAACATTTTCGACATCTTGTCGATATTCTTGATTACATCTAGAATATCATCAATATGTTTCTTCACCATAACCAAATCCATACTTTTACCTTGAAACCGTTTACAACGGGTTCCAAAACTGCAGAGTATCATGCAATTATGTTTAAGTCTAAGATGAATATTGGTTTGGAAGGCAGATTTTCTTGTTGCATAGTTTTCCTCGACAGATGGATGTTCTAGTGCTTTAACAATGTCAATTCTGAAAAAGCTTTTAGGCTCTTATATTTTTCCGACCATCTGGTCTACCAGAGCCTTGGAAGATTTGGAACCGATTTCCTACGGGCTGGCGATTCACGATAGAATGTTATTGTGTCTTTAACCGTTGCAATTGCGCTTCTTATTTCTGGTAGCTTGCTAGTATCATTGACCATAAGATTTAGTCTGTAGCTGCAGCAATGGAAAAATAAAGATTTAATGTACTTTTCTTTAAAAATGGCCTGTACACCACCTTCTTTGCCAACCATCGTGATCACTCGTCAAATCCGAATCCCACACAATTATCGGCGGAAAAATTATTATCTTCTATAAAACTTTTAATTGCGCTAGCGATTGTAGAAGCATCTTGACATTTCAACTCAATGTACCCTACAAATTCCTCCCTGATTACGTTATGGCTTTCATCATGGAACCTTAATCCAATTGAAAGCTGCTCTTTTCCAGCGATGTCTGCTGTTTCATCAGCCATTACAGCATAAGCTTTTGCCAGTTTTCAGTCTTCGATTATTTTTTCTTTGATAACTTCACCGCATAATTGTATGATCTCATTATGAATTGTTTTTTAACATTTATCCAAGTGCCTCTTTAGCTTCTCATCACCAGAATCAATCCTCGAATTTAAAAGGTCAAAGTGGTAATAACTGCCAACGTGCTTTCTACAATCTTCATGTACATCCTCAAACTTCATGTAAGGCCTTACCAGAAATGACCCCAAAACTCTAACTGTAGCAATTCAATAAAATTTTTATTATAATTTATAACTATTTCATATTTTACCTTGAGTGTAATTTTTATTTTAATGATTTGTATTGTACTATTGTTGACTTACCTATTAAATTAAACTTTTCTTCGGCTGCTATATATATATATATATATATATATATATATATATATATATATATATATATATATATATATGTATATAAAGATGTACGAATAGTGCGTGACATATGAACAATAACAAAGAACAGATTAGTGGGTATTGCACGCAAATAGAAGAAGGGGCTACTAAAAAGAGTGGTAACCGCAGACATGCATGTTTCTGGCTCATTAGCCTTCATCGGTACGGCATAACCAAGAAAAGGTGTACAACTTGGGAGCAAGGATGTTAATTGAAACCTGAGAAAACACAAACTACGGATTTCAACAAGATAACCAAACGCACATTTGGGCCTTCAAATGGAAGATCCCGAGTTTTCAGGACAACAACCAACAGAGACACGGAAGCGTCTATAGCTCTCCCGTCTGAACCTTCCGACCCTGGAAATATATGTATATATATATATATATATATATATATATATATATATATATATATATAAAGATGTACGAATAGTGCGTGACATATGAACAATAACAAAGAACAGATTAGTGGTTATGCCGTACCGATGAAGGCTAATGAGCCAGAAACATGCATGTTATATTCACAAATTCACGTTAAACTTTTTAAAAACAATTTTTATTGAGTTACACAGTTTTATGTTATATAAAAAGGAAGTAATAGGTTGAAATTATAATTGTAACTAACTATTTTACATAAAGTCAAAGAATTTATAGAATTTGTTAAATCAACGTCAGCGTTTATTTTCATGGAGAATTCGATGTAGCGTCGCTCCCATGAAAGTGCAGAAATCATTATTTTCCTGTAACATAATATTTGTGTTACTTAATGTGTTTATTTTATAAAAACGCAACGTAGCATCGTTCTCATGAAAATACGGAAATCGTAATCTGATGTTTGACATTGCGTAATATTACTTAAACATAAGCGTTTTTTCGTATATAACAACTCCCCCCTTAATTAAAATTGTTGTTTAATAAACAACAATTTTTGAGAATAAAAACCAAAATACATAAAATAGACAATACAATATATACAGAGATTTCAAGATTAAAAGGAAAATACGCAAAATACAAAAAATAAAAATATAAAGGTATACATTAAACCATGAAATTGTCAATTTTCGATTTCCACTTCCTCAGAGGCTTCGGTGTCAAGTTTGGGTCTTCTTTTTGGCAGAATGTTATGGATTTTGATAAAAACATCATTTGGTTGGTCCGGGACAGGCTTTCCTGGCGATTTGTTGAATTTAATATTTCTACACTTATGACAGGTGTAGAGGACGATCAAAGCAACGATGAGTGAGATCGTAGTAAATGTGAACCACGAAATATTTTTCTCAACAAACGGTTTGTTTATGAGTTCATCCAAACTTTTTGAGTATTGGTCCAGTTTGTGTTTTGTCACTTGCAGATCATTCAAGTTAATGTTATTAAGATCTAGTGGTTCTATTTTGGGTACTTCTACTTTGTTTGGAATGTCTAGACAACAGTTGTAATCAACCATTACGGGATGAAGTACATGAGGAATGTTTATAGTTTTTCTGGTACTAGCTTGTATTTTAGTAATGCCAACAAAAGCGGAACATCCTGAGTATAGTTGTAAAATAGAATTTTCATTTACGGTTAATGTTTTCGTTTTTGTGTCTGGAAGACTTATGGTCACGTGTACCGGTTCGGCAATCGACACTAGCCACACGTTTTCTTCGAGTTTTTGCACATTATAACCTTGTCCGTTGACTACCGCACTTTTACAATTCGCAGGAAATGTTTTATATTGTCTTAACAAACGGGCTTCACATATCGCGTTATCGTCTATAGGGTACGCGTAAACATCGCGACACAACTTTTGATGCGTAGATAACTGTTTACACTTTTGTAAATCGTGGATTGGAATGTAGGATAAAGAATCATCATCTCGCGCTAAATATTTTTGTGAAAATGATAAAATGTGGTGAAATCCAGTTCTATTATCATAAATTGGTATTGGGTATAGGTGGAATAAAGTAAATACTTGTGGTTCAATCAAAGGTATTTTAAGAACGAAAACAAGATCTGAATTTGTTTGATATGCTTCGAGATCGATTATTTCCAAATACTGTGAAATTTCAGAATATTTTATTGGTAGCGGTAAACCTTTTCTTACTGTATTTTCTGATATTTTCTTAAGAGCAGTGATCAAATTTTCTGGTTCAATAATAGAAGTATGAATTATTTGAAGCTGTGCAAAAGTGATAGAGTTTAGAATATCATTAATAGTATTTTCAAGATACGAATAACTCTCCATTAGTTGTTCGCAAATTTCAAAGAAATTTAATTTGGCTTCGATAAGCGCAATTTCGTTTGTTGATTGTCGAATGGTGGTTTCAATTTTTTCTATATCTGAATTAAATATTTTCTCATTTAATTTTAATTGTCCTATGGTACTGTTGAGATTTGTTATGACTGAGCTTGTGATTGACATTTGATTTTTTAATAAGTTTTCTATCTGGTTTTGATCAGTTTTTAATTTATTAATGCAGTCCATATAATATTCACCGTCAGACGCATCGAGATTTCCGGTTATTGATTTAAATATGGTGCCAATACCATTAATTAACCCTCGTTTTTGTCTTTTAACATCGAAAGATATTTCACTAAATTTATCGCCAATAGATTTTGTAATTTGTTGCAATAATGCCAAATGTGATTTTACTTCGGATCGGAAGGACTTCATACTGGAGTAGTTTGAAGTAAAGGTATTTTGAATTGTGTCAAGAATTCTATTATTTCTTTCAAAAGTTTGTTTAAAAGCTGATATATTTTTATGCACTAATAAAGTCCATTCGTCGTTCGAAACCATTATTTTGGTTTCGTCGTGGTAGTAGATTCCAACTGTATTGTTTATGGGTTCGATTTTATATTGACATGTTGCTGTTCCGATCAGCAGCAGAAACCTGAAAATAAGTTAATTTTCAACATAGGGTTTCATAAGATCAAAATTTATTTTTGATTTGTTATTTGTTTCTAAATTTAATACTGTTGCGGAATTTCTGTGAATCTCTAGTATTTCAAAAGGGCCATTAAACTTATTTTCTAACTTGTTTTTTATTTGAGATTCTTTTACGTAAACTTTGTCACCTACTTCATAATTTGGTTTGTTTTCGGAGACATGTTTGTCAAATCGATCTTTAGCTTTTTCTTTTTGCTTTATGGTTTTTTCTCTAGCTATTTTATAATAATAGGATATGCGGTTATTTAGATCTCTAATATATTTAGTAATTAATTCTTGTTCATTGTATAATTTTTCGGGAGGTCTACTGGACGTGTGTCCAAATACAAGTTCGTATGGTGTGAATCCGTGTGTTTTGTTTATAGAGTTATTATAAGCGATAATAGCAAATGGTAAAATACTGAAGGGGTGTTCATTGGGGTGGTCTGCTAAATGTAATCGAATCATTTCTAACAGAGTAGCATGTAATCTTTCTAGAGATCCGTTACTTTGCGGATGACCGACACTTGAATATGTTAACTTAATATCGAACATATTACAAAGGTCTTTCATTAACGCATTATTGAATTCGCGACCGGCATCGCAATGAATGTGAAGTGGTGCACCAAAATGCTGAAAATAAGCTAATAATGAAGTGACAACGGATTTGGCACTTTTATCTTCAAGCGGATATGCTTGAGAAAATTTTGTTAGTTCGTCTCTTATTGTAAGAGCGTAATTCTTTTGAGGTACCTCTAAAATATCAATATTAATACGTTCAAAAGGTGTTTTAGGCGTTTCAGTTATAACGAGGGGACTGTCTAAATTTTTGCGACATATTTTTGTCTCTTGGCATGCCCGGCATGACTTAATATAATTTTCGACATCTCGATTGAGGCCGGCCCAATTATATTTTTGTCGTATTCGCCTAATAGTTTCATTAATTCCGCGGTGAAGGTGGCTTTTGCCATTATGGAATTGATCTAAGATGATAGGTATTTGATTTTGTTCTGGCTTTTTAGTAATATTTTGACAAATAGTGAATTTTACGTCAACTTCCGAAAGTAGAAATGATAGTGTTTCTAGTATTGGTAGGTCAGGATTATTTTCGATAAAATATTTTTCTGAAGGTTTAAATAAATCTCGATTTCTGTAAATTGCAGCAAATAAGTATTCACTAATACTGTCTGGATCCCATGGTATAGCAATAATAAGGTATTTTCTATTTTTGACAGTTTTACTGCTAAGTACATTAATTTTTGCATAAGAAAAGTCGGGGTTTTCCTCAAATATATCGTCAATTATTTTTTCATGAAAATCTTGTAAATTGTTTTGTTGAAAGAAGGTTGAAATGTTTTTATTTTGTTTGTCTAGTAGATGATTATTGGAATATTCTATTTTAGAATAGTCAATCAGTGATTTTGTTTTATAAAGTTCCTCAAAAGACAAAAATTCTTCTGCAGCGGCATCCCAGTCAATTTCAGGTTTGTTTTCAGTTTGTTGGGATGGCCCTGCATCTTCAAGAGCGGGATAAATTGGGTAAGGTAAATATTTAAGGTTTCCTAATTTTGAGCGAAATGAATCAAAGTCATTTATGTGGTTAATTTTTATTCGAGAAAGGGCATCAGCATTTTTATTGGATTTGCCAGATTTGAATTCAATTTGATAGTCGTATTCCTCTAATTTGAGGCGCCATCGTGCTAGACGACTACCGGGGTCTTTTATAGAGAATAACCAAGTAAGTGGACGGTGGTCAGTTATAAGGGTAAATTTTCGGCCATATAAATAGGGTCTAAAGTGTTTAACTGCCCACACAATTGCCAAAAGTTCTCTCTCTATCGTAGAGTATTTGGTTTCTGCTTTGCACAATGTCCTAGACGCATAGGCTATCGGTAAATCCTTACCTATTGGGCCTTGTGACAAAACCGCACCGATTGCGAATGCGCTAGCATCGGTAGTTAAAAGAAATCGTTCTTCAAAGTTTGGGTGTATCAATATCGGAATAGAAGTAAGAGCATTTTTTAATTCTTGGAATGACTTTTGACATTCGGAGTCAAAATTAAATGGGACATCTTTTTGTAAAAGTTTTGTCATTGGTTTGGAAATTTTAGCGAAGTTCGGTATAAATCTTCTGTAGTAACCAGCGAGTCCCAAAAAGGATTTTATTTCCTTTTGGTTCGTAGGTTGAGGAAATTTTTGGACGCATTCAATTTTTGCCGGAAATGGCTTAACGCCATCTTCCGTGATTAAATGTCCAAGGTAGGCGACTTCTTTTCTCAAGAATTCGCACTTGTCTGGCTGAAGTTTTAAGTTAGCTTTTTGAAGTCTCTTGAATACTTCTGTTAAGCGGGTAATATGTTCTTGAATTGTCGGTGAATAGACGATGATGTCGTCCATATAGACAAGACATCGCTCGTTTTGAATTCCAGCAAGGACATTGTCCATGACCCTCTGGAATGTTGAAGGTGCATTTTTTAGACCGTACGGCATTCTGAGGAATTCGAAATGTCCGTTTTCAACTGTGAAGGCGGTCTTTGGTATATCTTCAGGCATTATTTCAATTTGATGAAAGCCTGATGCAAGATCTAGTGTCGTGAAATATTGACACTTACCAAGCTGGTCCAATAAATCTCCAATGTTTGGTAACGGGTATTTGTCGTCTACAGTAACCTCATTCAGTTTTCTGTAGTCTACGACAACACGCCATTTTTGTTTACCTGATGCGTCGAGCTTCTTGGGCACAACCACACGGGCGACGACCATGGAGAATTGCTGGGTTGTATAATGTTTTGTGAAAGCATTTTATTGATCTGATCTTTCACCTCTTGTTTATGAATTTGGGGATAGCGATATGATTTTACATAAGTGGGCTTAGAATTTTGCGTATCTATGGAATGTTTTATTTGGTTGGTGAAAGTAAGTATGTCTCCTTCTAAATAAAAAATGTCAGAAAAATCATGACAAAGTTGGGAAATTAAGTCTCGTTCTTCTTCATTAAGATGATCAAGTCTTAGTTGATTTTTTAATTCCGATGTTCTATCGGTGCACATTTCTTGAGTAGTTAGTTGAATATTATTTACAGTATTTATTTCATATGGTTCTAAGTTAAGTTTTGAAAATGTTACAGTTTTAGGTATACAATTAACATTTAATACTGAAACAAAAAATTCTCCTTTTTCATTTATTTTAACTAATGCGTTTGGTAGTTTAACTTTCTCTACTTCTTGACCTACCAGTATAGCATCAGTATTAACTAAATCGCATTTTAGTTTAAATATTTGTTCAGTCCTAGGTTCAATGGAAATTGTATTTTTGTAAATTTGTGGAAATTGGTTTTCGATTGAAATATTGGTAGTTTCATTATCTGTTACTTTAAATAATGGTACAATTTTGAAATCAGTAATAAGTTGTTTATTTTTTAGATCAACTATACAATTATAATGTTCTAAAAAATCCATGCCTAATAATCCATCAAAATCAATATCTAAATTACAAATGAATACTCTGTGTGGATCGTTAGGTTTAAATGGAATAAGGGTTGATTCGTTAACTCTTATTTTTTGGTTCGTTATACCTTGAATAATTACATTTTCAGGGGATCGATTTCTATAATTTTCGCAAGTTTTGGGTTTGAAAATTGATAATCCAGCACCTGTATCAATTAGAATTTTATAAGTGTTTGTTCTGTATTTAATATAGTATAAGTTTTTAGAATTTACCGGTAAGGTATTTTTTACATGAACATCTGTTCGGGGCAGTCCGATTCTGGACTGTTCAAACTCATGGTTTGAATTTGTGTACTGAGGTCTGGGATCGACAAATTTGAAGTTTGGTCGTTTAGCGGATCTGGGGGTTTCGTTTGTAAAGGGCCTTGTCGAAAATCCTGATAATAATCATGATTTGGATTTAGGAGGTTATCAGAATCAAAATTATAAACATTTTCATTATTATAATTAAAATTGTCTTGTTCGATATGGCTATAATCGAAAGTTTCGTCTTCATTCGTATTGCAAACTGGTATACCATTATCAGAGTTAGGATCACTATCAGCAGTATAATAGTTTTCCTCTATTTCACTATTAACAGTATAATAGTCAGGAGCACTGAGGTTAATTTCTTGGTAATATTCTTGATAATCAAGTGAATTATCGGAGTATTGTTCTTGATTTTCGTAATAATTTTGACTATCATCTGTATAATAGTCATAACTGTTATGAGAGTGTTTGTTAAAATCACGATTTCGATTGAAATGAAAAGTTCTTTGTTGATTAAAATTTGTGTTGGGTCGATTTCCCGGTGGTCCTTGAGGTCTAAAACTTGGATTTGGTCTAATTACAGATGGGCGATTTTGATTTTGTTGGTTATTTTGAAATTGTGGCCTTTGTTGAAAATTTTGGCCTGTTTGGTTATGTGAATTAGGAGTTTGATTTGGTCTAAAGGAACCCTGAGCTAAATTTTGAGATTGTCTTTGACGTGTGAGACACTCATTTATAGTATGCCCTATTCTGTGACAAAAATTACATTGTTTTGGTGAATTTTGGCTAAATCTACGAGTAGGTATATTATTTGTATTACGATTAGTCTGAGGTTTGTGGTTTTCATAGTAAGTTAATTGAAGTTCTCTTCTGATTCGTGAAATAGCTGATAAAACACTTATTGGATTACTAGCTCTAACAATTTGGTCGATTTTTGGATCTAGACCGGTTAATAAAGTATTTAAAGTTAATGATTCTATAAGACGTGTTTGTGCTACTTTTTGATCTATTGTTAAATGCTGTTGTTTACTTATAGCTGAATACATTTTTGCTTCCAGAGTTTGTAATCTCGAAACAAAAATTAAAGGCGATTCGTTTGGTAGTTGTTTCATTCTTTGAAGGTCTTGAATCAACGAATTTAAGTCGCGAGAATCTCCAAAGTGAGTATTTAATAATGTTTTAATTTCTTCCCAATTTGAAGGGTCGCGTGAATTAACTAATTCAGCGGCTCTTCCCTTAAGTTTGTTTTTAATATGAAGAGTTAAAAGTACTTTTTGGTCGTTGCCGGCCATTCTGTAAGCTGTTTTACAAGCATTTATAAAAGTATTTAAGAAAATTTGATTACCGTCATATTCCGGAATTATTGAAAATATTTCGGATAATGTGTAAGGTTCTAGATTTGACGCTTGATCGGTTTGAGCAACTGGAGTATTAGCATTGGCATTAGCGTTTGTTGCACTACGTGTTTCAGGCATTTTGCTTTATATTAAAATGATTGTATTCAAAATAAAAGTAAATTATGACAATAGAACTTGGTAAAAATAAAAAATAAATTGCAAAATATTAAATAAAAATAAAACGAGATGATTCTTACGTAAATATTTTCATTCCTTCCTTGGCAGCTGAAATCCTTATCCGTGAGCTTTGCTACACCTGGTTAGCAGTTTGCGTGTTCCTGGTGCCGGAGAGACCGTCTGCTTCTTGAAGATCTGGAGCTGGTACTTGAAAATTCCTTAAAGGTTTAGGAACCACCACACTTAGTTAGGCAATCCTTGTTCTAAATGTGTTTAGGAATCCTACTGACTGCGCCACTGTTATATTCACAAATTCACGTTAAACTTTTTAAAAACAATTTTTATTGAGTTACACAGTGTTATGTTATATAAAAAGGAAGTAATAGGTTGAAATTATAATTGTAACTAACTATTTTACATAAAGTCAAAGAATTTATAGAATTTGTTAAATCAACGTCAGCGTTTATTTTCATGGAGAATTCGATGTAGCGTCGCTCCCATGAAAGTGCAGAAATCATTATTTTTCTGTAACATAATATTTGTGTTACTTAATGTGTTTATTTTATAAAAACGCAACGTAGCATCGTTCTCATGAAAATACGGAAATCGTAATCTGATGTTTGACATTGCGTAATATTACTTAAACATAAGCGTTTTTTCGTATATAACATGCATGTCTGCGGTTACCACTCTTTTCAGTAGCCCCTTCTTCTATTTGCGTGCAATACCCACTAATCTGTTCTTTGTTATATAATATATATATATATATATATATATATATATATACATATAACCAGATATCATAGATAATAAGAGAATTAGTATTATAAAAATATGTTGCTAGTATTAAAATATATGAAAATAATATAATTTAAGAAAACAGGTAAAAAGGAAACACTTTTCTTAATTTAAACAACATACCAAATAAAGATATATTAAATAATAGCCTATAACAATATAATAAATAAGGAATTACCTCAATAATAACACAAAATATAGAGATTGCCTAACCAATGTAATGATGTAAATAAAGTTGCCTAAGACGAAGAATAATTTCCATACCATAACCAGCTGTTCACCTAAAAAGATATAATTATATAGTCAAGTCAAGAGAATTTTAGATATAAGTAGTTACATTAGAATACAAATATTATTATAGATAATTCATTATAATCACTAATTTAAGAATAAAAAACAAATACAAATATTGAATAGAATAGAATTCAATAGATTTTCATAGATAAACAAATAATGACTTATAGATAAATGATATATGGTAAATAAAATGAACGTTGAATCAATAAATAGTAATTTGTTAAAGTTTATTATAAATAATATAATGCAAAGAGTTTAGACAAATAACATAAGAGAATTTATATTTATAATTAATATGAGTGTAACAAGGATATACTATCAATAACAATATTGAATGTTGTACCATGTAAATGTATCTATGTATAACCAATTTTAATTTATTTGTATGATGAAAAAACTCATAGGAACTCTATAAATGAACTAATAATGTAAAAGAGTGTATGTATGAAATTTTTAATAAGTGAAAGAAGTTTCAATTAATCTGATTGCAAAAGACAATATTTTATTGGTTATAAAATATGACAGAACAAATTGTGAATCAACAAATAAACTTTGAAATAGTGACCTGAAAAAGAACAAAAGACGGTTTGTTGAAAAAAGTAGAGAATCGAGGGGACGCTTAAAGAATAAGGGAAGCTGGTGTCAAGAAGCGAGGAGTGTGTGTGATGGTGTTCCTGAAATTTCAAGAAATTCCCGGTTTAACACATTTAAACCTATAAAGTACTATTAAATACAATCTTAGTAATACTCACAGTCAATTGTATCAAGTTTTTCGGCAAGAATCTACGAAATTTTCATCAAATTTGGTTTTTTGGAGCTTCAGCGGAGTGTTCCTGGGATCCAGAGACTTTCATCCCAATTCAAGAGCAACAGGTCAGTGTTTTTAAATCATTATTGGCCAATAATCAGAGTAAAAACTCAAATTACTCAAATAAGTACTTAATTTCATAAATTGATAAACTTTTGCAAATATGATCGATCTGAAAAAGAAAGAAACAGACTTTATATAGTGAATTCATTGCATAAATCGTTAAAATTAATAAAAGGCCGAATTTTAAATAAATTAAAATATGTACTTACGCCATTTTGTAATTGCATAAATCTGGTGATTGAAATTTCATAATGTAATAACTATGCCCATCTGTATATAATTCCTATATTTCTATCTATGTATATAACTATATTCTTCCCACAGCAATTTGTATCATATATATGTATGATTTATATATATAAATTCTTTTATGTTTTGAACCATTTACTTGTTTGCATCTTCAACAAACCATATTTGTATAATATGAATAGATGCTTCGTATGTATAAGAATTGTTCTTTTTATGCTAAAGCGCATGACTAGTTTTTTCACGCATGCGCATTGATGAAATGATTAAAATAAATAAGTAGATACAATACAACTAGTGGCGTCTCATATTATTTTTATCAAATATATAAAATATTAAATTAAATTGATTTCAAAATAATGTGTTTTCTTTTTATTTAAAAAATTACAACAATATAAAAGCCAGGACTCAAAGAGAAAAAGGGTTTCATGCTCCCGAAATAATTAATATATAATTAAAATAACAAAATTAATAATAACTAACTGAGCTAGCCAAACTAAACAAAAAAAATCTAAATAATAAACATCTACATTTAAATTTCACAATAAAAGTAAGTAAGTACTTATTATCATATTTATAATAATATATATATATATATATATATATATATATATATATATATATATATATATATATATATATAAAATAAAAGTATTTTATTTTTCTTCAACCTTCTTAAATAATTTATTTTTTCAATTTCTTGGGTGTCAGGTTGTGTAATTAATTAAATCATTTTATTGTTACTGGCGTTTCGTTCCTGGGTTAGGAACTTTCTCAAAGTTTACTATTGACTGAATCCAGTTTCATCGTTTACAGTTTAAAATTAAAAAAACACATATACAATAGGTAAAAAACATTCATAAAACAGACATTTAAAACAAGTACCATCGATACAAATTCTACGACATTATACAGGGGGAGTACGGAAAGACTTCAGATATATTATTTTATTAAATTATGATGAATCTGACTTAAGTTTTTTACATCTTGCTTATCGTTGACTGTATTTTCTTCCTTTTTAATGTGCACTATTCTAACCTAACCATTCTAACCATTAGCTATTTATTATTTTATGGATGGTAAATAAAATACAAATGATGTTGTCATATGATTAATAAAAAAAATATTACCCTTATATTTAATAATTATTCAAATTGAAATACGGTAACGCCACTGGTATAAAATTCATGCGTCCTAAATACATACCAGCCGGAAATCTTGCCAGCGTCTGCGCATATTAGCATAAATATGATACACTCCTCAGCTGACTTAATAGTTTACATGAAATGTATCAGTTGTGTTGGTTGATATATGGACGCTATACATAAAAGTTATAAATATATACAAATTGAAAGTATGGGATAAGATTCTATAGTATCACAATTACGTATGTGGATTCAATAATAGGTGATGAAAATGGATATTAGTATGATCATATACATGTGTTTGTACAAATTATGGAAGATGATATGTTCTTATCTGCCAATACAACAAGAATAACAACAAAATGATAATTATCCAGGTAAGTAAAAGCTCTTTAATATACATAGAATTCTTATGAATTTTTGCTACCACCTTTTTATATTCAGTTTTAAAATTTATAGGCCTTACTTAAAGTTTTCTTTTACGAATTATTTAAATGATAAAATTAACTGTCTCGACCATTACTTTGTGGAATCTACTCATATTAGTGTTTTAAATGAAACTTACTGTTTCTAGTTAACTCCACAGTATATTGAAAAATCCTAAAAAATTGACAATTGTTTCGATATTATCTGACAATGATGTTTAGATCATTTTTTTAGAATTTCTAACATTTTTCGATATACTGTGGAGTTAACTAGAAGCAGTAAGTTTCATTTAAAACACTAATTTAAATGATAATCTTAACTAAAAGCTTTACTTTGGGACCCAAAGTAAAGAAATCACTGACCTTTTTGTTCTGTTCTCAATATGTCCGCACTAACGCCAATCTTCTGGAACTCCTAACACTTTTCTATATCTCTTTTTTGCAAAAAATATTTATTTTTTGGGGTGGAAAACTCGTACACACTAATTTAACACATCTTTTTATTGATTTATGGAACAGATTTTGTTTAAATGATAAATTTAACTATAATTTTGACTTCACTTCTTCGAACTCCAGCAACAAGCTGCTCCTTTTTCCAATCCTCACGCCCGATTTCTTTTTGTTTTTTAATAAAACCTTTTTCAAACAGGAAGTTCAAAGCCAACTTACTCTTAATCTTTTGACAATAGTTGGTTGTTTATACATAAATTATTCAGAATTAACAAATAGTTCTTCATATTGTCTTGGAGGATACTTTTTACAATTAACTTATTTTCTTCCGAACCCAACATTCCCTAATTCGTCCTTTTATACTGCGATGATCCCTTATTTAATTAATATGAACCATAATTATTAATATTAATAATGGGCCGGTTTGTTCAGTACTAAAAGGAAGAAAATAATTGAATGCAAACAGGAATGTTCAACTGATAGCGCTAAAATTCTAATATTGTATTAAGACTTTTATGATCAACGTGTACGTGAAATATTTTACAAATAAAATAATATTTACTGGGTGTTCGGGTTTCTACGTTACTGAGTATATTCTTTTCTCTTTGAAAAAATAATGCAGATTTATTTATCAATTTCAATCAGTAGAAGGTGAAAAGTAGGTTGGATCGAGGAGTTACAGCTGCAAGGCGTTTGTTTTTCGATGTTGTTTACTATGTAGAAACTTCCTTATTAGCGAAAGTAATCTGCAACTTTTTTGTATGACTACTACCAATGCATCAAATTAACATGATAACTACAAGCAAATATGCGATTTGAATCCAATTTTCACAGTTTTATTTCCATTATTAATTTTCAAGGTGGTTTTTTCTTATTCTACTATATAGTTATTCTGTATACATTGATATCGAAAGTATTAAAAAGAATATCCAAATAACTAGATTTCCAGATGAGAATAAAACATATGTTATTAAAAAATGACTCAATAAAATTGCATACAGTTAAATAAAAATTGAAACGTATTAAAAGAATACTAACAGGTTAGTTTCAGCGTTGATGAAAGATATATCCTGGCGGCTTAAGTCGTCTAAACGCTTCAAGTATCGTTTTAATTGCCCCCAGTCGATAAATAAGTCAGTTTTAAATATTTCAGGTCGACGTTTAAAATAGGCACATATAAATATATATACGGGGTCCGCCCAATGCTCACAAATCATCACTAACTACCAGCTCGTTTGATTATTATTTCACTTTATATTGATATTTATCGCTTATTTATGCAGAGCGAAATACTTTTCCCGAACGAAAAATATTGTTTGTATGTTTGAAATTACTTCGAATCCGGAAGCACTTGATTCGTATAAATCGCTTGCAGATAAAAGAAAATATACTTTTATCTTCTTCGATTTACATGATTTGAACGATTTGCTTTTATACACTTAACCTAAAGGTTGGAATGAACTAAATATTTTTCAACAATATATTTTAAAAATTTCGTAAATGTGATCGACGACCACTTTGAGTCAAAGAATCTCTTCACTGATTTTGAGCGTTAGTGGAAGTCAATTTTTAAAATACGAACATGATATTCTTCAATGTTGAATTTAAACTTCTCTCTCTCTGCTATAACGATAGTCGAAGGAATCTGAAATATTGACATTAAGGACGATAACATACACAAACCCATAAGATTTTGTAAATAGATTATCTGGGACCTCGCAAATAATTCTGGGTTTTTATTTATGACCTTATCCTGTAGATCACATAAGAAATAAAGACCAAAATTACTTATAACGTTTCTTTCATACCAGCTTGAGTAATGTTGGTTTTCGGTTTCTTGATAAGAGAGCCCAAGTGACCATCTATGTCGCTGTGATACAGTATTTGAAGATAGAAAAGTAAGTATTACTATATAGTGCTTTCTATGACTCCGCTACGTTTCTAAGACAAAATATGTTCCTTATTTATTGCAAATGTATAGATACTATGTAAATACTTTGCAGCAGTTACGTAATAATTCTACATAACATGGAAGTAAATTTTTTACCTTATAGCGATAATTCTTATTGAGTGCGAATAGAGAGTCTTATTATGTGGTTTAGATTTATAGTTGTTACGTTTCATATACAGAGACCAGTTCCAAATTTGATTACTTACTAGAAAAAGGAAAAGAATTTCGAGGTTATGTCAGCAACGCAATGCTAGCGTGAAACAATGAAGAGATTTCTGTTTTTTGTGTGTTTATAAAAGTAAAAAGATAGCTGCTAAATAGTGCCTTAGTTCTCATTTTTTGTGTAAGTATGAAAATAAAAAAGAAACAAATCAGATAACAGATAAGTATATATTCAAGTTATTATTATCTAAAAGACATGGGCGTAGTGATACGTCTACAAAATGTCGGAACTGATTATTCCTTGTGCAATTAATTATCTGCTCCTATTGCAACAGGTAATTTTTTGTTTATGAATTACTTGACCCACCTATGTTAGCAAAAATTTTGATCTCTTGGCATTCAGCCACTGCTTTATGTCTTCACATTTCTAAATGCCTCATTTGTTAGATTTACACTTAACACACAATTTATATTGTTCGTTTCCTGATTAGATATCAATAACATGGCAACATCTATTGAAAGTGACTATTTTTAATTTCTTTTATCGTCAATTTTCTTAGAATGAAACATTTTGGGAACTGAAATAGGTATTCAGAATAATTCATGTACACATTAATATGTTTATGTCACACCGTGAATACAGTAGGTATAATAAAATTGAGAACATTTTTGTTTTTTAGAAGAATTTGTCAAGACAAATAGAATTTTGGAGGAAATCCTTCTAGAAATGCAATCATCTAATCCTAACAATGCTAAAGGCAATACTAATTTAAATCTTTGGCGTGAAGATTTCCAAAACATACTGTCAAAATTTCCCATTTAGAACATGACAAGATAGATAGGGACCTGTAGGCCTATAGTAAGTAAGTAAAGTAGTGAGTCACCATGAAAAAAATATATAAATAATTCAAACTGTAATGTTATCATTGTTTTATTGAATATGTCAATTTTAGTTGGTTGAGCATACAGTGCTGCTTTACAATAGTCGTTATGATTAATGCATGGGCTTTTTGTAAAAAGTGTAAATTTGACTGCACTATCTTAACAATTTTGATTACTGTAAGTTATTATTCATTGCTTCATTTTAGGTCCTACATTTTAAGAGCCTAACCCTAAAAGAAAGAAAATAGTGGCCACCTTTTAGTTTTGTCAAAAAATGTACACTTTCAAAATCACTTTTGTAGCTTTTAAGTACATAGTACTTATGTAGCTTTAAGACGAAAATTACTATTAATAAAATTACTTTACTTATTGCATCCACTATCTCCCAATTGCAGGGAATAGACTGCTATGACATATCTGTACATAGAGGGTGTTTCTAAATTCATACGAAAAATTTGAATATTATGAGGGTTTTTTTGTAAAAAAAACTCAATCATACTGAATTATTAATGAATATATTCTTTCAGATGCGCTAAACAATGGTCTCACATATTCGGAGAAGGAATTCGAAAAAAGTTCCGCAGATTGGGTCCGTCAAGAGAAGCAGCGAGAGCAATAGGAGGAAAACCACGAACAAAGGAAAAATATTTTTTTTATTATTATATTTTTATATAAAAATATATTAATAAATACAGTAATTTGAAGTTTAAGAAGCAGTTTCATTGTTAATATGTTTTTCAGTGTAGCGTGACCGTAAAACTTTTGCCCTCTAGAGACGCAGTTGACACAAAACTGAAACATCTCTGAAAGGTAGTTGACACAAAACTGAAACATTTTTGAGACGTAGTTGACACATAAGTGAATCATATCTGAGACATAACTGCGACAGATAAGGTACATTATTTGGCGCTTGAGAAAAGAGTTTGGCTCCCTTTTTAGGTAGGACATATGAGCATCACAGATATATCCCTGTTATGTTTACGCGCTTTCCTCGTGATGTCTGTGTGATAGAACAAGTAACACCTGTGATGTATCTGGAACGTAGTTGCTCTGTAAAATGGTCAATTGGGAGGTGTATCATTATTAAATATAACAGAATTGAATAAAGTTTAATAAAAGAAAGTGTGGTGAGTCAAAGTTAAAGAAAACGATCTTTAATAGATTAGGTAGGTTTTTCTCACGGGGTACCCAATTTCATCTATTGTAATAATTATTATTATTTTGGTATTTTGTTAATTCGTTGTGACATCATTTTTACACTGTTTCATGTTATTTAATTTTAATAGTTAATTATATATATATATTTTAAATACTTCCAAGGTAGGAGCGAAATGTCAAGTTTCATTAAATATATATTCTAAAAGATATTATAATTAATATATTCATTTTATTCCACAACCTTTGAACCCAAAAACAAATCATTCTAAAATCGATATGCTGTACCCATTCTTTCAAAATCAAAAGAGATACAGCTTGTTAGTACAGGGTGGGGAAAAGCAGCTAGCTAATTTTGTATTGAATTCCATTCTGATGGCAATTTAGAACGTGTTCACGTAGCTTTAAATACAATATCAGGCAAATAGTGACCGATATTGTCAAGAAAATGCATTAGCCTATTTCTCAAGTAGCATTTTAATGGGTATAATGACTATAGCTTGACAAATGTTGTTGAGGAGATTCAGGGTCACTTTCCGGAAGAGGGAAGTGTGCCTAATTACAATAGAAAATAAGAACATCGTCAGGTATCAGACGCGCCTCACATGAATTTTGCAAATAAAAAAAATCATATGGATTAAGCTGCTGCGCTACAGCTAATTTGTAGTGATGAAATATCAATACTTCGTGGAGAATTCGTTTTTACTGTTCACGGAAGTCCAGATTTCGTCTCCTTTACATCACCAGTTTCCCTAGAACACGGCCACAGAGCATAACATTGCATTGGATTCGAAAGTTGGCTGCGTGACGGGCATTAACCTTTGTCCACTTACTTCATAATGCCAACTGAGACAAGCGGTATAAAATTTTGGAATACATGACTATAAAAGCAATAAATGGGATCAATGTCATAGTGCAATCACACCAGTTAATTGGTTATGGAAAATGACAACGAAACAACGAAAAGAAGATATATACCATTTTTGCATTGGTAGCTCGACTCATTTGAATATATGGAAATACTATTGACAAAATTGAAAAAAATAGCAGGTGAATTAATATTATTTTCAAAATGATTTTAACAATATTATACGAAATCCAAACATAGGGAATAGATGTATTAAAAATTTCAAATATAATCAATTAAGTATACAGGATGCTTAATAAAAGGAAAAAAACTCCAAACATTACCTGGAAATGATGATGTTTATAACATTCTTACAAAAAATGCCTTATGTTAAGCCAAAAATCCAACAAGTTATTAAGGCAGTTATAGATCTATCTTCATGTTAAGCAACTTGTTAAAATAATAGATACATCAGATTTACAAGCCCTGTAGAAAAATCATGCTCAGTTGCAGTTGAGCAATAGGAATTCTAGGCTAAATACAGGACAATTGTAACCTCTCCACATATCACTCGATTATGATGCATTTTCAAAAATTATTGAACAATGTTTTTGACACTTTTCACTTCGGTGAATATATCCACCGCTGTACATAAAACAAGACGGAAATGAGCTCTTTCAAAAACTAACATAATAAATGATCTTAACCTTTTCAATTATAAAAATCCCAAGCTACAAGTTACCTTATGTCGGTGTCTTATAAATCGAAATATATTAACATACAAATTAATTTTCATTCAATGCATAGAAAGCAGCCGATGCTTCAGCACCTATCATCACACAAAAATTTGTAATTAATTTTTTCGAAGTATTTACTCGTGCTCAGTGTAGTCAACTAGGGATATACATGAGACTACTTGCTAAAAACTATTTGTTTAAAAGTATTCTTGACTGATACTTTGCTGCCTGGTAATGAATTTTTCCAATTGTTTCTATGGTATCTTAAGATAGACGGAATTATACAATGGAATGCGCTCTGCCAGTTTCTGCGGGTTCTATGATATTCACAATTGTACTATTGCGAATATATGTACACTGATACTCTATACTCCATAGTAACCTGAACATCGGTTGTATTGTCCTTATAGGTATAAATGTAATTTTATTAGAGTGTTTTGTGAATAGAGTATTAATCAAGTTGATAATAAAACAAGAACTTTGACTATGTAATTTCCTCTTCTGTTAATTTGCAGCAGAATTTTAATTGATCACGATTATTGAATAATAATAATTTTTCTGATTATAGACATCAGAATGGCAAAAACATAGGTATTAGGTATTAAGTAACTAAACATCGGACATCGTTTGATACTTGCAAATAAGTCTGGTCTGGTTGTATGGAGTAAAAACCTAGACCATCCTCAAGAATTATCGTTAGAAATCGTATAGATTTATTTTAAATAAGAATGTACTGAAAAAAACCCATAAACAATACATACAACTGATAAGGATGTTTGGAGAAAAGTAAACAAAGGTGAAGAATTATCTACTACAGATAATCAAAATAAGAGGAATGGCTCACCTTGCGGTAGACGTGAATTCAGCAGGAGAAAGTTATGGATGCTGAATATGAGGTAACTCTGTTCTAGTTCAATATCTAAAGTTGAAATTTTGACGGAAGTGCATTGTTTTCTGCGAAGGACTAGCTATTTTTAATTGTTTTTATAGAGATATTTTAAGAAAGTCCATTGTTTGTTGGAAACAGCAATCAAGAACTTCCAGGAATCCGAAGGTTCGAGAAGGTAGTTTTAATATATAAGACACTACCTACGAGCTGCGTGTCAGTCTACAATTTATTCTGATAATGGTCAGACGTGAATATAAAAATAGTGAACAAGCTGTGAACAGTGTATTTAAAATAAATTAGAATTTGGCGTGTACATAAATTAAGCATAAATGAATAGTGTATATACCGTGTGTTTAAATTTATGCAACTCGTTGGGTTAAAGAGTATTTATATAATCAAGAAAAACATTACATTGGTGTCAGGTGTGGGGTAATACAGATGGGTGATTTTGCGGCGTTGGAAAACTTCCCTTCTCTGGCCTGGCTACTGCTTATTCTTCGCCTGCTTTTAGGCTTCTTTAAGAATTTTTAAAACGCTACCGTAAATGTTTTTCTTGCTAAATAAATTGGTAGGTAAAAATGGCTAAGAGACTAAATGACCTGAAAATGACAGAACTGAAGGTATAATTATTAAATTGCGAATTGGAAACGTCCGAAAAGAAGAATAAATTAATATAAAGACTCAAAGTGGCACTGGAAAGTGAAGACAAGGCTTCCACCTTAATCTTGTCAATTTATGATATAAAGAACGATATTTCTAATATGTACGAAAATATTTCAACTATAAAGAACGATATATCTGACATTGCCGCTGACGTCGAAAATTTCGTCTCTAAAATCGAATATTGAGAATAAGATGATAACGATAGACGGGAAACTCAAGGAAGTTCTTGATTCGGACTGATCATGCAGCACTCAAGTGGTTGATGCAGTACAAGAATCCCTAGGGCCACATCGCTAGATTGATTGAACGACTTCAAGAGTACGATTTCAGCATCGAACATCGAGCTGGCGTGGGTCACCGAAATGCCGACTCCTTGTCTAGACGGTCATGCCCAGAAGACTGTTCCCACTGCAACAAGGCGAAATGTAAGGAAGCTGCAGATTCAAGAAATACAGTAGTTGACGAAGAATGGTCACTCACCAGGATCAGAGAAGATCAGGAAGATGATCCTCACCTAAAAATGATTCGGCAATAGAAGATAGAAAATCGGCGACCTACCTGGCAAGAAGTGTCAAGATTTTCACCGACACTCAAAACATATTGGGCTCAGTGGGACTCCCTAGTCCTGGAAGAAGGCCCGTTGAAAAAAATCCTTGACGATGAGAAGACAACTAGTTATCTTAAGAACGAGAGTAGCTGAGGTACTGAGGAAGTTACGCGACAGTCCATCGGGAGGTCATCTGGGAGTGAAGAAAACCCTTCAGTGAGTCCGAGAAAGGTTTTATTGGATGAACAAATCCGATGGTGTGCAAGACTGGTGTAAGAAATGAACTATTTGTGCTACGAGTAATGGACCACATTGCAAGAGAAAGGCCTTTCAAAAGAATTGCTTTAAATATCGCTGGACCATTTCCGACGACAGAAAATAGTGGTGAATACAACCTGGTTGTAATGGATTATTTCACAAAGTGGGTGGAAATTTACGCGATCCCGAATCAAGAGGCCACAACTGTCGCGGATGTACTGGTGAAAGAATTTATCAGCCGATAAGGAGTGCCCTTGTAAGTCCACAGCGATCAAGGAAGAAATTTTGAGAGCCAGATATTCCAGAAAATTTGTGATAAGCTGTGAATTAATAAGGCCATGACCTCCACAGCCAGACGGATTGGTCGAGAGAATGAACAAGACCATTGGAAAATACATGTCCAAAATAGTTTCCAGTCACCAGATAGACTGGGACCAGTATCTTTCCCTATTTGCATTGGCTTATCGATCCGCCATCATAGAATCCACGGGTGAAACACCTGCAAAAATTCAGTTTGAACGTGAAATGAGGCTTCCTTGTGACCTGGAATTTAGCTATCGGCCTGGCGAAGATCTAGCAAGAGAAGATTACATGATCCTATTGAGAAGAAGTATGGACGATGTACACGAATTGGTTCGAACGACTCTTCAAGTTGTTAGCGACAGAATGAAAAAACAGTACGATATATAGTTGCACAACACAACGAGGAGAAATAATTTTCTCCAAAATTACAGAAATATTGGGAAGGTCCGTACTTAATCAAGAAAAAGATCAATGACGTCATCTAACGCATAAGCAAAATCCCCCATAATCGACTAACGCCATTCGAAGGAGACCATGACCTAGGGGATGGAGTGAGCCCTATCCGAGAAGAGTCTGATACTGCCTTCCAAAAATTTATGGGCGCATATGGAGGCACCGGGAAAGCTAGATATGGAGCCATAACAGAACAAATAAAAGATTTGTTCACGCTCCCGGAAGAGAATTCACTGGCACTCAACACCTCCGCCAGTAACAAACACGCTCGAGAGTTGGGAACCATCATTCGAAAAAAGTTTGGACAATTAGAAAAACTTGAAGATCAGATTTCAGCCCTTGGCAAGACACTGAGACTCAAACAAATTCGCGGTACGTCTTTTACTTGGTACCCAAAAACGAATTTCAAGATCGATCCACCTACCGGGATATGTGTGGGAAACACTACAAAGCCTTCGAGATCCAGTGCTGGAATCCAATGTGGAGAAATTAGCAACTCCTAGGATAGAGAGCAACCAGTTGGATAGGCGAATCATCAGGAACATGATAGAGATGATCTTCCAAGATAGCGGTGTCTACATATTAATTTGCAGCTATGCCCCTCGTTATTAGTACCCGATTAAGACGGTGTCCTGTTATTTCAATACGACCGGAAAGTGTAGAAATGGTTCCAATTGCCGATTTAAACATCCAGTACCGGCTACAAAGAGGTCCCAGGAGGAACTTCCTTTTAAGGAGGGGGTAATGTCACGAAACTTCACACTGTAGTAGTCCCTGAAGCCGACTCAGCTCTAGTTGAATATCTAATGTTGAAATTTCGGCGGGAGCGCACTGTTTTCCGCGAAGGAATGGGTATTTGTTTTATTGTTTTTATAGAGACATTCTAAGAAAGTCGATTGTTTGTTGGAAACCGCAACCGAGAACTTTCAGGTATCCGAAGGATCAAGAATGTAGAATAATATATAAAAGACTACCTACGAGCTGCGAGTCAGTCTACAATTTAATCATAAGGGAATAGTGTATAAGTGAACAAATGAATCAAGTGAGTAGATATACCGTGTATATACATCTATCCCACCCGATGTGTTGAAAACTATTTAAATAAATGAAAAATTCATCACAATATCTAGATTTTGTGGCGTCTTAGACAATGTATCATCCATCTATGCATATATCCAAAAATGTTATTATCACGCTATTTTTTCAAACACAATATCTTATTATATATCTACTACACTGCTATAAACTGATCAGTCACAATTCACAAATGTAATTGGAAGTGCTGGGACTATTCCGATAACTAAATTATCTGAGCTACAAACATTTTTCTTTAATTGAAGCGATGATGACGATACTGTTACCTGCCAACTAAGGAAACACCTATTTTTGGTTGGCTTTACAACAGAATACCAAATAGTAGAATAAAATCTACTCTAGGTCCATTGGATATCAAAATAAAAATATTAGGAATAACAGGTAGAAAATAACGATGTACCATTTTAGATAATCGGATGTCGCTCTACAAAAAAGGAATCACCACTCTATACTTACAATTTAGCCAAAACATCGGCGCGAAAGAAGATAATGTAGGTATATTTTCTATCCGTAACTTTTATTTTATACTGGGATTATTGAAAGATTGAAATAAAGAATACTTTAAACCTGAAAATCATTCGATTCACGAAGAAGTCGAGATCTAATATTTCAAAATTCTAAGTAACATAAACTAGCTTCTCTTCTTAGGGACGTTATATTGCGCATATCTAGAGATAATCTCAAACTGAAGCAATTGCTACCTTATTAGAAACTGCCTTCATTCAAAGAATAAGGTAGTCAAAGAATATTAAATTCTACAATTGTTTTAACTCTGCTTTTTGTCTTGTTCTAATTAACAATGCAGTTCTTCGGATGCGTTGGAAAACGGTAACAAAGCCAACACCGAGTACGCGAGGCTAAGTACCAAGTTCTAGAGTAGAATTACTAAGATTGAGCTGAAATGTGAATTTACGGGCACTGGTACCAAAACAGAATGTAGATTCTATGCAACAACATGAAACATATCAATTAAAATTAGATTATCAATTGATGACATTGTCATAAAACGCACAAATTAAGAAAGAGAGAATATTAGTGTTTTTAAATGAAACTCAAGGTCTCTAGTTAATTCCACAATATAATACAAGTTATTGAAAATTCTAAAAAATTGACAATTGTTTCTATAAATCAATATCATCGTCAGAATGACAGAAGTTACATTTCATTTTATGCCTACCTGATGAAATGTAACTTCTGTCATTCTGACGATGATATTTATTTATCGAAACTATTGTCAATTTTTTAGAATTTTCAATAACTTGTATTATATTGTGGAATTAACTAGAGACCTTGAGTTTCATTTAAAAACACTAATATGAGCATATTCCACGAAGTAAGGGTCGAGACAGTCAATTTCATAAAGAGAGAATAGATACTACATTCATATATTTTGTATTTCGTGGACCCCTTATTGAAAAAGTCAGCACGTCTGTGATGACAGTTAATAGAGGTGGCGCTAGAATATTTGCTTTCTTTTAATAATCTTTTTCTATTTCAATTAATGTCTGACTAGGTGATTCTATTAGGTAAAGGTATTTATGTGTTTAATTTCATTTTAAAATTTTTATTCTATGCATTATTATGACTCTATTACATGTTATAGGTTATTTTAGATCAAAAGAGCCGATAGAGCCGTAGATTTGTAGGGTTTATCTTTTTATATAATATATTACATACTTTTATAATTGGCTTTTACCGGACGAAGGACGTACCCATTTAGTCGAGCTTTCTAAAAGACCTAATTAATTCGATCATAATTATGTGATTAATACAGTCGATAATTTCCTTTAAAGGAGATAATTTTCTCATTTCTGAACATGTCTTTTGATACTGTATTTTAAATATTGTAAGTCACTGTATTACAATATTTGTCAAAAAATAAAATGTTTGAACTACCAGGATGGAGGAAATGGATTGAAAGATAACACAATGTTTTAGATTATAGTTGCTAATTAGCTAAATTTACAGCTTATTTTCATGAAGGATACCAAATGCAACATTAGTATTCTAAATGTTATATACACCCTATACATATGGTACATGTATTTCTATTAGATACTAAAAGGAGAAATAAGAGTTTTGTTTGTGTTCGATGATTGCATGCTTTCATTATCGAAAACTGTTGATGAAAGCATAAATGAATATTATCTAATATACAAATATTAAGATTCAGTCTTATGACATGCTCTATAGTATTAATCATTAAAACAGCTCTCTGCTTATAATAACTTCACTTAGTGGTTTTATTTATTAATGCCCTTTTCCTATTACAAATCTAATACTAAATACATACAATGTCAAAAAAAGAGGAGCTGGAAGAAAAAGTTTTTCATGTGACCCTGGCCGAAATATTTAACCAAAGTATGATAATAAATATATTGAAATGTTTTTCTTATTTATTTAAACGTTTTTAGTACGGGTGGGATAAATTTATTCACACACGTTATGTCTACTAACTTAATTTATTTATTAACAAAACTATTCACTTATCTATATTATATACATAGTATATGCACTAATTTATATAAACACTTCACTACTGTTTATATTCACTTGTTTACTATTTATCTCAAGATGTCATATTATCAACTGACTCCTCCCGCTGGTCGGTCCTTTATATATTAGTGCCTTATTTACTAGATAATTCTAGATTGCGGCTTACACAAAAACAATCGGCTCTCTGGAATTTTCTATATAAGACTGGTCACAAAAACAATATCTCAATAAGATAGTCACAAAAAATCGTAAACAGTTCTAAGAAATCCCTGCGTATCTGCCAAAATTTTAACTTTCATACATGGCTTAGACAGAGTCGAAATCAGGGACCACACTAGTGTGCTATTTCGTAATATTTCCCCCTCCTTAAATGGAAGTTCCTCCTAAACTTTTGTAAAGTCGATACTGGATGTTCGAATCGGCAACTGGCCTCATTTCTACACTTTCCGGTCGTATGGAAATAATAGGACACCATCTTCAACGGGTACCGATAACGAGGGGTATAACTGCAAATTAATATATGGACACCGTTATCTTGGAAGATCACCTTTACCATGATCCTGATGACTCGTCAATCCAATTGGTTACTCGCTATCTTAGGCATAGCTAGCCAGTTTCTTCACACTGGATTCCAACACATGGTCTCGTAGGTTTCGAAGTGCTTCCCACACATCGCGGTAGGTAAAGCGATCTTGAAATTAATTTTTAGTTACCACGTAGAAGACGTACCGCGAATTGTGTTTCAGTTTCAGTGTCTTGCCAGAGGCTGGAATCTCGTCTTCAAGTTTTTCTAATTGCCCAAACTTCTTTCGAAAGACGATTGCCAACCCTCGTGCGTTCTTAATGCGGGCAGGGATGCTGTATGCCAGTGATAATCTTCCGGGAGAGTGAACAAATCTTGTCGTTAATCTGAAGTGACTCCATATATAGCTTTCCCGATACCTCCATACGCGCCCATAAATTCATCGAAGGTAGGGTCAGACACATCTCGAATATGGTTTACTCCTTTCTCTACGTCATGATATCCTTCGAATGGCGCTAGTCGGATTTGGTGAAATACTTTTGATTTTCCGTTAGGGAACCATACTTTGTCCCCTTCTATAGAACCGCCTACTGTGGCCTGCGTGTCGTACCGACTTTTCATTCTGTCGCTGGCAACTTGACGATTTGCTGGAACTAATTCATGAATATTGTCCAGCCTTCTTCTCAATTGGATCACGTAGTCTTCTCCTGCTAGATCTTCTCCAGGCCGACAGCCAAATTCCAGGTCACAGGGAAGCCTCATTTCACGTCCAAACAGGATTTTCGCAGGTGTTCCACCCATGGACTCATTGATGGCAGATTGATAAGCCAATGCGAATAGGGAAAGATACTGGTCCCAATTTCTCTGATCGCTGGAAACTACTTTGGACAGGTATTTTCCAATAGTCCCGTTTATTCTCTCGACCATTCCATCTGAGTGTGGATGTAATGCTGTTGTCCTGGTCTTCTTCATTCCCAGCTTCTCGCAAATCTCCTGGAATAGATGGCGTTCGAAATATCTTCCCTGGTCACTGTGGACTTTTAAGGGCACTCCATATCGGCTGATAAATTCTTTCACCAAAACATCCGCGATAGTTGTGGGCTATTTATTCGGGTTCGCGGAAATTTCCACCCACTTTGTGAAATAATCCATTATAACCAGGATGTATTTACCACCATTTTCTGTCGTCGGAAATGGTCCAGAGATGTCTAAAGCAATCCTTTCGAAGGGGCTTCTAACATTATACTGTTTCATAGTTGCCTTTCTCGAAACCATCATCGTGTTCAAAGACTCTTTTCAACAGCCCTTCTTCCAGGACAAGGGAGTCCACTGAGCCCAATATGCCTCGAGTGTCGGTGAAAATATTGACACTTCTTGCAATGTAGGTCACTGATTTGCTTCCTTCCATTGCCGAATCTTTTTTAGGTAAGGATCATTCTCCTGATCTTCTCTGATCCTGGTGGGTGACCATTCTTCATTGACTACCGTAATTCTTGAAACTGCAACTTCCTTAGATTTCGAATTGTTGCAGTGAGAATAGTGTAGAGGGCATGACCGTCTAGGCAGAAAGTCGGCTTATCGGTGATTCACATAAGCTTGAAGTTCACACCTGTCTGATTTTCCCTGTGACTGTGGTTCTTGGGTTGCAGGAGTCTTGGGACGCTTAGACGGGCTGCGTACGTGCTCTAGCTAGCCACACTTCCGGCATTGGATCTTATTCGGCTTCTTGTCTGCTATACCTTTCAACAAGTTGACGATCTGATCAAGTCTGTCATCATCACCTTCTTCCTGCATGGTCCTACCTTTGTTGTACCGCGATACTTCGTGGCTACTTTGCATTTAAGAGGTTCTTGGTTTGCAGGAGCCGTAGGACGCTTACACGAACGGCGTACATTTTCTAGCTGGCCACAATTATAGTACCTAATTTTCTTTGGCTTCTTGTCGACCATATCTTTCAACAACTTAACGATCTGGTCAAGTCTGCCATCGCCACTTTTTCCTGCATGGTCCTATCTTTGTTATAACCCGAAGCCTTCGTTGCTGCTTTATATTCAAGAGCAGCTGTCAATGCGTCAACTATTGTTTTCGGATAGGCTAAACAAAGCGTCCATTGCATATCGGGGTCACGTAAGCCATCAATAAAAGCCTGGATGCTCAGACATTCCATCATGTTCTCGGGTGCTGATGGATAAGCAAATCGAACGAGTCGGGCAATATCCACTTCATACCCTTGAAGGAGTTCGTCACGTATATGCCTTCGGTTTTTCAGTTGAAACTGGTACAAATGTTCTAGATGTTTGTGGTCATATCGCATGTCCAGCCTCTTTTTCAGCTTCTCGAAGTCATCCGTGTCTTCAAGTGGTATCGTCTGAAGTACATCTAAGGCATCTCCCCGAAGCGCGATGGTTAAGTTTACTGCCTTCTCCCTGTCGGACCAATTATCCACTCTAGCGGCTGCTTCAAACTGTGTCACATAATTGGTCCACGATATTTTTCCGTCGAACGTTGGAGCCTTGACTCGGGCAAAACTGCCAATGTCTTATAACTTAGGTGTGTTTCTGGCTTGCAAGGTTTTGTTTGCTCGGTCTTCTTTTCTTCCGCTGGCGTGTCTTGAGTTCTAAAATCTCCCATATTTCTATCAAATTCCTTCATATTCTCGTATATCGTTGTCAACTTATTTTCAATATCTGATTTTAGAGACGAAATTTTATTCTCAACGTCAGCAGCAATGTCATTTTTCAACGATAAGATATCGACAGAAATGTCATTCTTCATAGTGGAAATCCTCTCGTCCATATTAGTAGAAATATCGTTCTTCATAGTGGAAATATCGCTCTTTATAGTTGAAATCTTCTCGTCCATATTGGCAGAAATATCATTCTTCATGGCAGAAATATCGTTTTTCATGTTAGCAGAAATATTTTCTTCAATGGCAGAAATTGACGAGATTAAGGTGGAAGACTCGTCATTGAATAAAAATGTTTCTGGATCCGAGCCGTCACTTTCTAGTGCCATTTTTATACATTCTATCAATCTACTCTTCTTACCGGACGTTTCCAACTTACGATTTTCCAATTCTGCATTTAACTCTATCTTTTTCAGGTTAGTTAGTGTCTTGGCCATGATTGCGTCATTATTTATTTATATTATCCCACCTCTGACACCAATGTAATGTTTTTCTTATTTATTCAAACGTTTTCATTACGGGTGGGATAAATTTATACACACACGTTATGTCTACTAATCTAATTTATTTATTCACTAAACTATTCACTTATTTATATTATATACACAGTATATGCACTTAAACTACTAACTGTTTATCTCACGATGTCAAATTATCAACTCCTCGCGCTCGTCGGTCCTTTATATATTAGTGCCTTTTTTACTAGATAATTATAGATTGCGGCTTACACAAAAACAATCGGCTCTGGAATTTTCTAGATAAGATTAGTCACAAAAACAATGTCTAGATAAGATAGTCACAAAAACAGTTCTAAGTTTTAACTTTCATACATGGCTTAGACAGAGTCGGATTCAGGGACTACACTAGTGGGTTATTTCGTAACAATATGATAGTAAAGTTTAATGCGAGAATAGACAGAGGGGTAATCTACAAAACAACAGAAATACAAGGTAAACATGATATAACGAACGATAATGGACATAAATAAATATGGAAATAAGAAAAGCTTACAAATGGAAAGAAATTTATAAGGGCATTATCCAGACAAAAAAAGTAGTCGAACAAATATTGTATCATATTGTGTTAGAAAAAAGGGGGTTACATATGAAAATCTAGGAAACACATCTTACTACACAAAAAACATAGATAGAATAAAACATGTGGACACACAAGATTTGAAGTAGTTTGATGATATTCATAAAGTTGACAAATAAAATAATCTCCGGGAAAGTTTATAATAAAAAGTAGTGAAAGGTGTGGTTCCTATGACAACTAAAGCATCCAAAATAACAAAATGGTACGATGAAGATTGTGAGAAAATATTTAGAGACGAGAAAAGGATAAGACAACTTACGTTAACTTATTGAAATTAAGAGAAAGAGTTCCAAGACGAAACATTAGGAAGGGAAGATATTAACACTAGAGGTAAGTCTTTTCATGATTATATAACTAACAAAAATCTTTGTATTCTAAATAGAGGTACTGAACCAACTTTTATTAACTCTCGTAGTCAAACGCGAATAGATATTATCCTATCTACTATTAATACTTCGAATATAATCTCCGGCTGGTATGTTTCCGACGATATTTCAATGTCGGACCACCGCTGGATAAAATTCGAAATAAAACTTGCGCTCACAACCTCCACAATGACTCGCGACCACAGGAAAACGGATAGGACAAAATATGTCCACTGTTTGAAAGGGGATCTGCGAGGAGTCGAGGATGTGTTGCCTAACAATAAAGGAGATTTGTAAAGTTATTATGAAACAATTCAAAACTCCATCATTATTGCCTACAAGATGTCTTGCCCACTCAGGCGGGTCGATCTCGATGGAGCCTCCACTTCGTGGTGGTGCCATGAGATTGACCAGCTCAGGGGGACGGCGAGGAAATCTTTTAATAAGGCTAAAAGAACCAGATTCAAAGAGGATTGGAACTCATACAAGTCGCACCTCAGAGAGTATAAAAAAGTCATGAGACAAAAGTAAAGAGAATCATGGAAAATCTACTGCGAGGAAATCGAGGATTTCCCCCAAGCAGCTAGACTCCAAAAAGCCCTCTCAAAAGATCCCCACCGTCATATCGGTATACTAACCAGAGAGGATGGCACTAAAACTGCCAACCTAAAGGAAAGTCTTCAATTATTGATGTCAACTCACTTCCCTGACTCCAGAACCACAAATACGGCGGCCTGGGAGGATGAGGAGAATCACTGCCCGACGGACGATGACTGGCGTATATCACGACAGATCGTCGACGCGGACAGACTAAGTTGGGCCATATTAGGCTTCTTCCCCTTTAAATCCCCGGGAACGGACGGCATTTATCCAGCCCTACTTCAGTGGGGCCTGGATGACCTAATGCCGCACCTGGTACGAATCCTCAGATCCTCACTGGCACTGAGGTATATTCCAAAAGGTTGGAGAGAAGTCAAAGTCGTGTTCATACCAAAACCAGGAAGAATGGACTATTCCATCCCAAAAGCATATCGACCCATTAGCCTCACATCGTTTTCAATGAAGACTTTAGAGAGGCTCTGCGAACGATACATAAGAGATGTGGTGATAACACGAAATCCACTGCATCCAAATCAACATGCATACACTCCAGGGATTCGGCTCTTCATCTCGTGGCGGGCCGCATCGAGAGATCGTTGGAAAATAAGGAGTCCACCCTGGGTGTATTCATAGACATAGAAGGCGCATTTGATAGAACCACTTTTCCTAAAATAACAAATGAACTTTCCAACAAGAATATCCCCCAAACCATAAATGGCTGGATATATAACATGCTCTCAAAAAGAGCAATAAAAATCAGTGTGGATGATGTAACCATCAGAGGCTTGGTTGTAAAAGGTTGTCCACAGGGAGGGGTGCACTCACCACTACTATGGAACATGGTCTTAGAGTCCTTGGCCAGCCACCTCAATGATAGCAAATTCCACACAATAGCATACGCAGATGACCTAGTGATTCTGCTAACAGGAAGATTCGAGGAGACATTCTGCGTTTTATTGAAGGAGGCCCTCAATATCATAGAACAATGGTGCAGAGACCATTCGCTGTCAATTAATCTAAAAAAAGGCTGAGATGGTCCTCTTCACGAAAAAAAGGAAGCTTGCAAAACGTCAAGCCCCAAAGCTCCTAGATACCAAACTTAATTTCTCTTCAGAGGTGAAACATTTAGGGGTCACCTTTGACAGTAAGTGAACGTGGAACTCCCACTTAGAAAACAGAGTTAAAAAAGCATATATTTCTTATGAGCAGTGTCGTAGAACCATCGGCCGCACCTGGGGAATGTCACCTAGGATTGCTGCCTGGATCTACACTGCCATCATCAGACCTATGCTAACGTACGGCGCGATTGCCTGGGGAGCTAAAGCAAACCAGCTGACAGTCGTCCGTAAACTGGACCAAATCCAAAGAACAGCATGCCTCAACACAACAGGAGGCCTCACTCCCCTTGACATATACATCAAGGAGTTTGTTTTGATGACCATGGCACGTCTGCGCTCTACTGGTATACAACCTGATGTAGGATCCGATAAACTGAGACGTAACTTGTGGCATGAGGCCCTCAGGGAGATCCCACTGCTGCAGGCCAATACGGACTCGATTCCACCGCGATATGCCTTCAACAGGCCCTACAAGGTAATTTTTAAAAACAACTCACAAGACCTATTGGAAGAAGGCGCAATCCGCATCTTCACAGACGGGTCTTAATCCAATGTGGGCTCAGGATGTGGTATTTTTTCCAGATCCCTGAATCTAAAGATATAATGGGCAATGGGCTGCAATGCAAGTGTTGCTCAAACAGAGCTCAGTGCTATCTGCATCGCTGCTAAAGAGATTACCAAAAGAAAAACCACAGATAATAATATATAAATCCTTACGGACAGTAGACAAACACTACTAGCCCTGAACAGACCACGTATTACATCAGGCCTAGTACTAGAATGTCACATGGCCTTAATCGAAGCCTGTAACAACAACACGGTCACTTTAGACTGGATCAAGGGCCATGAGAAATCGAAAGGAAACCGTATTGCAGACTCGCTAGCCAGGAAGGCAGTCTCCCAAAAACTCTTGGGACCTGGCACTTTCATTAGTCTATTGGCGTCAGCGATGGCCGACCTATTAAAGGAACACTCCCTTAATGAGTTTAAGGGTAGATGGGACGACGCAGAAGGCTGTAGGCTCGCCAAGGAACTGCTACAGTATCCGGATAGCAAAGTAGCCAAAAAATACGTGACTATGAACAGGCCGAACCTACGAACAGCCACGGGTATTCTGACTGGTCACTGCCACCTACGAAAACACCTCCACAGACTGGGTCTATCTAATACCCCACTTTGTAGAGGATGTGAACAAGAATATGAGACTGTCAAACACATTCTTTTCCAATGTCAGACACTCTCTCATTTTAGGTTTCAAGTATTCGGCGAGCACAGGCTAACATACGCTAATATGAGGAAACTTAATTCAGGCGACGTTATCGCCTACTTCAAGGAAGTAGGCTGGATGACGAGCTAGAAGGATGTTTTGAACCTCAGAAGGATGCACAATGGGCCAATTGTGGCCTAAGTGCTTCAAACCTTTACAGATACAGATACAGATTAGGAAGGGAAATAAAGAAAATCTGTTCAAGAGAGAAAAGAGAAAGTTCATTAAGAATAATCTTAAAATAATCGAAGAGGAGTTTAATAAGAATAGTCAAGTTCTTTTTAGCAAGAAGTGAAAAAGATGAAATAAAGATACCAGAATGAAAATTGCTTTTTCCAAAATTAACCAGTATAATTATTGATATCGGATGAAGCAGAAATTGTGAAAAAAATATAAACACCATTTCCTAAAGTTACTAATTGATGGGGAGGAAGCTCGTAAAAACATGACGAGATAATGATAAACTCAACAAGAGAAGTAGAAACAATAATCATTATAAAGAACATGCAAAATAATGAAAGACCAGACGAAAGCCAGATAACTGCTGGAGTGTTAGATCAAAGCCATGTTGATCCACGTTATTGCTTATCACAGAATATAATCGAACATTCTATCGAGACTAAAGTAAGTTCAAATTTGCAAATAATCGCGATTGATGGCAGAGAGCTGGAAAAAATATCCTGGCTGCACAATCTCTCAAAAAAATTCCAATTTGGTCTGCAAATTCTTTACCTTGTTCATACTCGGCAATAAATTCAGTAAACTTTTTGAAGATTATTATTTCTTCGCCATTGATAGGAAATAGGATGTCGTCAAGATGATAAAACAAAAACATTTTATATTATATTTTCCTAATAAATAATATTTCAACTGCATACTACTCAGTCGGGACGCTATTTAACGAAAATACATTTGAAAAAAATCCCAAAAATTGACCGAAGAACAATCCCTAGTCCGTTAACAATTCGATGAGGCAAAATAAGAATTGAATCTTGAAGTCCTGACCCGTATAATCAGTCGGGCTTGTAAAGGTCCGCTTAAATGGATTATGTCGGCGATGTCGTGGCCATTCGTTCAGAAAATGCTGTTACAAAAGGAGTAACTCGCAACTCGGAATTCACCCCAAGTTCACACTTCATTGCCCGCTCCCTTACTCTCATTACTCTAATTAAGTTATACGATTCTGTTCGAATGTGTGTATCTGTGAGCATTGTTTGCAATAAAGAAAAAATATATGTAGATTGTATTAAGCCATGTAACTACGAGTTTTATTTGTTGGGGACGATTCTGTTAGTTTATAAATAACAGTGATTGTGTGTTTTGTTACTTATATTGAACAAGAGTAATACGTTGTCGTATTGGTCATCCTCCGGGAATCGCATTCAAGGGTTGAATTTCGTACAGAAAAATGACGACAGTAAATCAAATATAATTCCTCGCAATTAATTTAACAAATATTACGAGAATGTTATCTACAATTCCTCAATTTGTTTATCATGTACACACATCAAACGAAAACATGAATAATGTAGAGTATATCGGGAGAAACATAAAAAAAATAGGAGATGAATGAAGAATTTAACACCCAAAATAATGAGTTACACCATTTATTAGTTAAAACAAAACCATTTTTGGTAAAAAATATGATCATGCCACCACTTTCACTGCTATTGCACAACGTTGCAGAAGGAGTATTAATTCAAGTTAAAGAACGTTTCACGTTATAGAAAAAGTTTGAGGTGGTTTCGTTTTGGACCTTGTTTTTTCAATTCTCCATTATACTGATTCAAGGATGAATTGGGATGGGGGCTTAGTACTTTACTGGTTTTAAAAAGGGTTCGCAATAGGGTTGCCAGATTGGGGTGGCTAAATTCCGGGATAGCAAACGCGGAATCCTGGACGGAGGACATCAAAGATCACCAAAAAAATATCCTTTGAAATTTACATAATTTTATTAAAAAAAAATCAGGTGTTCCTATATTACACCGAACCCCCGAAATCCGCATTTGTCATATTGAAAAAAAATTAACTTCTTTTATTAATAAAAACATAAAAAAAATTGAAAACATAAACGATCGAAGGTACATACTTAACCATCACTTATATTTATCGTCAGATTTGACAAGTTTTAAAAGCCAATCTGCCTTCTGTCCATTTTTAAAGGATAAAAATTCTGGACAGGATTCATTGAAATTAGTTCGAATTTGAAGCTCAGCCTTCATAAGATCGATAAACATTCGATTTCTTCTTGTGTCCACAAATTATTCATATTGCTAATTGGAATCGATAAAACAACGCACACAAGTTTATAAAATCTTTACTTTTATCCATTCTACGAAAATGATCCCTAATTTGATCATTTGGTATATCTTTGAATAATTCACTAAATCAGCGCACAGTTATGAAAAATCAGAATAGGGTATATGTATCTACCGCATCTTCAATTTTTAGCGACTATGAAAATCCAAATAGCGTTCTGGGACAGAATAATGAAATTTCGGGATCCGGGACAACCTATTGAATTCCGGAATTTTCAAAGCAATATTTTCTTTACAATTTGAATATTAGCTCAAGATGTATTTGGGTTCAAGACCTTCAAAACGGAAAAGGTTATGCAAATAAGAAGTGGTAAGTCAACAGAATCAAATACTTCAGTCAACGATCTTATATACCTACCGGAACTGAACGGCAACTTTGTTATTTTAAATGTAACACCCCATATATTAATAACTTTTCGGAATCTTCATTAAACTTTAATGTCACTTTGTGTAGAATATTCTATATCTAATATCTATAGTTATCGAGATATTATTTTTTTTTATTAAAAAATTGACAGGTGCAGACATTTATTGAAAATTCTCTGTGAATATCTCCAATACTCCAAATAAAACCCATCTTGTCGGGTTGATTTGTAGGACGATCAAGGAATTGATGGCATGTCGATAATACAGGGTTGTTAAAAAAATTATAAAAAGTTCAAGTTCAAAAATGTCAGTCTTAATTTTTTTAAATGAAACAACCATATTTCTATTTTTTTACTAAATTCTAAGGCCGACATTAAGGGCAGTTTATGTTTACTTCCCTGTACCCAATCTTAAGCGTTTTTGAGAAATTGACACGTATTTAAAAATATTAATTATTTCAGCGTTATTATTACGTAAGAGTAGGCCGTGTCATTTATTATTTTATTTTAGCAGTCTGTTTATTTACCTGTTATAATGAAATAGTATTAATTGTATACATAGTAAAGAAATAGCTGGTTTGGAATTATACAATGAAGATTATCTAAATTTACTTTTAATACATGGTGAATGTGACAGAGTTGTTACTAGAGCATGTACTGTATTTGCTAGAAGATATCCAGATCGACAACCGCTCCTGACGCAGTGAAGAGAATATTAAACCATTTAATTCAACTTTTAAAAAAATCATGTAAATTGATATATAATAAATTATAATTCCATATATGAGATTCAATATTTTGGAAATACTCACCCAGTATTGTATGTTATTCAATATGTGTCAAATTTGTAATGATTGAGCTTAGTATGACATTTCACACAGAATATAATAAATAATGGATAAGTCATGTCATAATAAATAGAAATATTTTAAGATGAGATCAGATGTATAGGTATTCAATTAATAATAAAACAATAACAAATCTCAATATTTTTATAGAATTTTTGGAATGTAAACAATGCTAGTTGTTGATTGGAAAGAGGAATTCAGTTATATTTGATATCTTGAACCGAGAGGATCTAAATTTAAAGACCTCTCAATATATAAGGAAAGTAATACAAGTGTTAAATAATGTTATCAATTTTTTTAAATTATTATTCGGTCCCAAATAATATAAATTCAGTGCGTGTTTTAGAGAACCAATAAAACGATTCGTTTGATCCAGATTCCAGTCCCAAATGCAGACCATGTGTGAGCTTGTTCCGAATTATTAATTATTAATATTAATGCATTATTTCATAAAAAATAACAGGCCTTTTTAAAATATAAATGATAAAAACATCAAAAATATAATTATCTATAAATTTTGAATTGAATTAAAAAAGAAAATTAAAGTATACTTACGGAAAGATTGTACAATGTTGAAGAACTATATCGGTGTACGTTAATATCGTGACGTATGGGGCAATAGTTTGGCATACAAAAGCAAGTCAGTACAGCACGAGGAAGACCCTCGACAAAGTTCAAAGGCTTGCCTGTGTGTGCATCACTGGAGCTATAAGAACGTGTCCAACTAGGACACTTGAGATCATTACAGATCTCACACTTCTACATCTGGTGATAGAAAGATCTGCCCAAGAGAAAATTCTTAGAATATCTAAGGAAGGTTCAGGTAATGAGAGTATTAAAAATCAGGGAGCCTGGTCCTCTCTAACAAAGTACATCTCATCAGTGAATCATCCCAGTGACGAAATGATCAAGAAAGTATGTATCGAAAGAATTTCACTACGATGCTTAATAAGAGGAGAGACTGGGAAGGGAATACACTACCCAAACTCTCAAAGAAAACACCATTAGATGGTATACGGATAGTTCAAAAACCACCGCTGGAGCAGGCGCTGGAGTATTTGGGCCTGGCACCAGATACTCATTATCGTTAGGGAGTGCCGAAGAAAACTTGATGAATTAGTCAAGAATAACAGGGTCTCTTTAGTCTGGGTTTCTGGCCACTCGGGAATCACGGGAAATGAAGGGGCCAATACACTTGCCAGGAAAGGAGCACAAACGCCCTTCATTTGCCCGGAGCCTTTCTGTGGTGTAGGAAAATGCTCCTATAAGAGAGAGTTTCGGAAGAAGGAGGAAACCGAAAGAGAAGCTCTCTGACGGTGCCTTCCCGGGCTGTAACATTCCAAAAAGTTCCTGTGGAACTTTGACACTGCTAGATCCAAAAAATATTTGGACCTCACTAAAAATAAGCTACATCTCCTCACGGGCTTTCTTACAGGACACTGCAGCCTTAGGAAGCACCTAATGAGAATAGGTCTAGCAGAAATTGACGAGTGTAGATTCTGTGGGAGGAGAATTAAACTCCGGATCACCTAGTTCTAGAATCCCCGCCATTGCAAGCCAACACAAGAAATATTTCGGACAAGAAACTTGTAAGAGTGAGGATCTAACCTCGTTGAAGCCGTCCCAGATACTAGAGTTCATTAGAACCCTGGAACTGGAAGGCGAGCTGTAGTAGTAGCGAGAACAGCTCTGATAGGGGGCACAATAAACCTTAGGTTTCAGTGCATTGTAAACTCGTTAAAATCTAATCTAATCTAATATCGTGATTAACTTGTGAAATTTCGGGAAATTCATTGACAATTATCGGAATATTTAGTAATTACGATAAATTTTCTGCGTTTCTTGAAGAATGTACTTGGGATTCAATTTGATCATTGTATATAGTTTAAATTTTGTATTCTTATAGATAAGATATTTTATTTTGTAAAAAACTAGGGTTTGTACGATGATTTATAGGTTTGACACACAAACAGATTTGAATTTAACGTATCGAATAGGTTATTTGTGAATGATTTTGAATGTTTTTATATAAAAATAAATTTACTTAATTAAATCGGAAGATTTTAATTTGTGACAGTGACAATTAGATAAAAAGTTCCAGTAATGAACATTGGTACCGTATTATAATGGGTTCACACTGTATTATGTCAAAATTATGACTAATAGTTTTATATTTCACTAATATTAAAACGTTGGATAATCATTCTACCACAGAATGAAAACGGGAAAGCTTAAGAAACGTCAAAACATCTTCTACGGCACTTGTCTTGTCGAAAAATGCTCGGGTTAATGTAATTTCGTATGTCTGGCCATACACCAAAGCATTCTAAATGAAATTTTCTGAACCGAAAATAGCCAACATCAAAACGGCATAAATGGTAGCCTCCAATTGAGTTGTTGAAAAAACCGACCCACGTGGTCTCAGGGAGAACGAGGTGCCTAATAGAAAATTTGTTTTACAGAAAAAGAAAGTACAAAACTTGCCTTCACCAGTTGAACGGAACCACCAAAGCGATGAGGCGATTGAAACAAAACTCAACAAGACCTTCTATTTTGCCATCTTCCCCTTAAATAATTTTAGAACGGAAACAAGAAAAAACTAAATACTCATAGAAATTGACATATTGTCAGTCACACAAATTAGGACATTTCATAGTGGAAACCAATAAATATATTAGCACGTACTCTATCCTTAATCGATGATCAAATAATTACTAGTTCATTAAAAACAGTTACCATAAAATGAACAATATAACTCGGTGACAACTTTCGATTTCAACTACAGACCAGTTTAGCAATTAACCTGATATCAGCTGTCATTAAAATAAACAAAACAAACTCCATAATCCAAGCGAATTGAATGAATTTTAAAATGTACAATACAGAAGAATCAAAGGTGAGAATGCAACTTATCTTTTTTAGGTTTGTTCAAGAAAAGAATTTGTAAATTATACTCCGAAACGGTAAAATAAATATCCGTAATTTGAATTTTGATTCTAAAGTTGAATGTTTTGCTGTCCTGTAAATACAATAACATAAGGATAAATAAAGTATATAACCGAACTTTTGTTGAATGGTTTGTATTGTTTAATCATCAGAATTTCTTAGATTTTCATCTGCTACACACTTTCGAGAAGTAGTTAGCTGGCGCCATCTTCACTTTCAATTGCGAACCACCACCTCAGATAATTATTCGACCGCATTAGTCGTATGAAATGAAATGAATTAAAATTTCATAAAATACGAGGTGAGTCTATTTTTCATATAGGAATAAATGAAAGGATTGTTTACTTGGAAGAAATTTTGAGTTAACTATACAATACATTTTTTATATAGACAACCTGAACAACCCTGTTCAGTTCAATTTATTATTTCCGATGGGAAATACTTTGAACGCGATACAATAAAATTAAATTACTGATACATATTTTCTGTTTCAATGACCGATTTCAGGTACTTTTTATATAGTAGCAATCACATTACGACTAATCAAATATGTTAGAAAAATAAAGCTATGAACGAGACTGAACATTTGTAATTATTTCGTGAATGTTACAAGTAACATTGTACAATACGATAAAGGATTAATGCGCGCCAACACCGGCACCGGTAAGGTTTCAATAGTGACAAAATCTCTTCTGAATTACAATGAGTTGATAAAAGCGGAATGCGGGACGGAACATGTGTAAGGCCGTATAATTGTAATCCAATATATGAGAATGAGCTCAAATCCTTCGTACATGCATCTGTTACTTTCTCACTTCTCACTGATTGGCATGTGGGGAAAGAGAACTACCAAAAAATACACATATATAAACTGCTACTAAAAAATGATCACAAAGTAAACACGAATTTAGTTACAATGACTAGTACAATCATAACATAAGTAAACATGAATTTTAAGTCTGAATTCTGTATGTCCGATTTTGATTACATGTGTTTAACTAATAAAAGAAAACATACTTTGATCTAATATAGGATGCTTTTGTAGCTACTAGAATCAAGTTTCAAACGAATCTGTTTTTCAAGTTTAGTTGAGTATGAAATGAAACGAACTTTAACTTACATGTTTATCACTTTTATTCACAAAAGACAATGAAGATAAATCTAAAATTCAGAAAAAACAGACAAAAGGTACATTTTTTATATTTCTTCTCTGTAAGAGGTATCTCGTATTAGCTCCCAAATGTAGTCAACCATCATATGCTCATCATATTGTCCTTGATAAAGTTGACCAAAGTTCATCACATTTTGGTGGAAGTATTTCCATTGTTCTCCTGAATATGCCCTTGAGTTATGTTTGAACTGATCTAAGTAAGGATGCAAGTGTACTTTAAGGGGTATTCTGCAACCCCTGCGTTTGAAGCTCCCGAACATATCAGTACATGATTGAGCTTCACACACCTTTTTGGCATCATGTTTTCCTATCTGAAACTCAATTCGTTTAGGCCGTGAGTATTGCTGGTAGCCGGCGCGTCGGCTCTACTATCCCATAAGAGAAGATAGCTTGGATATTCAGTGTACCCGCTTTGCATTCCCACCACAAAACCAACCATCACTGGCTAGGCATGTTCTTCATACTTTAAAAGTTTCTCGCACCATTAAAACGTGTTCGCAGTTTTATTTGTAGCATTACAAAATGAGCCCGAGGGAGAGAAAGAAATTTATTTTATGATGGAGAACTATCTAGTCGTTGTTCCTCAAACAATCTCTCAAAATCTGAATATATTTATGTTTCCTTGTATGATGTATAGAATAGTGTATTGTGCAACAAGTGGGGAAAGTTCAACTTTTCTTACGAGTGTGGAAGTTTGAGGCACAAGCCTGAAGGGCGAGTGGAAAAAGTACTTCTCCCACATGTTGCACACTATACTTTTTCTACAACGGCACAAATTTAAAGAATACAAGTAAATAGTTATGTAGAAAAAGTCTAGGCATCGAGGATCCCCTACCGAAATAGTCTAGGTCTACTTTTCATAACAAAGTGAATAACAAAACTAAAACCAGATAAAATAATAGAGATACTGGATACAACTGCATAAATCGATTATTTTTGAATATTTATATTAAATGTACAATTGTGAACGTTAAATATCTGAAGGGAAGATGTGTCTGAAATGCTGGGAATTGTTATATTTTTTGTAATGGTAGTAACAAAATTAGTTTCCTGTATATTGTCTTTGGAACATCCCGCATGGATTTTGTTTGCTATATCAATTTTGTTTTTTACTGAATCTTCTATGTAACGTTCTGCTACAGTGGAGGAATTCCATCCTCCGTGCCGTTATAAATTTATAATGTCACCTCCTCCATCTACTAGTAAAGTTGCTGAACTTCGACGGAAGCAGTGGTCGGTAAATTTGCTTGGATTTTCTAATTTAAGATAAGATGCGAATTTACTAGGGGATTTTCCCACATAATGCAATATTTACACAATACACAATGATTATTTATTGGTATTCACAATGGTATTTATTATTTACTTGTAATATTTATAGTAAAAGTACAATTATAAAGATTTGCATCATTTAAGAATCCTCCACTTCCTGCAATATCAGTACTATTCATAACCACATTGCCTGTACCGGGTCCATTAAATGGAGATTGTTCGAGATTTTCCACAGAGCTAGGTTGAAGAATTCTCTCAGCAAATTTGGTTTTACTTGGCACAGAATCTTTGATGTACCCTTCGGCAACTGCATCAGCTTTCCAACCCCCATGCCTTTTCGGCGTAGTGATATCCCCCCACTATCAACAAGCATTGTTGCGGAAGTTCGTCTTAAGCAATGCCCTGTATATTCTTTCCAATTTGGAATCTTCAGATACAATGCCACATCTTTTGCTACACTACCAATTTAATGGGTACCCATAACAGCTTTATAACATTTCCCATTTTGATATTTTAAAAAAAAAGTCGTTCCCTAAAATCCGCAGGGCGTAAATTAACGTACTTTCTATATTTGCTTAAATATTCAGCACCCAGGACGTTGAATGTTCTACTCTTTTTAGTTTTAGTGTTGGAAATTTTTATTAGCAGCAAAGAGCCCAGAAAGTGGTCCGGAGGAAAAGTTATCTTGGTTGATGGCAATGGGATTGATGTTTGGAAGCAGCGAACTTTAAAAAGTGTATAGGATAGGATGACGAAAAGTGTCTAGAATTGGAAGGTTTTGGTAGAAGACGAACCATGCCATGCTGCCGTTATATATGATATGCTGTTGGGCTGGCTAGGTGTCGGAAATTTGTAAGAAGAGAGATTGATGTTGTTTATTGAATTAGGGATGTCTCCGGTGTATAAAGAGAGGAATTAACAAGAATTTGTAATTTATTGGAATTTTTGTGAGACAAGTGTCTAGAAGACATTTTTTTAAAGAATGTATAGAATTGGGTGTTTGATCGTGGCAGTGGATTTGAATATGTCTGTGGAGACGAGCTAGCGGGGTTTGGGATTTTATGCACGGTACCTTGTTCAATAGCAATAATAATCTCTATCACCAAGCAAATTGACGGGTACAGCTGCGGCTGTATTATTCTCTACGTCGATCCATTTGACTAGTGAATAAACTCACCATGCTATAGGTAAACCGCAGAAAACCTGTAACGCCGACGGGGCACTTTGTCCACACCACATAATTTTTTATGGAGAATCCTGCAATGCGATCTTCAATATTTAGGCTTTTTCAGCAGGTGATCCTCGATGCCAAGACGTTTTCGGTGGGGGATCCTCGATGTCTAGACTTTTTCTACCTAACTATCTACTTGTATTCTTTAAATCTGTGCCGTTGTAGAAAAAGTATAGTGTGCAACATGTGAGAAAAGTACTTTTCTCACTAGTGTGTTTGCGGCAATCTCCCTTCAGGCTCGTGCCACAAACTTGCACACTCGTGAGAACAATTGAACTTTCCCCACTTGTTGCACATTATACTCTTTTCCCCTACTAACCTGAGAAAGTTCTATTATTTACTCCATTCCCAGAGAAGTAATATTCCTCACCTTAAGTAAATAATGATAATAAAGGAACACCTAGGTAAATAATGGCAAGTGTTAAATTTTCAATATATTCATGTAATTCCAAAAGCCATAGTTTGGCAAGACCATTAATTTGTTATGCTTATTTAAGCTAATGATAATAAACCCATGTAACTATAATATAAAATATGCAATAGTTTAGAAGCATTTCAAAATTTGACACACCCCAAATTTTTACATAAAAAGCATATTCCGATGTAATTTTTGGTTATGGAATAGCTTCATTCCAGCTTTAGGGCAAGAGTATTCATTCTCGCCCTTGGTATGGAATGAATACTTGTGGTACCCTCTAAATGTAACGGTTCATTTGACAGAAAAATAAAATAGGCGTGTTCCGTTTTCTAAACCAGCTGCACTACGCAGAGTACAAGTAGTGCAGAAATATCGAAATTCATAAAAAATCCTCTGAAGTGAACGTAAAATGACTAATATGGTAGTTGAGTATTAATTGTTAGAGCCAGAAGTGCAGCATAAGTGTATTTTGTGGCACTTTTTAAGAAAAAAATAAGAAAACAGAAAACGTACATTTATATAATTTTATGTAAATAATAGCTATTACATGGATTCATTTCTTTTTAGCGTTTGATACTGACATTAGTGATGATTTCACAACTCTTCCAGGAGTTAGCAATTCAATATATATTGATTTGTTTTTATTCACTAGTCGTAGAAAAAGTATAGCCTACAACACGGATGGAATTCAAAATTCTACACTCGTAGAACAGTTTCATTCTACTCGTGTAGAATTTTGCTTATTTCACCCCTGATATAGAATATACTATTTCCTACAACCACTATTCAAAACACGCTTTTGTACACAAATTTTTATACGAAAAGCAGGCCTTTTCTTAGATATCCATTAGAAAAGTAATGACTTACAGTGGAAAAAGTACACGTTACGGTACTTTTCCACACAGAAATGTCACTTTTCCTCACGGAAATGTCAATGTCAAATACTTTTTGACAATCTAACATTATCTTTATAATGAATTTCGTTGACAGACACTAATATTACAATTAATGAAAGCTTATTATTAAAAAAAGATACAACAGGCATAACAATTCAAAATGGAGCAAAATTGATCATGTTTACCTTATTTTTCATTTTCTTGAAAGCACTTTAACTTTTCCTCTTCAATCTGCAACAGTCTTGTATCAATTTCATGTGGCTGACGTTTTTTAACTTTTTTTTAATGGAGATTTAAAACTTTTCTTTGGAGTGTGTTCGTCATTTACTTCCGAAGATTGACCGGAAGACGGTACTTGCATTTGGACTATACTCCCCATCAGAAATCTCACATGTATATGGCACGCTACTTTTTAGATCTCTTCGAGACATTGTACTTCGAAGAAACAACAAAAGCTTAAAATAAGGCCATTTAAAGTCTAGTTCTGTGGTACACGCTTGACCAGATCTTTTGTTGTTCACTTTCTTGAGTTCCTTCCCGAAAGTGTCTCGTAGCCCTCGCCACTTTTTTTAAGCTCATTATCTGAAACAAATCAAATTTCTGTTTATTACAGATTCTTAGCAACTGGTTCATCGTTCAGAGCCCTTGGATATTCATTTATGATTTCAGACAATACAGTTAGTCGTATCGTACATGATGCTTGTAACGCTATTTGGGAAAATGTATCCGAAATTCATATGAAGTTTCCATCAAGCGAAGATATGGTCAAGATATCAAATGATTTTTGGACAAAATGGAGATATCTAATTGTTCCGGCAGCATTGATGGTAAACATATACGGATAAACGCGCCAGCGCATTCTGGCAGCATGTACCGTAATTACGAGTCCTTTTTCTTAGTTGTATTGCAAGCTGTTGTGGATGCAAACTACAGATTTAGGACTATAGACGTGGGAGCTTATGGCAAAGAGAGTGACGGTGGAATATTCTCACATTGAAGTCTCTCAAGACAATTTGAAAATGGTGCTCTCAACGCAAGCCGTGAAAAAATATTACCAGGCTCTGACATAACATTGCCTCACTTCTTAGTTGGTGATGAGGCTTATCCTTTGAAGACATATCTCATGCGCCCTTATCCCATTTGGGGCCAGGAGAGGAAATATTTAACAAACGCTTAACAAATGCAAGGCAAGTTGTTGAGTGTGCCTTTGGTATTTTGAGCAGCAATTGAAGTAAACCCCGACCGTGCGGATGTCATAATAAAGTGTATATGTTTACTTCATAACGTAATAATTGATAAGGAGGGTATTTATGATTTGCCTACAGAAACAGCACGACCAAAAAATGGAAACAGGCATAGATTTATGACTGCAGGAGAGAATAGAACCACAACGAGAGCTCAACATATTAGGGATACACTTAAAAACTATTTTTCTCGTAACAATTCATAATTATGACATCTGTTTATTATCAAATAACGTTTTAATAAATTTCTTACCAGATATGTTCATTTCTACTGATATTTCTCGCCATGCTTTGCGCTGAACGTCACGTAAATGATAACTTGAATCACTCTGATTCCACAAACATTTGTGTTTGTAAACCAAGTTAATGAATTTTTAAACATCCATCTTTTTTTGAAGAGTTCGACGCATGAAATCGTTTAAAAATCCCAACAAGTTCTGTTTGTTTTCGGACGTCGGAACTACACGTGCGTTTACGTACGACTAATTCACAGAACTACTATTAAAAAAAGAAGATAGCTCACTTGAAGTAGGCTTTGCAGCCTTATACCAAACATAGGGCCAAGTCTTATAAATTTTTTTTCTTGCCAAATTATTTTTTAGATCAGCTTAAAATTAGTTGGAAAATAACTATGTATATATAAAAATTTTATCTGAATAAATTTCAGTCAATAAATTGAGAATTATTTGGAAGAATGTTTCTTTGTAAGTATCAATTGAAAATAGAAAAAGGTGGATAAATTTAATATACGACATGGTATTTTACGAGATTTCAAAAAATTTTGTGATTTTAATTTAATTAGGTATTTGAATTGTTTATTAAATTGAATTTTATTCTTTCTAGAGTCACTTGAGATGTGTACATGGCGCAAAGTTTTACTGATATCCGTAGATAGCAGTTTTGGTAGTATCTGTAACTACTGTTAAAGCTTGCCAGTTTTATTCCATTTTGTTACTATGACGTTGTATTAGGCTTCAGGATAAATTAAAGATTATTATTCTATTATATATCATTCGGTAAATGGAGTTTTTGTTATCTAAGTTAGTGAAAATAGATATTGACGTACCTATAAATATGTTTCAGAGTTAGTTAACTACACAATATTTGTTAAATAATCTTGATTAGTCAAATTTGGTGTGTGTGTGTGTGTGTGTGTGTGTGTATATATTCAGAAAATGTTTTGATTTGTTGAGCAGTTTGCATGAGATTTTTCCGTGCAATAGTACATCTAGGGATTGTCTTGTACAGTGTTACATTTACGCTCACATCTTCTCACGATGTCCTCACTTGTTTTAACTATAAATAAATAAAAACAATATAATTAAACTAAGGTACAAAGCCCTAAGAAGTATATCTTCATAATACCACAATATTAAATTATCATTAAAATAATGTAATTTAGTTTGTTAATAAATTTAAATGTTCTTATCACTTTGATTTTTGTACTTTTAAACCTGTAGGTGTGTTTCTTGTGTATACTATAAAAAATGGCATTATTGTATTGTCCTTGCATACATAAATTTTTAAAATATATGCTAGTTTCATTAGGCCAGAAAAAGAACAATTTATTATTGCTTTAACACAATCCTGCACTATTATTTTTAGAAATTAATGTTTAAATCATCTTATTTTGTAATGAAGTGTAAGAATACATGAAAGCACAAATTATACTAATATATTACCTAAACTTTCCATTAGAACTTTGACTGAAATCTGGTTGTTGGCTGCCACTTTCTAAATCAACAAAAATAAAATAAAGTGGCTATCAAAAATAGTATGTTTATTTTTATTCTTTATCAAAAACCATTCATCTTCACAAAACCCACTAAATTATTAAAATATCCTCAATTATTTCAGGAATTCTAGTATGTATCCACTGGTAATTAGGAATTTTACATTATTTAATAATCAATCAACTACAGTATTTACCAGTTTGTCCCAAGTATAGTAGGTACTACATCTCGTTTTAAATTTGTTCTGTTATTTTTGGCTTGGAATTTCCAATCCTCAGAAAAGTGGACATCACAAACTCTATAGTTCCGAATGACTTTATCTTTATCCTGGGTAAGTGAATATTCATGGTTATTGTTATTCATCCACATATGGAAATGCTAACAAAAAAGAAATTGTTAATTATAAGGAAATTTCTATCGGCACATATTATGAAGTAAAATAAAGCAAAACAAAAACTATTTCTATTGTGAACAATGTGACAAACAAATTTATAATGTGAAAGCTCTGGGAATATATTTTTATATACATAAGAATATTATATTTTTTAATGCGAAACGTTGCGTTGACAAAAACGTTATAAATATGCTATGCTTCATTAGTCCTACATTTTTAGGTCTTTATAAATGAAAGATTATGAGTTTGCAATTTAACTTACCTCAAGATCTTTAAGAAAAGCACAGATTTGAGGATAAGCATGCATTGGCTTTTCAGTTGACGTTAAGCTTAAGATCGACATGGAACGTGCACGGAACCACCGTAATATCGAAAACAGCAGTTTTACCAACTATACTATATAATTTATTACCAACTGCGGAACAGCAGCGCTTAGTTGTTGTTAGTCAGAACTGAAAAGTGAACAACTCCTGGACTAATTCGCATCCAGTCTACACACTCGCATTGTATTAGGAAGGTCAGGATCGTTCGTGCGTGTTGGTACGTGTTAGATGCGTCCAAAGTGCGGCCGGCCTTTTTTATTTATTTTCTTGTATATAAGAAATAAATATGTAAATAAAAAAATAATTTCTATTTAAGCATGCGCGGCATGCGAGTGTCGAGTAAAATTAGAGCAAGTCGATGTGCCCGTTGGATTAGTAGTCTGATGAAACGAAAGAGAATCGCTTAAAATAAACAACACCTTTAAACGTCAGTATAAAAATAAATTGTTAGCAGTTATCAATGGCTGCAAATTAATTAAATTACAAATTGTCATTTTTGATATTTGTTTTGTATATTTGGAGTTAACTTGTCAGTTTTTCGATACGATATGGCCGGATCAGGAGCAACAACTTCAACTACTTCCTTTTCTGAGCAAGTACAGTTATCGAATGTATCCAAGTAAGGAATCTCTCTTGTTAAATGTACTATACATAATCAAATTTTTAATAACACTGTAACAAATAATGACTCACAGTAATGATTTCCATATTATAAAATAAAATTTTTGTTGTTAAAATATTATTAACGATTATTGTGTAGGAGAAAAAATTATGTGTAACCCACGGCATAAAAGTGCTTTTTAGGCCTCAAGAAGTGACCAGGCTGGACTGCACCTCGCCTGTCCAAATATTATTTCCGCCTGAAAAATGCCACTTTGCCGCGTAGGTATATAATATACCATTTCAGCTCAGCTACAAATTTTGAATGTTCTTCCATTTTCGACAAGAAGACAAAGCGGAGAGGTGTTTCCATATTGTTGTTGGGATTTATAACATTTGATGTTGATTTAATTGTATTTGTCGGAAATGAGTTTTTATTCAAACAAAAGTTCCTGAAACGTTGCATTTCTTTTTCTTTTGCTTGAAACAAGATTGCTATAGATACATTTTTTTTAGGTTTAGTAAAACAACTACTCTCCTCGTCGATCTCAAGATAGTGAGAGTCATTTTGACTGATCATATTTGTTTTACTTATAATTTACTATTTGGAACTTGAATATTTTTATTTTCGGCTTGTTGTGGATTTTTGTCGCGAATTTGTGCTTTTGTAATATGTGAAAATAATTTAGCTGGATTTTGATTGACTTTCAGCACTTTGAAACGCTGTCTACTTGAGAGTACTTCCATATATAATTACCAATGACAAGGTTCTAAGATACCACACTGGAAGTGCCTGCTCCACTTGTAATTAGAACCGAGGCACCTACTACAAGATTAGCAGATGCTCTCAATGTGTAGTTATTATATGAAACTTGAATTAAACTAAAATTCAAAACATTAATAAAACTTGATATACTTGTTATAACACTGATATATCTCTGTCTGTTTTTGAAGATATCAATATTAACCTGTGTAATTCGGATGACAGGGATACAATTGAATATCTGAACACGCTAAATGAGTTTGTGTACGTATCGACAATAAACGCACCTACAAGTGTACAAGGCAGGAGTGAAACCTGCCTAGACCATATTTTTATTAAATCCAAAGATCCTAATTTGCACGAAAATATCCTACCCATTATATTGAAAACCACAGTTACTGACCACTAGACTACTCTCCTCCAAGTTGTAATTCCGGAAAAAAATAAGGTACAAGAAAACAATAACAAAATAATAATGTGTATAAATATCAACAAAATACACAATATGTTCAGCAATATCTCCTGGAGCGACGTCTATACTGCACCCACTCCAGACTCTGCAACCGAAAAATTTATCAATATAACCACGAATACGTTGGAAGCATGCACAGAGGTACGTCAGATTCGTAGGAAAAACAACAAAATAGCTCCCTGGGTTACGAATGGATTACTAAATTCTATTAATAAAAAAAATAAGATGTTTCGTCTTATGCAAAAGCAGCCACACAATGATGATCTGAAAAAAGAATACAAAAGCTATCGAAACAAGTTAACTTCACTGATCCACAAAACTAAATCCAACTTCTATAACCAATTAATAGAAACAATTCAAAAATTCATTATCAATTTGGATTCAGAGAGAAAATTTCAACTCAGGATGCTGTTCTGTCATTGAATTCAAAAGTTGCCCAAGCTTTGAATGAGGGTAGACCATCCTTATGTGTCAGTCAACACCTTCTTCTTCAGTCGCTGGAAGATATTGGTATGCGAGGTAACATATTGAAGATATTCGAAAGTTATTTAACAGGAAGAGCCAGGCGGTGAGAATCAGTGATGTACTCGGCAGTGAGAGGGTGATGGACTGTGGAGTACCTCAAGGTTCCATGCTGGGACCAACATTGTTTAATATATATGACTGGGACTCATTGAAGGATACGGTTGAAATGGAGTTTTCTACGATAAATTGTTGGTTGGATAAAAGATTATTAACGGTTAATATAGATAAAACACATTATATACCATTTTGTTGTAACTCAGCTGGAATGCCTCCATTTGATCACCTGGTAGTCAGGAATGAAACACCCTTCCACATCCTCCCCGAAAAAAAAATTAAATATTTAGGAATAATAATTGATATGCATTTGAAATGGGATTTACATATAAAGTATACTTTCAACAAATTGATAACTATTTTATATAAATTCAGAAACTCAAAGAAATCCTGCCACTGAAGCACTTGAAAACTTTATATTATTCGCTAGTGGAAAGTCATATTCGTTACGGAATAGCGGTGTGGGGGGGAACTTTGAATACTCACATACACTCTATCGAAGTTATGCAAAGGCGCTTTCTTAAATTAATATTTTCTAGAAGCAGCAGATGCTCTTCTGATATTCTGTACACTGAAACTCAAATTCTAGATATAAGACAGTTGTATTTTCTATGCACAAGTATCAAATATCATGCAAATAAGCATACAGCTATACTTCCCTTCCATCAATACAACACTCGCCAAAAAGATCATACGTTACTCCCCTGATGGTTAAGGTCGCTGCTCAGAGATCATACTCTTTCTTTGCTCCAAAGCTGTATATTATTTCTGAAACAATAAAAAACAATAACTACTTTAAAAAAGAACTGAAAAAACACATACTTCAAAGTAAGAGAATTGAACTTCAGCGAATATTCCATTAGATAATATAGAAACTCAAGATAATACAAAAATTACGTACCTTTGCTAAATCGTCGGCTTGGTATTTTGAGATTTCTTATGTCGAATTGTGCTGGTTTTCCTATTTTAATGTTTATCTGTTTGATAACGAGGTGCATCTGTATTTATTGTTGTTTTCTCGTGTAACTTTTACTTTTTACCTTTCCGTGTGTGTGCATGTGTATCTATGTATGTAAATGTGTATTTTTGCTCGTCTATTTGTATAAGACTGTGTTTTACATTTTACATTAAGATAGGTCTATCATTGATTGAAACTTTTTAATATTCATTGTGATACATTGTTTAATTTAATTAGTTCTCGAAACAAGTGTTTTACGCTTATCGAGTATTTTTTTATTCACAGCTGAACTTTATATTTTTTACTTTGTATTTGTATTATGCTGATGTAAATAAATATTATTATTATATTAATAAAACTAAAATAAATTGTTTTAAAGGTTATCACTAACTTTTCCGCACTCCGGAGCCTTGATCTTCTAACATACCGTTATGATTCCAAGAAACCAAAAATGTGGTATATCTGGATTTTTAGGATCCATTGTAGTGTCTCTGGTGGGCTGAACATGAATAGGGTTCATCTGTGAGACTACCTGAACCAATCCAATCATAAAATTGGTCACTTGTTTACACTCCAAAGGCTTTATCGTACTAACAAAGCAAAATTTCTCCAAAAATAACAAAAAAAGTAGTATATCTGGATTTATAGGACCCGTTGTACTGGCTCTGATGTGCTGAAAATTAATAGGGTTTATATGTGAGACGCCCGAATAAATATCCAATCTAAAAATGGGTCACTTGTATACACTCCAAAGGTTGTATCGTACTAACAAAGCGAAATTTCTCCAAATCCAAAAAGGTATTATATCTGGATTTATAGGACGCGTTGTACTGGGTCTGGTGAGCTAAAAATCAATAGGATTTATCTGTGATATGCCCTGAATAATACCCAATTATAAAATTGATGACTTTATACACTCCTGAGGCTGTATCATGCTAAGACATGTTACAAAAAGTGACCGACGACAACGATGACGACGACATGTTTTTCTCACTGAAAAACGTAAAAATAACTCGAAAAAATTGAAAAATTCCAATATTTTTTTGGGATAAACCAATACTTTTTTCGCATCGTAGATAAGGTGGGCGGAAATGTAATATAATGCAAAAACTATTAAAAACTTTAAATTTGGGACATGCTCTTTAAAAACGTGACTAGTTTGACAGCGTAACGTTGGAAACTCGGACCTCTCAATGCAAATTGCAATCCTATATTCAATTAGCTACCTATCCCCTTAGTTAATTTAAAGAAAAAATGGTATTAGTCTCCAATGGATTATTACTTAACCCTTTCTGTTTCAGAAATATTTTCAGCAATTGATACTCTGTGGTTACTTGTTTCTTTCAAACTTCTACGTAGAATATCAGCAACGCCAAGGAAACAACACAGTTAGTACAAAAACTTGTAAGAGATTTTTATAAGATAGAAATGTTTCGAAACATTTTATTTACCTTTAACGTCAGCGATAAACTTCGAGAAGCAAACTTCTATCCGTCACTCCGATTGGTATGTATGAAAGCAGTCAGTTTGTGTAAATACAATTTGGAAGAACTGCAATTTTGGAGGTAAAACGAATAGAATGGACGAATATAGAATATTCTGAAGTGATTTCAAAATATCTGTGAAACTTTACAGAGCCGACCTGAAAGAGATAAGTTTTAGAGTTTTCTCCTTAAATCGTACAACAGGCATTACTGATACTACTGGATTTATTATTGATTTTGAATCTACAACGAATCCACAATAAATTTTTGAAACTGTCGTTAAGAGAGGACGTTACGCTAGAATCACGGACCTTCTCCATTCAAAATTCGAACAAGTTCTATAAACATATTGTTAATGAAACTACCGGATATGTGACAACAGAACAACTGACAGTTTATTCACTTAAACTAATAACATCAAACAGAATGGCGCTAGGTAACAATTTTTGTTTTGTACAAGACTTTGTGCCTTATACTTTCTATACTTCCACTTGAAAAAGTTTATAGCAAAGTTAAAGTTTACAAATCTTAACATTAATGTTAATGTCCAATTGCGAGAGAGCTTCATCAAGGTCTATGGCTGGTCTTTGGGTAAAACCTTCAGCTACCGGTCTACCCTTATACCGCACTCTATTGTCCGAGTAATTTTTTTTAAACGTATGCACAAGAAATGACTAAACCTTGCTCTGCTGACGGAGACTGGACTCCCAAGCATCAAGTTCCTCAAATGATTTAAGTTCCTCTGCCATAGCCTCCTTCCACTGCAAACTCTCGAGTTCATTTAGAACATCGTCTACGGTAAATTCTATTTCACTGACATCACTTTTTACTACATCTATAATAAAACTATCTAGATTTTTCCGCACCCGGTTAGGTTTTAGCACTTTGCCTCCTGTTGGATCCCTACAATGTCTTGCTCTGCTTTTGTAATTGTCTCTGGTATTATTTTATCTTTTTTAATTAAATCAGCATCTCCCACTGTTTCTGTATTTATTTCTGGCCTTATTTTCTCCTACATTGATTATGGTATTCCTTCTTCTATTTTTATTTCTAGAAAATAATTCCATTAACTTCCTCTATTACAACAATGCCTCTACTTGTTCATATTTGACTGTTCTGAGGATTGTAGTATCTATAACCTTTCATATGGTCAGGATAGTCTGCAATGATGCATTCTTTTGATTTTTTATCAAACTTAAGAAGTTTTTCTGTTGGTATATAAATCATTATCTTACTGCCAAAGATACGTAAATAACTGATAATTGGTTTCTTTCCCGTCCACAGTTCAAACGATGTTTGTCCTGATTTAACTGATCTGTTTTGAAAAAAAACCGCAGTATTCACAGCATCTGCCCAAAACTTCATGGATAGATTCGCATCATACAACATACGCTTTGCTTTTCCTGCTATTGTTCTATTCAGTCTTGTCTTGTTTCCATTTATGATTTGTATGTTCTAAAGCAATTCAATGTTTCATCTACTGCAGTCGTTAACAAATGGAAGAAAATATTCTGAACCAAATTTCGATTTTCTTGCCAAATGTATACAGATATCAGCATGCAGTTCTAACAGAGCTGTGCTTCTGGTACAGTTGCGGCCAAAAAAACGGAACAGTTGTTGTTGTCTAGTGTGAATGTGACTTTTCCGTTTCCGAGAAAAATGGGATAGTTTTGTCGTATATTTAAACGATAATAAAACTAAATTATGAATAATATTATTTTTCATTATTAAATATCAGAGGCTACTAAATAATTATTAATTTCCAATAAAAAACAACAATTAATATTAAGTAATCCCGCCATTATGATCTATGACTTCTCTTAATCTTCTGGTCATCGATCTATATAATGTGGAATAACATTCTTCAGTTATTTCCTCCCAAGCATTATTATATAACTTCCAACAAACCTTCAACGTTTCTTGGTCTTACATTTGCCTTTCGAATTTCTATTACTAACATTGCCCAAACATTTTCTACTGGATTCAAGTCTGGGTTTTTACTACACCAGTTAAGAACATTAATATTGCGTGCCCGAAATCATTCGGTCACTATACCAAAGTTATACACTGCACATTTAACTTGTTGGTGTATAAAATCATTGTTAGGGAAAAGAATCTCAACAGCAGGAAGCATAACATTTTCTAAAATTCCGATATATGATTGACTATTAAATATTTCGCCAACATGCCATAGAACTCCAGGTCCCTGTGTAGATATCCACGTCCACATATTTACAGAAAAACGACCACTTTTATTTGTGAAATTGACATAATTCTCGTCAAACCGTGTATTCGGTGGGCGACAGACACGAATATTGCCGGTATTTGACGATTGGAAAACCTTTTCATCCGTAAAAATAACACGATTCCAAAATTGTTCATCATAAACAATGAGCACTAAAGCAAACTATTGTTAATTAATAGTTTCCCTGCTGCTGCGTGGCATTTCAATTAAGACTGTGCTACTCTGCGACGGCCCGTACGACAGGATACTGGAAAATTTGTTCTGGAACAGCTTGAACTACTGTTTCAAATGGATTTGCTCTTAAATGGTTAATCAAAGCAGCATCCTGTTCAGCAGTTGACTATCTCGGACGTTCTGAGCATGAAGTTCTATTAATTCTTCCATAATTTCGCCATCTTCTTAAAATACTTGAAACTGAGTTCTTGCTTACATTGTAAAATGCCGCAGTTTGCCTCACTGACTACCCATCATCTATGTTTGCGATTATTCCACTTTTCGTCACTGAATTTATATGCGACATAATTTCATTACTTTCGAATTTGGAATTGTCTGACAGATGTCAAATTTTCAACGTTGCAATATGACATATTCATAAGACAAATTCAAGCAACTAGAATTAGACAAAAATCTGCTATAAGAAAGAAATGGTAACCGCATCTGTTTTCCTTTATAAGACCTTTTTCTATTTAATTTTGTATTCTAAGACTTATATGTGTCTGAAATTCCAAAATGACAGCTCCGTCTATCATCTTTTCCAGGTCACTGCGGTGGTTCAAAATGTACTAGGCGTCGATGCCACATAGTCCCTGACACTGTAGATCCTTCTTGTTGTTGTATCACAGTTATCTTCGGAACAAGACACTTTGACTTGCAGCGATGGTTATAATAATCTTAGCCTTCGGTTTGGTATCGTTTATAATGCCATTATTGCATTACCTAAAAAATTCTCCACTACAAACGCCCAATCTTCATAGTTTTCTGTACCTTCCATCTTCGTGCTTTATTAGTTTTTAAATTATCCAATTACAAACAGTACAAAATATTTTTTACCATACAAAAAATATATAAGTATATGGGATTTATATACAGGGTGTCCCGGGACTAATGGGAAAAAAGTCAGGAGCGTATAGTCTGAGCCAAAATAATGTTAGTACTTCATATAAACTTTTTCTATGCAGGCCCTAGTTTTCGAGTTATAGGCCTCCAAAGTTTTAATTTTGAATTTGGTTTTAATTTTTATTTTTTGTACTAGTTATTTGATCTTCATAAAATTTACGGCAAAGCTATAATGTACGTGTATGTTTATTTTGGAGAGGTGAATAGATTTACAGTAGTCCCTTGAAGCCAGGGACGGACTACCCGCAATGGTTAGTGATCCAAAAATTTTGCAGGGTAGGCACACCCTGTATGAAATTATCGAAATTGACTTCCCCACACATTAAGCTAACGAAAAGGTACTCTTGTTGGAATTCGATAAAATAAGCCGTTTGGCTAATATTTACAGTTTTATTAATGCACTACGTACCAATTTACCTAACTAACTTATTAATATGATGTCCAAGATTTACACCTTTACTACAACAAAATAATTTAACGATAGCAGAAGATAAAAAAACATTAACGACTTATTAATGCGAAAGTTGGTAAAAACTTTTTAAAAGTGTTTTTACCGTTTATCATGTAACCATAGGATTAGTTGTCAAACGTTGTGTAGAATAGTTCGTAGTCAATAATTCATAAGTCCTTAATTTAACAGTTACAATGGCAGAATTCACTTTTATTGAGTGCGCTGATATGCATTTAATATATGGACTGGCTTCTCGAAACTGTTTAGAGGCCAGAAGGCTTTATGCAGAGCATTTTGCAAACAGAGCATCGCCAGACAGACGAATGTTTGAGCGTATTGATCTCAGCTTACGAGAAACAGGTATGAATAAGAAAATGTAATTTTCTATGTATACAAAACTAAATTTTAAATTTCAGGAAGTTTTTTGCCAAAAAAGTGGAAAAGGTCCAGTACAAAGCGTACATACAGTGACAGTTGAACAAGACTTGTTAAATGCAGTTGATAATGAACCATCAACGAGTTTACGAAAATTATCAAGAGAACATAACGTCTCGAAATCAGTTGTTCATCGCGTCCTAAAAGAACAGTTTTTCAGATGAAAAAAGTACACAGTATGACAGTGGCTGACTATCCTGCACGACTTGAGTATAGCCAGTGGTTTCTGCGACAATAACAAGCAGATAATACATTTATTAGTAACGTTCTCTGTACGGACGAATCTGGTTTCACCAGAGATGGAGTCATTATTTCTCATAATATGCATTTATGATGTGAATCCACATGGCATTATCCAAACTAGGAACCCGCATAGATTCATGGTTAATGTTTGGGCAGAAATAGTTGGCAATCATTTGATAGGGCCATACTTTATTGACGGTACTTTGACCGGTCAGAGATATTTGGAGTTTTTGCAAAATGGGTTATGGAACCTGTTTGATGATGTGCCTCTACAAACTCGTAGGAATTTATGGTTCTTGCATGATGGGGCCACTCCTCATTTCAGTTTAGATGTACGACAGCATTTACACACCAGGCTTCCTAATAAATGGATTGGTCGTGGAGGCCCTTTTCAATGGCCACCGCGATCAGGAGACGTTAATCCTATACATTTCTTTCTCTGGGGTTATCTCAAAAGTAAGGTATACGCAACACCTGTGTAAATAAGGCAAGATTTAATAAACAGAATTATGTTACACTGCAATGTTATTAGAAGTAATATGGGATTGCTCTTTTAAGTGCAAAGAAACAACCTTCGTAGACTTAGAATGTGCGTGGAAGTGGGAGGAGCTCATATTGAACATTTATTAGAATAACGTTTTTTGTTGTTGTTGTTTAGGAATTAGTTTTTGTCAAATGTTTTATAACTTGTGTTTTTTGAGGTTATCTTAATGGTTTAATAATGTTGTGTTCGTAATTTTTATTAAAAGCAACTAATTACGTTGTTACCGTACCTATTTAATTCCCATTAAATAAGTTCTTAACGTTTTTATCATCTGCTATCATCAAATTATTTTTTTGTAGTACTTTAGGTAAATCTTGGACATCGTATTAATAAGTTAGTTAGGTAAATTGGTAGTTAGTGCATTAATAAAACCGTAAATATTAGCCAAACGGCTTATTTTATCGAATTCCAATAAGAGTACCTTTTCGTTAGCGAAAATGTGTGTGGAAGTCAGTTTCGATAATTTCGTACAGGGTGTGCCATCCCTGCAAAAGTTTTGGATCACTCACCATTGCGGGTAGTCCGTCCCTGGCTTCAAGACACAACTGTAAATCTGTTTAACTTTCCAAAATAAACGTAGACGTACATTATAGCTTTGCCGTAAATTTTATAAAGATCAAATAACAAGTACAAAAAATAAAAATTATAACCCAATTCAAAATTAAAACTTTGGGGGCCTATAACTCGAAAACGAGGGCCTGCATAGAAAAAGTTTATATGAAGTAATAACGTTATTTTGGCTCAGATTATACGCTCCTGACTTTTTTCCCATTAGTTCCGGGACACCCTGTATATGCTTTCTATGTTTTTGACATTTCACTAACTCCAGAATAAACTCGAGCCGAATGGCGGGGCAGGGTAAGCCCCTACCCTGGTTTATGAAACACTGTATCGCCCTAGCTTGTAAATCCGGACATTAATTAAACTACCGGATCTGTGACTACAACTGACAGTTTTGTTAGTTAAGACAGTAACATCACAACATAGTGGTGCTAGATAACAATTTTTGTTTTGTATAGGACGTTGTTACTTTTATTTTCTACATATACAGTATATGTAGATAAAAAGGTCTATTAAACACGCGCGATTTTTCGAGCACGACGGCGTGTAATGATATAAATTAATTACTATAAATATCGATCCAAGTAACCAGTTAATGCAGCGATGACGAGGTACCCCACCAGAACAACAAAGTCCCCACGCCAAGATGCGCACGAAGAATCGACAGTGGAAAGGAAGGAGACTTCCACCACCACCGCTAAAATGTATATAAAAATGCAAGCCAGCAGACAAGAGGACAACTTGGTTCACGGACTCCAGCTCCTACAAGTTCAGCCGCCTCCAGTGCGAAGCGTAGGTCGAAGGTACTGACTTTAACCTTATACGCTTTACACAATTCACCGTGGAGTGTTGTACTAAGTCGAAGTATTGATTCGACTTTTATACATCACTCACTCGAACGGCCGTTGGTTTCTGGTATTGACGGAAACGAAAACGATTGTTCAAACTGTTAGAATAATTTCGGTGCGGTATTGACGCATCGAAAACTCTGCAGTATCTCTATAGGGTTTGCTAACGTTGAGATGGGTATTGACCGTCTGTAAACGATCGCGCTAAATGTTAGTATAATTCTGGTGTGGTACTGACGCGCCGGAATAACTACGTCCCTATACCACCGAGAGAGTCGTTAAGTTGGGAATTGACTAACTATAAACGATATACTCACATCTGGAGACAATAACCGAAAGAGTATTGATCTATCGGTTGTTCTCAACTTTGGCTGTCTGAACAATTCGTAGGACCGAGAGAATCCCGTATACCACAGTGGAAATTTCGAGTCGTTATACCAACCTGCCTACAGTTCGTCAGTACACATCGATCGACGGAGGAGTACGGACCGTCGGAACGTGATTTTCAATATAATTACGTATCACAGTAATATATATATAGAATATTGTAGTTTAGTTTAATTTTATCTTTGTAAATAGTATTTCTTTATAGCAATAAATCAATTAATTTAATCGAACTCTGTCTCCTTTGGGCTTACCTGGGCAATACGCATTACAGGCGCAGCCCGAGTGCTCGAAATAGAGCAAGTGTTTGAAAGATTTGAAAGACCAGTTATCCACGAATACTTCACGCTATTTTTTTTATTGGTGCACTTTGAAATTTTAAAATATTATTATTATATTATTACTACCATTTTTATTAAAAATGTATGTAGAATTACTGGAATTGCAAAATATAGCATATACACCTCTCGACTAAAGTGACATTAATCCCTTAGGTGGATGCTTCCCTTGGGCTCCACTGCACTCCATCCTCAGGAATCAAATACCTCTCGCGGGAGTAAATGGGTCACTTTAGTCGCTTGGTGTACAATATACTATTATTTGACGTTACGAGGTACTGCTGTCAGACCAAAACATTTGGTTTAACCAAGCATGCCTTAGAAAAGAGGTAATACCAAATTATGTGAAGTTAAAATGCCATACTAAAACACCTCAAGCACAAAAAGCTATAAAATGTGCTCAACAAGTTTGGATTAAAGAAGAATGTAAAAAATTGTTTAAAATAAGGGATTCCTTATACAACTACATAAAAGATGTACATTCTGAACTCACGTTCCAACTACATCCAGTAGAATTTTACGGTTTAGATGACAAAATCAGAGAAAGTGTCATCACGATGAAGCACAAGAAATTTAAGAAACAAGAACAAAAGCTACAGAAACTTGAACACACACAACATATAATTCAATAGTATAAATATCATGAAACTGTGAGTAATTACATACCAACACACTTTGCATCACGATTTGAAAACCTTTCAGACACTAAGTCTACAGATAGTGTAATAGTATTTTTAAATAAAGGTTTAAAGTACAGCATGCCACCAAAATGTACTGATAATATTAAACAGATAATGGCTACAGAGTTAGAAATAGCTTTAAAATCTAATTCAAATCATTTTCTTTATGAGAAAATAAAGATTGCCAATTTAATCAAAAACATTGAACCTTCAAAAGTTAAACGTCAAACAAATAATTACAATAATTCAATAAAAAAGAAAGTGGAAGATAATAACCTAACAGTTACAAAATCTGACAGGGGGAACGCCACTATCATATTGACAACTAATGATTATAATTCAAAGATATATAACTTCATACAATCTAGCGATGTAAAAGTTCTTAGAGCAGACCCAACAAAAAAGTTTTCTAATAATGTTAGAGGTATTGTTAATAATTCAAATTATCTTTTCAGTGATAACGAAAAGAGGTCCATCATAAAACAGAATTCTCATTCTCCACAATTATATGGAACCGTAAAATTACATAAAATAACGAAAACAATTAGACCTGTAGTTTCTTATGTTAATACTCCTAATAATATAGTGGCGAAGAAACTTAACCATATACTTAATAATTACGGATATACATGTAAATATTCAATTAGAAATGCAATATAAGTAATCAAAAAACTAAAAGCATTCAACTTGCAAGATAACTCTAAGCTTATTTCATTTGATGTTACCAATATGTTCACTAAAATTCCTCCTAAAGAATGTCTAATACTTGTAAGAAAGGTACTAGAGGATAAAAATATTAATCCAGAAATAATATCAGATATATTTAATTTATATGATGTATGTATTAATCAGAATTATTTCACTAGTGACAATAAGATAAAAATTCAAAATGGAGGTTTACCAATGGGAAGCCCTATATCGCCAATTTTAGCAAATATTTTTATGGACAGTTTAGAAAGAAAAATCTTTAAAAGTAATATTTCATAAAATGTTTTATTTTGGTATTGATATGTAGATGACATATTAGCTCGTTTTATGGGTAGTGAACGACAATTAGATATATTTTTCAACCACATTAATAATTTACACCCAAAAATTAAATTTACATTAGAGGTTGAAGAAAATAGTTCAATCAATTTTCTTGATTTAAAAATTCGAAGAATTAATAATGTACTTGATTGATTCACCGAAAACCAACACACTAATGTGGCTATTCCATATAGTTCCAATCATCCCATGTGACATAAACTAGCGGCATATAATTCAATGATGCATAGAGCATTTTCAGTTTCTATGAAGAAATGTAATTTTGATAGAGAGATTAACACAATTAAACAAATAGCCTCATCCAACGGTTACCCATTACATATGATAGATAAACTAATTAATAAAAAAACAGGAAAAAGTAGCATTACAACTAATATTTCCTAAACAAACTAAAGAAATAAAAACTCATAAAACCATTACATATGCAAGAAATATTTCTAATAATATTTCAAAGATAATAAATATCTTTAGCAACAAATACAACAATTTCTTTTAAAACAGAAAGTAACAAGTACAAAATTGTTAAATGTAAAAACAAAAATACCACCATTAAAGAAATCTGGTATATATAAACTTGAATGTCCAGAATGTAATGCTGTCTATTTGCGTCAGACCCTTGGAAATTTTGAAATCCGATACAGTGAACTCTTACGAGTATACAGATTAAAACAACCAGATAAATCACACTACGCTAGACATCTCCTTGACACCAATCATTCATTGACACCTAACACAGAACTAGAAGTACTACATATTTGTGATAAGAAACAAGAACTGGATTTCCTTGAAGAATTGGAAATTAGAAGACACTTAAGAAACCCACAATATGAAGTCGTCAATGAACAGATAAATCTAGGCTGTTCTCCACTTTTAAATTGTCTTCTTAAGTGATAATTGTAAAGATCAGCAGATATAGTTTTTCTGGTTTTCTATATCATTGCACGGTTATACTGATCTTAATTCGGAAAAATGATATCCAGGATATCCCAATAGGGCTAATAATATATAAGCTTTAATATTTGTAATATCATATCTTCTTTTTTCTATTAACATATATTAAGTCAATCACAAGGTAGGTCACTTCTTGGACTAGCCAAAAATAATTAAACATCAGGTAGTCATCAAATGAAATGTAACTTCTGTCATTCTGACAATGATACTTAGGTAATATCGAAACAATTGTCAATTTTTTAGAATTTTCAATATTTTTTCAATATATTGTGGAGTTAGCTAGAAATAGTAAGTTTCATTTAATACACTCAAAAAGTTGTCATTGAGACTTACGTTTCTCGAGTTGTTGTTGTTACCATGGTAACTTTAAAAAACGCGCGTGTTTGAAAGTTCGATTTAAACACACTGACACGTGCTTTATAGTATATTAAAGTATAAGTGGATAAAGAGGTCTTTCAAATACGCGCGATTTTTCGAGCACGACGGCGCAGCCGAGTGCTCGAAATAGAGCAAGTGTTTGAAAGACCAGTTATCCACGAATACTTTACGCTATTTTTTTTATTGGTGCACTTTGAAATCATGCAATATTATTATTATATTATTACTACAAAAAAATGGAAGTCCATCCTCGATGCCCAGCCAAGTTTCGTGAACGTCAAATAGTATTTATTTTTAGTTGACGTCAGATCAATAATCAAAAAGTTTCTTTATTTATATTTAAAGGGAAACAATGAATATATAAATACATTTTGCAGAAAAAACCAAATAAGACATTGGTTCCCAATGATAATATACAATTTAAAAACTAATAAAAAAAGTTGTAATTGATACTACTAAAAATGTTTACCACAATCCCTGTAACAAGTGCTACGGGCGAGAGAAGTTTTTCATCGCTAAAACTAGTAAAATCCTATTTGAGATCAACGATGGGACAGGAGAGACTCAATGGGCTAGCTTTGGCATACCTTAATAGATCTAGAGAACTTAATATAAATGATATAGTTAATACTTTTTGTCAAATGAAGGCCAGAAGAATTGAAACTTGTAATTGGTCTACTTAAATTATCGTTAATATAAGTTGTTGTATTTATGTATATACTATATTATAATACATTTATTTGTCAAATTAAAAAACTTAAAAAAAAGTTATTCCCCCCCCTTTGTTAAATCCTAGATCTGCCCCTTATCATTGGTACTTACGTTTCTCAAGTTGTTGTTGTTACCATGGGGACTTTAAAAAACGCGCGTGTTTGAAAGTTCGATTTAAACACGCTGACGCGTGCTTTGAAAAGGTAATATGCGGCATCAATAAAAAAAATACGTAAAATGAGGCACCAATAAAAAAAACTAACTTTTTCCTTTTCTTAGAGACGTTACACTAAATTGAGCTGGCAATAATCCTAAGCTAGCGACTTTATTTCATGAAGGAGGTATCTTTTGTGAGAAACGTACACAGTGATCCACGAAATGTTTGGGCAATTTAACCAGTGATGTATATCTGGAGTTGCTCGATCAATCGAGGAATTTTGGAAGATGAATCAGATGATTTCGGCAATTAAGTTTCAAACAAGATGGTAGGACCCCACATTAGAACGGGGCAGTGAACCAGTATTTTGATGAGGAATATCGTGGTAGATAAATTGAACGACGGGATACTATATAATGCTCACCTCGGTTACCTGATATCAAACATCTTTCGCATTTATTTTATTACCAATATAAGCACTTTTACTTCTACACTACCCCCACTTTATGTTAATTTCTTCATATTCTTTATATTATTGCATGTATTTAATTTCATTCACTTTCTATATATCTAGTTCATTTTCATATTTCGTAGTTTTTCCTTCTTTTGCCTCAATATTTAGGCTCAATCCTTGTTTTAGAGTTCCTTTTTTATATCATTCCTATGTCTATTCATTTTTATCTCCCTCTCAATGTCTTAATAATACTACGACACAGCAACATTCGTGCACATCCTGATTTTATTGAAAAATTGCTTCGTTTTCAATACTAGTGTGGATCTAATTACTAGAAATCGCAACCAGCTGTTTCATTGCAACCAAATTGATCACTTGCCACGAAAACCTAAGAGAACAAATCCATTTGAGCTTGTGTTTGAACACAAATATTATACTTAATTAATAACAAATAATTACGATTTGAATATTATTGATAAGCATTTATCAACAATTTTTGTCAACAAAAATATGTATAAATTGAATTGGTTGGGATGTTTTTATCGGGTTTGGAAAGTCCTGACGGTGGAGCGTCCTTCGAAAAATGAAACGAGAACTCGGGTTTCTCAGCACGGACGATAATTCAGTTACATCAGACAGCCCACTTTTCAGGGTTGTTTTATATGATCAGTAAAATATACGTTGCATATTCATGGGCAATATTCGCGTATTCAGTCCACACACACATATAGATATACAGGCAGAGAGACACAGAAAACATGTTCGCGTCAAACAGTGCTGGACTCATCCACAAAATTATTTATTTTTTCTACCCAATCTACAGTTGTGAATGTGAATATCTATTTTTTATTTTCCATTCAATGTTCTCAAATATATAGTGTTGAAAAAACAAAATTTGTATACTTTGAACTAAAGTGAAAATTGAAAAAAAAATTATAAATTACCGAACAATACTACAAGTGAGCAAAGTATGTCTTTTTCTCACGCGTCCAGAAATTGGAAAGGGACAAGTGAGAAAAAGACATGCTCACGTGTGCTAAACATGAATGTTTCCAAAATTTTGAAATATAATTTTGCCAAAAAATAAAACATTGTACTCAGAAATTTGTAACTCCACCATAATATATGAGTCCTGATGTACACGGAATAATAATCACATTTTCATTTTTTTTTCTTGGAGTGTGTTTTCATGGCATAGAAATTTCTATTTCATCATTTACATAATTTGATTTTTGCCAAATTATTTTGTAATAGGTAATCCCATGAAAGCATTCCTGTTGAGAGTATGCAACCAATTATATGATTGTGTATTTATTTTCCTCATTTGTAATGAGAGTTATTATTTATAGAGGCGGATGAATTTTTACAAAGAATTGATAAAAATTGGTTGACCCATTTCTCTTCCTAGTATTCCAAACCAAATTATTGAAAATAATTATGGAATTTATTAATACTTTTCAAATTAAAATTTAGTTAAAAAATAGATGTTAAATTCTGACAAACTCTATTTGTTAACTCTGGGTTCCTATCCTAAATCCGAGGCAACATTTCGGGATTGTGTAATAATGCTTGCAGTTGCCCATGAGCGAGAATGGCTATTTGTATAACAAGGGAGGAAAGTGCTACTTTTCCTCCCGGGGATGAAGTTTACGCGTAGCGGAGGACAGTAATCATTCGAGGACGGAAAAGGCACTTAACACCCATGTTATACATATGATTTTTCCGCCTCCCTCAAATAACAAGACATTTTCAATAATGTATTTATGAAACTAACAAACAAAATTAATAGATACTACTTCTTTTACGAAACTTGGCTGGGCATCGAAGATGGACTTCTAAAATGCTTGGCTGGGCATCGAGGACGGGCTTCTAAAATGCTTGGCTAGGCATTAGGGATGTACGTTTTTATTTGTACTTCAAATCCCTTGGGATTTTAGCTGTCTCTTTATATCCCTTGGGTCTAACATAGTTTCTAGCATGTGAGACTAAAGTGACCATATTAGTCTCGGAATTACAAAAATTAAAATAATTATCGAAAAGAAACCAAATTTTGTATTTTGGTACAAGAATTTATTATTAGCAGAGCGCTTTCGGTTCAATGATAAACCATCATCAGTGCCCCATGGTACTCCAAATCCTCACAAATCAGAAGATACATAAAATGAATTAAAATATAGTGCTTGAAACACAGTCACTATTTAATTAAAATAATAATAAAAAGCACACAAAACCCAGCTGACTCACAAATAATGTATTGAGTTAAATTTTATCCCCTATTTTAGAGATTCATCCATTGCACAATGGGTTGTGTGTGCTTTTTATTATTATTTTAATTAAATAGTGACTGTGTTTCAAGCATATATTTTATGTATCTTCTGATTTGTGAGGATTTGGAGGACACCCTGACCATGGGGCACTAATGATGGTTTATCATTGAACCGAAAGCGCTCTGCTAATAATAAATTCTTGTACCAAAATACGAAATTTGGTTTCTTTTCGATAATTGTTTTTCTCTGGTACACTCAGCTGACTTCACTCATTTATTACAAAAATTATTTCATTGATAACGTACTATGACGTCACTTTTTGTCCCTAGGGAGGAAAAGTACGACTTTGCTCCCTACAATGAGGCCAGGAAATGTATACTTTGGATAGAGGTAGGCGGAAAAAGTATTTACTGTCTTTTAATATGTCTAGCCTTAAGCAGAAGGATTTACAGTTAATAGAAACAGATGAATGGTTTTATCAAAGCGAAGATGAAGCGTTCCAGACATTCCGTAAGGAATATTTCCGAAATTTAAACTAAATAATCTGCGCTGGCTAAATACCTAATGGGTGGAGGCCATTAAACTAAAATACGAAGAAGAGTAGGCGGGTGAATGTCACGAACAAACCCGACGTTACCAAATCTTGTATTCTTAAAATTGTTAAATAACATGAGTAGATTCCAACTGTACAAGAAGTTAATAGAAAAACATTACGAAGCATCCCAAAACATCTGGTTTAACCAAGAATGCCATAGGAATAAATAATACCAAATCATGTAAATCTTAAAGTAATATTGATGACCACAATAGCAACCGTCTTAAACCTACCAGAACCATTACTAATAAAATATATAATTTTTAATTTATTTTTCTTTCCATATATCTTTGAGGAAGCCACCAAAAACTGGATGTTCAGGATTCTTCATTTTTCATTTAGGAAATTATAAAATTATATATTATCAATACCTGTTAACAAAATAACAGTACCTAGAGAATTTATGTTATATAGATAGGTACAAAAAAGTTTTTTTTAAATAATACTTGCCATCATATGAGGATAATTTTAATTGTTTGCTTTCTATAATAATATGCTTCTCTTGAGTCATTATTATTTTTGAACCTTATTAAATCATGAGCACAATTATTTAAACATTGGAAATTATGATTTTTTTCTAATGATACAATATTTATACGGACACCGTGCTTTTCAAACAAGTGTCGATTTAAACTGCTTTGTGATCTAAGCACTTTTTCACAGTGGAAACATAAAACAGCGATCAAAAAATGATCAACTTTTATTTCCCACAAATATCAGAAATTCTAACCCCTAAGATTTTAGCGGTTCTAATTATTTTATAAATCTGACAGTCAGATTTGTTAGTGACATTCCATTCACTCGCCCCCTTTATCTCACATATCACTTGTGAAGAACGTTATTTACTTTCCTCACTTGTGATACAACTTCGCTCACTAAGAAGGGAAAGTTCAACTTTTCCCACATGTTGCACACTATACTTTTTCTACAACGGCACAAATTTAGAGAATATAAGTAAATAGTTGTGTAGAAAAAGTGAAGGCATCGAGGAACCCCTCCTGAAAACGTCTAGGCATCGAGGATACCCCTATTGGATTCTAAATGTATGTAGTGTGGGCAAAGTGTCGTGAGAAATTATATTTTTCACAGTATGAGCAATATATGGTTTTGAAATTAAGTAAGCTATGAGAAATACGGTACTTTCCATAATAGTTGTAGAAAAAAACTCGGCCTTGGCTCGTGCCATAAACTTTCACACTCGTGAGGAAATTTGAACATTTCTCACTTGTTGCACAATATAGGGGAGAATCGGGGAATCATACGCACCGGGCAATCATATGCATCTATCTATACGTCCAGGCGATCGTTGAATATCGCTGCTAAACAGATAGGCCCATGGCATTAAGTATTTCCACCATCTCCGTTGCGGTTCGGTTCAGTTCCACACTTGTGTTTGTTATACACAGACATTATTCACTTTTCGGCACTTTGATTATAATATTTGTGTGTGACAAAAATAAAGGTGAGATATTTATACCTATTTATAAGCCATTCTAATTTTTGGGTGTGGAAGGACAAGGCTTTTCAAAAGTAAATGACGTAAATAAATCCTGGCAATATTGACTATATTTCTTGAAATAACTTGAAAGAATAATGGCGTCAAATCGGGTAATGATGTGATTTGATTCTTTATAATTAAAATGTTTTTCAGATGCCCAACAAGTACAAGAGAAAAACGAATATCGCTGGTTGGACCGAGGAGACTCTACAGACAGCTCTGGATGCAATAGCTTCTGGCAGAAAAATACGAGAAGTTTCCAGGTCATTCAACATTCAAGAGGCAACACTAAGAGCTAGTAGAAAAAAGAACGACAGATCTGCTCCAAGATTAGGAAGACCTGCTACATTCTCATCTGAGACTGAACACATACGGCAAATCACGTTCTTAAGTTGGCTAAATTGTTTCATGGATTGACTCCTGCGGAGTTACGAAAAATCGCTTTTCAATATGCGGAGGCCAATGGAATTCGACATGATTTTAATAAAATTCGCCAGGAAAGTGGAAAAGATTGGTTGCAGTTATTTCTTAAGAGAAATCCCCAAATCCGCTTAAGAAAACCTGAAGGAACTAGTGTGAATAGAATAACGGCTTATAATGAAGAATCTGTTGAACATTTTTTTCAAACTTAGCAATCATAATGGAGAAATATAAATTTGGAAGAAGCAGAATGTTTAATGTTGACAAGACAGTGATCTCAACTATTCAGAAGCCTACTAGGCAGCTGGGACCAAAAGGTGTTAAACAATTTGGATGAAAAATATCTTGGGAACGTGGAAAGAACGTCACTGCTATATGCGCAATGAGTGCTTCTGGTGGCTTTATTCCACCGCTCCTGATCTTTCCTCGGAATCGAATGTCTCCCACGTTGACGAAAAATGGGCCAGTCGAGGGAATTTATGCAGTTACCGATAATGGCTGGAGCGACGAACAATGTTTCCTTCAGTGGTTGCAGCATTTTAAATTGTATGTAAATCCAAGTCCAGCAAACCCTGTTCTGCTGTTCCTTGACAACCAATATAGCTATATATCTCTTCTGATTTATAACTATTGCAAAGATAATGGAATAGTTATGTTGACGATTCCGCCACATACGTCCCACCGCTTACAGCCACTGGATACTTCATTTTTGGACCATTTAAATGGTTTAACAGGAGAAAAAGTTGGAATAGCCGAGCTGTCGCCATTACCGTCACATTCTGGAAAAGGTAAAACTAAAAAAGGTACCAAAGGAAAGTCAGAGATATTAACGGCTACACCTATGAAATCAATTCACGAAGAAAAACAGCAAAGAAAAAATAAAAATATTTTTGCTCGAGAAGTTAAGAATAAAGATATTAAAGCGAAAGTGGGAATACGCAAAAAAACCAAAAAACAAAAGAACTATGGAATTAGACACTGATACCTCAGAGGACGATGAAACTGACGAAAAAAATCTTGTTAATGATGACGAAGTGGATAACATGGATTTGGTTTCTAACAAGAACGACCATTGTTTGTTGTGCGAAGAGTTCGAAAAAGATAGAGAAATGTGGTACAGATGTGTTCGTTGCCGAATGCAGTGCGCAAGACTCTGCCACTAACTACGAATGCGACTTTTGTCGCAAAAAATCTTGTACGAAAAGGGACCTTGTTGCGAACTTTTAACTTGTGAAATATGTTTTATGTTCTCTTTTTTGATATATTTCAAATAATTATGAGTTTTCTGTTCAGAAGTTTGAATATTTTGTACTGTTTTTTCAATAAATAAGATTTATAGAAACAGTTTTATTTGCGTATCATTACCAGACACAAGGCGTATCATTATCCGCCGTGGCGAATAATGGTACGCAAAGCACAAAAGTTGGCTATAGCTATTTTTCTAAAGACTACTTTTATTTAGGAAAAATTTAAGATGGCTATGTTAAAGGGAACATATCAGTAAACAATCGTGTTAAAGCTGTAGTTTTTAGGGATTAAAATATCTAGTCTAGGACAAATATTGCTTAGGTGCGTACTATTCCCATCCTTTCACCTACTATTTTCTACAACGGGTGCTATGATACTTGAAGAGACATTTTTGTAGAAATTTCAGTTTATTAGCACGATACAGCCTCCGGAGTATATAGAAGTGACAATTTTATGATAGGATATTATTCAGGACGTCCCACAGATGCGGAAAAGTGAGTTTTAATTTTTAAAACCGTTTTTTCTAATTTTAATTTAAACGTTATTATTGTGTTATAGATATTCGCTCTTATTTAACGAGAGCTAGGTTAGTTGTTTTAAGATTTCGTCGTTTGTTACTTATAGTGATAATTGTACAAAATATAAAAAGTTCATTGAGGGAATATTGAGAAAAGCTCACTTTTCTGTTGACTTTAGACCTTAATATTTTCTAGAGCAACGGTACTCGTCTCCAGTTTAATCGTCTAAAAACTTGTACTTTCCAAGCAAATTGTCCTTTTCAGTGACTATTAACATATTACAAGGACAGACATTCAACGTTGCGGGCTTAGACCTTTTATTTAAAGCGTTTTAGTAGAGCAAGAATTGATAAAGATATTTAAGAAAACCATGTCATTTTTGACTATTAAAACTAATAAATTCCATCGTATTTTTCAATAGCATTATTATAGTACAACTCTTTAGGAAAAAAAATGAGCCTATTACATTACTCTACGATCATCCCCCGAGAACAGCGAGCCTACTTTCGAAGACGCCTTTTTATGAAAATCCGCAATATCTCGAGAAATATTTAAAACATTATATTTTTTTAAATGTTTCATTTTTTGGCTACTAATTGGCTATACGTTCAGTTAATATGAACTATTTAAAATTAAAACTTATCGAAATCTGAATACCCCGTATTTTGGCTGTTTATAATATCTCGAAAAATATTGAATTTTAATACCTACAACTTACTTATTTAATATTTTGTGATAGGAGCTATAGTTTCCGAGATATTTACAAAGAACCCCTTTTTGCAACTTTGTGAATTTTTTAGCCAAGTTCGCCATTTTATACCGAGTAGGTCAAACCAGGAATATTTCTCAGAATTTCATCCCCCATACAACCCAATTTTTTTGACCAGGTAGGAATTTGTGTAACCTCATCTACCTGTTTCTTGAACTATAAAGACGAAAGTTCTCTTCTATGTGCCTATAAAGTCTCATAAAAAAGTATAATCAATGAACAAAGGGGTGATATTAGAAACGGCTAGAAAACACTATAATTCCCTGAAAAAGTTTCAGATAACTACAAAGATGATGATGTAGTTTGCATGTTATACTGGTTTCGTATCGTTTTATCCACGAAACATGAAAATTACATCAATTATGTACAGAAGCAACAAAAATTGATGACTTTTGAATATAGTTAGTTTTTGTGTTTTTACGTCTAGCTTTACTTTTTTGTCTATTAAGGAACAGAAGCTTAATGATTTTAAAGTTTATGACACAATTAACGCATATAAATCTAAATAGTTAACTTATTCTCCTCTCAACATCTTTTTGTTGTTTACATATTCCTGGATAAAAAAGCGAGGAAAAAATCAAAGAAAGACAATACAAATGTCTACTAGCGATCACTAATTCTACTTCTTATCACTGCATTCATAAGTTGTGGCATGCTCAAAAAAATCCCACAAATATTTTGTAGGATTCATGCCGGGGTAATTAAGTGTTCTCTAATGAAGAGTTATGAATAGTAGGTATTTGGGCCTATCTAGGCACATATTCCGTATGAATAAAAAAATATGTATAACAAACAGAGTAAGGGGCAAGGCAAGGGAAGCCAATATATGTTGGATATTCACAGGTCTCGTGCATATAGAAACAAACTGTACGAATATCGAAGGTAAGCAAAGGTTTATTGGCGTGGTTTCACTTACACGATTCTACTTCGTGTAACTCTAACGGTATTTTGGGCATCTGTTCATTGATTTATAAGGAAATTTCTGGTTAAACATCTTCGACTGTTCCCTAGTCTCCGATCGTACGATCCTGTTTTCTTATGTCGTCTTATGATTAAGATTTATGCAGGAAGGATGTTTCATAACAAACTTGAAAACTATTGTATACAATGTTCTGATACACAAATGGTTTCTAACACTGACAAATTGCTGTGGTGAATAATTTTTTTCTCATCTGGTTTTTCATAAATGAACTTCCATATATGCACTTACAGCAATCACAATCAGGAGCTCACTTCCTACCCAGGCTTTGCTTTAGTCGCTATTTCATGGGTTAACTGTCTCTATTATATATTGAAACGGAGTTGATATGTCACACTATAGTCGAACCATGAATATATTAGAGTAAACGGCCACTTCATTATCAGTTAAAATGTGGAAACTAGAGGCGTGCGTATTAATTTTTAAAAATAATTAACACTTTATTTTGGTTAGTTTTTATCCCTCTCACAAATCAATACGCATGTCTCGAATGTCCACATTTGGACAAATATTGAAGTGGCCGTTTACCCCCATATATTTATGGTTCGATTATATTTAATAAGGATAATGTGGTGGGTCCATACGGAGAAATAAATGTAAATGACAACGTGGGAAGACTAACTGAATTATGTCAAAACAATCAACTAAAAATAACTAAAGAATTCTATTAACACAAGGATATCCATACATACACATGGGTACAACACACGAGAAACTTGAGATCTATTATTGATTACGTAATTGTAAAAAAAAAGAGTACAATGCAAATAAACGATGTAAGAGCATTTAGAGGGATAACTTGTGTATCGGATCATTACATGGTCAAAGCAAAAATACTATTCCCCTATGAACCTGCACTGAAAAGCAACGTAACAGACAAATCAGTTGAGGAATCGGAAGAGATAAAGGACAAGCAGTACAATTTGAATAGTCTTATTCATGAAAGCACACAACAACTGTATCGCAACAGGTTAAATGAGAAACTCTTTGATGTGTCAGAGTTAAACCAGAAATCTGTGGAAGAAGTCTATCAGAACGTTGTGAATAGTATCAAAGAGGCCGCGGAAGAAGCAATTGTTATTAAAACTAGAGCCCTTAGTAGAAAAATATGGTGAAACAAATATATAGAAGAGCTAACTACCCAGAAACAACAATGGTATCAAAATTGGACTAACACTCACTCACAAGAAGTATAGATCGATATCTAAAAATAAAAAGAATTACAAGACGAACTGTAGCTTTTGCAAAGAGAGAAATGTGGGACAAAAAATGCCAGGAAATTAATATGCATCTCGGTGGTAAAAAATGCTCTGAATTATGGAAGTTCATAATAGTTATTTATGTAATAAGGATCATAAAGACGATCATTATGGTACAAGTCGTGAATGTTATCGGGCGAGGCGTAGCCGAGTCCGATAACACGGCGTGTGCCATAATGATTGTTTATGATTCGTATTACATACAAAATTTCATCTGATGGCATTTATATCAATACATTTTCGAAAAATCAAAAACTGCATTTTCGACATGTCACAATGACAACTATTTTTAAAGGAGTAAGTATTGTGTAGTTGAAAATATTAGTAGGTGAGTGAGCTGTGCTTTGCCATTTCCTTGACAACGTCATCAGGTTGTAACGGCAATATTTATTTATCGCTGTCAAACTCAATAATTATTGTCAGGTAGAATTTAATATAATTTAAAAAATTAGTGATTCTGAAGCTGATAGTTTACCTTCTGATTTGGAAGAAATGTCGAGAAATATCGTGGACTCCCTTTTGCCGGAAAAATCACGGAGTGTATATGAAATGGTGTTTAATCGGTACGAAGAATGGTGTTCTGCTAAAAAAATCAAGAATATCACTCATGGAAAAGTATTGTTGGCTTACTTTGAATGCTTATCTAAGGAAAGAAAACCATCTTCTCTTTGGTCGTATTATTCGATGATAAGAAGTATTTTATCAACAAGAAAAAACGTCGATATTAGTAAGTACCTACAGCTGGTTGCATTACTAAAACGTAAATCAGAAGGTTACAGAGCTAAAAAATCCAAAATTTTTACTAAACAAGATGTTACAAAGTTTTTAACGGAAGCATCAGATGATACATACTTTTTTAATAAAGTTGCCATGATAATTGGACCAAGTGGAGCATGCAGAAGAGAGGAATTGACAAATATGCTTGTTGAAAATATAATAGATGAAGGATCCGTTTTTAGAATTACATTACCGAATACAAAAACAAAGGTAATGCGAGAATTTTTTGTAACTTCGGGGAATATCCCAGGATTGAATATGGTAGAACTTGTCAGACAATATGTGAAAATACGACCTTGCAACACAAACCATCTACGTTTTTTTGTCACTTATAGAAATAAGAAATGCACAAAACAACCCGTTGGAATACATACCTTTGGTAAAATGCCAAAAGTTATTGCCACTTTCTTGAATTTACCTCGCCCTGAAGAATATACCGGACATTGTTTTCGGCGATCGTCTGCTTCATTTTTGGCTGATTCTGGAGCTGATCTGTGTACCGTGAAACGCCATGGCGGATGGAAAAGCAATACTGTCGCTGAAGGTTACATCGAAAATTCGAAAGAGCAAAAGAAAAAAATATCAGAAGCAATTTTTGGTGCCAACAACCAAACAGGATTACAAGTTTGCCAACAATCATCAACTACTGATGTAAAAACTGTAGAATCCATTGGAATTAATATTACAAATTGTAGTAATTGTTCTTTTACCATTTATAATAAATAGTTTTGTACATAGTTATGCATTTTGAATAAACTTTTTTGATCAAACCATTACATGTTTTCCTTATAGAATTTCATTATGGTACTTAGTACCATAATGAGCTTCCTTATGCCATCAAAATTGAGTGACATAACGTTTTCATTATGACATGCCATCAGATAAAAAATATTAGATCGAATGAAAAGAACTGTGCGAAACTTCAACTTATACCAACAAAAAAGTGGATCGATCACTATGAACAACTGCTGACAGAAGATAGAGATGAATATCTTGTAACCTCACCAGCGGAAATATTAGTTGAGGGTGAAACAATCAACGTCATAGGGAACACAATTAGAGAAACAGTAAAACAACTCGAAAATGGACATGCTGCGGGCCCGGAGGGCATTCCCGCAGAGTTGATTAGGAACGGGTCAGATAAACTTTTCGATATACTAACTTGGTGTATAAACCAGTATCTAAACGGCACTCCTGTGCCGGTAGAATGGAAGGTGGGCCGTATAACTTCAATCCATAAAAAAGGTACCAAACTAGATTGCTCGAACTATAGAGGCATATCAGTGACAAGTACTCTTAGTAGGCTTTATGAAAGAGTTCTGCGAGACCTAATTGAACTTGAATATAGAGAACAGGAAGATGAAGAGCAATCAGGCTTTCGAGCGAGAAGATCTTGTACAGATAACGTCTTTTGCTTGAAACAAATTATTGAAAAAAGATCAAATACTAATATGGAAACTCACCTTTTGTTCGTGGATCTGCAGAAGAAGTTCCCGTAAAAACGCTTTGGAAGACTCTACAAGAAACCAACATCAGTCACATCAAGAATCAAAATTGGTAATAATACGAGTATATCAAAGAAATTTCCGGTAAATAAAGGTGTGCGCCACACTTTTAAATAAAATCTATATGGCAAGAGCGTTAAATCAATGGAAGAAAAAATGCAGCGGAATGGGTATCGATCTTGGAGAAAAGTGTTTATACACTCTACAGTTTGCCGATGACCAGGTCATCATAGCGAATGATAAAGATCTTGAATATGTGACGAGAAAACTAAATGAAGAGTATAGGAAACGGGGTCTGGAAATGAATACTCAAAAAACAAAATATCTTCCAATAGGAGCTGAACACGGAAATATCAAACTAGAAACGGAAGAAATAGGACCATGTAGCGAATACACATACATAGGAGTCGAATTTGATACAACAGGAAAAGACAACAGAGAAATCAAAAAACGAATAGCACAAGCCAGATGAACAATAGGCTGCTTAAATGGAATATGGTGGAGTTCTGATATTGGAGAAGAACGGAAATACAATATCTACGAGACCTTTGTCAAAAGACAATAGAAGAAAAGTGAGGCAACCGAGGTAGATGTGTTCAGCCGATCTCTTAGAATATCCAGAAGAGACAGAATCCGAAACGATGACGTCAGACAACGTATGGGAGTGGACGGCTCATTAACAACAGATATTGAGCAACTTATATGATACGGACATGTACAGCGAATGAACGACAACAAACTGCCAAAGCTGGCAATGCAGAGGGTGCCATCAAATCGTAGGAAGAGAGTAATTAAAGTTATGAATGCTACAGGCCTAAAAGAGGGCCAATGGAACAATAGAAACGAGTGGAAGTTAGGTATTGGACAACGTCGCCGGACGTTTTAAAACCGATCTGATTATATAATATACTCATCTACAAATATCACTGCTACACAAAATTTATGGTATACTTTTAGATTAATAACATTTGCTATAAGTACAGGACATAAATACATATATGAATGGCGCGTAATTCTGTGCAGATGCTTATGTAGTTTTTGTCGTTATTTTACCCTTGTATAATTTGCTAGTATTTGACTTACGCCTCTTTTTTAAGCTTCTCACATTGTTGACTGCATTTTTTGATAACTTTTCGAGAATTTAATGTGAAATAGATCGATATGAACGAAAACACGTTTGTAATAAAGGTAACTGTAATACGTCTCGCAAAAGAGATGATTCTCGCATAAAATGTGATCCAATTATCACAGATACCAGTCAATTTATTCATGGCTTTTGCAGGATAATGCATTTTGCATATAATTTATTTTCAACAAAAGTACTCAAAGTGCACATAAATCCCTGTAAAACTATTGATTTGCGGATGAGTTTTGTTTTCTTTTTTATTATTGTATTTGTACAAATAGCTAGCTGCAAACAAACGATCAAACTTGAAGAAAGAAATAAAATAATTATAATACACATCTTTCACTTCTTTTCCATATTTATGTCTTACTTTTTTAAATGAAATTAACTATTTCTAAATAATTCCACAATATGTTGAAAATTGGTAAAAATTCTAAAAAAATTGACAATTGTTTCGATATTACTCTCATCAGAATGACAGAAGTTACATTTTATGTGATGTCTACTCTATGTTTAATAAATTATTTTTGCCTAGACCAAGAAGTGACTTATTTATTTTTCCCATTTAAGATCAGTATAACTGTGCAACGATATAGAAAACCCGGAAAACTATATGTGCTGATCTTTACAATTATTACTTAAGAAAACAGAGAACTCCCTAGATTTTTCTGTTCATCATATTGTGGGTCTATTAAGTGCCTTCTAATTTCAAACGCCAGTTCTGGTTGTCTACTACTTCTAGTTCTGTGTTAGGTGTCAATTAATGTTTGGTGTCAAGTAGCTGTTTTGCGTAATGGGATTTCTTTGGTTGTTTTAATCTGTATGCCCTAAGTGCTGTCTGCATCTAATTTCAAAATTTCTAAGGATTTGACTCATTACATTCTGGACATTTATGTTTAAGTGTATGTATACCAGACATTTAATGGGGATATTTTGCTATTCACATATAACAATTCTTTGCTTACAATACTTTCTAAAGAAGACTTGACTATACAAGAAAAACGTTGCAAAGCATGACAAAACATTTGGTTTAACCAAGAATGCCTTAGAAAAGAAGTAATACCAAATATAAAATGCCAAAATAAAACACATCAAGCACAAAAAGCTATGAAATGTGCTCAATAAGTCTGGCTTAAAGAAGAATGTAAAAAATGGTTTAAAATAAGAGACTCCTTAGACAACTACATAAAAGTTGTACATTCTGAACTCACATTCCAACTACATTCTGTAGAATTTTACTGTTTAGATGACAAAATCAAAGAAAGTGTCAGCACGATGCAGCACAAGAAATTAAAGAAGCAAGAGCAAAAACAAAAAAACAACATAGATTTCAATACTCTAAACATCATGAAACTGTAAGTACATACATACTAACACACTTCTCACCACGATTTGAAAACCTTTCAGACACTAATTTTACAAACAGTGAAATAGAATTTCTAATCAAATGCTTAAAAGTACAATATACAACCAAAATTTACAAATAATATTAAACAAATATCACCTACAGATTCAGAAATAGCTTTAAAATCTGATTCAAATAATTTTATCTATGAGAAATCACAAATTGCGAATTTAATCAAAAATATTGAACCGTCAAAGGTTAAACGTCAAACAAAAAATGACATTTCACTTTTGAATTCCATTAAAAAGTAGAGAAGAATAACCTCACAATTACAAAATCTGACAAAGAAAATGCCAATGTTATATTAAAATTTGAAGATTATAAATAGAGCTCGGAAAAAATGCAACGTGCATTTTTTTGCATCTTTTGCATTTTTTTATACTTTTTCCCAAAAACCTTTAATTGAGCAGTATCTTCCAACGAAAGCATTACGATTAGTGAACAGTGAACCTATTGTACTTTCGTTTAATCAGGATACAATATACAAGTGTTTGAGTCGAAATGCCTAAAAAGACATTTAATGATATGTGGATAAAGTGTCACCGAGAACTTACTTGGGTGGAGACCACCTTTTTTGTACAGTGTGTTCAAAAATTGTAAGTGTATGTTACATATTGCTATTGGCTTTGGTTTTGAAGTATGTTTTATCTAAAAGTATAAGTATTCATGTATTCAAGATATAGGTAACATATTATTTTTTTTTATTTTTACTTATTCGCAGCTTATTTTTTAACAAATTGTAACCGGATGTTACTATTTTGTTGTTTATTTAATGAGTTTTAAGGGTTTTCATCGATTTTGTAAACTTCTCGTTTATAATAAAGGCGTTTAATGATACTTCACAAGATCATAAAATCATAAAACTGTTAAACCTATTTTAAAAGATAATTATAAAACAAAAGGGCGAATGATATGGTCGGACGTGATTGACACGTTCTTTCTGCCTACCAAGTAAAAAAATTTTCCTTCTAAAAACATACAGGGTGTCGAATTATTTTGCAGTTAGATATTTGTTTTTTTTGCGTATACTTGTCTTGTAAAAATAATGAGTAGTTTTCCGTTCCCATTATAGATCCATGCCGAGAAAAAATGCATTGTGGATCAACACGTGGAATCTACAAAGCATATTTCCAATATGCAGAAATTATCATCGCAACAAACCTTAAGAGGTTGCCTCCAACAATAGAAGTCAAAAAAAGACGACCAAAAAGAGTTTAATGAGGATTTGTGCAAGGCAATGATTGCCAGTAACATACCGTTGAGCAAGTTAAATAATCCCAACCTGAAGGAATTTTTAGGAAAATATTGTAAACTAAATAATCCTGACGAGTCGACCTTATGTAAAGCAAGTGTCGACTCAAGTTATAAACAAACATTAACTCGTATCAAAAACGAAGTCAATTCAAACTATTTCTATATTGTAGTAGACGAAACCACCGATTCGTGCGGTAGATATATCGCACATGCATTAATAGGTGTTTTAGGGGAAACAAATCCAAGCAGATCCTATCTTTTTGCTTCAAAAAAACTTGAAAAAGCTAATAATTTAACAATTGCACGATTTGTCCAAGATTCATTGAACAATTTTCTCTTGCCCCAAATTATTCCCACAGAAAAATTTAGTTTATTTTTATCTGATGCAGCACCTTATATGATTAAAGCTGGACAAAATTTAAAAATATTTTATTCGAATCTGCAACATGTAACCTGTCTAGCTCATGGAATTAATAGAGTGGCAGAATGTATAAAAGAGCAGTTTCCTTTGGTTAATGACCTAATTAGCAACGTAAAAAAGTATTTTTAAAAGCTCCGACACGCGTTCAATTTTACAAAGAAAAATTTCAAAATCTTACCTTACCTCCACAACCTGTAATAACTCGTTGGGGTACCTGGTTGGATGCAGCTATATTTTATGCTGATAATTACCACGCCATTAAACATGTGATTGACGATCTTAGTGACTCTTCGTCTACATCTCTTTTAAACTCAAAAAATCTTTTTAAAAATTCATTAATAAAGAATAATTTAATATTTATAAAAACCAATTATATGTTTCTATCTACAACTATTAAAAATTTAGAAAATCTTGTATTCCATTAACGGAATCAGTAGCTCTAATTAGCCAGTTTGAGTCAAATTGTAAGAAAGTCGGTGGCCAAATTGGGACCGTCGTTGTAAATAAATTCAATTCTGTGGCTCAAAATAATACAGGCTTTCAAATTTTGAAAAATAAGTCGAAAATTTTTATGGGCGAAAACGATGTAAATATACCAAATTTAGAATTAAACAACATTCCTTCTAGAAAACTTTGAAAAACACATAATCATCAATAGTTTTTACAATAATTGTAAGACGTGACTTATGTCTGTTTAAATATTGTTATTTTGTTTTATTGTTACCTTAATAATTTTAATAGTACCTATGTATTATTATTATTATTAATAACATCGGATACTTAATATCAATTTTCGTTGTATACCTAATTATTAAATCCCGCCCCCACTCCCTATATATATATATATATATATATATATATATATATATATATATATCGGTTTTAAAACGTCTTTCGACGTTGTCCGATGTCTAACTTCCATCTCTTCCTATCGTCCCATTGGCCCTCTCTCAGGTCTCGTGAGCTCATCGCCTTCGCTATTCCTTCTTTCCATGTTTTCCTAGGTCTTCCGCGTTTTCGACGATTAGGCGGCATCCAGTTCATTACTTTCTTGGGAAGTCTTTTCTCTTCCATCCTCTGAACATGCCCGTACCACACTAATTGTTTTCTCTTGATGTCCGTTATTAAGGAGCCTTCTATCCCCATTTGGAGACGTACGTCCTCATTTCGTATTCTTTATCTTCTGCTGATTCCTAACGATCTTCTGAATACATCCATTTCTACAGCTTCTAATCGTCTTTTGTTGTTTTCTGTTATTCGCCACGTTTCTGACCCATATAATAGGCTGCTCTTTATGAGGGTTTCGTAGATATTATATTTTCTATGTTTTCCGATTTCCTTACTCCAAAATATCCCATTTAAACACCCAATTATCCGTCTAGCCTGTGTGATACGTTTATTTATTTCTTTGTCGTCCTTCCCTGTTATGTCGAAAGTTACACCTAAATATGTATATTCATCGCAAGCCTCAATTTCTTCCTTTTCCAGTTCTATGTTCATCTTCTCTTGTGTTATAGGTAAATATTTAGTTTTTTGGGTATTAAGTTGCAAACCCCATTTTTCGTATTCTTCCTGCAGTTTACGTGTCATATATTCTAAATCATCTTTGTCATTTGCTATTAAGACTTGATCATCCGCAAACTGTAAGGTATATAGACAGACACCGCCAAGGTCAACACCCATTCCCTTACACTTTCTCTTCCACAGGTTTAGTGCTCGGGCTACATAGATTTTAAATAGTGTGGGTGAGACACAGCATCCCTGGCGTAGTCCTTTATTTACTATAAATTCTGGTGACAATTTATTGCCTACTTTTACTTGTGATATCGTTTGGTCGTAGAGATTTTTCAAGGCTTTTATTAGGGTATGACTAATATTAGTTTCTTGTAGGACTTTCCATAACTTATTTACAGGAACCGTATCATATGCTTTTTGGAGGTCAATAAACATGAGATGTACATCCTGATTGGTACCCATTTTTTTTTCTATCATCTGTTTTAAGCAAAAAACGTTGTCTGTGCAGGTTCTTCCAGCTCTAAAACCCGATTGCTCCTCTTCTTCTTGTTCCCTGTATTCAGATTCTATTAAATCTCGAAGGATTCTTCCATATAAGCGGCTCATGGTACTAGTAACAGATATACCCCTATAGTTTGCACAGTCAAGTTTGTTTCCCTTCTTATGAATAGACGAAATGTAGGCGATTTTCCATTCTTTTGGTATAGGGGCGCCATTTAAAAATTGATTCATGCACCATGTTATTGCTTCAAAAAGTTTATTCGTTCCGTTCTTAAGTAACTCGGCCGGAATGTCTCCTGGTCCTGATGCTCTATTGTTTTTCAAGTGTTTTATAGCTTCCTTCACTTTATCATTATCGATTTTAATCATTTCGCCTTCAATAACAACATCCGTCGGTGTGGTTATCATATATTCGTCTCTATTTTCTGTCAGGAGCGTCTCGTAATGTTGTTTCCATTTGTTGATAGAGATTAATTGTAAATTTGTGTCTTTCTTTTCTGTTGTTTTCACTCTGTTTATAAACTCCCATGTTTCTGTACATTTTTTTGCCTCCTAAATAGGTATTTATTTCTTGGCATTTTTGGTCCCACATGTCCCTTTTTGATTGATTTACTGTTCTTCTCGTCGTTCTCTTCAGTTCTAGGTATTTATCTCGGTCATCTGGTTGTTTGGTACTTAACCATTTCCCGTAGGCTTCCTTCTTTTGTTTTGCAAGTGTTTCTATCTCTTCATTTATCCACAGTTTACTACTACTAGTTTTATATCTTTCTCCTAGGGATTCCTCTGCTGCTTCATGCATACTGGCAATTATATTATCATAAACAATTTCTACAGTTTGGTCAGCTGCTAAACTCAATAGTCTGCTATCTAGTCTGCGTTGGTACAGCATTTTAGTACTTTCATTTATTAGGCTGTCTAAGTTGTAGTGTTTGGGTGTTATTTTTATTATGTCCTCTGTTTCGACATCAATATTGGGTTTTGTTCTCGTGCGTCTGTATGGTAAGAATATTTTTGACTTGACTATATAATGATCTGAGTCGCATGTTACACCTCTGTACACTCGTACATCATTTATTTTTATCGTAGAGGCTTGTCTAATAATAATGTAGTCTATGACTGATCTTAAGTTTCTTGTAATTTGTATCCATGAATATGTATGAATGTCCTTATGTTTATAGGATCCGTTTGCTATTTTTAGTTTGTTATTTTCGCAAATTTCTATTATTCTTTCTCCATTATTGTTTCTAGTCAGTTCCCCATATGGGCCTACTATTTTGCTCTGTAGTTCTCTTCCGACTCTTCCATTTAGGTCTCCCATTAAAATGATCTCTCTTAGGTTTCCAATTTTGATAATTTCATCGTTAATTTTTTCAAAAAATTCCTCCTTTATGTTATTGGGTTCGTCATCGGAAATACCATATACTCCCAAGATTGTAACAGATTTTTGATTTAAAACTAGGTTTACTCGTAGTATATTTTCATCTATGGCTTCGAAATCCGTAATTTTGTGGCGATGTTTTTTATGAATCAAAATAGAAACTCCTCGACTTGCTCTCTGGTATTTAGGGACACCACTAAATATATGCACATATTTGTCTAGTATTTCTGTACCGGTGCCTTTCTTTTTGGTCTCCGTCAAGACTGCAATATCCATGTTCAAAGCAGATACTTCGTGAATAACTTCATCAATCTTGTTCCTTATTCCTCTCACATTCCAAGTACCAATGTTCATTATCCTTTTTCGTAGCCAATGTCGTTTACTTTTTGATCCGTCCGAATTTCCGAGGCAGTTGTTAGACTGTTTAGCAAAAATATTTTTTTACTAGTGATAGGTAGCTAACCTAACGCCTAAACCCCCAACCTGGAGGACCAGAGTTTTCTGTCAGGGTTTCTTCCCTTAGTCGACCTGTTCCAGTTTTTAGGCGCCAGAAATTCGCCTTTACCCTCTACCGTTAGCTACATAACGTACACCCATTGTACGCCACGCATTGCCCAGAGGCTACGACGTGGACGTGGTAGTAGGATTTGTTAGTGTGCATTTCTCAGGGTTTTATTGGAATAGAGACGTCGACAATCCCTATCCCCCTCCGAGGCACAGTACTAACCATTTATCCTCCCACTCCCTACCATAGTAAAATAATGAAATAATAGTTTTATTCAACTTTATAATATACATCATTTCTTGCATCTTTTTTTCTAAAATCCTTGCATTTTCTCTCAGTTTGTAATGCATTTAAATGCGCATATTTTTGGCTTTTTCGGTTGCATTTTTCCGATCTTTAATTATAAATATAAAATAAATAACTTTATAGAGTCTAATACAATCTAGCGATGTACAAATTTTTAGATCAGAACCAACACAAAAGTTTTTTAATAATGTAATAGAGTGTTAGTATTTCAAATTATTTTTTACGTAATTATGAAAAGAAATATATTAGAAATTAAAATCCTCAATCTTCACAATGGGGATGTTGATAGTTGTTACAAATTCATGTGAAGTTACGTTTTACACATTAAAGACAGTCTTCAGATACCTCAAATACCATTTTATGAACCTAATTATTCGTCTTAAATTAAATAAAATGAATTTAAATTACCCATTATTACGTTACTACAAACACCAATCAGAGTGCGATGACGTCACTGCACGAACAAGTTGACTTATTTCTCATAACAAAGTTAAAAGTATGAATTATTTTTCTAGATAAATTAACTCCACTAATAAAATTGCACGTACCTTGTGCCCCAGCCTTATGTATATCATTTATGATAATATGGAGTTTTCATAACGTAGTGCACTGTAGCGGTTCGAATAATTCATATTCGAACGACTTTATTCTTGCGAACAAAGATAAAATGGTCTGTTTCAACAATTAGATCTAATGTTGAAACTTACCATTTTATCTCTGATCGCAAGTGTAAAGTTTGGTTACCGATACTTTCACAGCAATTAAGTGTTGGCAAAATTGCCAAAAATGTCAATGAATAGTCTGTCAGATTTTTGAATTTTAAACATGGTGCTTTTATTCTAAAACATTGTTAAAATATGAATCGGTTTGGAAATGATCAAATGGAATTTTGTCATGTTCGACAATATGAACTATCAGAAAATACTCCATTACAACAATTATCGAGGTCCGTCAAGCTGCCCCCCCCCCGGTTGGAATTTTTCTACCAAAATGCTAGCACACATAAAGGACACCTAGCACAACCTAGCACAACCATTTTTATAGCTAGCTCACCAACAGGTCACAATAAGAATGCTTTTGAATTCGGGTGGGGCCAGGTTAACGCTAGCCCCCCCCCGGTTGGAATTTTCACGCCAAAATGCTAGCACAGATAAAGGACATCTAGCACAACCATTTTTATAGCTAGCACACCAAAAGGTCACAATAAAAATGCTTTTGAATTCGGGTGGGGCCAGGTCAACGCTAGCCCCCCTCCGGTTGGAATTTTTTCGCCAAAATGCTAGCACAGATAAAGGACACCTAGCACAACCTAGCACAACAATTTTTATAGCTAGCACACCAACAGGTCACAATAAAAATGCTTTTGAATTCGGATGGGGCCAGGTTAACGCTAGCCCCCCCCCCCCCCCGGTTGGAAATTTTTCGCCAAAATGCTAGCACAGATAAAGGACACCTAGCACAACCATTTTTATAGCTAGCACACCAACAGGCCACAATAAAAATGCTTTTGAATTCGTGTGGGGCCAGGTTAACGCTAGCCCCCCCGGTTAGAATTTTTTCGCCAAAATGCTAGCACAGATGAAGGACACCTAACACAATCTAGCACACCATTTTTTATAGCAAGCACACTAACTACACTCTTGATGCTGGGGAGTGGGACGGAGGTCAGTGAAATAACGCTATACTTACTCGATGAATAAATGAATAGGTTGAATATATATGTAAAACGGCTGGTTTAATTGTTTCTTACTGTAGTTACGAAAAATTTTCGGAGCATTCGACTCATATGATAAAAATTCCAAATTAAGCAGGATCTTTTCGGAGATGACTCTCCGGCAGGGCCGATAATTTCCCTTTTAAGTCCGTATCTAAGTAACGTCTAAGTAGCAATTGTTGTTATCATAATTTTAATTTAGAATATCATATAAATGTCACGGTTTGAAAACGATTCTTCAAGTTTAATCCAAAAATAAGTGATTGAAAATGAACCATGTAATGTTGTTTAAATACGTAATATAAATTTCGCATTAATACAGTTTTATGTCGTCTAATCGAGAAATATTCTATCGAATTACACTCGTGAAAATAGTTAGATCATTAGTTTTACTTATATAGTCCATGTTGCTTGTAATATTATTAGAAAGAATACATATTATTACAACCATCAGCCCTTCGGGGAAACCCATTCTTAACCCAAGCATCTGAATAGGCCAGTTTGAATGTACCTGCAAGAATTTTATTTACTCTTAAGACCCATAAAAACGGCATTATAAAAATAATTCAAATTTTAACGATAGACTTGGTTTAACGACCCTTTTAAAAAGTCCGATGAAAACTTCAGATGGATTATACCTAGTTTTTCGAAAAATAAAAACACCTATGTCATCAATTTTGCTGCCTTCCATTTCATACACATATTGTAAGAAAGCATAAAAAAATTAACCCACTTTCTTTATTCCGCCAACTTTGGTGATCCGCCATGTTGAATTTAAAATGACGTCACATACCTAATTATGGATTGGCATGCAAACTAGACGTATATACAGAATTTCGAATCAATCGGTTGAAGATATCTGCTTCAAAACTGAGTTGCAAGATTGCAACCGAAAAAACATACATTGCCAGTTACATACTAAAAAGTTTGAAAAATACATAGTAGTGTTGGTTTGTCTTATGATATGCCACAGAAATATTTGAAGCTCTGATTAACCGGCTCTAAGAATTAAAAGCTGCACGTTCTAAGTTAACTTAGGAATTTAATAAAAATCTGATAGTGAAATGCAATATTTATGTTATCATTACAATGGTTAATTAACCATCAACTTCGGCAATAAATATTCTGGCAAATTTAAAAATAGAGTTTGAGTGTTACTTTTAAATAAGGACAACAGTAAACCGCGATCAATCTAAAACATGTATTCTCAATATATTGGAACATTTTTAGGGATCTCAGCCGCCCCTTCCCAGATTGCACAACTTTGTCCAAAGGATATATCCAACGGCTTCGCTTTTTTGGATATTTATTTATCCAACATGTCTGTACGCAAACGTTTGTCGTTGCCTTTTTTATAGTGTGACTTAATTTGCAACTTATTTGTGCACGGATTGTTTCTGATTCCGTAACTAAATGGTTCAATTTAATTATTTGGTTTTATTAAAATTACTATGATTTCAAAGTGAAGGTTTTTTGTATTCTTTCGTTTTTTAGCATTAATTGAAAATAAATAGATAATTATTAATTAAATAATAGTTAATTATTAATTAATTAAATACTGATTTTGAGTTTTACTTACTGCAATTTGTTCTGTTAATTATTAATTAATTGTTCAATAAAAATAAAGTTTTTTGTTTTTTATTCTTATGTTCTGTCGTTAATTTATCTTATCAAAAAACACGCGAACTTTTTTTTATTGCATAAATTTATCTTTTTATCTGAACATTTTTCCATCAGTAATTTTACTTTAAAAACTGACATTTGATAAAATCGCTCGACCTCGCGATTTTATCATATCAGTTTTTTTCGTAAAATTACTAATTGGCAAAATGTTTCGATTTCCCCTTTGAAATTGAAACAAATTAAAAACTGTATCACATCTAAAGATATATGGGACATATTGCAGAAAATTTACGAAAGCAAAGGACGAACTTATTAAAAAATTTAATTCTACATAAGATGCGAGAAGGCGATAATATACGAAATCATTTAAATCATTTTTGTAATAATGTAGACAAATAAGCCGGAAGCAAGTACCAATGAATATCCTATTCAACAAAATAGAATTAAATCCAACAAATATTTTAAATATGTACATTTAGCAAAATACTTCCAAGAAACTATAATAACTCTAATACAGAGTCTACTTTCAAAACCGAAAGATGTTATTCGTCAAATTTTCGAAATCAAGATAATGAAGAACGGTGCCTAGATAGTTGTTCTACATCTTATTTATGTTTAACCAAAGAAAAATTTAGAGAAATAGATACTAACACCAACGATACATGTCTTAAACTTCTACTTAAACTAGCTATGTTGAAGGCATTGGAATAATAAATTTAAACACTCCTGAAGAACATACTGCTAATTTAACAAATACTCTGTATTGTAATGTCTTTCTTATTTATTTAGACGTATTTTATTACGACGGGTGGGATACATTTATACACACGGTATGTCTACTCAGTTTATTTATTCACTAAACTGCTCACTAATTCACACTTCACTACTGTTTATTTACTCGTTCATCGTTGTCATCTTATTATCGATTTTCTCGTCCATCATTGTCATATTATCTTGAATTTCCGATTTTAGAGACGAAATTTTATTCTATATATATGTAGGGAGAAATGTTGTTGTTCATAGTGGAAATCTTCCCGTCCATATCAGTAGAAATATCGTTCTTCATCTTGGAAATATCGCTCTATATAGTTGAAATCCTCTCCTCCAGGTTAGCAGATTAAGGTGGAAGCTTCGTCATTGAATAAAACTGTTTCTGGATCAAGCCGTCATTTTCCAGTGCCACTTTAAGTCTTTCTACTAATTCACTTTTCTTACAGGACGTTTCCAACTCACGATTTTCCAGTTCTGCCTTTAGCTCTGTCACTTTCTGGTCACTTAGTCTCTTGGCCATTTTTACGTAGCTATTTATTTATATTACCCCACACCTGACACCAATGTAATGTCTTTCCTATTTATTCAAACGTTTTTTATTACGACGAGTGGAATAAATTTATACACACGGTGTGTCTACTCACTTAATTTATTTATTCACTAAACTAGTCACTAATTCACTTACACTAATTTATATAAACACTTCACTACTGTTTATTTACTTAGACTTAATTTATATGGGGTGATTGGGACATAGGCTAAGGGTAGATTGTTTGGACCAAAATATGGCGATGGGACCAAATATACCTCAATAAATTATTGCTGTAGAAAAAGATAAAGGGCATTAAAGTTGAATTTTTCTTCTTCATTTTTGGCTAATAATGTCACTGTATATTTATCGATTGTTATCAAAATCGGCACAGAGGCATAATTTTATATAGGCAATATTATTTTGTGTATTATTTGACATTTTGTTACAGGGGGAGCCTCGTGAAAGATTTCTGATGATGAACTTGTCTGGCACCTTTTTTTAACGAAACTTTTTAGTGGTTTTTATTAGAAAATTTGACATAAACATCATTTATACGTAATATAGGTACTCTTGTTCAAACACGATATTCTCATTCGTTTTCGAGAACAACGCAATTGAACAGTTCAGAGTATCGGAAGGGGATTTCAAGTAACGGACAATAAAAAACTTGTATCTTAAGGCTTCTATTTCGACGATAAAGCATAATTAAAAACTATGTAACATAAAAAGAGCAAACACAAATTAAATGTTCTACGTGGCCTCCTCCGACTTCTATGCCTTTTCTAATTATTTTAATAAAGGACTTTCGAACTTCAAAGAACTTATTATTCTGTCCCCTTATAAAGTTAACCGCATTTTGTATTTTCCTCCAGAGTTCGTCTCTCGAGTTAATTTCATTGGCATAAACTAAGAACTTCATATGTCCCCAAACATAAAAATCAAGCGGGTTATACTCAGGACCTCTTGATGCCCAATCAAAATCGCTTCCTCTGTCAATCCATAGTTGAGAAAATATTTCATTTAGATGATTTCTAATAACTAAAGGGGAATGAGGGGGAGCTCCATTCTGCATAAACCACATTTTATTTCTTACAGCTAGTGACAGCTTATCCAAAATATCACTAAACGTATTTTGCAAAAAAAAAAATAATAAATAAGAATCTCCATTTAAATTTGAAGGCAGAACATATGGCCCTAGTAGTTGGTCGCCTATAATGCTACACCAAATATTCAATTTAAACTCATTCTGGACATGTCTTTCTTTCAGAGCATGCGAATTTTTTTCTTCCCAATAATAGCTGTTTCGCCAATTAAATACCCCTCGTCTGGTAAAAGTCGCTTCATCGGTGAACATAATATTCTTTACCTACGACCACCCCTGTAAGTAGTCAAAAACACACAATCGGCAATCAATGTAAGACGTCTATTACGCACGGTAAAGCAAAACGCACGGCTGTAAAGTAAATCGCACGGCTTCCATAGCAACCACTTAGCAACTGTCAATAGACGTAGCCATTTTATTCAAAATGTATTACTTAGATATTTGACGTTGAATTTTATTCTATTTATAAATGGTAGATAACATTTATTAGATATGAGATAGCATTTAATACTAAGAGTTATTTGGATTTATATGATAATTGGTTCCGTTTCATTCAATCCGCATCTTTTAGCTGTCTGAATATATCTCATAATAGTAAACAGTAGTATATTATACACCAAGCGACTAAAGTGGCCCATTTAATCCCGCGGGTGGTGTTTGACTCCTGAAGGAAGTAATCCATCTAAGGGATTAATGTCACTTTAGTCGAGAGGTGTATACGCTATTTTATGCAATTCCGGTAATTCTACATACATTTTTAATAAAAATAAATACTACTTAGGACGGACTTTTACGAAACTTGGCTGGGCATCGATGGTGAACTTCTAAGATGCTTGGCTGGGCATCGAGGAGCGACTTTTATAAAACTTGGCTGGGCATCGAGGATGTACGTTTTTACTTGTACTTTAAATACCTTAATAAGATTATAAACACAAGTACAAGTGGGTCGTAGGTAAAGTATAATACGTAACTCGTGTTGTAAGGCATTTTACGCACTCACGGAGTTACGCACGAAGCCATTCGTGCGTAAATTGCTTCTTACAACACACGTTACGTAATATACTATAATAAAACTTCGGTCATCATTATGCTTGTTGAGAATACGTTGGCAGAACTGTAACCGTTGTGGGAGATCTCTTGAAAGCAAATTTTGAACAGGAGTCAAGTGATAATGGTGGAACTTTTCTTTTTTTAGAATTCTAATAATAGATGACTAACTTACTCCTGTTGCTGATGACAAAGGACGTGAACTTACTGTAGGATTTTCATCTATTCGAACCAAAATTTCATCTTCTTGATTAGGTGAAATTTGTTTCTTGATTTTTATTGTGAAATGGTCCGGTTTCACCCAAACGATGAAAAAGATTTGAAAAAGTTTTGTGATTTGGTTGCCTTCTGCCTGGATATAACAATTCATACCTTCTGGCTGCAGAGTGTCCGCAAAAATGTTCTTGTGCGTATACACAAATCATATCCCGCATTTCTTCATTCGTAAAATGATTGTGACGAGACATTTCAATTGAAAAAGTATATGATAGCTTCAAAAAATGTAACAATTGACTATAAACTCGTAGCAAAAAATATTCACTGACAAGAAATGTCATTTACCAGCAACAATTATCTGACAGTCCAAAGCACACTTTTCATAGATGAAATATATTTGAAATGCCCTTCCGATACTCTGAACTGTTCAATTGCGTTTTTCTCGAAAACGAATGAGAATATCGTGTTTGAATAAGAGTACCAATATTACGTAGAAATGATCTTTATGTCATATTTTCTAATAAAAATCACTAAAAAGTTTCGTCAACAAAAGTTACCAGTCAATTTCATCATCAGAAATCCTTCATGAGGCTCCCTCTGTAACAAAATGTGAAATAATACATAAAATAATATTGCCTGTATAAAATTATGCCTCTGTGCCAATTTTGATAACAATCGATAAATACACAGTGAAATTATTAGCAAAAAAAGGAAAAAATTCAACTTTAACGTCCTTTATCTTTTTCCAATAGTTATGAATCACCCTGTATATTTACTTGTTCACTGTTTATCTCACGAGAATAAATTATAAACTAACTCTGTGGGTAGGTGGCTATCTTATATATTAAGCGCAGCTTTTTCTGGATAATTCTAGATTGCGGCTCACAAAAACAATCGCCTCCCTAGAATCGTCTAGATAAGACTGGCCACAAAAACAATGGACCTCACTGGAAATGTCTAGATAAGAATAGTCACAAAAATAATGGTAAGCAGTTCCAAGAAATCCCTGCGCATTCGCCAAAAATTTTAACTATCATATCTGGTATATGACAGAGTCAGATTCAGGCACTGCTCCAGTGTGCGATCTCGTAACAGTGTGTATCAAATTTAACGACAAATCTAATGTCAGTGGGTAAAGTAACTGACAAAAATTATTATTTTATTTAAGAAAAATGAAGCATTAATAATTGATTAAAATAGACATACAATTTAAAATGCTTAAAGACAAGGTGACGTGTACTACATTAACCCTTCAACAGCTAGCGTTACCATATGGTAACGCTTACAAGGTTGTACATCAAGCGCCGCCATATATTCTTGAGGTTAGAAATTTGAACTCTGCGAGAGGGGATCCTTACTACATACGTATATCGCTACTCGTTAGTACTTATTCGACGTTCGCAGAGGCTTGTTGTGCGTATCGAGCGATCGTTAAAAACGACTTTGTTTGCAAATAATGGATTATGGCGACCTTCGATTACAGTAAGTAACTTTCAAACTCCTCCGTTTACTTTTATTTGTTTATAATACGTACAAATTATAGGTGAAAGTGTATTTTATAGGATGGCCAATAATGTGTGCTAGTTTATTTTCAAATAATTAGTTAGGTTCGTTTTTTTCGCCTGTTACCATATGGTAACGCTAGCTGTTAATTAAGTCAATTAAAAGATTGCGTGATTTTTTTCCAGGAGAGGTTTTACCTTGGAAGAAGCTCTGCAAATGGTGTATGAAGATGACTTAGATGTTCGAGATATATTTATAGAACCTCCGGAGGCAAACGTTTTGACCGATGAAGGTTCAGGCGACGAAGAGGAGGGGGGTTTAGTCGTTAATCTTAGTGGTCAACAATTATTAGCTGGAGCAGAACTAAGAGTGAACCAAGGTATAAATGAAGAGCCAGACGAGCCTGTTCAAGATAATGAAGGTCCGTATACCAGACCAGGACAGGAAAAAATTACTTGGATAAAGAAGGGCGATATAATTCCAAATAAAAAAGCTTTTTCCGAACCTGCTTACTCCAGATTTGAAAATCTAACAGATGTAAAAATTTTTGAGAAGTTTATTGATCAAGAAAATGTTGACTTACTTGTTGAGCAGTCTATAAAATATGCTATCTTTTTAAATCATTCAGATCCTAAAATCACTTCTGGGGAGATCAAATGCGCCATCGCCATCATGATTCTAAGTGGTTATCATGAATTGCCTGGAAAAGACATGTACTGGAGTACAGAAAAGGACTTGAACGTATCCATTGTGTCAGATGCCATGCGAACAGATCGGTTTAGGCAGATTCTAAAATATCTACACTGTGCTGAACACGAAACCTAATAATAATGACAAAATGTGGAAATTACGACCTCTCATGGATAAACTACGAGAAAATTTTATTAAAAATTTTGTTCCTGAACAACACCTAAATTTTGATGAATCCATGGTAAAATATTTTGGAAGACATCCCAGCAAACAATTCATACGAGGAAAACCAATCCGATTCGGCTACAAGGTATGGTGTTTGAATGCTGTGTCGGGGTATCTTGTAAATTTCGATGTATACCAAGGGAACAATCCTAGGGGAAATACTTTCTATGAAAATGGATTCGGGAAATGTGCAGCAACTCTTATCGACATGATTGACGACTTTTCCCCTGATGTGTCCAAACTTCCATTTCGATTTTATTTTGATAACCTTTTTACTGGTTTCAATATTTTACATTACCTGAAACAACGCGGCTTTGATGGAACGTGAACTATCCGTGACAACCGTATCCCGAAAAGTTGTCCTTTACCTGCGAAACATATGATATCTAAATCTAATTCTCAGAAAAGGGGTAATTACGTATCAGCTATTGATAAAGAAGATGGAATCATTGTTGTGAAGTGGCTGGATAATAATGTTGTTAGCGTAGCCTCTACCTATCATAGAGTAAATCCCACTTCTTTAGTGAAAAGATTATACAGGTATCGCGTCCATCGCTTATAACCGAATACAACCGCTTTATGGGAGGAACCGACCTGATGGATGAAAATATTTCAAGATATCGTATATCCTTCAGAAGGAAAAAGTGGTGGTGGCCCATTTTTACTTGGTTGCTGGACACAAGTGTAGTAAATGCATGGTCTGTTAGGCGAAAATGCAGAAGCAAACCACCAATAAGTCAGCTAAATTACAGAAGACAAATCGTTTTGCATTATCTTGAGAAATACAAAACAGTTTCAAAAGGATCAAGAAGGCCATCTACATCTAAAAACAGCGTTACTCTAAACCGGGTGTTTGATGATATTAGATATGACCAGGTTGACCATTTATTAGTTCCAACTAGGGATAAAAAAAGAAAACGTTGTGCCGGTGAAGGTTGCTCCTCAAGCATCCGAACAATGTGTTGTAAATGTAATGTTGGTATATGTATAGACTGTAACTATATTTTTCACACTAAATAAACATTTTTGATAGTTTGCAACAGATATTTGAATTTCTATTATTTTGTACATCACTAACGGCTAGTGTTACCATATGGTAACGGCACTAATATCGCAAAAAAAATAATGAAATGTTATTGAAAGAGCCTAACTTAATCATAATAATCAGGAATTATAACCTGGCACAGCATATTTCAAGGGAAAAAAATTCCGCCGTTGAAGGGTTAAAGAAGAAGAAGCTGAATTGAATGAAGCATGTTATTTATCTAAAAATAATAAAATGTTTTAGCACAGACAACTTTGACATTTAAATGAAACAGACTTAAAAAATGCTTTAAGAAATGAATCAATTTATGCATTAGATTTTAATATTAAAGAAAAATTGGTAGATTGTGAAATATGCATCTAAGGAAAGATGACCAGACAACCTTTTTATTTAAGAGAAGTGCCAAAAACTGTAAAACCCTTAGAAATTCATTCAGATGTTTGGGGACCGTTTCAGGTTACAATATTGTAGTTTCATGGGATGTAAAAATTCTTAATAAAATGGCAAACGAATTTGGAGACACTAATTATGAATATTTAAATTATGAAATTTTTCCAGAATATAAAGAAGAAACAGCCACAAATACAGTATTAATAGAAATAACCAGAAAAACAAATAGTTTACATCCAAATTCACCAAATGTGAAAGAAAGAAGAAAACGAGGGAATTGAGCTAGAAAATAAAGAAGATACTGTTGAACAAATCCAAATTCAAGGAGAACACAGTTTTGAACAAATAAATTTTGAAAAGATTATTATATGTCTGATTTTGGCGAAGAAATAAAAAATGAAAAGACAAAAGATGAAGAATATTGGAAACACGCAATAAAAAATGAATTAAAAGCACATATATATGAGACATGGATACTAAAAGGAATAAAATCAGATAGAAATTAGGAAGCTGCAAAATGATAGTAAAAGAAAAATTTTATGCAAATGGAACATTAGATAGATAAAAGGCTCGTTTAGTTGCTTGACCAAAGACCAGGTATTGATGTTTCTGACACTTTTGCACCAGTAGCAAAATTAAGCTCAATCAGATTATTATTAGGAGTTGCTGATGGAGAAAATCACTCCAATAACTAGATATCACAGCTTTCTTAAATGGAGAATTAGACGAAGAAATTTCTATGTATGTACAAGAAATAGTTTTAGAAGAAAGTTCTAATGAAAACAATGAAATATTTATAAAATCTGTAATAATGTTAGAAGACTTAAAAAGGAATAAAAATAACACATTCTCTACAGAAAACTGTATGTTTTAAAGCAGGTTAGGAGACAGTTGTATAAGAAATTGGACATAAAATTAAAGGAAATGTGTTTGAAACCATCGACAGCTGATGCCTGTATCTACGTATTCTTCAAACGGGGAGAAAAATCATTATTGCCGTTTACATAGATGACCTGATCATAGCAACGTCAAATAAAAAAAAAGATTAGAGAAATTATTTTGAAATAAGAGATCTAGGAAATTCAAGTTACTGTTCAGGAATAGAATTTCAACAACATGTAAATTCCATAAGTGTCAGTCTAAGCAAATGTATACAAAAATTACTTGGAAAATATGAAATGAAAAATTGTAAAAGTGTTTCTACTCCCATTGAATGAGGTTCTAAACTAACAAAAGCAGAACAAAACGAACAGATTGCTGAACTATAGTTTATTTACGATAAAGAGACGATGACGTTGCAAAACAAAATAATGTGATGTTGCCAAGCTGTAGTTTTTTCCTTTATTTAACGAAAACTAGAGAAGTCAATCTGATGCTAGATTGACAGTTCTTCTTTTTCATTGTTCCGTGCCTCGTAGGGCGTAAGTCAAAAATATTTATTTAAAAATAAAAGGCTTGTATGATAGGCTTGATTAATTTAATATAAATATTTATTCATGAAAAACTATGGATAAGATACAAGAAACAGTAAACAATCATTCTATATTCGAATTAACATTCAATTATTTTACATAGAAAAGAGTTAAATTACGAACTGTAGGTCCTTATACCTTATTCTATGCTCTATAGAACCATCTTCAAGAGCACTGCAAGGGTTTACGCTAAAAGGAATCAATACAAGATGTAATCATCTTCGTGCAAATTTGAATATTGTTTCTTTATACAATATCTGTTATATTTATTATAATAAAAATATAATGGAAAAGAAAAATATAGATAGATAAAATAAAATTTTGTTACAAGATATAAAAATAAAAAATCTGCTATTTTATCGGTATTATTTATGTAGAGATACAGTGGTCGTTGTTTTAATTTGTGTATTACAAAATAACTGTACCTAATCAATTTAATAATACTTATTAGTGATTTTGAAAAGGTGGAAATAAAACAAATTGGATACAAATATACAAAAAATAAAACACAAGATTTCCACCACTCCACTACAAAAGCATCACTATCGTCATCGTCACTTTCAGAATTAATAATAAGTGGAGGCAGATCGTGTCTATCTAATACTACTTCTCTATCCATCCCACCCATCTTGTATAATTTTTTCAGTGTGCTCTACTGTCTTTGACCAAATATCGGGAGTCACTTTTTCTAAAGACTTTTTCCATACACCTATTGCTTGTTCTGTTGAAAAACCATCAGTTCCCACATGATCTCCATAATTTTTTTTACTATGCCCCAAATATGTTCAATTGGGTTGAACATACAGTGGTAAGGGGGAAGTCGAAGCACTTTGTGACCATATTATTCACATAATATGTTAGCTTCATATACTGTTGGTGGTTTATTTCTACAAAAATGCATATATTTAAACAAATTAAGTTATCTAAGTATTATCATAATATGTTGAAAAATGTTAATATCAACTTACCGTTGTACTAAATTCAATAATTGAGATTTGAGGAAAGTGTTTTCAAAAGGAATATCATTTTGTATCAACCAGTTCTGTATATCAGCCTTTTTGGTAGTTGTTGTTGGTACTTTAATGATCACTGTACTGTGATAACTTGCATTATCCATTACGATTGTGGCAGGTTCTTCCAAGTTCACTAAAAGCTGGTATTCAAACCAATGCAAGAAAATTTTTCTCGGTTCATTTTACTGTGGTAATCACCATCTTGTTTTTTGAAAGAAAACATCAGCTCTGCTCCAGGAATAAATCCAGAAGAAGAACAAGCATGCAATACTATATACCTACAATAAGGAAATAACAAATTATTACTAGGTTTCCTAGATAGACTGCATAGCTCAAAACAACTATTAATAATTATATAGATTCATAATATATTGAAAAATGTTTATATCAACTTACCGTTGTACTAAATTCAATAATTGGGTTTTGAGGAAAGTATTTTCAAAATGAATATCATTTTGTATCAACCAGTTCTGTATATCAGCCTTTTTGGTAGCTGTTGTTGGTACTTTATTGATCACTGTACTGTGATAACTTTCATGATCCATTACAATTGTGGCAGGTTCTTCCAAGTTCACTAAAAGCTGGTATTCAAACCAATGCAAAAAAATTTCTCGGTTCATTTCACCGTGGTAATCACCATCTTGTTTTTTGGAAGAAAAAACCAGCCCTGCTCCAGGAATAAATCCAGAAGAGGAACCAGTATGCAATACTATATACCTACAATAAGGAAATAACAAATTACTACTAGGTTTCCTAGATAGACTGCATAGCTCAAAACAACTATTAATAATTATATAGATTAAAATAAAATAGTGTGACTAGTAAATATATGAATGTCAGGGTAAGTGAATTTAAAACATAACATATTCTTCAAGGTTGAATTTTAACGTATATTCTAAAATCTCTATAACGAAGAATTAGTCGAAGTAATCTGAAACAAGGGTACTTATCAAGATGACATAAACAAACCAATATTGGGGCCGATGAGATTTTGTAAAAGTCACGTTCCCAAATTCTTAAACATTTCCGTGGTTGTTATAGCATCTTACGCTGTATATCACATAAGAAATAAAGACCAAAATTGGTTATAACACCCCTTTTCATGGTTCCCGGTTTCTTGATGAGAAGGCATATCATTATTAAATCTAACAGAGTAGAGTTCAGTTTAATCAGAGAAAAGTGTGGTGATTGTAAGTTTAATAAGAACAAGCTTCAGTAAAATAGGTGAGGTTTTCACAGAGTAACCTTTTCCATAGATTGTAATAATTTTGATATATTGTTTTGATAAGCTATTATAACTTAAACTAATTCATATTTGACTTTTTATGTTGACTAATCTATATATTTATACATATATTTATATACAATAACTGTTTGACAATTTATGAATTTGATATCTGAGTTTACAAACAATACATTAATTTGAGGTACGTCGCGAGTTTGCCCTTCGTACTTCGCTAGTTGAAAGGAGTGGATACTTCGCGAGTTTGCCCCTATTATCTTAGTGAAGGCCTATAACACTGTTTATCATGATAAATACTCCGGACTAGCAAATGTTGTGCTCTTAGAGAGGTATTTCGCGAGTTTGCCCTTAATACCTATGACCTGAGAGACGTTTGAACTATATTATGTATTATTTGTACATTTCAATTAAATATATTATTCTGATTAGGTTCTGGTTTTAATAATGAACCATAAATATACGGGATTGATATATTAGACTTTTGTGACAGTTAATTTTATTGTTGTTGCTAAATTTTCCAAATCTCTTATGAACTGGTTACTCAGGATTTTGTTTCCTTTTCAGATGTGTCATCTCGAGAGAGCGCTTTTCCTGACAAACGCCCCACCTTTGTTTTACGTTTTAATAGTTTATTTAATGGTTAGTTAATTTATAATCGTAATGATTTTATTTTTATTGCTATTATTTTATTTGGTTTACTTTAGTATACAGGGTGTCCCGGGACTAATGGGAAAAAGTCAGGAGAGTATAATATGAGCCAAAATAATGTTAGTACTTCATATAAACTTTTACTATGCAGGTCCTCGTTTTCGAGTTATAGGCCTCCAAAGTTTTAATTTTGAATTTGGTTTTTATTTTTATTTTTTGTACTAGTTATTTGATCTTTATAAAATTTACGGCAAACCTATAATGTGAGTGTATGTTTATTTTGGTAAGGTAAACAGATTTACAGTAGTGCATTGAAGCCAGGGACGGACTACTCGCAATGGTTAGTGATGCAAAAATTTTGCAGGTATGGCACACCCTGTATGAAATTATCGAAATTAACTTCCCCACACATTAAGCTAACGAAAAGGTACTCTTGTTGGAATTCTATAAAATAAGCCGTTTGGCTAATATTTACAGTTTTATTAATGCACTACGTACAAATCTACCTAACTAACTTATTAATACGATGTCCAGAATTTACTTGCTTTTAATCAAAATTACGAACACAACATTATTAAACCATTAAGAAAACCTCAAAAAACACAAGTTATAAAACATTAGACTAAAACTGATTCCTAAACAACAACAAAAACTAACGTTATTCTAATAAATGTTCAATATGAGCTCCTCCCACTTCCACGCACATTCTAAGTCTACGAAGGTTGTTTCTTTGCACTTGAAAGAGCAATCCCACACTATTTCTAATAACATTGCAGTGTAACACAATTCTGTCTATTAAATCTTGCCTTGTTTGCACAGGTGTTGCGTATACCTTACTTTTGAGATAACCCTAGAGAAAGAAATCCATAGGATTAACGTCTCCTGATTGCGGTGGCCATTGAAAAGGGCCTCCACGACCAATCCATCTATTAGGAAGCCTTGTGTGTAAATGCTCTCGTACATCTAAACTGAAATGAGGAGGGGCCCCATCATGCATGAACCATAAATTCCTACGAGTTTGTAGTAGCACATCATCAAACAGGTTCCATAACTCATTTTGCAAAAGCTCCAAATATCTCTGACCGGTCAAAGTACCGTCAATAAAGTATGGCTGTATCAAATGATTGCCAACTATTCCTGCCAAACATTAACCATGAATCTATGCTGGATCCTAGTTTGGATAATGCCATGTGGATTCACATCATCCCATAAATGCATATTATGAGAATTTATGATTCCATCTCTGGTGAAACCGGATTCGTTCGTGAAGAGAACGTTACTAATAAATGTGTTGTCTGCTTGTTGTTGTCGCAGAAACCACTGGCTATACTCAAGTCGTGCAGGATAATCAGCCACTGTCATACGGTGTACTTTTTTCATGTGAAAAGGATATAACAGCTGTTCTTTTAGGACGCGGTGAACAACTGATTTCGAGACGTTATGTTCTCTTGATAATTTTCTAAAACTCGATGGTTCATTATCAACTGCATTTAACAAGTCTTGTTCAACTGCCACAGTACGTATGCTTCGTACTGGACCTTCTCCAGCTTTTTCTGGCGAAAATCTTCCTAAAATTTAAAATTTTGTTTTGTATACATGGAAAATTACATTTACTTATTCATACCTGTTTCTCGTAACCTGAGATCAATACGCCCAAACATTCGTCTGTCTGGCAATGCTCTGTTTGCAAAATGTTCTTCATAAAGCCTTTTAGCCTCTAAACAGTTTCGAGAAGCCAGTCCATACATTATTTGTTTATCTGCGTACTCAATAAAAGCGAATTCTGCTATTGTAACTGTTAAATTAAGGACTTATGAATTATTGACAAGTACTGACTACGAACTATTCTACACAACGTTTGACAACTAATCCTATGGTAACTTGATAAACGGTAAAAACACTTTTTTACCAACTTTCCAATTAATAAGTCGCTAATGTTTTTCATCTTCTGCTATCGTTAAATTATTTTTTTGTAGTACTCTAGCTAAATATTGGACATCTATTAAAAGTTAGTTTTACCTCGTTGTGTACTTATAAAAATGGTGAATGCGTAAACTGGTACGTAGTGCATTAATAAAACTGTAAATATTAGCCAAACGGCTTATTTTATCGAATTCCAACAAGAGTACCTTTTCGTTAGCTTAATGTGTGGGGAAGTGAATTTTGATAATTTCATACAGGGTGTGCCGTACCTGCAAAATTTTTGGATCACTAACCATAGCGAGTAGTCCGTCCCTGGCTTCAATGCACTACTGTAAATCTGTTTACCTTACCAAAATAAACATACACATACATTATAGCTTTGCCGTAAATTTTATGAAGATCAAATAACTAGTACAAAAAATACAAATAAAAACCAAATTCAAAATTAAAACTTTGGAGGCCTATAACTCGAAAACGAGGGCCTGCATAGTAAAAGTTTATATGAAGTACTAACATTATTTTAGCTCAGATTATACGCTCCTGACTTTTTTCCCATTAGTCCCGGGACACCCTGTATATTATTTTTATTATCCTCGGACTAATTATTTTTACATACATACATACCTCTCTTATATGAAAAGGTCTTAAAATGGCAGGAATGTTAGTACATCATAAATTAATCGCTAAATTTTATTATTCAATTACCTTAGACCACCAATTTTGGTTTTTTTCTCGCTTCTATGATTAGAATCTTGCCAAGAACGTCCAACAGTACCGTCTTTAAATATTCAGGTTTTATCCAAAACACACAAATTGATATAAACCTTCCCTTTTTATCTTGACATATTCATGTAGAAAACGTACACGTTTTAATGCAATATGTGGCAACTCCATTAAACCACGACGAGGATAATATTTTTGGTATTTGAATCCAATATTTTTTACTATCTTCCAGAGTGATGTTAAACAACCATTAAAGAGTTCACGCTCCAGGAGTTTGTCTCTTAAAGTTTTCAAGGTTATGTGTTCCTCTGAAAAAATATTGTGTTTGTTAATTGTGAATAAAATAAAACAGTAAATTCAATATACTCAATGTTTCCATACATTTTGTATATAACATGTGGGAAAGCATTTTGATCAAAGTTATCAATTTCAACAGTAGGTTTAATGCGTTGCCTCTTTTTAGGTGGCCTTTTAGGCTGTTCCTCTATTATGCTTGGCGGCAATACGGTTAACAGTGATAACGCTAAGTTGTAAAGCTTCTGCAACTCTCTACAATATAAATACTTCAATTTATGGAAGAATAATATATTATCAAGTTTAATTAACCTAACCTAAGATTAAAAACATTTAATCATTCACATTTAAATATCTAATAATATTATTAATAATGATGAATACAAACAGCAAATACTATTACTTACGTCTTTTACAGCAGTAAGCGGGAGAAGCGGGCCTCCATTTCGGCATTCTCGTTCAAAATAGCTCAACAAAAATGTTACCATCTCTTGACATTTTCTATTCAGCTGCTTCGGCATTTTATTAAGCGCACACTGCAGATTTACCTAAATAATTAGTTATGAAAATAACTGTTTTTTTAATCTTAAAGAAGCAATTAATTTAAAAGCACCAAAAAAACTTTTAAATATTAGACGATGATCGAATGTCAATAAACGTCAAAACAAACTGGGGAATTTTACTAGTTGGTTTGACAACATCTTGAAGTTTTGCCAACCCGTTAGCTGTAAATTGCCCTGGCTGTTGAGGATAAATTGTATTCACGATTGATAAATTAATATTTATTCTGATAAGCAGGAAAGTAACTAAAAATGACATCTTCGTCTTTTTATCGTAAGTAAACTATATATCAAAATCTAATAGATTCTTTAATGTATTTGGCCGTATCAACACGTCCTGATATATCCGAAGCAGTTAGCCATTTAAACCCACTAAATACTTTAGTTCAAAATCGAAACATATTGAACTAATTTTTTTTTATAAGAGATTCCATTAATAAAGGCGAAATTAGAATCGAGTATATAAGGACAGATGAAATGATATATTTACGAAAGCGTTACCTTCCACTTGTCACATATTTTTTAACATATTTAGTTGGTTTAAAAACGAAATACGTTGCCCACTATTCCCTATACTTATCTCCTGCAGTTTTCAAATAAATCAGCTTTATACATTTTTGTCACAAAAAATTAATTTATCGAGTCGCCTATGGAATATTCTGACAAATGTCAGTTATTGTTAATGCTTAGTAGTCACCTTGTTGTATGCCGTTGTGTGAAAGGTATAATAATGAGCTATTTAATGAAAATATTGCCGTCACCATTCTACTTCCGGAAGTTGCAGATAACTTTGCAACTTTGCAACGTATTCTTCTAAAATAAATAATCACATACAGGGTGTCCCATTTGAAAAAAATGAATTACGCGAAGATTGTAGATTCCGTTTTTATTCCAATTTTTACAACACCCTGTATAATAAAGAGAGGTAACTTCACAGTGTAAACGATAAAGCGGTATGTGGTAAATAGTTCCTAAGAAACTTTTATTCAAATTACATTAGAGGATATTGAATTTTATGTACATGGTAAAAAAGTGTAATTTTCATAGAAAAAACATTACAACTCAAAATTGGTTCAAAAAAGGTATAGGGAAGTATTAACAATAAATGTTCAGAATAACGTAAATATTTCTAAAATTGAAAAATATACAGGGTCTTTCATTAAAAATTACAAAGTTATGTGCAACTTCCGGTATAACCGGAAGTAGAATGGTGACGGCAATATTTTCATTAAATAGCTCATTATTCAAAACCTCTTCATGCCAATTTTCATAATTCAGATACCTTTAGTTCTCGAGATATTTCTAATTGACAGTTTATCTGCCGCACCCATAGTGTGCTGATAATTCGCTTTTATGATTTTGTCAGATTATTATATGTATTGTCATTAATAGAAAAGTTACATTTTAAAAATATCAAATAATTGATTATGTCAAAGTGGTACAAATACTACTAATAATAAACAATAGCTTGCAAAATCGCAAATATTTACTTAAGACACTTCAAAGTTTTCTAACAATAAGTACGCCAATCATTAAATTGAAATCATAGTTTATTTAATTAATGCGTAATCAAATTCTACTAAACGATATCGTCACATATAAGCACTAGTAAGCAAGTTTTCAACCGCTATTGATCAGGTTCCAAATTTCACAAGGTTGTGTAAAACGTTTCAGGGATGCAAGATGGGACAGAGACTTTTCAATATCAATGAATTGCAGCTCTTTATGAGCGCTGATAGTCAAATAATAAATTATATAGCACAAAAATGTAATTTCCATTTACATTATAGTTTGTTACATGCACTTTGCGCTACCTTAACTTTCTTGATAGCAGTTTTAGCACACTATTAATTTCTTTCCGAATACATTTTGCTGGAAAACTATTTTAAATGTGTATTACATATTTCAATAATATTAGTAATAACTGATGGATAAATAGTTCATTACAATAAATATTAAATATCGTAAAAAATAGCCTTGAAAATAATTTCAGTCAAATTTCCCTTCGTGGTAGTTAACCCTGACAAGTAAATAGTAGGAATTAAGTATGTCACAACACGACCGCCCTCGCGTTTCCCTCGTAACCGCCCTGCGATCCACCCGGTCCTTTTTCCTACGTTTCGAGAATCAGGAGAGACTATAATTCGCCCCCTGGGAGAACGTCAGCATGAACAATACTCGATCAAAGTCGATGCTAAGGTTTGTCATTATTACACGCACTCCCCATAACCGAGGATGTTATTAGGCATCAATTGATATGGTTATATGATTATGGAACAGCGGTCGTCTGTCTCTAATTATATTATTAAAGTCTTGATACAGAGCGACATCGGGAGGGTTGTTGACTTATATTCAGACATTTCACTTAAAATTGATTTTTCAATAATTATTTGATCACGAAAGGATATAATTTATTAATAAGCAGTTTCATGTAAGACGTGAATTCAACTAACTACACATGAAAATTATTTGAAATTAATGTAATCAACGTTTTAACAAAACCATTAATTATATTGAAGGACCAAATCAAGTTCGTATTTTTTATCAATAATATACTCATTCTAATTTTCAATACCTTTTTGCCATCTAGTTTAGACATTTTCAATGCCGTATCAATATCAATCAGTCAAACTTGTGAGCCTATTAGTTGTATGATAACACTTGGACTCATTTGGACGGATAGAGTAATGAGGCAAGTACTTGATAGAGTAAAGTAACTCTACTCGTATAAACGCTCAGTAGAATAGAGTAGCGAGTAGAGTGTGTATTAAAGGGTAGAGTCACTAGCAACATGTGGCAAAGTAACTCTACTCTACTATCACCACCACCGTCAAAATATCCACTTGCTTACGTACTCTACCCATGGAACGCGCTGAGTAAAGTAGAGAGGGGTAGTGAGAACGCTTTCATTTCGCCTGAAGCCACGCAGTACCTCAATATACAATATTAAGATGAGTTAAAGGAAAACCGGAATTTTCTGAATCTTCAGGATAAAGCTGTATCGACCCCGTGGTTTTTAAATCGTTTCAATAATATTGCCAATAAAAATCCGCGGAATAAGTAGTCAGTTTTTGATATGATTGTGTTATTTTATCTTTTGTGTTTATTGAATGACAAAAAGTCAGCTGACAGCGCTTCTAATTTATTGGCATATTTAGGACAGATAAATAAATGTTGTCAGTTATATTTGCTCGTACTTATTTTAATTAAATAGTAGTTTTACAACACAATAGTGGCGACGAGGAAAATAAATGTCGGAAGAGGGAGATTTACAGAAACTCAACAATCTACTTCAAAAGGACAAACCGAATATATGGACATCCAAATGTGAAGAAAGTTTCCAAAGGGTACAATCAAAGATAGCAAGTGATAATGTTCTCGTTCACTACAACCCAGATTTGCCCTTAGTACTTGCAACTGACGCATCCCCAGTAGGTCTTGGAGCTATAATTTCTCATCGTTACAGTGATGGAAGTGAAAGACCAATTAGTTTTGCCTCACGCAGTTTAACAAAATGTGAGCTGAACTACAGTCAAATTGACAAGGAATCGTCGGGCATCTATTGGGGACTAAAAAAAAATTTCCCCTACTGCTATGGTCGTAAATTTACCTTGATTACGGACCATAAATCGTTAGTGTCTATATTTAACCTTACAAAGACACTTCCATCGATATCTGCTACCAGACTATTTAACTACGCACACTTTCTGTCTGGTTTTGATTATAGCATCGAATACAGAAGAACGTCTGATCATGCTAACGCTGATTTTTTATCTCGTTTTCCTACAGAACACACTTCTCGTAACCTGATGGATAGCTGCAGCTTGTTCCAACTTAGTCAGCTTGATTCACTGCAAGTTGATAGTAAAGTGATTTGTAGAACAACTGCTCAGGACAAGAATCTACAACAAGTTTTACATGCATTCAAAAAGGGAGAATCAATAGAACAGTTTGGTTTTCACGACAACGAACTTACCCTGCAAGATGGATGTATTTTTAAAGGCAGTAGCAGAAGATCATCATCAGACTGTGCTTAAGGAATTACATGTGGGACATCTAGGCATAGAGAAAATGAAAGCACTGGCTAGAAGCTATTGTACATGGAAAAATATCTAGCGAGATATTGAACATATGGTGAAAACCTGCAAACAATGTCGACTAAAACAAAATCAACCCAGCAAAGAAGAAAATCATCCGTGGTTAACTCCTCGAGGTCCGTGGGAGAGAATCCATATTGACTTTGCAGGACCAATGCAAGGACAATGGTACTTTATTGTTGTTGACGCATTTACGAAGTGGGTTGAAGTAATTCCCACCAAAAACACTTCTTCAGATTGGTGCGTGAGAGAACTCTGAAAAATGTTTGCTACATTTGGCCTTCCACTGGTTTTAGTTCCAGATAAAGGAAGCCAATTTACATCGGGCACGTTTCGACAGTTTTTATGTGCAAATGGCGTAGCACAGAAAACTACAGCACCATACCACGGACAAGCGGAACGATTCGTTCAGACAGTAAAAAAGTCACTTACAGCAATGAGAGAGGATGGAGGAAAGCTAGACATCAAACTTTTTAGGCTCCTCATGCAATTGCGACAAATTCCAAATACAACCGGATCAAATGCATACCACTTAATGTACGGAAGGAAGATTCGAACTCACTTGAGCTTAATGCATCACAAATTACACAAATACAAAACATAAATGGGACTTTGGGAACATTGTAGAGAAAGAGAGTACTTTAATTTACAAGATTAGAATGGACGATGGCAGTATTTGCCGAAGACATATTGACCAGCTTCTGAAATGTGAAGTGTTCCAGTCCTAACAAATTAGAGGAAGGAGTTGATATGATTGTGTTATTTTATTTCTTGTGTTTATTGAATGACAAATAGTCAGCTGACAGCGCTTCTGATTTATTAGCATATTTTTTACAGATAAATAAATGGCGTCAGTTATATTTGCTCGTACCTATTTTAATTAAATAGCAGTTTTACAACACAATAGTTTTTTTTCCGAACCAAACGCATGAAGAAATAATCATATAAAAATATTCCAATGCAATCATAAAATAAGTGGAAAGTCTAGAATTAAGTGACCTGATACTACTAATATGCTCTTCAACGAATACCGTTGTGTACGATCCGTTGTTATGGATCTATTATTTGATAGCTTCTATGAGGAGAAATAAGCTGTACAATTTACCCCAAAATAATGCTTGAAGTCAGGTTTTTCTTGATGAGATTCCAAATTAAAAAGACTACAAAATGACCGGTATAACGAATAGAGATTTACTCACCTCAGGTTTTATCCAGTCCACAGAAACGCTTGGAAATTATCTTTAGAGCTCTCTCCAACACAGCTTCGTATACCACAATCATCAGTCTTTTTTATAACTCATTAAAGTAGAATAACATGAATACCTGCTCATGAATTATTTTAACCTCATCACAAATAATTACCAGCCGAATTCTATATGAGCTGGCTCTCGGGCAAAATGCCACCACGATTACAAGAGCTTGTTGTTTGGATTGTCTACCTCGCCGGAAAATAATTAAGATTATAAAGACTCTAACGGAAATTCAACTCTGTGACTCCTTTTTAGTTTCTTCTTGTTTGGTTAACACCAAGTGAATAACGAGGAGACAGAACCACTAGGTTATTCAAAAATGTCTATGTCTATCTACTATTCCACTATTTGCCTGGCAATGAATGTCGCATCAATGGTACTACAGTACTTTCTGAACACTTGCTGTTCTTCCGTTGTTTCTATATCTCCGTCTAATGTGTTTTTTATTATTGCCGTTAGTAATTTCAGCATTTCACCATTAAACCATTAAACGAATACCTCTATAATTTTTTGATTTCGTTCTTTCTCCTTTTTTTATAATGGGTGATAATAAACTATCTTTCCATTCTATCGGGACTTTCGTTGTGGCTAGTATATTGTTAAACAGTTTAAGGTGTTGTGCCTTCGTACTTTATAAGCTCATTGTGTATTCCGTCTGGGCCTGGCGTTTTTCTGTTTTTCAACTTTTTTATTAGTATTTTTGTTTCCTCTTCCATTATTTGTACTATGTCACTATTATCTTCGCCCGCTTCTTCTCTGTCATTTTCTTTTTCTTCTTCTTCTGCCTCCCCATATAGTTTTGTAAAATATTCAAGCCACTGCTCCTCCGTAATGTTGTAAATACATGTCTTTTCTTTGTCTATTTATCATTTTGTAGATATATGGTGGATAATTGGAAATTTATGCATTCCAACAGAATAGAGATGTTGACTGTATCCAAATAAAAAAAATTATTTGAACGTAAGGTGGTAGTTTTTATTATTGAAATACTGAAAAATCCTATACCTCTCCTTATTTTTAAGCCCGTTAATTAATACTTAATAAATAAAATTTGAATAAATCAGTCTCAAGTCACGTGAAATTGAGCACCAGTAAGAGTTTATAACGTCATCTGTTCACAAACATCATCTGACTTTGGATGTAATTAAATTGTTTTTCAGGTGTTTTATTGTAGCACACTGAGGCACCACACAACATTTATAAAACCTTGAATTTATCTTTTATAACGACAACTAGGTATAACGAAAAAAATCCATTGACATATAACTGGTGTTGGGGAACAAATGACGTCACAGCGGTGATGTGACAAGTATTAGCGCTTTCGCGCGAAATTTGAAACCTTGTTTAAAATACATGATTCTTATTTTATTTTCCCAAAAATAGTCAACATCCCTATAGTACCTTGATGCACATTAGTACATTCTATCACTTGCGGCGAAATCAGAACATGGTTTTCTTTTTAAAACACTACTAATTTAATTTTGAAGTTTTCTTTCTATTGGTCTAATTATGATGGCATAATTTTTGTCCCCGTACTGTAGACACTTTCATTTTGAAACGAAAATATATTTTTAAAATTACTGATTTGATGCTATAACAGTACATTTAATGTAAACTATCATTTTATGATATCAAACTATTCGACTTCGTGTTGGTAATCAAAACAAATATTAAACACATAATAAAGAAAATTTTGATTGTTTCCTCGGGCGTCCTGATTGGATTGTAGTAAACGAGTAACTTCTTTTTTATGGTTCTGTTGTTGGAAATTTCGTTCGTTATTGTATTTTAATAGCCATAAAAATTATGGTTTTAAAATTTTACTACAATGTTGGCAATTTATTTCTGTTCAAAAACCCTGGAAACAGACTTTATTTCTTTTTTTATTAATCAGTTGTTAATAATGACACGCCATTTTGTAGATGTATTATAGCTACAAAAAAAGGAGTAGAAGTAGAAACGGATATAGGCCAATTTAAAGTTCGTAACTTTGACTTAAAAAGTTTGTCTTTTTAGATCAAAACCAAAATGTGGAATTAGATGACCTCTAAAATTGCCAAAACCTGTGTATATATTCTGGAACTAATACTGATTCTTCTATGCTGCATTATAAAAATCAGGAGGAACTCATCTCTTCACATTGCTTGGATATTGACAGAGTGGAAAAGCCAAAAGGAATAAAGGCATAATTGCGATTACTATACATATATACATAATAGGTATGATGACAGTACTAGGGTATCAAAAAGTAAATGGTTTTAGAGAAAAATATGTGATGAAAGGATTCTGAAGAATGACCTAGTTTTATTATAAACATTTAGATCAATAATATTTTCAGGGAAATAAAAATATAAAATACTGTACTGCTGCAATCGGCCATGTTTACCGAAACAGCGCATGACGTCACGCCTCAGTAGATATAACTTACCTCTGTGAGTATTGCTTGAACTTTTGTTGTGATTACGCATTTTGATCGATTTCTACATCATTTTGTAACAAGCCGATTGGCTATTACGATTTCCATCGAACTATGATATTTTCATTGTACTAATGATTTGAAATTAAAAAACTTGTTTCCCTTCCAAATTTTGTATATTTAAACGATATCGTACATAGGAAAAGTCTCTTCCTATAGTAACAATTATAAGTTAATACCTACATCGTAGTGGTTTCACATATTTTCTGGTGAGTTAGATTTTTGGAATATTTTTTCTCCATGTGTATTGTTGTTTTATTTCAAATTATAATATGGGCTGGCGTTTGATGAATTTTGTATGTTCAATTCTTTTTTATTGTAGAAAAGAAACATTTTATATTCTTCTGAAGCAAATTTTTAATAATTTCTCTTCATTTTTTTTAGCTTCCTAATTTCGCATTTTCTGTTTATTCAGGGAACAAAGCGAATATGATAGAACAGACTTCTGTTAATTTTATTTTACAAACTAGATTCAGTTTTTTATGTGTTGAAACATAAGCTTCCTATCTGTTCTATCTATTCCTTCCTTCCCAGAATTTTTCCTTGATTTTTACTTTCCTCAGCTCTGCAGCCCCTGGATAGGCCCTATGACAACACCACCATAGAGACCCGGCCGGGATGGATTAAGAAGACTATATCCATCCACTAGGACCTAGCTGAGAGCTTAATAATTCCAGAACCTCACCAAGATAAGTCCTTTGTCTTATACTCAATTCATGGAAATCTAGAATTGGAGATTTTTATTGTATAACGGCGTTCGTATTCGTCTTGTATTTTGGATATGTAGTTAATGTGAATTATACATTGAGTTATGAATAAATATAATTTGCTGAACATTTGATCTTGATTTTCAGCAATTTATATTAACTTGGACCATCGCGTTAAAATATTTTCAGTATTTCGTTTTGTTAAGTTAAAGTAAATATAAGGTGTTCCAGTTTTTAGTTGTTTGTGTAATTGAAGTATCGCTCAGAAAACTGGTGGTGTCCAACTTAATATCGATTATTCACCCCATCCCAGTGATTGCTATAAAAATACATTAACTGGAGTCGAATACCACAACCTGAGGAAGAGTCCCAAGCTGGGCGAGAAATAATGTAACAAAGTGGCGCCCTAGTTAATTGTATTTTTGGCTGATTACTGAGATGGTTTGGGAAATCTATATTGAAAGTTTCCTTAGTTTAAATTATCAACCTACTTTTTTTGATTACTTTAACTTAAATTTTTATTCCAGTAATATTTCACATTTTTATAGACGCAGTTTTATGATAAAATTTGCTTCAAAATTTCAAGTTCAGATAGTTTCCTTATTTGTTATTTTCGTCAAGAAGATATTACAGGTTTTATGTGGTCAGTTTTTTTGTGCTTCGAGAAAGTAATTAAGTATATTTGCAATAATACTTGACATTAACGAATTTGTCAACTTATTGTTTTACTGTTTTGAAAAAAGTTGTCGTAGTGTGCAACTTTAATAATGTTTGATATGTTTTGAAATTTTTTATTCTGGTATCGTAAAATAACTGTTAATTGATTTTTAAAATTATTGCAAATATGTCGTTCCTTTTTGAAATAATTAGTATACCGGTTTACTCAAAAGTAAATATAATTAATAGCGTATAATATTTTTGAATTATTTAGTATACAGGGTCACTCATAAGTAACATATTGTTAAATTTCATATCTTTAATTTACAGTTATTACTTTAATTACTTTGCAGTTACCTTTAAATTTGTTTACGTAGATCTTCCTGATGATGAGTTTTCTAATCAACACCCTGTTGATCCAAATTTATCTGACCATAATTACGATTTGCGAATCAGATCTAGTTGTGATTCTGATTAGTTTGGGTTTTTTTTGGATTAATATTTCTTGACGAGACTATTTTTTTATCTTAATTATGATTTAATATCAAAATATATCTTGAGTATATTTTATTTTTTGTTGTCAACAATTGTGTTAGGTCACAAATACGTTTTGTGTCTATATATAGTAGAATTTACTTTTCTACTCTCGTATATGTCATGATACCTCCGTTCATTATCTTTTGTTATAGTTACCGATGTGCAAAAACACATAATATTTTTCTTTATGCCTTTGCTTTATCTCTTGGTGTATCTTGAGTACATTATTTTGATTCTTTCTCTTATATTGTACATAATACAATTGTGTATTATATTTGTGTTTATCGTATCGCTTTTGTTTTTGGGTTTTTGAAACGCCAAAAAATTCTGTTCTGTAGAGAACAAACTTCCGTGAATGTTTCAAATTTTCTGAGATTTTCTTGCTTTATGCACCTTTAGAAATCAGTTTAGTTTGGAACGAACTTTATACTCAAATATTTACTGGAATTTTATGCTTAGGCAAATCTTGAATTCAGTTAATTTTGTAGTAGTCCCTTATCTTTATTGTTGTGTGTGTACTGAGAAATTCTGTTTTGCTTGGTAGCGTTTTTGTTCTCAGTATACGCTTTATTTTTGTTGTCCCTCTATTGCTCAAATATTTTCTGGACTTCCTTGCTTCAGGCAAATTTTGGCAGGCACATTAAGGTTATACTTCGTTTGTGATTTGTGTTATTATAGCAGTATTGATTATCATTTTTTCAATAAATTCATTCATGTCAGAAATGGCATAAGAAGCCAAAAATCAGAAATTTCAAAAAACTAACGATAGAAACTATTTTTTGGGGTTATATGGTGCACATTCAAGCATTATATTTAAATTTGTCGTGTCACTATCGAGTACTCACCCTTAGCTGCTCGACCCTACAAATCTATTATAATATTTGTAATGCCATATATTCTTTTTTCTATCCATATTTTTGACACACGAAAAATGTATTGTTGACGTTCTTCGTTACGCATAAACACAATGCAATATCTACTGAGGCGTGACGTCAAATGCGTCTTCGCGCCTAATTCAAAGTAGATTGAATAAAATGCAATAATTGAAAATTAGTTTATTGCTGAAATAATGTATTTTTCGGAAATAGCAGACATTGTAGAAGGGGATTTCAAAATCTGTCATTATGCCTATTATAAAAAATCCCGAAACAAATTTAAATTATAAATTGATGTTATTCAATTTTTTAAATGGGAAGTTTGGGCATGTGATATATCAATTGAAAGGTCTCTTCTTTCTCTGTTCAAAAATGTTATCTTTGTAAAGTTTATTGCAAAAATTAAAATATCGTACAAAGCGAAACCAGATAAAAACATAATATATATTACCTAGATTTAAAATAAGAAGACCAGGCAGAAGGTATAAGAGAATTCGTATTAACTCAGAATTATCATGAGTACAGTGATGATTATTACACTTATTACACAAGGTTCAAATGAGAAGTGTAACTCTTAGGATCATAAGCGCTATGCTTTAGTCAGTGTTTTCAATAAAAAGTTAGAACATAACAATATTTAACCATCACTCAATTAAGAATTGATAAACCAAAGTTGGAAAATATGTTACGGTTACAACAAAATAAATATGTAAATATGTAGTTAATTAAAAAGAAACAAATTAATTTGTAGCAATAATAATAATGTAACCCTTTTTCCTACGTCCTTCCATGCCATCCCTTCAGCAGTCTTCTAGTGATCCCAGCGTCTCATTTCCATATATCCCAGGTTCAACGCCACAGTAGGTGTAAGCCTCCTATAGGCCAAAAGCAAGTGGTCTCCAAGACCAAAATCAAAAACCCTAAAAAAAAAAGGTATAAGTACCCAGACCATACTTCTATTAAACACCATCCCAGAAAACTAACTTACTAATACAACTATCAATGTACATCAAACCTGAACTAACCAAATTGACTATCTATACGAAAAGTATAAATGTAGAATTATATTCACTATTGAAAAACCCTATATGTTTGTAGCTATACAATTATAAACAATTGAGAGAAAACAAGCATGGCCAATTATCCGATCATTATGTTACTTTTACCCATTTTAAAATAGATATTATCACATCAATCTATTAACTAACACAAAAAAGGGAAAAAATAGCACGGTGTGAATACATTATTAATTTATAAGATGTCCTAAAGACAATTTCAATTGTTTAACGTGAAATACTAATACTTAATTATGTAATACCAGTTGTAATACCAGTAGTCACACCTATGATATTTTCACTGTAATAACCTAGGAATCGCTGTCACCACTGTAATAATCAATAGATTCCACTATGATCCTAAATAATAAAGAAAATTCTATCACCACTTGTAATAACCAAAAAAAAACTCTGCTGTCCAAAAATGTCCCTAATGGACCGAGAAGGCAGCGTGGCTGGCTGTCACCACCCACGATTCAGTGGGAAACAGGAGTCGACGACTCCTGTAAGAAATTTCCGAAAGAGCTGGCTTCGGCCTCCGCTGCTACCAGTTGTCGTTGGTAATGAGAGGTCTCGTATTATGGGGTTACGTCAGTTTGAGGGGTGTGTTGATGAAAAGTCTTAGGTGTCGCTCTCATGTGTATATGTTAGGTATCCCTGCTCTCCTGGTTGAGAAAATAAATTACCCGACAATGATTTCTTAAACGAGTTTAATAAAAAAAATATAAGAAAAATAAAAATAATTACACCAAATTTACAAAGCGTCGGGAATACTCATATATAGAGTCCCGTGTCTACAATTGAATAAAACCAGTGATAGGATCGAGAGAAAACTTGAGATATCCCTTTTAAGTCAACGCGAATGACTCGCAGAATAAAAGAAATTTGTTATTTTTTTAAAAAAAATAATCGTCAGAACCTGAATATTTTCGCGTACCCTAAATATGAATTTTGATATCAACAAATGTGCTCCCTATTCCTAATTCATACGGTGAGATATCACCATTAAATATTCGTGTGCGATATGAACTACCATACACCAATTAAATTATATAAACATAATATCATAAAAAGCGGGCTGGCAATGTTTATAACCTGACCAAACTACAGAAAAAAAATCATAATACACTGTTAGTATAATTTGAAATCAGACTTACCAATTCCCGGACTGGGTGTTCACAAAACGTCGACGGACACGATTCGCGTTTCGAACAAAAAGAAACCTTTTTAGAGCGCGTACAGTAGACGCTCCCTTGTAATCTGCTTTCCCTTTTCGAGAAAAAAATAATTATACCTGATTGCTAAAACACTACTTTAATTATAAATTACTATAACTTAGGACTCGTCAAAAACCGCTATTCGCGAAACCCCAAAAGAAAACTTGACTGTTCCCGACCGCGAGTTTTTACCAACTGCCCCTCATTTGATACTTTTTCGAAGTTTCGGAATTTTTCCTTGCTCAGCAATCCTTTATTTTCTTTGTACCTGTTAGCTTCTGATTGGTGGAACTTATCGTTCGACGTAATTGTGTAATAGGTTTTTTACCTCGATTAACAATTGAATTTATTGGATTCCGCAAAATTTCTTTATTTTGACGCAATTATTATTTCCGGTTAAAATATTATTTTTTTAATTCTTGCACCCAGACAGACGCTTAGATAAGTGGTTTTTTCATTTTATCAATGTGAACGACCGCTTTCTATAGTTTAAACGTTACAAAGTAAAAAGTAATTTGTTATACAGGATGATTATCTCCATGTTTCTTATTGGTATTTATTACATTGCCACCCCCTTTGAAAAAGTGTTGGACTTACCTGTCCAACACCTTTTACGTGCATCCCCTACGCTAAACTTATCTAAGTACAAAATTGTGTCACTGCGTTACATGTTACCACGATTTCACCTTGAGCATTACGCGTTGTATGCCGCACTGAGACACTGCTTGTTGACTGCTTGCATGTTTGTGTTCATCGTTGCAATACCTATGACTCCCTAGTTGCACTATGTTGCTTTTTCCTCTGTTAGGTGTGGGACAATACTAATTTCCTCTCTGGTTTGTTCTCGTTTATGTATCCAGAAGAAGATGGATAGTTTTTGTATTTGAACATGAAGTCGTTCAGTAAAGGATTAGATATCCTTCCATAGTACTGCTACTTTATTAGTTTGGCGGAATTATGGGGAGAGAAACCGTTTTGGTTTCAAAACTGTGCCCGTGGAGTGGGGCGAGGACGATTTGTAATTTGATAAGCTTTTATCGGATTAATTGGAGGTGGTCTAAGGACCACAATTTTTGCTATTTGCTTGATGCGAAGTATTCCCTCGTTATGTGCCTTTTGTTTCCTGTATTGCCGACTTCTCGGCTATTGTCGTTGATTCCACGTTTGCTTATTGTCTGCCGCGCACTTTGTTTGCACTTGGTTTTAAATTGTTTTTGGTTAACTAATATATTATCCTTATAGTAATGTTTTGATTCAAACGAAACTGTTCATTCCGCGCGTTTTATTTGCACTTGGTTTTAGATTGATTTTGATTACTAATACATTATTGTTTATAGTAATGTTTTTTTTGTTCAAAAAAACTTTGTTTCGCGCACTTATTACGGAATGTTTATACTGCCGCGTGAGTCAGTCCAGTGAACGTTGCTGGATGATTGCGCATTGACTTCTTGAGCGTTTTCCTCGTCTCGCTGGGTAAGCTCAATTTCTTCGTTGGACTTCTTCTTTCTGTCATTTTTGTGTAATACCCATGCCGTTAGGCTTGACCATATGCCTGCGAATATAGCTATGCCGCAGCCTATGGTTTAATATATTCGTAAACTGTTTATTATTACTCTGCATAGGTAACGCAGAATCTTATATGCGAAGTAGAATCCTATGAGACCACTTACGAGTGTTCCTAATTCTGAAAACCATCCCCATATATGATTTATGGTTGTGTGCGTGAGTTCTTTTAGTTCCTTTTCATTGAACATACTGGTGACGCTGTAGCCTTGGTCCGCTGCTGGTAACCCTGCTGTCCGCCTTATAAGTATGTTTTCGACTGCTTTCCGTTCTGTGCCAAAGGTAAGTAGTCTGTGTGCTTCCTGAATTTCTTGTTGTGTGTATAGGCCTTCTGCTCCTACTTTTTCTATTCACTTGTGCCTAGTCCATTACTGACTCTGGATGTGTGTTGTGCATACTATAGTGAAATATCAACCTTGAAACTTCGACGCTGCATCTCCATACCTTTTGCGTTCTAAACTCGTTTCGTTGAATCACTTGGACTGACACGGTTTCACTTGCATCCGACGTTTCCGGAGGCGCGCACGGTTGAATGTCTCTTAGCGATAAAACCGTTGCGTTAGTTTTCGCGTCCGCACAATCGTAGGCTATTGAACCATGTGTTCCATGTAGTATGGCGAAGATTAGTGTTAGGGTAGTCATGGTATGCCGTTGTGTGAACATTGTCTGCTACTGTCTCTGGGTTTGTTTTCTTCTTGTTCTATTTGTAAGTCCCATTTCGCTACGCACGAAAATACTGTTTTACATACGCAATTACAAAATTAACAAAAAACAATGACTGAAATTAACAAAGAACAATAATATTATTAGTGTACATGCGTCTTATAATGTGCTTGTATACTACAGTACGGGACATAATCACAATACATATTTATTAATATTTGCTTTTATAAGTTTCACTTATCATAGGTTTCATATCTCCTTTATAGTAATTATAAAAGCAACCTGATATGGTTGTCCTTTTTGATAATTAAATAATTATTACTAAGTACGTTAATATCAACCAATGCTTCCTATAGCCTTTATTTTGGTTGAACGCAATTACAAAATTAAACAAGAACAATGACTAAAATTAACAATGAACAATGATTAAAAATTAGCAATTATATTCTCAGTGTACATGTGTCTTATAACGTACCTGTATACTACTGTACGGGGCTTATAATCACATTATATGTTTCTTAATATTTGCTATTATAAGTCTTATCTATTTTAGGTTTCCTATATCCTTTATAGTAATTATAAAATCAACCTAATGTTGTCCTTTTTTGATAATTAACTAATTATTACTAAGTACGGTAATATCATTTAATGCTTCCTGTAGCCTTTATTTTGGTTGCATAAATAATACTATTATTTAAAATTAAATCATGGCTTCCTGTACCCTTCCCTAAATTAAATAAACCCTCTATGTTCATATGTCATGCATGACTAGATAATAATAATAATAATAAGCCTCAACTTGAATTATTCGTGGCGTCCTATATGGACTTCCCTAAATAAAATAAACCCATGCTTCTTATGTCATTGAATGACTAAATAATAATTAAAATTATTATTGGATTCCTATAACCTGGTAGTAATTATTTGGAAAAAAAATAACAAACACTTTGCGCAAAGATTTAATGTTACTGGTATCCTTTCGTGTATCTCTGTATCATTTCTAATTTATTTCATTTGTTAGTTAGTCCCCCGTACTATATGAAGGAGTGTAATGTCCAACAAATTTTCTTTCTCCTTTCCCTTATAGTTATTTATACCGCATTATTTGAATTTCCCCTAAAAGCGGAATTTGTTGCGAAATTGAACCTTTTGAGAAACAACTGACGCGCAACCCTATTTTTTTTCGCGTTGCGACTCACATTCGTACCGAAAATCAAAACATATTTTCAAGACAATGAACCTGTTGTCATCGCTGCTAACACTACTTCCGCTCGGGTGCCATGGGGCGTCACGCAGGTGTTTTAGCCTGACATTTGTACCATACTTTGGCCGTTCCCCTTACGCTAGTACGTAGAGCGTTGACTTACTACGGTTTGTTTATTTTGATTGCAGTTTCTGTGCGATAAGGTTGGGTTACAATATTTCTTTATCAATTCTATTTTACATATTTCTAATCAATTAGTTTCCCTACAATAACCATGTATATTCCTGCTTATATTGCATAAACTGACTTGGACTTCCAGATCCATTTTTTTTGTTATTTATATTTCTATCTTTTTCCCTCCACGTTTTCGTGGACATAACTCATTTATTAAAACATTTTCATTAAGAGTTAACTGTAAAAGAACTTAACTGTGTCGTTCTCTACATTCTGTTTCGTATACATTTCTCAAGTCAGGCCCTGCCTACTTGACTTTGCATAAGCAATATCCCCTTGTTTTGAAATTGGAGCACAGCAAATTTGATCTCATATCACCTGCTTCTGCGATCTTGAACTCTACCGTCAGTTGGTATGCGGAGACATACAACTATAAATTGATTAGTGCATCATTTACTGTAAATAGCTATAAAATAATTCATTTATCGTCATACATGTGTAAATTTTATTAATCTATTCCTTCATATTTGCTTTGCGTACTTCGACTTGATGGATATATTTATATATACACATATTGCCAAATCCCTCTTGTTTCTCACGCGGTTAGTCCCTTTTAATTATTCTCTTTTACGTTTGTACTTTACCTGTACAACTCATTTTTCTTGTATATTCTTCTTTACGTTTCTGCCTTCTATTTTTGCATTAACACCATAATTATTTATTATACCTTATCGATTCCTTATAATACGTGTTTTTGCACGTTAATCTCATTACTGTCCTCTAATTTGAGGAAAAGGGGTTTCCCTCTATAATAATTAATGTTTTACAGGAACTTTACTCTTTAGTATAATTTGTCCTGTAATTAGTTTTTATTTCTACCTTGCGCACTTCCCATCGAGGGGTATTTCTTCTTACATCTACATCATAACTATCTATTTTTCCTTATTGATTCCTTATAATACGTGTTTTTTGCACGTTAACCTCATTTACTGTCCTCTAATTAGAGGAAACGGGATATTCCCTCTATAGTAACTAATCTTTTATACAGTAACTGTACTGTTTAGTATAACTTATCCTGTAATTAGTTTTTAGTGTTGTCAACTCATTGACACGTTGCTCCTATATTAGAATTTTGCATAATCAAGTTTCTGTATATTGCTTGTTTTCATGTATAAGTATAAACAGTGGAAACAGTGAGATAGTTTGTTATACTATCCTCCTCTATATTTTCCTTTGATTATGTGGTTATCGCCACTATTCGGAAAAGCATACGTAGCACTGCACACGAAATCTGGTTGATTATGGTGACGTTGACGTATTCTGCTTGATCTCCGAAGAGGTATACTTAGTGTTGTGCTTTTTATTCTCTTTCTTTTTGTGATGGATTGTACGGGTTTGGCATTCGCCGCGTTCCCCCATAGGGGTAGTACTGCCACTCTGGCAGGGGTCACTCCCGTTTCATCAATTTCTGTGTCCTCTATATTCGTTGCGTTTTCTTTTGGCATTTCTTCTTCTATTTCGAGGTCCCTATTTTCTGTCTCTTCATCTCCATAATATCTTTTTAGCCTATTAATATGTACAACTTGTTCCTTTTTTCCCTTATACGATTTTATGAGGTAGGTTACTGGTCCCACCTTTCCTTTAACTATGTATGGTCCTATCCACTTTTTTGTAATTTCTTTGATATTCCAACCGTATTATTTAAGTCTTTGAGGTATACTAAGTCTCCTGTGTTGAATTCTCTATATTCTGTCGATTTGTTAAATCGTTTTATTCTGTCGTTTTTTTGCTCTATCTATATTATTTTGTACTTTTTCGTACACCTGTGCCAGTCTGGCTTCTAGCTCGGCTGCGTAGTTTTCATCCATATCGTACCGTTTCCTTTTCGGCTCGATAAATTTGTCTATTGGTAGCGATTGTTCGCGACCGTGTAATAGGAAATACGGACTGTATCCGGTTGATGTGTTATTGCTGCCCCTATATGCCATAAGGACATATGGTATCCATTGGTCCCAATCCTTTTGGTTGTGCGAAATGTAGTGGGAAAGCATATCCTTAATAACTCTGTGCATTCTCTCAATTTGCCCATTAGATGTAGGTGCGTAGCTTGCAGTGTGAATCTTTTTTATATTCAAAATTTCGCATACTTCTTTCATCAATTTGGACATGAAGTTACTACCTCTGTCTGTGAGTAATTTTTGTGGAGTACCGTGTCTGCACACTATTTCCTCTACAAATGCTCGGGCTATGGTTTGCGCCGTTTGATCGGGTATAGGTACAGCCCCACCATATTTTGTCAGATGGTCTTGGAAAGTCAGCAAATATTTGTTTCCTCTATCTGACGTTACTAATAGACCAACTATGTCCATTGACGTAATTTCCCATGGTTTGCTTACGGGGGTGAATTTCTGTAGTGGTGCTTTTTTGAAATGCGGAGACGTTTTACGTCTGTTGCATGAATCGCATTCTTGGCAATACTTTATAACGTCCGCCTTTAGTGTTGGCCAGTGAAATCTTTTTTCTATCGCCGTCATAGTTTTTTGTTGTCCTTGATGACAATATAAGGGTGTGTCATGGAAATCCTCTAGCGCCTTTACCTGTAGTGATTTAGGAAGTATCAGTTTGTCAGAACCCTTGTTGTCACTCCGGTATAGTATGTTCTCTTTATCTAAGTAATATGAAGTCGTGGTATCCTCATCCTTTGCATTTATTTGTTGTATGATTTTGTTACAAAAATTGTCTTTTCTTTGTTCTTTTAATAGTATGGCTCTATCCTATATGGGTTCCCATTCTGCACTTTCTTCCATTATTTGTGCGATGTCACTGCCCTTGTGCTTTTCCTCAATTATTTCTATTTTTGTGTTAGAGTTAAAAAATATGAATTTACTCATTTTTGCCACTTCTTCCCATTGTAGTCCCATGAGTTGACCACTTGATTTCACTAATGCTACTGCTGGCTGTTTGTTTGCCTCGCAGCCTTCTTTGAGTTGCTTGATGCACTCCCACACATTTTCGTAGGAGGATTGATCTCCTATTGTAGATTTTTCTATTATGTAATATATTGTTTTCCCTGATGTATTCCATTCTAGGATACCTGGTATTTGTTGGTCTAGGTCGATTTTCGGCCTTCCCATTATTTCTGCCATCTCGCGCAGTAACGCGTCATTTGGATGACCTTTTCTTGGTATAAACAGTGCTAGTGCCTGTTGTTGGGGTGTAGTTAGAGGGTTTTTTTCTACTATAAGGTCTTTCGTTGCTAAGGTGCTCACGTTATTGTCAATGTGTTCTTTATATTGCTTGTAGTCGACGTTTATGAAATTGTTTGTTGTGTCATGCATTCTGCTAAGTGCGTCTATGTTTCCGTGTTTACGACCTAGCCGGTGAACTACTTCAAAATCATATTCTGACAGTGTTAGTGCCCATCTCGTTAATCTCGAGCTGGGGTCTTCAAGAGATAATACCCATTTTAATGGTATGTGATCGGTTATTATAGTAAATCGCTTACCATATAGGTAGCATCTAAATGTTTTGACACCATATATTATGGCTAATAATTCTTTCTCAGTAGTTGAATAATTTAACTCTGCTCTATTTAACGTTCTACTTGCGTAAGCTATGGGCTTTTCATGTCCCTCTCTTATTTGACTTAGGATTGCTCCGACGCCTATTCCTGATGCGTCTGCTGATAGAATGAATGGTTTCGTAAAGTCTGGAAATATTAATAACTTATCTGTAGTTAATATTTGTTTTAATTCGTCCATTGATTTGAGTACGTCATCGGTTATTTTAAAATCCACGTCATTTTTCGTTAAGTTCACTAGTGGTGCTGCTATATCTGTGATGTTTGGAATAAATTTTCTGTACCAGTTAACCAATCCTAAGAATCCTCTTACTCCCTTAACTGTCTTCGGTAGGGGATACTTTTGTATAGCCTCAATTGTTTCTGGATCGGGTGAAATTCCTTCGTGTGTTATTACGTGTCCCAAATATTTTACTTTTTGTAGTAAGAAGCTGCACTTTTTTGGTTTCAGTTTTATATTTGCTAGTTGAAGTCTCTCCAGAATGTCTTCTATTCTTTCTATATGTTCTAGCTCTCCTGTATAGTTAAAGATAATAATATCGTCTAGGTATACCATGCAACTGGTTCCGGTTAATCCTGCTAGCGTTGTATTCATAAATCTTTGAAAAGTCGCTGGTGCGTTGACTAGGCCAAATGGCATTTTTGTGTACTCATAATGACCATGGAAAGTGCTAAAGCCTATAAGAGGGATGTCTTCTTCTTCCATGTCAATTTGATGATATGCTTCTGCTACATCTATTACTGAGAAAAGTGTCTTTGTACCTGCTTTATATATAGCGTTGTAGTAGGTCCGATATGCTAGGCAACGGATAGTATTCCTTCTTTGTTACCGCGTTTAGGCCTCGGTAATCAATGCACATTCTTACTTTCTCTGTTCCATCCGCTTTCTTTTTTACTACTAGGACTACGGGGGCCGACCATGGGCTTGATGATGGCCGGATTATTCCTCCGTCTAGTAACCTATCAATTTCGGTCTTCAATGTTTCCCGTTGTTGATATGGGATTCTATAGGGAGCTTTGCAAATTGGCTGAGCTCCTGTTTCTAGTACGATTGCATGCTTTACTTTGGTTGTACTTGTCAGAATTTCATCTTCGTCTTGAAATAAGTGATGATATTTACTTAGAAGGCTTGTCAGCTTCTCTTTCGCTTCCCGTGACAAATGTGACATGTCAAAGCCTTCCTCTATCCATCTATTATTTGATACATCAAATTTTGCAATCACTTGTGGTTTTATTTTTGGCTCTTGCTCTTCCTCGCATTTGTATGCTTTACCTATTTTCTCTCCCTTCCTTAGTTGTACTTCATTAAACGATGCATTTATTATTCTCACCGGAATCATTTCCTTGTTTGGTACTAACGTATTTGCCATGCGTATAAAGCTGTTGCCCTTACTTGTGGCTTCACATACAATGTTTATGCTTTGGATCTCCTTTACCAATTTTGCCAGTGTGCACACCTCAGTTCTAGGTGGTATAAGTAGTGCCTTATCTAAAATTATATCCGTCTCTGTGCGTGATGTTTCTTTTTCTTCCGTATTGTTTTGGTTGTCATTAACCTTTCTTTTTGTTATTTTCGTGGATAGTTGTTCTTTTTGTTCATTTCCTGCAGATTGGCTTGATAAAGTCTGTTTTGTGTTTTTTTATATCTCTTTTGTTGGCTTTTGGTGCTTTTGCCTCCCTTCTTGTTTTCTTTCATGACATCTGATGTTTCATGCGGTCGTATGAAATTTTTGACTGTTGATAACCAGTTTTCCCATTCTTTTCCTGATGTCACAGGTTTTCTTTCTTCTTCTGTGTTGATTCTTTGTTGTCTTGGCTGTGCTAACTGTTTCTTCTGTTTTTGCTTCATGAACCTCCCTACTGTATCCAACCATTGTTCCCAGTCTTCATTTTTGCTTACTTTATCATCTTGGACTGACATCATTTCCATTACTTCTCTGGTTGACCTCATTAGTATCTTTTGTCCCCATAGTAGTAGCGACGGTTCTCTTTTGTAAGATATTTCCGCTTCTTGTTGAGCTAAGAAATCTCTCCCAAGTAATACTTCTACGTCCTTAAGCATTTTGTCGTCACAGACTATTAGTTCGAATGACGTTCCGACTCCTCCTGTTTCTGTTTCTATGTTTGATTTTGTTGTTCCATGTAGCCGTATTTCATGTCCCGTGATTCCTCTTAAGCATAATGATTGAATGTCTTCACTACACACTTCCGTTGGCTCCACTAGTGACTGTCTTATGAGTGAATAGGAGCCTCCTGTATCTATCAAGCATGTTCTCAGCACTCCATTAATTTTTAGGGACACCATGTATGGTATTTGCTTTGACCTGTAAAAATGTGAATGCCGTTTTTTATTTCCCTTGTTTTTTCTCTTTTGAGGCTCGCTGGATGGGACGTTCCTGCGGCCTTATTTAATCTAAAAAATGTTCCTGAGACGCGTTGTTTCCTCCATTGTTGTTGTTGGTGTTTTGTCTGTTTTTCCACCAGCCATTTTGCCGGCCACTGGAATTTGCGACCGTGTTTTTCCTTTGATAATTGTCATTACTATTGGGTGGACGTCTGTTTTGATACTGGTTATTGTATCCCCTCGACGTGTTGCATTCTTTAGCCCAGTGCCCTTGTTTTCCACATCGAAAACAAGCGTTTTCCTGCTGCCCTCTGCCTTTTTGTTCATTTGCACGGCACTCGGTTGTCAGGTGGTTCGCTTTTCCGCAGTGTTGAAATTTCCTTATTTGAGTGGGCTGTTTTGCTCTGCACTCGTTTGTCCAATGGTTTGTTTTGCCACAGGTGTAACATTTCTTTTGTGGGTTGTGCTGTCTTACGTTTCTGCAATTTATTTTCTCGTGGTTATCTGCCCTACATATGTTGCACCATTTGTCTAATCCCATGTACGCTACTGTGTCAGAATTTGTTTTTCCTCTTAGCATCATTTGGGTCATTTCCTGTAGAGCCACTATTTCTTCTGCTTTCTCCAAGTCGAGATGTGGTTCTTTTAATAATAATACTCCTGTCTCTTTCATCAGGTCCTTCCTAAGCCCCATTTTAAATTGATTTAATACTAGATCCTTGTTTCCTTTTTTCAATCCTGGAATTTCGTCCTGTGACGCTCCAACCAGGTCATCTTCCAGAGCCTTCGTCGCTAGAAGCCGCAACCGCGTAGTGAAATCAGCTACCGATTCGTCGTGTCGTTGGTAACAACTACTAAGCCTCAATAAATTATTGCCCGGTAAACATTTCGGAGTAAATTTACGTATTAATTTATCTTTAAGTTCAAAGTAATCTAAGGTATCTAATGTTGTATCAGATTCAAAGTATTGATAGGCAGCGCCTGTTAATTTAAATTTTAAAATATTTAATGTATTCTCCTGTGGCCAGTTATCTATCCTGGAGCGTTGCTCCAATTTTTCAAAATATCTAACAGCATCCTTGCCGTTAAAATCAGGTATTATTGCTGCAATAACCCCTAATGGTTGGGGGGGGGCAGTTGCACTACCAGTGGTCCTGAAGCCGTTGCAGTTTCCCCTGCAACTTTTACGGCTGCTTCTGAAGTTTGTTGATTAGCACCTATATTAGTGTTAGTAGGCATTTTTTTGTAGTTTGGTATATTTACTTAGAAAAGCACACAGCCCTAAACTATCTTACCTTTTGACGAATCATCTGAAAAAAAAAATCAAAAATATGGGGAAGGGGGTTGTGAGTTGGTTTGGTTGGGTTTCGCCTATGTTACGGTTTTTGAGGATATGTACCTTCAGAGTTGTATTTCACTTTTTTTTAAAGTATTTTGAATTTATACAGAACCTAATTTCTATAACTTTGTATATTTGCTTAATTAGAATATATGAAGCCGGTTCTGTACTATTAAATGCTCGGTTTTGTATGACAATTACTACGTCCTTGTTGTGTTTATTTTCTTACGATAGACATCAAAATTGTGTCGTTATATTTTCTTCAAATTACTAATTTTATTCCTATTAATAGCATTTTACAGAATGTAGTAGGTAAATGACACCTAATTATGTTTTGTAACTTGCTAACTGTGAATAGAATTGAACTTACTAGACTTTTTTTCTTATTTTCACTTTCAATATAAATTGTTATTTATACTCTGAATTCTAAATAGTTTCTAAATTTGTCAGATACTTATATGTACTTGTTCTTCGTTTTCCTAGGAATGTATATATAAATATATTTTGTAAAGCTGCGTTTCAAAATAATTATGTATTAAAATATCATTTCGATAATACAACAACAAACAGCTGTGTGTAGTGTCGTTTTACGACACTACACACACTAACGTTTAATAAAATTATAATATAAAAATTATATGAAATTTCATTAAAAAAAATATAACGTTACATCATTTACAAATCCATTTCGCAAAAGACTTAATAACTTTGCTTTACTCCAGCAACCCTTACATCATACACGACCAAAAGTAATTGAGCATAATAATAATGCAAGGTTTTGAAAGTACGGTATTGCTTATAAAAAGAGAGTTTATTTTTTGTAACAATAATAATAGACTTAAAGAAACTCAATTTGAACCTTTGCCTAAAGAGAATGTTTGGAGAATTTTGAGTAAAATAAATGAAACTAGATTCAGTAATTTATCTCCCAAGAATAAGAAATGTATTACATTAATAAAGATCAGAGAAATATAATTTGTAAATTAAAAATGTCAGTTATCAGTAGTAATCACAAAATTAAAAAAAACAGTTAAATTGTCTGAATCAAAGTTATTTCAAAATTTTAATTCAAAATTAGATCCAGCAGGCATGAATTTTCTTAAAAGTAGTACTCCTTACTCTGAGAAACATAAATTTTCATGATATTGTTTTTCATTTTTTACCACTTTTAGATCATCTAGAGAATATTACAGAAAAAAACAACTCTTCGCAAAAGATCATATAAATTTTGAGTGGTTCACTTGTCTAGAACATAAATCATACTCAACTCATAAAGGTTCGTGTCCCCTTATTAATTAAAAAATATAATGATGGTAATCAGTTTAAAATTAGATGGAAAATAACTATGTATATATAACTATGTATAAATAAAAATTAATATGTAGCAGTTTTTGGCATCTTTGTTTTGTGATTGTCTCGTCATCAATCATTGTCCATGGTGAGGATTTTTTATCTTTCACCATACTGTAACAATGACCATTAGATATGTGATTGCCTTCATGAAATATGGCACTTGTCGGCATCAATGTGTTTTTGCAAATCGATATTTTCGCAAAAGGAATGTCTTTCAGAAACCCTCTTTGCCTTTTGTTTCAATTTTACTACCATTTGAGAACAAATTGAATGCAAGAACTATGAATCAACTAACTGATGTCATAGTCATTTTGCGAATGAAATCTGTTTCTTCAGTACATGTGATGTAATGAGAAATGTATAAGGGAATATTCCAAAACCATAAATTTCTTCAATTATGTCGTATCTGATTAGGATGAAAATGAGACCCATTTACTGGAAGTTTATGAAGAAGAAGTCGAAGATACACAATGCACAAGAAAGTGAATGTAGTGACCAAAGAAAATACAATTATTACTTGCTCTATGGTAGTGACTAGTGACATTAATAATTGCTTACTGAACTTATTACCCGGCTAATTCGCGAAAGAGCCAAGTGTTATCGGATATAACCGATCATATTGTCTAAATCGCGTTTTAACCGAATAATTTGCGAATATTTTTCAATTATTGTTATTTCTTCCGTAATAACCGGCTGTATTGGATAATTCGCGTTTTAGCCGGTTAATTCGCGAATTAACTATTTTCTTGTATTAACCGTAACATATACAGAATGTAAATCGGTGCCAAACGCGCGTATGGAATGTCGACACAGACGCGATGGCGTTGCTGTTTATTTTTGCGAGTATTTAGGTATTTAGACATCTTAAGTAGTAAATTCAATTTTCAGTCTTAGTTTCTGTTTATCGTTGTTTCGGTAAGATGGCTGCCGTCGACGATGTAACAAATTTACCATCTCGATTTAAATATTTTGAAATAGGTCCAGGAGAGTATAGGACAAATTTGTCAAATGAGAGTGATGCGAAACAGTGGATGTAAGAATACGTTTCTTTAACTAATACCAATTGGAGAATATTTAAAAAAAGTAGTACGCGACATTACATATGCAGGTAAGTGTATAATGGTTATTCTGTTAGCAGGCAACTACTCAACTATTATTAGGTAGGTCGTCTATTTTCAACTATCAATTGATATTTCAGTCTAGAACACAATTGTCATCATACATCATGTCGCAGAGTAGAACCAAATAAAAATCCAAAACGGAAATAAAAAAATTGTAGTAGAACCAAATAAAAATCCAAAACGGAAATAAAAAAATTGTAGTTGTAGTGTGAAACTTAAAATTGCGAAAAAACATACAACCAAAGATACTAAAAAAACGACAAATATGTAAATGTGAGGCGATTATATGATGTATGTGAGAGGGTGCAGATTTAAATTTCATATTTATGTTTACAGGAAGAAATGCCGGCCATCATTGTAGTTACAAACAATCCCAGCCATAGTCTGACCTCTGCAGACAGCCTAGGTTATTTACGCCCCATATGTAAAGTGAGAGATGAGTTTGACACCTATTTCGATTGTGGTTTAGGAATTACAGAATCTCTTCAATATCATGAATCAAAATTAGAATTGAAATATGGTGTGGGAAGCGTTGAGTGGGCCAATGCATTACTAAATCCTAAATATCGAACAGCGTATTTTTGGTACAATAAATGGAGAAATTTAAATTTGGGACCACGGCATGGAGAAGGTGTTTTTGAGATATGTAAGTTTCACTTTAATTTGTATTTAATTTCTAAAAATGGTGTTGTTTCAGAAAATACAACAAAAACAGAAAATGTATGATGAAAATGGAATTATTGTACAATTTAAAGAGAACCCATTTGCTATAGTACTAATAACAAAATTATGCAACGGGCGCATTCCTTACCATTTTCTAAACATATTGTATTCACATCTTGCTGTGACTCATTGAATGAATCATTCGGTCACAGTTATGCTTACGCCCTGTGAAATTGGAGCCGTTCCTCTAGGCGTCATAATAACTAAGGGACAAACTGAAAATGACTATACCGCATTTTAGCTAATTAATAGTAACGTACCGAATTCGGTACTTCTGTGGAGAAGGATATCCTAGGATTTTAATGACAGACGATAGTGACGCAGAAAGGAATGCCCTAAAAGTTGCATGGCCGGAATCTAAAACGTTTTTGTGTCAGTTCCACGTTTCTCAATCCGTTTGGCGTTGGCTTTGGGGAAACAAAAACAATGTTCCAAAAGAAATACGTCAATCACTTTACAAGGATTTTCAAGCAATATTGCTAGCCTCAACCAATGAAGCGGTACAAGAAGCATTTGAAATCGCTATTAACAATAGTAAAGATTACCCGGAATGTGCATAATATATTACAAATTATTGGAATAGAAAAGAAGATTGGGCATTAGCTTACAGAGATGCATTAACACATGGACACCATACAAACAATTTTAGTGAGATTACAGTAAGATTGTTCAAATATGTTGTCTTAAACAGGAATAAAGCATATAATGCAGTAGCATTAATAGACTTTTCCTGCACTCTTTTAGAAGAATATTATCAGCGTAGGCTTAGAAATTTCATCAATAACCGAGATAGTTCCAATGGTTTGTTTTTAAACAAACAACTGAAGAAAATTGAGTATCTACAGAAGGAAAATGTTATTAAAAATTCCTCTTTTCTTTATGCAGTTCCCAGCAGTGAAAATAATGAAACTTACTATGACGTGGACATTCAAGTCGGCTTTTACAGTTGCGAAGCGGGTAGGCTGGGAAGGTTCTGCAAACATCAAACTGCTATTTTGCATTTCTTCTGTTGTACAACCGTTATCGTTTCACGAGCCTTTTGTTTCACAACCATCAACAAGCAGTGGCATTGCAACCGAAAGCGAAGAAATTCTATCTCAACCAAATAATTTAGTCCCCATAATAATGGAGAGGAAGGAATACTTCCAAATGCAACTGAAATGGCAAGAAATACAGAGGACTTCACCATATTTTCAGAATGACATTGATTTATTGCTCTCCAAAAATAGTCAATTTGGTACCAGCACAACAACCGTCAAAACGTTTTGCCGAATATTGAAGAAAGTGGCGACAAGTACAGGTTGGGAAAGTTTTTTGTACACCGCTGGAAGTTCATGTGCCCAGCGCTACAGGCGAAAGTCTAGTATCAAAGTACAGCCTACAGCATTAAGCAGAAGAAAAGTGGGCATAACAAGGGAAAGCAAAAGAAGACCTTTAGTCCGTCCAGCAAGTGCAGATCCTACAAAAAAAAGACTTAAGAAGAAACATAATCTTCACAAAATGTGACTCGTATTCATCCAAATGCAATTAAACATGAATCTTCGCACTAAATATTTCATTTCTATAATATCTGTTTTCTACTGCTTTTGATTTGTACAATAAACGTATTTGCACTTTCACTTTTCTTGTATATTTGCCAGGAGAGCATAATGTACCTAAACTCGGAAAAATATTCTACCTATTTTCCACATATTCGCGCGTTTTTGCTGGCATTTCAGGTGGCCTAACAGCATATCTGCATGCGCCAACTGTGTCGACATTCCATACGCGCGTTTGGCACCGATTTACATTCTGTATACACATTTCGCACTCGAACTGTGATTGGTTTTGAATTCGAATCTGACCAATGGCATTGCCCTGGGTGCCAAAAAAATGTACATAATGTCTATATATTGTTTACAAGGTCATAATGCAGTGCCACTAATTTACGCGCTTCTACAAAATAAAACCGAGGACACTTATTCTGAACTTTTTCGCAAAATTAATGAATTTATACCTGATGCAATTCCACATACAATAATTTCTGATTTCGAAAGTGCGGTAATTAATATAGTGCATGATGTGTATCCCGAAACTAGACTCGGGGGATGTTTTTTCAATTTTTGTCAGGCAATTTTTCGCGATATTCAAACGAATTGTATGAAAAGCCGGTCGTCCAAATCGAAGACCACGGCATCCACCTCGTTTTCTTTCAAGTTTGTGGAATTGTTACCAAGGTAGTCTTGAAGGTGAAAACTAACAACAGCGTCGAAGGTTGGCATAAAGGCTTCCAGGAATACTTTCGGCGGATCACCCTAGCATTTGGAAATTTATAGATGTTATCAAACGAAAACAAAGCCTGAACGAGTTAAATATAGAACATTTTACTTTTCCGCCCAACCTATCTAATATGCGAGAAAAGTATTGGTTTACCCCAAAAAAAGTTGTAAATTTGAAATTTTTTTCGAGTTATTTTTACGTTTTCCATCAACAACAACCCAAAAAAACGGTTTTAAGAAAAAAAATCCTGTGTGTATGTCGTCGTCGTTGTCGTCGGCCACTTTTCGTTAGATGTCTTATTAGCACGATACAGTCTCCGGAGTGCAACAAGTCAACAATTTTATGATTGAATATTGTTAAGGACATGTCACAGATGAACCCTATTGATTTTCAGATCACCAGAGCCATCACAACGGGTGCTATGGTACTAGAAGTACGATATTTATGTCATTTTTGGAGAAATTTAAGTTTGTTAGCACGATACAGCCTCCGGAGTATATACAAGTGACCAATTTTATGATTGGATATTATTCAGAGCTTCTCAAGGATGAATCCTATTGATATTCAGCTCACTAAAGCCAGTACAACGAGTTCTATGGTACTTAAAGTACCAAATTTTTGTCATTTTTGGTGAATTTTCAGTTTGTTAGCAAGATACAGCCTCCAGAGTGTATACAAGTGATCAATTTTATGATTGAATATTGTTAATATTGTTCAAGGTATCTCACAGATGTACCCTATAGATTTTCAGCTGACTAGAGCGAGTACAGCGGATCCTATAAATCCAGATATATTACATTCTTGGTTATTTTTGGACAAATTTCGGTTTGTTAGCACGATACATCCTCCGAAGTGTATACAAGTGACAATTTCATGATAGAATATTATTCAGGGCCACAGATGCGGAAAAGTTAGTTTTAATCTTTAAAACCGTTTATTTTGTCTGGCGTTGAACCTCCAATGGTAGCCGTAAATATCGCGATTGTGCGGAAAGAATACTACGAGTACTAAAAAATTTTGAGTACCACGTAGACATAATAGGATATCTTCGCAGTCTTGCTTACAACATCGGTTAATATTATTAATTATTTTTTGTACAATTGTAAATAAATTTTTCTATGTAGTATGTAGTCATAAACATAGTGTAAAAACTTTTTATAAACACTTTATACATTTAATGTTTTTTTTTGGGTAGGTACCCAAATTATTTCAATATTTCGAGCAATTTTCCTTCGAGCAATTTTCCACCACCCAATTGAGGAGCACCCTAGAGACAAGAGTTTTGCTTAAGGTGGAGGAACTTTACAATAAAATGCAACATCTTGAAACGGAAAATAATAATTTAAGAGAAAGATTAGAAATACTCGACAGAAAACATAAATCTAACAATATTATAATACCCACTATAAAGTAACACATTTTGACGGCTTATTACTTGAGAATGGAAAAAGATATCGACGTGAAGTTTTCGCTATACTCCTTATATTTCCTTCAAATTTTTATTGACATAGTTGCCAAATGTATGTTTTCTCCCGAAAGCGCCGAAAAAAAATTACCATTTTTGAAACGAAATTACCGGTTTATTTTAAATACAACAACCTATATTTTTTATTCCCATCTGAAAGTCCCTTTCTTCCTCTTTCCAAAAATGTATTTATTATCGGCATATACTCAAGTTTTAAGGGAGAGATTTAATTTTTTATGAAACCATGTCAATAGCTTCCAAACGTAAATTATCACATTTTAACAGCTTGGAAACGTTATAACTCGAAAATGTGACAAGGGATTAATGAGCGGCTTTCAATGAAATTCTTAGAAATGTTTAAATTTTTCATGACACCATTTGCAAGTCTCAAAAGTCGTCTAAAATGTTCGTAAGAAATTTAGTTTTGTTAATTAATAAAAGTGACCAGAATAAGATTCAGAGCCATTTTTGACATAAATACGCCTATACACGAAAATAGATATTAATAAAACATTTAAAACAAACATTTTTGTTCACATATAAGAATAGAGAACCAAACATAACTTCATAAAACACATCAAAACAAAACAAAAATTGTATTTAATAAATAAGTTGGTGTATGTGACCTCCATCTGCATCTCTACATAATCCTAATATCTCTCCTTTACATAACCCCATGTGAATAAGTCTGGTATGGTTAAGTCCGGGGAATACGAGGCACACTCGATGAGACCAGCTCGACCTATCCATCTGTTGCCAAAATGATCTGATAATGAATTTAGAGCAACTAAGGAGTAATGTGGAGACGCGCCGTCTTGTTGAAAATATACAGTGTTTATAATTTCATCTTGTTGTAATTGGGGATACAAAATCTCCGCCAACATGTCGGTGTGTTTCCGTTAACTGTTACTTCATGAAAAAAAAGGGCCGTAGATTTTAGTTTTAGATACACCACACCAGACATTTAGTCTAGGTGCATCCCTTTCAAATTCATTGAACGCTCTTGATTTCTCATCTCCCCAAATCCTGCAGTTATGCTTATTAACTCTTCCATTAATATGAAATGTGGCTTCGTCTGACATTATTAGGTTCAAATTGGGCTAAAGTCTTACCAGATCCAACAATGTTTCTGACATGAAATATCTTTGTTCAAATGAATGATTCTCTATTTTTTGGAAAGTTTGTATTTTGTATGCTTTAAATTTAATAATTTTTAGGAGCCGAGGAACCTTACTTTTTGAAAATTGTGTGATTTGGGATATTTTTCTAACAGATATTCTATTATTGTTAAGTGCTAGAGTTTCCCTTACTTCCGGAATATCATTGAGCATATTGTCCTGGGCGGTTCCAGGTTTTCTCGTTTTCCTTTCTAGTTTTCCGGATTCTGTAAATTGTTGTACCCAAGTTAATATCGATTTCCGTGTAGGCGGATTTCTGTCAAAAATGGCTCTGAATCTCCTTCTGGTAACTGTTATTGATTTTGTCTCGGCATATAATACGACGCATCACGCTTTTTCTATCAAAGTATACATTTTCGATTAATCAATTTGACTATGGTCGTTATTATACTTCATACTACATAAATAACCTTTTGACGTTTGTTAATGTCAGTTATTCTGTATTTGTTTCAAAGCCACCTTTCCGTAAAAAATTAACAAAAGTAAATTTCTTACGAAAATTTTAGACGACTTTTGAGACTTGCAAACGGTATCATAAAAAATTTCTAAGAATTTCAGTGAAAGCCGCTCATTAATCCCTTGTCTTATTTTCGAGTTATAACGTTTCCAGCTGTTAAAATGTGATAATTTACGTTTGGAAGTAATTGACATGGTTTCATAAAAAATTAAATCTTTCCCTAAAAACTTGAGTATCTGCCGATAATGTATACATTTTTGGAAAAGGGAAGAAAGGGACGTTCAGATGGTATTAAAAAATATAGGGTGTTGTATTTAAAATAAACCGAAAATTTCGTTTCAAAAATTGTCATTTTTTCCGGCGCTTTCGGGAAAAAATGTACATTTGGCAACTATGGCAATACAAATTTGAAGAAAATATAAGAAGTTTCGCGGAAACTGCACGTCGATATCTTTTTCCATTCTCGAGTAATAAGCCATCAAAATGTGTTACTTTATAGTGGGACACCCGGTATTTGGACAAAACTACGCCACCAGAACTATCCATTGGAACAATTTGTGGTAAAATCAATGAATTGGTTAGAATAGATTTAAAAGTTAGTGATGAAAATAATTTTATAAGCTGGAAAAATCCGAATAATCTCCTTTGAAAGTGGAATTCCCTAAATACTTAAAAAAAAAGAAATTCTAAAAAAATTGTAAGCACTTAAAAGGAACAGACATCGCAATGTCTGATGACCTATCGGCCAAACGAAGAGAGGATATAAGCATCCTTAAACACCATTTGCATCAAGTAAAACAAACAGAAAAGGTTACACGTTGTTACATGAGAGGTAATAAATAAATAATTGACAATAAAACATATTCTCCTAGATTTACTAGAATTAGAAGACCAAGAATCATTCTCATTAGTCTTTAAATGATTAAAACCCATATACTACTCCCTTTAAATTGTATTCAAAAATTTTTATAAATGACAGTTCTTTTTATTTCAATTATATCTATGCGGAATGACAATTCATTCCACAAATGTGATGCTTTATAAACTTAATGTTATTATTTGACTTTTTACCTTGACATATATTAAATAATTACATAATCTTATCAGAAAACTTCTTTCAGTATCTAATTATTACTTTTTAAGACAAATCATAATATTTTTTACTTTTACAATGTGAGAAATAGATTGTTATAATTTATCTGAAACAACGTTCAAAAATTCTCTCTCTCAAATGTTAAATTCATGTTATATATTTCACATATGTATTTACAAAGTGTATTTAAAATTTCCTCCATAATTCTACAGTTTGACTCTTGTCTTCTTTCTCTATTGAATAATGAATAATACAGATTGTCTCCATTTCAGACAATTTTTTAAAAAAATTCAAATTCTAAAATTTTGTATTTGCTTACAGTGTGTAGTCTTTCATTACATATTTTATTATACAGAGTGTTGCCGGTTTCTCTCTATGTTAATATATATATATATATATTTAAATTATTTACTTTCTTGACCACTTAAGATATATTTTGGTTACTTTCTTGGATTAAAGGTCAAATATACTTAAAAAAACATTTAATAACGATGTACGTTTCGACTTATGAAGTCATCTTCTGGTTAATAAAATAATCTAAAATTATTACATGTATAAATTAAAACTCTGTCAATATTTATAAAATCAAATTACACGAAAACAATATAAATTATTACCTTTCTTTCATTATTTCAGATATCACATGAAAGACAAAACAATTTCTGAACAGGTACATATTTATCACGCATTGCTTGGACATTGAGCTGAATACAAATTAGTGTCTCTATAGATTAGTTGTAATTTTTTTATCATAATTAATATTTTTCCTTTTTATACTTTATCGTTAGTACGGACAAATTATGATTTTAATGCTGTTAAATTTTATAGCAAAGTGCAAGAGATCAGAGCTAATATCATTCTCTCAAAATACCATCATAGATGATGTTTAAATTACTAATATCGCTTCTATTATTTATGCTATTAGGATCTTTTTTAATGTTAATCATTTCTAAAAACGTTCTAACTTTTTCATTTTTTTCCCTGGCCAATATTTTCACATCGTTAAAGTTAAAACTATCTTCATGTGATATCTGAAATAATGAAAGAAAGGTAATAATTTATATTGTTTTCGTGTAATTTGATTTTATAAATATTGACAGAGTTTTAATTTATACATGTAATAATTTTAGATTATTTTATTAACCAGAAGATGACTTCATAAGTCGAAACGTACGTCGTTATTAAATGTTTTTTTAAGTATATTTGACCTTTAATCCAAGAAAGTAACCAAAAAATATATATATATATATTATAGAGTGAAACACCCTGTATATTAAATAATAAAAATTAAAGATTGTGCATTGTAATTAAGAAGAATTTTTTTAAGTCTGAATTTTTTTTATCATTTGAATGGAGACAATCTGTATGATACACTATTTGATAGAGAAGGCATACACAAGACAAGACAGACAGACCGTATAATCGTAGGGAAAATTGTGAATAGGTGCGAGAAACAAACTATGTGAAACAAAATAACACAATTTTTATTCAAAAGATTAAGTATCAGAACTTTGTTTATGATAAAAAAAAAACTAATGTTTCTTTATTCTGTGAAATTAAGATAATCTTATGAATTTGTCAGAAGAAACCAAACAATATTTGTTGAAAGAAATATTAACATAAGAAAGGGTAACTGTTTAGACATAACTAGATAGGAAGCTGTATAATAATATGAATTTCAGAAAGCATGATATATGCAAAACGAATATTCATTTTGCACATATATTTGAAGTTAACAGCTGTCATCTAAAAATATTAAGAATTTTCATTTTACATACACACTTAGAGATTAACAAATGTCAGTTAAAATTTTTATGAAATATTGTTGGGAGAAAACAATATATGAGGTTTAAGCAATTGAAAAATTTAGAATAGAATGTCCTGATATGATGGAGGGACGATTCACTGTTTGAAGTGAAGGTTTTCAATGATGAAATTGATAGTCAACTTTGATTGGTAAATAAACGTTTAAAAGAATCACATCAGCGACAATTACGTTGCTAATGATAAAAAAAAAATTGAATGAAAAAGTTGTTGATTATGTAGACTATTCACTAAGAAGTCTTTTTTTGGGGTAGCAAAAATTTGGAAGAAGAAAAATTATTTTGGTAAAGAAAATTATTTTAAATATTTGAGAAATATCAGTTTTGGCTATGGAATTCAAGAAACAAATACATTATACTTACGAGATATACGTTAATGTAAGTAATTAAGTAAATATTAATAACTACAAAATATAAAAAGGAATTGTTATATATTATGTGGTACTAACCGTGACTTTTCTTTTATAAATGGTCAATTGTTGTATTGTGGAAGCAATGTCTCGACAATACCTTTCAGAAAACACTGAATCATGGAATTTCATCCAAAGTGTTTTGATGTTGGAAGAAATACAGCGTCAATTCCTGATTTGGTGGAAATGGACAGGAAGAACGGATTTATTCCAAGAGAGAGAGAACCTAAAATAGATTAAAGGAACTGATCATTGAGGTGAATAAACAAAAACAGTATAGTGAACAAGGTATTTAAATTCAATTTATTAATACATAAAAAGTTAAACGAACTTACCGATTTGTGTAAAGAACTGAACTTTAATGTTACATGGACGCTAAAAAGTTTATAGTTCGCCATCTTCTATAATTTATTTGTATACCAAGTTGCATAATTGTAATTCACCCTTAGAATTAATATCTCACCAGAGTGTGTGTCTGTTGCATGAATGAATCATTATTTTAGATAGTTGAATTTCTTCAAGAACACTTGTAAAAGAGTAATGTATTTATTTTCATCACATTAAACAACGTTTTGTTTCTTTTAAAGAACGATTTAAAACTGTACGTTGAGATTTTCATTTCATCTGGTGATTTCCGCTCCATCTATTTTCTATAGGTAGAAGTTTGAACTGACATCTTTGAATGGTGCAGAGATTTGATTCCAAGCAGGGCAGGACCGTATTCAGTTCATAATTATTAAGTAAATAATATATTTTGATCAACAAATTTGTTTTAAAATATAAAGAATTTATTGACTTTGGCGCTAATATTAAAAAATGAAACCGTTTAATTTTTATATACTTGAACTCTACCCTGAGATAAGAAATTTCTCATGCAAGTAGCATAAATTGTTTATCACCTATTTAAAATTATCTATATACTGGGCTAATAATAAAAAGTTTGAAGTAAATCTAAACTAAATAAAATATTAAGTATATTTTTTATTACAAAGGATAAGTCTATCCAGTTTTAAAAAATGGCCCCCAATGTAGGGCTAAAATCTATCCAGTTAATAATATATATATATAACAAAGAGATTCATGGGTAATTCACGCAAAATAAAGGCTACTGAAATAGAGTGGTAACCGTAGACATGCATGTTTCTGGCTCATTTGGTTATGCCGTGCTGAAGAGGCAAAATGAGCCAGAAACATGCATGTCTACAGTTACCACTCTATTTCAGTAGTCCTTTATTTTGCGTGAATTACCCATGAATCTCTTTGTTGTTGTTGTTAACATATCACGCGATATTCCTACATCTTATATATATTTATATACTCATATATATATATATATATATATATATATATATATATATATAGGGATTTTCAGCCTGAAATAAGTGTACTCTGTTAACTAATGTTCAAGCTTTCGAAAATATTTATTTTCATCTTCAAGAAAAACTACAAAAAAAGGATTGATGCTGTAATATCAACTCAGAAAGAAAATGGAACAATTTACTTACGTTATTGAGAATAGTATTTCCCAGTTGTTACTACCACATGTGACATTCTTAGTCAGTGTAAAGAATTGACATAAAACGACATTTAAGTCCTTCTGGCAATAAAGCAAAATAAACGTGACTTTCACATTATCGAGACAGGAAGTGATCAAATTGTCAGTTGGAATTCTGACATATGACAAGTTCTTCTTTCATATCAATTTTTGAGAGGGCCATTACAACAAACCAAAACAACCACTACAATGTAACGACAGCCACGTCTAATATATCCAGCCACCGTTTAAATACAGAACATAGAGGAGATTTTAAAAACAATTTGTATATTAAAAACATAGTATATGGGAACATGTAAATAAAACATTGTGTGAGGTTATTCAATATTATAAACGAAACGAAAGAAGGAGTCAAATACTAGATATTACATGAAAACAAAGTGTGAGACATGGTGTCTCCTCCGAAGTCTGTCACCCTTCAAAAGGTTCGCATCTATATTAATATAAAATAGTATCAGACTCAGCCCAAAGGTACAACACGCGAGTCTATATCTCAATAAACTGAGTCATGAGGATGAATGATCAGAGCCATCGCGCCACAGCCCTCTCACAACCAAAGCGCTCAAGATCTAACAACCACCCCCAAAATCACTTAAAAGGAATCAACTTGAGACATATCATTAATATTTTTCTCATCAAAGTACAGTAAATATGAGTACAATGTGCTTAGTTGGTCAATATCACTTCTCTTGTTAACAGCATTAACCTCCTGTGATACGAAAGCCATCTCCAGAAAAATTCTTTTAACATAATTACGTTCAGTGGCCAAGATCCTGACATCACCATAACACATCACATGTCCCTCACTATTAGTTGCCAATGCAGACCTTTCAGGCTAAACAAAGTGCGAGAGGTCTGTCCAACTGCAGTAGAGTATATATTATCTATCTAACCGATAATAATTATTAAATATCAGGTAGACATCACATGAAATGTAACTTCTGTCATTCTGACGATGATAGTAATATCGAGACAATCGTCAAGTTTTTAGAATATTTACCATGTTTTGAGTATATTGTGGAATTATTTAGAAACAGTTAGTTTAATTCAATAAAGTTAATATTCGTAATAAATAATCTGTTCACGTCGGGATCTCATTAACTTGTTCAAAAAATTTGGTTTCGTTTATCATGTCAGTACTTTATTGGCATGACATACTTCTCTATTTAAAATGAAATTACTCGAAAAAACGTTCTACACGCTCCTGAACTCTTAGCTATTAAAAGTTTGATAACGTTTTAAATATCTATTATTTTAGGATCTATTATGGGCCTTATAACACTCATCTACCCTTAAAGTAAAGGGTTCAAGTTAATTTAAAAAACGAGACTTCGTTCTGTGCGTATTTCTAAAAATTGTTGGGTGTATTAATATATTTCAATTAAGCTACTTTGAATTTAAAATCGTTTTGCAATGTTTGTCGGTTTTTGAAGTCCAAGGGGGCCGAACCAGCATAAATTAAATTTTGGAAAGCGTAAAAATAGAACGCGAAACCCCCAGAAGACGGCGATTGCTCTTTATTTGAATTGCTGATCATTTTATCCGGTTGAAAAATTTCAGACTTTTGTAAAATGAAACTCTTCTCTTTTTGTCTTCGCTTCTTCTATAAATGCTTCGTTTAATGTTCCAACACTTTTTCCCCGTCGAGTGATTTGTACTGTGAATTATCATTTAGAGCTCGTCTGAGTTTTAATAAGTTTTAAAAATTATAAATGGAACTAATTGTTTTATAAATTCGTTAGTTTCCGAGGCATATTTATTCATTTGTGCGTTTATCTGTTATCTATTATACCATAGTGTTTTTTTCGCAATATTTCAAATATATCACTCCAAACTTACCTTGTACTCGTATTGTACATTAGAATACACTAATAACGTATTCATCAAATTTTATACACGTGGAGTACAAAGTATGGCGAATTTACGCAAAATATTTTGAAAAGTATAGAAACTTCGGTATTTCTGTATGTTATATCAGAGATTCTCAAACTTTTGTTTCGAATCGAACGTTGTAGTGTTACAGAGGCGGTTATATACGTTGTCCCAACGAAAAGTACCCAATCTAAATAACTGCGGAGGTGGGTTTTGTTACGTTACGTGAAACGTATCAATCCGTCACACGTACCTAACGTACCGTATTGCATTCTTATGTTCTCGTTTTCAAAGGGCCAAATGACAAAAGTGATGTTGTATGCTCAAAAATCATAACCTCAGATTATTTATATTTGATGTAAAAACAAGAAACGCAAAGGTCATTTTAAAAAATATTTTTTAGGTTAAAAATTAATACCCAAGTAATGGCTACGTTATGAACGCATTTGCTTTATACCTTTTTTGGATTGGTCACGTATCTTCGTTACGTTACGTGTACGGATAAGGATAAGTGATGTATTTTAAAATTTGCTTTAAGTCTCTAATAACTTTTTAGGAAAGTGGTTAAATACGTCGACCATGATTTCACCCCTCTTCCCTACACAGTCAACATTTAAATTGCAAGAGTGGCCGAGTGATACCTTTTTTAAAAGATCTTAGAATTCTCTTTACAATCGCCCATACTTTTTTGTAAAATGTATTAATGGTTTTGTGGAAATAACTGTTTTAACAATGTTTTCTTTTAAAATTAGGAACAGGAAGGATAGAATTTAAATTATCGTACGTTTTGTTCAAAATTTTATCCATGCAATGGTATAATCTATTTTCAAATGCTTCGAGGATATTTTTGAGCACATCTTGAGGAAATAAACGGCATTCTCTAACGATTCTTTGACGTACATCTCCTGGAGATTCAGGTTGTGTTGCAAGTACCTTCGATTTCAAATGACCCCAGAAAAAGAAATCCAAAAGGTTTAAATCGAGTGACCAGGCTGGCCACTCCACAGGTCCTCTTCTTTCAATTCATCGATGAAGAAAGTGATTATTCAGAAATTGACGGACCTGTACAGAAAATGTGGTGGTGCATCATCATGTTAAAAAATCAGTTCGTGTTCCAAGAGAATTTGGGTAATCATTGGATAATGTGATCCCCTAAAATACCAGCACAAACATTCAATTTCTGATGACTTTGGTTATGACTTTCAACAAATAATTGTGGATTAGGATTAGTTTTAGAGGCGTGTCGTTACGTATACAAGTAATACGGTAGAATGTGTCCTCCTTGAAATCACCAATTTTTTAGAAAATTATTACCTCCGCAGTTATTTATGGTTGGCACTGTTCAATGAGACACCTTGTATATTGAAGGTGATAATAAATGAATTTATAAAAGATCAAAATGAAACGTTCAGCAGCGCTGGTCACGTTATTATTTAAGAACCGAACCTGCGATTGCGTTGTTGCCTACATGATTTTCCAATTGATCAGGACCACTGCCATCTTTATTAGAAGGCCTGCGTATGCGATGTGGCAACACTGCATGATTTGAGAATAGAAGGCTGACAGTATTATCTGTATTATTATATTCTAAAACGTTTTTTGAAAGATAGGTACTGCATTTCACAATGAACAGAGAAGCTAAATGATTATTTTTATGTTTTATAAAATTATTTAACAATATATTTGAAATTGTTGGTAACAGTAAATATAAAAGTTCCAATGTTAAGTAACCACAAATGCAACGATTATTTTCACATTCCTCAAAAGAAGTATGAATAGACAACAATTTTTTCGTTAAAGAAACTAAAATTTCCTTTTGATTTGTGGCTTTTAAAAAAACCGGTTCAAAGATATCACTTATAAGCTTTTGCATGATAAAATACATAGCATTACAAGCATTAATCACTAAATCAGAGGGAGCAGTCAAGCCTCCTCTGTTTAGTTCTGAAAAAGCTGTGTTATCGCTATTATCATCTTGAGTGCTGCCTTGTAATAAATTTATACATTATATACAATTTAATTTTTTTGTGAGTTTATACACTGTATATCCAGAAACATATATTGAGGCATATCGGTCAGCATTATTAATATCACAATTACTATCTAATATATCATTGAATATATTTATTTTGCAAGAAGTTGTATTTTCATTTAGGTGTATTTCACTATCTAACTCAGACAGTTTTAATATTCCTAAAATTATTTACTACATTGCCGTACCTAACTGATTTTAATTTCAGAAGATTCTGGACAGATAGTTTCTTTTCAGCTTCAAATACCTGCAGAACCGATACATTATAATTTGACCCAGAAAGTTGCCTTTATAAACCAAATCTTGCTTCTAACTTATCAGTTTGAAACTTTCCACAAAGAATATAATTCACTTCTGGCAAAATTAAAGTATATTCAATTAGTTTAATTAAAGATATTTTGTGGAGTGTTTTAAAGACAAAAAGGTATGAGAAGTAAGATGATATGCTTCCGTATTTAAAGATTTCCATTTTTCCAGCCACAAAACAAAATTCTTCAAAAACTGAAGTCGCTCGTCATTAATACTAGTAAATGGTTTAGCATTTTCTAATCGCTTCAGTACACCCTTTAGTAAACCTTTGCAATTTACTATTGTCCACCATTTGGTGATTATTTTTAAAAATTTAACGGTTCCATCAACATCTGTTATACCACTGTTATTTAAAGCAACTATTGTCGAGCTATCAAAAATATTTTGTACTAAATGAACTTTTTGTCTTACCAAACTAGATGGATATAATGATTTAAAATTAAGTTTTGGTGCTGTCTTTAATAATAAATTAAGCTCGTTTGTATACAGTGTTCTTAGATGTGAAAAACATGCAAACTTACTTAAGCACATGTCACTAGAAATGTTCTCAAGGGACATATAAAAGTTTTTTTGCTATCTTTTTGATTCAGCCAATTGTTTCTAACAGATTTAAATATATGTACTGTGTCAAACAATAATTATTTGCTGTACATAAATAAAATTGTTCTGATAAAAAATTTAGTTCAGTTGCACTTGGAAACTCCTTATCTGCATTTTGAGTAATAATTGTAGACAGTTCTCCAATTTTACTAGAAATAACCTGTACAATTTGTTTATTTTCTTTCTCCACAGACATGACCGCCTCTTCTTCATACTGGTGATACCTAACTAATAAGTTTTCTAGCTGGGACCAACGAGTTAATATAAGGCTATCGGGAAGTATCCAGTTTAAAGATTCCTTCAGGACTATAGATTGGTTAGTACATACCAGAACTTCCATCCTGCTGCTTACAGATACACTGTACTTAACAGTCACAACACCAGTCACATTTTTTAAAATGTAAAATAAAAGTACATCTTCCTGCAAAGTAGAAGTCCACTTAGTATTGTTTAATTTTGCACGATAATTTTCACACAGGTGTTCAAAAGTTGCTATTTTATCTTCCTTTTCCCACTTTTCATTATGTTCATTTATTCTTCTCAAAGAAGCTTCTTTCCTTTCTGATGGATTTCTCCTTTCTTTGGATATACTTTTATTCAAATACTTTGGCAAGTTAGGAAATATCGTGAGAAATGCATTGGGTAAAAGGCTCCACCGGTGCCTAACATTTTCTTCAATATTTCCATTCTCGTTTGTAACTAGGTGGGTTTTTCGTATGTGCTTTTCGTCAAAATGTGTAGCACAAACTACAGAGTGGTTTGATGGTTTCCAACTGTTCTCCCAGTGAATACTCTTAATCCATTTACTCATCATTACATCATCCTTTGGGAATTTGAACACAGTTTTGTAGACTGGATCTGTGTCGTCATTGCTTGAGCAGCCAGGAATGCAACACTTATTTGGCATCTAAAACATCAAATGAACAATAATTATTAATTTAATTTGTATTTTTTTATTAATCATCATTGAATGAATAATACATAAATATTATCAAAACATAATATGTACTAGTACAGCATAGGTTAGGTTAGGACTAATAAGAAAAATAATAAGTAGTAATTACGCAAATAATGTTACTTACTTTAGTTGATGGTAATAAATATGCCTGATAAGTTAACAAACTTAACACATTATTAAATATTATACACCCCACAGTTCAAAGCGTATTTACGCCTTCAAGTCTTTTAAATAAGTAAAATAACTATAACAAATAATATGTACACCAGGACTGTTCAATTTACCATAATATTATTGTTATTAACAAGTGGAATTGTGAAATAATAAGCAAGATATCAAAGATTACCCAGTCATTAGACGACTTCACTTGCCAACTATCAGCGTTCAAGTTCAGCGTTGCCATATAGTATGCCCAGGCCTTCTATTAAAGATGGCTGTGTCAGGACCCAACCATATCACATAAACTTTTCACCACCATTCAAACAAATGTTGAGAGAATAAAGCTTATTATGTTTTAAGTACTAATATGAAGTATTTTATAGCACGCCACCACATAATCAATTCGGCACGTATATACGGTATTCAATTAAATAATGTCGAATAATCCAATTACTTCCCAGATAAAATTTTTGAAATTAATGTTTTCGATTCTAGTCTGGATATTTTAATTCGGCAACTGAATGGTAGATTTCTGGAAATGAAAACTATAATAGAACGTTTTTTGTGTCGTAGTTCCTACAACTTGCTTCATTTGAGTGATAATGATTTGATGGAGAAAGCAGAGACGTTATCATCATTTTATACTGCAGTTCTATCGACTGATTTTGCCAAACAACTGATTTCCTTAAGTAGCGTTATCAGGGATGATTTGAGTGCAACAAATGTTTCATATGTAACAAATGATTGTTATCAAAATTGAATAATTATTATAAAAAGCTATTAGGTACTGTTTGATAATCTTTTATTAAATTTGAATAACTTCAGAGATTTTTAACAATAAAAAAAATGGTTGAACTAGGACTTAACATTTCTGAGCTACGCATTTGAGCTATTCATTCTTCAATGTGTTCAGTCCGTTTTATTCAATTTCAGCAAACCTTAAATCAAGCGACTATCAGACATAGACCGTAACAATTGTGCGTTAGACATTCTAACATCGTACGGCTCCTGTAAAAACCAAGGATGATGGATGATCTGCAAAGTGTTAACTCTATTCGTCATATTAGTTTCAAAAAGTAACATTTGCAATTTTCTCAAATTCGGAGAGCACCATTCGCAAAAAAAATTAAAGTTTCGAATATTCCCATATAATTGATCTTCTACCATTTTCAAAATATCCGAATCATCAAAAGGCATTTGCCCCGTAACCATAATGTACAAAATGCAACCCAACGCCCAGATGTCGTACTTTTTAGGATCGTAGGGTTTTCCTTGTAAAATTTCAGGTGCGGCGTACGCGGTAGAACCACAGAATGTATTCGATAGTGTATATTCGCCGCGCTCGTTTACACAATACCTAGAGAAACCAAAATCTCCCAGTTTTATCATACAGTGGTTCCATAAAAATATATTATCACACTTAATGTCTCTGTGAGCTACATTCAGGTTATGTAGATAATGCACCGCTTCCACAATCTGAAAGAATCGTAAAAATTAATGTAATTAAAGTTATTAATACGAATCAGAAAGATTAATAGTTATTTAACGAACAAGTATATTAATAATACGATTAACAATCGAGATAATTTTAATGTTCCAGATTGTTAATTGCCATTTTAATTCAGGAGTTCGTTACAAAACATTTCCGTCGATCCTACTTTTGATTTTAAAATATACATAGAATTAACAATAAAATAAATAATGACATATGAAAGATAGTACTAACACAGCTACAGGTTGGCAAATTAATTATGGCAGTCGGAAGTTTGGCAACGTCCGATACGCCGTAGCAAATACGTATGCGGATTGCAAGAGCTCACTTCGCAGGCAGAATTCGTAAGCTTCGTTTCGACAGTACAGTTCAAAGAAAAGTGTGATTACCGGGGTTGTGCAATACTAACTTGTTATGGCGACTCCAGAAAGTAAAGTTGAGTGAGCAGTGTCGTGAAATAATTATGAACGTTTTAAATTTCATGACCGAAGAGGCAAATAATGGCAAGTCAACAATTCCATTAACAAAGGTAAGTTTTAATTATTGCAATAAAAGTTTTAAACCAAATTAATTATTTATCAAATTTACACTTGATAGTAAATTTTTTAAATCGATTTTAGTGCATAAAATAATTATTCATTAAACGATTTGATAAAGTGACATTAGGGTGAGACAAAGTATTTTATGCACTCATGTGTCAATTTTATGCACCGTTATGTCATCATGACAAACAAATCGACGCCATTTTTAGTCTATTTAGAGCAACCTAAATGAGACATTTTTTTGGTTTTTGCATGCCTCCGGCTCATGCGTCAATTTTTCCATACGTGAAAAAAAGCACCACTTTATGCACTTGTACTATAAATAACTATTCTGTTTCTGTCTACAGGAGTATATAAAAGGGCACATGTTTATTTTGTGTAAGATACCTATTTAACCCTCTTATGCTCAAAAAAATTTCAACCAATATTTTTAAATGCTGTGATGATTACTTAGATTAAAATTGCACAAACACATTTTTGTTCTTGTAAAAAAATAATGTATTAAAAAAATATGCGTTTGAAGTCGTCCTAATATAGGACAATTGGCTTATAAGATACCATAGATTCCAAAAATTATTTACTTAGAGTGATACGCTAAAAAAGATTTAACATGTCACATTTTTGTTGTTGTTTTTTCATGACGTCCTGCACACCTTGTCTGTTTATCTTGCTGTATCACTAAATGGTCTAATCTATCATATCTTGATTCTGAATTTTGATTTTTTGACGCTTGCTCTTTTTGATATACAAATATATTTTATTGTCAGGTCATTGAACGAGTTTCTGCTGCTACGAAAGTTAGCCAAAGAACGCTTTCCCGTATTAAAAAAGAAGCTATGGCAGGAAGTAATGCTGACACTGATGTGCCTATTAAGAAACAAAGAACGTCCAATATCCGTATGAATCAATTCGACAAAACTGTGCTTACAAAGTGCATAATAAATTATCACATATCCGAGAAAAAAGTACCCACGTTAAGAAATGTACACCAAACTTTTGCAGATAAATATGGCTTCGCAGGAAGTCGCGAATCTCTGCGGAAACAAATACATTCTTTAGGTTTTCGTTGGACCAACATGAAAAACAAGAGAGGGTTTGTTAATGGAACGTCACTAAATCAGACATTTACGACAAGTATATTTAAGAAACATAAAAAGTGCAGAGAACAGAATAAACATCATTTATATGGATGAAACATACATTCTCTCATGTCACACGCACCTTAAAGGATGGAACGACAAGAGTAACGAAGGATTAAGAAAACCCGTTTCAAATAGTAATAGGTTCATCATTGTGCATGCAGGAAGTGAAAATGGTTTTGTACCTAATGCTGGTATTATGTGGAACTCCCAGTCAAACACAGGAGATTATCATAATGAAATGGCGTACGAAAATTATGAGAAGTAGGTACAAGAAAAACTTATTCCAAACCTACCAAAAAACGCTGTTGTGGTCATTGATAACGCCCCATATCACATTGTTCTAAATGAAAAATTACCGACGACTGCTTGGACTAAACAACAATTAAAAAACTGGCTTACTGAAAGGAACTTATATTACAGTGAACAAATGTTAAAACCGGATCTTTATAACGTTGCAAAAATGTACAAACTGCAATATGCAACTTGATGAATTGTTTATACGACATGGATTGTGGGTTTTAAGGCTACCCCCCTTATCACCCGGACTTGAATCCGATCGAGAGTGTTTGGGCGGCACTTGAAGAATATGTGGCCAATCGAAATGTTACCTTGAATTTTACAACGATTAAAGAATTCTGTAATGAATTTTTTGACACATTTTCTGCAAATGATTGGAAAGTTAGATGTGTTAGATGTTAAAAAGATTGAAGATGAATTTATGAACAATGAACCACTTTTAGATACTGTTGTAGATAATATTATTATCAATTTGACCGAAGAAGGAGATAGCGAGGATGATGAAGTTGATATAGAAAGTGATTTTGAAGAATTATTTGTAGATGCACATCATTATTTTACTGTTAATGATCCCTGTACAACTAAAACATATTTTTCATTATAGTGTTTGTTTGTAGGTGGTAGGTGGAATACATTAAACGTAACAAATAAAAAAATGTAAATAGGTGTTATAAAATTGTAGATATTAGAGACGAATTACACTAGAGTAATATAATATTCGTAGCACATATATACATAGTTCTAAATAAACAATACTTGACGGCACCCAGAACCAAGATTTTTTTGTTTTGCCAGTCCCAACTCTGTAAAAAGTGTGAAGGGATGTTCTAATTTCATAGTAAATATTTGCAAAAAACCCAAAAAATTACATATGAAAGTAGAAATATCTACCACAAAAAAGCTTTAAGAGTTTATTTCTATTATTAGTATACTTATTAGACCATCTCTAAAGGTGATCTCCCCAATTTGTTTTCCAGATTTTATGTATAAACCCGAATTTTTACATTATTATCTACTAGATATTATTAAGAATAACAATTTTAGAAAGCTTAACAGGTAGGTACGTCATTAACTATTACTACAAACAGATAGGAAAAATTGTTAGCCATTGTTAAATATAGAAATTCGTTTAACAATCGTTATCATATTGTAGGCTTTATCTACAAAATCTACCTGACTTCCAATTCACACACAAATAAACCTCAATGACGAATATTATAAAAGGACCACTTAAGACATTAATTTGAAGTAAAGGAGAAAGTTTATGTCTCTTGGAATCTATTTATTATTTATTATTTACATCACATAAAATAATAAAGGGTAACTACAGAGTTCCCCGTATGTTTTTTGGAGCAATAAATAATTATGTCTGCACAAAAACACCAATTTTCGTAGAATAATCTAATGGTTTTTATTTCTTTATTCATTTAATTAATAAAAAAGAACTCATTAATGTTATTTTGTTTTGTAAACTCGATTTTATTTAGCATTATACATGTGCCATAATTTATTATTTTTAAATCCAAATTCAAAATATTGTGTTACCCCCGTACGTATTAGCAGCATCACAACTTTCTAAAACTCTGCATGCGGAATGTACGTCGCCTGCTCTTCCCGGTAACTGCGTTTACAACATTGTCAAGTTGTATGGCTTTCTCGCGCATCGTCAACTGCCAAAATTAATTTGCCAACCTGTACTTGACTTCAAATGTTTTAGTAGATAAGCCATCTTTGGGTAAGTCTACTACACCACAGGTCACTGCCAATATAAATATATAAGAACAATGTAAGTGGGTTGCATTAAATAAAATCGTTGATTCATAGAAAATAAATTTCCTAAACAAAATACGCGGACTTGAAGGTTTACTCAGTGAAAATATCGTACCGTATACCCCGTGTCTAGTCACCTGTCGGGATGTGCCGGAATGTTGTGTTGTCATAGCTATTTACATGCAAAAGCGTAAATTATCACAATCCACTCTGGCTATAGTTGGCGTAAAAGATATAGTACGAACTTTACGCTTTCGTTTGACTGGAATACCGTCATAGTCCAGTCAATATTCTAATTTAAAATGCTCAGTTGACGAAACATTCATTTTATATTATAATTTCAACTAATAATCGTTAAAATGTATTCAATAATTTTAAAATTATTATCGCCATCCTACTTTTTAAGATACTTAGCGTTAATGAATACAACAAAATACATTGCTTTAAACAATATTGACCTATTTATATTTAAAAACATCTTAAACATGACACCAGACAATTAATGCTACCTTATATCTCGTTTTATAAAGGAAAATTAGAAATATAAATTCCAAATTACTTATTATTATTCACATCATTGACTGAACCATAACTAATGCGTCCGCGTTTTTTATACGAGAACAGGTGTCACACTTTTTAGTTGGTAGTTTGACACCAAGAAAGGGTGTAGTATTTTCTGAGGAATTTCGGTAAGTATGGCAATTATATTTTTAGATAAAAATTAAATATTTACAATGTGGCTTCCTTGGGAAATATCGAGTTCGGTCCAAAATATGGTGTGTTGCAACGACGAAAATTAAAATAATGGTGATGGAAGTGAAAACAGGATTCGACGACATTTAAAATTGGTAAAACAGGAAATATGTTTCAATGTGTATAAGAATCTACGGGAAAAGTTTGGTTTCGATGCAGAAATAGAATAATTGCAAGCAGTATCTGATTTAACAGAAGTTCCCCTGTCAACTATACGTAAAATAGCCATGAATTCGCCTTATGCACGCAAGAAGCGATGTGATAAGAAATTAGTCAAACATTTAGATGTGAGTGTTACAAAAGTAATTAGTTACCTACGATTGAAATAATAAGAAATAAATTGACAAATGCCAAATGCCGGCCGTAATGTAAATGTCTGTAAGAAAACTATTGAAAACTGGATTAAAAAATTGGGATGCAAATTGAAAACGATTAATAAACGTCAAACAGTTATGGAAAGCAGAAGAATAGTGGATATGCATACTTGGAACAAGTAACTAAATATAGAGAAGAAAACCGGCCAACTATCTATTTGGACGAAACTTGGTATGATACACACTACAAGGTTAAGAAAGGAAGGATTGATAGGTCAAACATTTGTATGCCAACAATGCCTGGAAACAAAGGATCCAGACTTATTATTGTGCATGCCTTAAAAATATGTTGAAAAAAATGGAAGATTGCAACGTTGACTATCATAAGAACATTGTTTCAATTCATGTACATCCCAAACTTAGAGCCAAATAGTGTTGTAGTTCTTGACAACGCTTCTTATCACTCACGACAGCTCAATAAAATACCAAATAAAAGCTACAAGAAGACCGAACTACAACATTTTTTAATGGATAATAATTTGTACTTTGAAGATTCTTATACAAAACAACAACTGAAGTTTTACAGACAAAGAAATTATACGCCCTAGAGGGTATTGCTGAAAAACATGGACACTATATTGAGACTTCCTCCTTATTTTTGTATTTTAAATCCCAATTTGGACACAATTAAAACAGAGATTAAAAAAGTAATCAAAACTGATGATGACTATAAGAATATTGGGCAAGTCCACATTAATGGAGGAAATAAATTTATTATTGATTTACATAACGATATTGATAGTGATGCAGATGATATGGAAGAAGAATTAATACAATTTTTGGAAGTAGAAAATTAATTAAGTTTAATATGTTTTTCATGTTACTTATATAATAGTGACAAACAGGATTTAGACGTAATATTTATTTTTAAAGAATTGTTTTATTCATTGTTATAAAATTTCTTTTTTTTTTGTTATTTTTTCATAGAATTTAGTTTTGTCCATAAAAAATCGAATGGGAGACAAAAAGGGCTGAGTTCACGTCTGGTATCCCGATTAAACCGAACGCCCTTTCAATGATTACGTAACATCAAATACAATATAGGTATTGTTAAAAGTAAACAAAATATTAATACCTTCCAGAGTTTAGCTCCGCAACATAACTTAAAGGGGATATACGACATTGCTACACTATATGTTTTACGCCAACTATACCATTAACTTTTAGTTAGGAGGTAAAATATTGATTTATTATTAAGTGGTCGTGGACAAAATTATGTTTTCTGTCATTAGTTTATGCATTTTTTAAAAAATAAACTAATTTGATATTTTAAAAAAATTATTTTTACAATTCTATTGTTTTGAGAAATTATGATTTTTAAGAAAAAATCTTTTTCCGCCTACCTCTATCCAAAGTGTACATTTCCTGACCTCATTGTAGGAAGCAAAGTCGTACTTGTCCTCCCTGCAATTCCAAGACTAAAGTGGTCACTTTAGTCTCACATGTTAGAAACTATGTTAGACCCAAGGGGTATAAAGGGACAGTTAAAATCCCAAGGGATATAATGGGAGAGTTAAAATCCCAAGGGATTTGAAGTACAAATAAAAACGTACAATCCCGATGCCTAACCAAGCATTTTAGAAGTCCGTACTCGATGCCCAGCCAAGCTTCGTAAAAGAAGTAGTATTTATTAAATTCGTTTGTTAGTTTCATAAATAAATTATTGAAAATGTCTTGTTATTTGAGGGAGACAGAAAAATCATATATATAACATGAATGTAAAGTGCCTTTTCCTCCTTCGAATGATAAACTTCATCCTCAGGAGGAAAAGTAGCACTTTCCTCCCTTGTTATACAAATCGCTATTTTCTTCAAGCGTATAATAACATCTATATTATTGTACTAGTAACAAAATAATGACAAACGATAGCAACGTCTTATTTTTATTGTACCATAACAAATCCTCATGAATATACGGGACATTGCCTTCGTAGGACTTCAGCAACTATTTTAGTTGACAACAGAGGGAACATTACCGCTTTAAAACGACAAGGTGGATGGAGATCCACCAGTGTTGCTGAAGGGTACTTAGAAGATTCTGTTTCCAGCTAGAAACAAACTGCACAAAAAATACTTCATTGGAAAGAACAACCAAGTACGAGCTCTGGAATCAGAAGAGATTTACATTCAGGAAACCTTTCAAATTAAAATATTTCTAACATAATAAATATAAACAAATACCTTACTAATCATAACATGTACACCAATGAGAAGATTGTGAATGTCGAAGCCGAAAGCGGTGGCAGTGGCCTAAATTAAAATAACTGCAGTATTCAAAACTGCACCTTTAATATTACAATTAATAAATAGGTAATGCTCATGCAAGCCATGACTGTTTTTTCATATTTGTATTAATAAATAGTTGAGATATAAACAATGTATTCAATTTTTTTCTACTTATAAATTTCATTATTTTTACGCTTGAAGAAATAATAGTATATCGCCGGTGGCAATGCAATACCTCGTAAGTGCAATTTTTTTGAAAATAAGATTTGTGGCGCGAAATATAGAATCAGTTGCCATGATACTGCTGATGCCGCCCTAAAATTTCATTGGCTGACCAAAGGCGCCACTTTTGGTGCCTAAACAATCGCAATGCCTTGTAAGTGTATATTGAGTGACAGTTATCGTTACGCTCCGGTGAGTAAAATGCAAAATACTGCTACAATGTTATCATTAAATACCTGATTCTTGTATTAGGAACATTATAACTATTATAAGGCTTTAGTTATAATAATAAAATATAATTTTGTAAAAAGGGCTCAATGTTTGTTTAGGTTTCGTTAATTGTTACAATCATGTGTAGATACGTGTTATTGAATTGACAATTTTTACAACTATTCTTGTACATACGTGCTTGTAGACGAAATCTAAAATGTATTTTTTAATGTCTTGGTTTAATATTATTAAGAATTATCGCCAAAATTGTACAATTTGTAATGTGAATTATTGCTGCTCACTTTGATTATGGAAATAATAGACTTTCTGTCGGTTATTTTTTGATAACTCCAAAAAAAACTGAACTTCTTACATTCTGCTTGTGTTGAACAGTTTTTCTCGTTCTTTCCAGAAAAATTATTCGCGAGCTGCAAGAATTCTTGCAATGTGTGCTAGCAATACAGTTGAATGTAACAATAATTGCACTGAACAAGTTAATAACAATGACCAAAAAAATACCTGCGATAAAGAGAACGAACCCCCCAATCATGATTTACAAATAACTTCATCAAGCCATACAGATCTTGAAGCGGAATATTCTTCTATTTGGTCCCCTGCAGTTCAATGCAGCTCAATACAAGATGTAGAAGTTTGTTTCGAAGATAAGAAAAACCATTCAACTCAATATTATGCCAGTGACGAAACTTTATTAGATACTCAAAGTGTAGTTCAATCCAATCTAATACAAAAAGATGAAGTAATTTTAGAAGATGAGGTTAACACATCAACTCAATTTACCAATGATGACACTCCATTAGATACTGAAGATACAATTCAAAACAATGAAAATTCCAAGAACACTTCAGAGTCTTCAGATAATTCGGAGACAGACAACGATTCAAATATTGTTGTTCGACGTGTTGTTCGACATGGAACTAAACGCAAAATAAATAAAGTATTGCGAATGAAGGGCGAGAAGTATTTACGTTTTCGGAGACCAACAGAACAAAAAAAAGTATTTCACGATACGGCAAGGAGTGCTCGCAACATGGGAGAACGTTGCTTATCTAAATCATGTAGAAAAATCGGACGGAGAATGTGCAATACAATTAGTGAGGATGAAAGAACGAAAATATTTACAGAATTTTGGAAAAACTTAACCTGTAAACAACGAAAAGTTTACGTGGCTAACTTAGTCACGCAAACATCTACACAACGAAAAACCACTAATAAGAAAACATCAAGACGTTCCTATTCCTTCACCTACAGTTTGAATACTAACGGTGTTAAGAAACCAGTTTGCAAAAATATGTTCCTGAAAACGTTTGGACTTTGAGAGTGGACAGCTCATAATTGGGTGAAAAATTCTGGTTCAGGAATATGCCATGTTCATAATGATTCTCGCAGTGCAGCCAAAGAAAGAAATTTGGAAAACGAAAAGTTTCTGTTGGATTTTTTGGCAAAATTACCGAAATTGTCAAGTCATTTTTGTCGCAAAGAAACAACAAAATTATATTTGAAACAAAGTTTCTCTTCAATTGCGGATTTATATAGAGTCTACCTAGACCACTGCAAAATAGAGAAAAAAATACCGCTTTCTCGTAACACAGTAATAAAGACAGTAAAAAAGGAAAACATTGGTATTTCTCTCCACGCAAAGGCCAGTGTGACACTTGTGTTGAATATGAAGCTGGAAATTTAAGCCAAGAAAAATATGATAAGCATAGAAGAAACAAAGAACGTGCACCAGAAGAAAAGAAGAATGATAAACAGAAAGCATTAGATGGACATTGTCACGTAATGACTATGGATTTACAGGCAGTGAAAACATGTCCCAACCTGCAAGCGAATTCTTTGTATTTTAAGACAAAATTGTGCTGCCACAATTTTACATGCTTTGACTTGGCTAGAAAAGATACAACTTGCTATTGGTTCGACGAAACAGACGCAGATCTGCAGGCATAAACTTTTGCGTCGTTGCTAATAGACTTTTTGAAATGAAAATATCTGAATGTGAATCATCCGAAGACTATAATCATATTCTCGGATAGATTTACCTATCAAAATAGGAACTGCACCATGTCCAATGCTTTGCTAGCTCTTTCAAGACAGTATAATGTTACGATCACCCAGAAATTTTTAGAAAAAGGTCATACAAATATGGAATGCGACAGCGTTCACGCTTCCATAGAAAAAAAACTAAAAAATAAGTCTATCGAAATACCGAATGACTATATGAAAATAGGCTCTGATGCTAGACAGAAGCCAAAACCATACGAAACCATCAACCCAAACAACGACTTTTTTCAAAAATTTAACACCGATTTAGTTTATAAAACTATTCGACCAGGAAAGAGAATTTTGGCTCCAACTGTGACATCCATTCATGTTTTAAAGTACGAAAACGCAGTTATTTCTTACAAATTAGATTTTGACCTCATAGACCAAAGACTGAGCCAAAGAAAATAGAAGAATTTGGTAAGCTATTTAATGGTAAATTACTAATTACTAAAAAACAATGTCAACACCTACAGGAAATAAAAACAAAAATTAATGCCAACTATTGGCCTTTCTATGATACTTTGCCTTATCAATAATGTTGTATTTTGCGTTTCTTAATAAACTGTTTTCCCCTATATCTTATTAATCTCCCTACTTCACAATGCCCATATCTAAAAAATAATAATACTTAAAATATGATTATTTTGAAACCTTCAATAATTAATTATTATCAAGAGTCACCTCGTATCTACAAAATTTTACATTTTGATTCAATCAATAACTCGTATCTACGGTTAAAATATAACTAATCAAAATTATAAAGCAACTGATTAAACAAACATTAATAAATTAAATCTAAAACGTAGCTGTGAAAAAATCTGGAGACTATAATTCATGAAATACCAATAAAACAATTTTATTTGTCTCCTGTAAAATCCTGGCTGACTCACTTACGGGGTATTGCATTGACACCGTCGATATGTCATTCGGAGCAAAAGACCCATTATATGATTCGCCCAGTTTGCACCGGCTGGGCTCAACAATAATGATAACCTTCTACTCCTATTAACATAATGTACTATTCCTGAGCCGTATCTTTTCGTCGTATTGCCGCAGCGAAAGGGTTAACCTCATCATGTATGAAATTATCCATAAAGTCAAAAATCTGAATAGAGGGTACAGAATGGGCGAAGAAACTATCTCTATAGTATCCTATGCAGATGATGCCGTACTGATTGCGGAGAGTCAAGATGATCTTCAGAGACTTCTACATCAATTTAATATAACAGCATGAAAGTTTAGCATGGTAATATCGCCGAATGAAACAAAGAGTATGGTGATATCTAAAGATCCAATAAGGTGCTGGCTGGAAGTGGACAGAAAGATAATCCAGCAAGAAAATAGCATCAAATACCTGGGAATACTAATGCACAGTCATGGAGATGCAGAAGCGGAAGCTGTCCAACAAATAAAAAAAGCCAACAGAATAGCAAGATGTCTTAAACACACTATCTGGCGAAACAAATATTTACGGACAGAAACAAGGGCCAGGATTCATAAGACAGTAGTGAGGCCAATTATGACCTACACTGCGGAAACAAGACCTGATACAACAAGGACAAAAGGACTGATGGAAACATGTGAAATTAAAATAGTCCATGATATCACAGGAAAACACTATGGGACAGACAACGTAGCACAGACCTCAGGCAAAACTGTAATATAGAGAACATAAATGAATGGATACTGAAAAGGAAAAAATAATTGTATAGCCATATAAATAGAATGGGAGAAAAGAGACTGGTAAAGATTGCACGAGACAGATCCCCAAACGGCCGGAGGAGTATTGGAAGGCCAAGGAAGAGACGGAGTGATAACCTGGATATGTAGTGAGGAAGCACCCGAAGATGGAACAAGCGCGAGCCTATTAAGGAAGCAGGGAGAAGAAGAAGATGTTTTTTTACACGCCATAACATACCGCACATGAACAATATTACAATAAACGAGACTCCATACCCAGTCTCAATATCAGTTATTTCCCTTGGTATTACTTTAGATAAAAAACTTACTTGGAAAAGTCATGTGTAGAGTATTATTACAAAATGCAATAAATGTTTTAACTTCCTAAAATTAATACGAAGGACATGATGGGGAGCCAATCCTCATACTTGCATAACGCTCTAGACAGCATATATAAGATCGATTATAGATTATGGATATTCTCTATATGGAACCGCAACTCCAAGTTTACTAAAAAAATTATAAATTGTACAGAACAATGCCATGAGACTTTGTATCGGAGCAATGAAATCTACACCAGTAGAAGCATTTCGAGTTGAAGCCTTAGAGCCGCCATTAGAACTTCGTAGAACATTACTAACAGAAAAATTAATTATTAAATCCCATTACAGACAGCCAACAATTATTAAAAATATTTCGGAGTTAAATATATATGATTTTACAACTAAATATTGGGCCAAAAAACCTTCGCCCATTACATGCCAGGCATTTAGAGAAAATTATAATTTAATTAATAATTTAGATATTCCGAAGACATATGAACTTAATGATTCCTTCACATCACTAAAATACGTGCATGTTGAAATTCCAAATTACAATCATAATATAATGATCAGTAAGAATATACTATCACATTATTTATGAAAATATGATAATTACATTAAAATATATACGGATGCTTCCAAACAATCCAGTGGTGTAGGGTGCGCATTTTATGCCCTATCATAATATCGGATTCCTTATCAGTTCTTACAAGCATTAGCTAGTCTTTTGATATTAATGCTACTTTTGAAAATCCAATCATTCCAAAAATTAAACTGAAAATCGTAGAGCTACGCCCAAAAGATTTCGATATCAATTTTTTGTGGATAAAAGTACATATTGGACTGCATAATAATGAACATGTGGACAATCTAGCATAAGGAGCCGTAAAAAATGGACTACCAATAAATAATACAATAACCGTGGATGAGTGCCTAAATCAATCTAAAATTAAACTAAAAGAAAGATGGAAAAATGTATGGCATGATTATTACATTGAAAAACCTACAAGATATACTCATATCATCCATAAAATATTATTTTTCTACGACAACCTCGATAAATGTTCATTTTATAACCGTAACTTCAATCATAAACAAGCACATTTTGTACAGAATTTCATTTTTGCTTCGGTTGCTAGGCAAGTTGCTAAGCAACAAATGCGAAATGAAATATTTCGTGTTAGATCTAGGCTCACTTTAAAATCACGACGACTACGGCTTGTCAAATTATGACGTCCAGCGACAAATTGATGAAATGTCAGCAGATCGTTTCTGTCAAAGTTTTAGTAAGTAGCGAGTAATTTCATAGTTGTTTTCTATAAAAAATATTAATTAAAATGGAAACTGATAGTGATATTGACTTATATTTGAGACCTCCGAACAAAATAGGGACCGAGAAAGATGACGTTTATGCCATCTGCCGTGAAAAAACACAAACAATGTGATGTAAACACTATTAGTAGTTAATAATGGAAGACTGTTGAAGACTATGTACACACTTGAATTTTAGAAGTAGAAGAAGGTTGATGGGTGGATTTTCTCAAAAGATGAAAATGTGTAAATAAATTTTATTAAAAAATTAAGCTAAGCGCTTTCGGCAAATAAACATGCCATAATCGGAGGTTTCGTCAATGGTAAAAAATACCTCTAAAAAAGGGAAACATTGAAAGGGGATCGGCATCACAGGCACAATAGTTAGATGTACCTTTTCACATAATTAACAAATAAAATGAAACTAAAAACCCCCTCTTTTATGGGGTGAAATGATCTGAGTGAATAATTTCACCCCATAAAAGAGGGGGTTTTTAGTTTCATTTTATTTGTTAATTTTGTGAAAAGGTACATCTAACTATTGTGCCTGTGATGCCGATCCCCTTTCAATGTTTCCCTTTTTTAGAGGTATTTTTTACCATTGACGAAAGCTCCGATGATGGCATGTTTATTTGCCGAAAGCGCTTAGCTTAATTTTTTAATAAAATTTATTTACACATTTTCATCTTTTGAGAAAATACACCCATCAACCTTCTTCTACTTCTACTATTAGTAGTATTAGAGCCGTTTTTACAATAGCGGTATAAACGAAGAGTGAACCTACTCTCGGTATAGGACAATTTTAGCGTTTTACAAAGCAGTTATAAATTTAACAATGGAATAAAATTCTCGGAAAGACTAGAATAAGCTATACCGTCGTCGAACAGGCAGATAAGTCGGTTACTCTACGAATAACCTAAAAAAGTGACGTATACACAGTCAATTTACACTAGTTTGTCCTTTGTAGACACACACTTTTATTTTTGATTATGGTGAATCGTGTAAATTATATCTGATAAAAGCAATAAAAGAACGCGTTGTAGCAATTTTAGTGCTACCGAAATGGAAATACTCTTGGAATTGGTAGAAAAACACAAAAATATCATCTTCATCTAATGATTCAAAGTAATTGATCCTACAATAATGAATTATTAAGAAATTGATAATTTGCAAAGAATTTCAGTACCTTTCACGTATAAATAGTTATTGGTTTTCTCCTTAGCCTAATCGTATCTTTTTCATAGGAAGATTCAAATATTAGAATAGCAGTAATTCAAAAAACATCGCTCAGAACAGCGAAATTAACTAATAATAAAAAAAAACTGATGATAAGCAATAAAAACACTTTTCGTTTCAAGTTTTAAGGTTAAAACGAAGAAAAAGATGACGTACATGATAGGAGATATCAATTTATATGAACTACTTTTTCGTTACTCCTAGAATTGCTATACCGGAGTAAAAAAGCATTGTAAAATCAACTACTTTTATACCAGGAATAAATTCTAGCATAACTTTACTCCGAGAATCGAGAATAACTATACTGTTATTTATACCTAGTATAAGTTACTCTTGTAAAACCGGCCCTTAGTAGTTTTGTATAATCAGCGTTTTTAAATGTTCATTTTTTAAAACTGATATTAAATGTTTGTGATGTCGTCATTGGTCGTGAACGAAAACTACTAAAAATAATAAAAATACGTAAGACAACATATCTCGGTCACGTATTACGACATGATAAATACTCTCTGTTACAAGTGATTATGCAAGGCAGAGTTGAAGGAAAGAAGGGAATTGGGAGAAAGAAGAAATCATGGCTGAGGAATATCCGAGAATGGACAGACATGGGCGTTGAGGATCTTTTTCATATTGCTAAGGACAGAGATGCTTTTAAGAGAGTGGTCGCCAACCTCCGTTAAATGGGGACGGCATTCGAAGAAGAAGAAGATGTCGTCATCAAAAGTATCTTTCTGTATTCATGGCTGTTCAAATATGCTGTATGAAAATACTACGCAGTTGAAATTTTATAGTTTCTCCGAAAATTCATTGAACACTGCGGGGATAACCTTGAAACGTCAAAAATGAATAAATGCAGTGAAAACCCATATGTAATTAATATGTTCTAATTAAAACATTTTGTTAACTATTAATTTGTGTATAATCAGTATGATACTACAATTGGCAGCTATTAGAAAAGTTCTAAACTTTCTTTTTACATTAATAAAAGATTATTATCGAGAGAATAAAATGTTGTTTTCTGTACGATTTCATTGATTATATAAAATAAAAAACTAGTTATGTGTTTGCTGACTTTAATATTATATAATAAGTTTAAATAATTAAATACTATTGAGATAAAGAAAGTAAACATTTGTACAAAACGAACCACTTCAAGTTTTTTAATTACCTTTCAGAAAACATTGGGAACCAAATAAAAATACTAGAATTTGCAGTGCTCATTTTGTCAATAATCAAAAATCAGATAATCCCCTACACCCATCTTACATACCAACAATTTTTCCTGGCAAAGAAAATAAAAGGTCTATTCATTTTTTGCATTTCGTAGATTGTTTATTACACTGTTTTTCTTATTTAACACCAGGGCGCTCTACTTTCGGCATAAGTGCTGCCTCTATAGTTCCGTCTCGATCCCTATAGAAGCAGCAAAGGTAACAACACTGAATTTATTACCGGAAACGTCGAAGAGTATGTATCAACGCGCTTATAACCTTTTTTTGAAATGGAAGGTAGATCAAAAGACAAAATCGTTTTCCGTGAACGTTTTAATGGTTCCACATTGTGGTCACACTTCTCAATGCTGAGAACGACTCTTAGAATCTATAATGATATAAATATTGACAAATATTTGAAACTGAAAGTATTCCTCAAGCGACAGTCCACTATGATATCGATAATTTCATTGAACAGGCTCCAGATGAAATATATTTGGCAACAAAAGTAAGTTTTATATTTCCATTTGATGAAAAATATGTTTAAGTAAACTAATTTACATTGGAGGTTGCATTAGTTATGAGAGTAAAGGGTGCATGTAGAAGACATGAATTACATCAAATGAAAATTACTCATTTCAATGATCTTGGTTCAGCTGTTTTAGTAACAATACCAGACAGTGAAACCAAAATAGTACGAAATTTTACTGTAACGCAAATACTACGAAATTTATAAAAAATACGCAAATCTTCGCCCTCAAAATGCTAATGGTCTATAGTTTTTCCTTTATTATCAAAAAGGAAAGTGTACCAATCAGAGAATAGGTCTGAATAAGTTTGGAGCTATGGGAAAAGACATTGCCAAGTATTTAAAATCCCCAAATTACGAATTATATACTGGGCACTGCTTTTGCCGATCCTCCGCAACAATTCTTGTTGATGCTGTAGGTGACATAACCACATTAAAACGCCATGGTGGCTGGAAATCTACTACAGTCGCTGTGGGATATACTGATGAATCGAAGAAAAGTAAGCTTGACATAGCAAATAAAATTGCAAATGCAATACAGAACATACCATTAGGCATACCAACGAATTTAGAAATGGAAAATCGCGAGAAGCCGTCCACTTCAACCTCGACAAAATATCAATTTCGAAAAGAATTAAGTATTCAACAATCAAGTTCTCCAAATATGATATTCAATAATTGCACATTCAACTTCAATTAGATACATACATATATGTATAAGCTTATATTTCTGTGTACCTATTAGAAATAGCAATAAAGAAAATATTTACATATTTCTTCGATTTATATTTTAATTCTGATATAAAGCTCATTAGCGGCGAATTCGGAGTAATGAAATATCATCAGTTTATTTCTTTCAAAGTTTTTGCAATGTATGCATGTATTAAACATGAACGATATGTTGTCATAGAAAAGTATAGTATGCAACTCGCAACAAAATGGCCATTTTGCACTCGTATGAATTGCAGCACTTGCCTTCGGAATAATGAAATATCGTCAGTTTATTTCGTTCAAAGTTTTTGCAATGTGTGCATGTATTAAACGTGAACGATATGTTGTCATAGAAAAATTATAGTATGCAACTCGCAACAAAATGGGCATCATTTTGTGCTCATTGCATAATATACAATATCTGCGTATTCTATATAAATAGCTTCTAGATATCATACCTGTCTAAACAACAACCTAGTTCTTTCTTCAGTAAATGGCCCATTATCCTGAACATACTCCAGAATATCCCCAAGCTCACAATATTCCATGAACACATAAACTGTCATTGATGTTTCAAGTATTCTATAAACTTTGACTATATTCGGATGTTTGATAGATTTGATTATTTCCAATTCTCTTGGCAAAAATTTTTTCAAAAAATCCTTCCCGGATTGTTTTTTACTTATTATTTTGCAAGCTAATTTTATGTCGCTATCTACAATTTTATTTAAGCATTAATAATATGATGTAATTTTATATTCTGCTGGTTTTCATTAATTGCATTAAAAAGCTGAAATAACAAATTTTCATTCATATAAATACCCCCATTCTCATATTCAATGGTTTATACTGAAAAATAATTTGTGCACATATTCGTTCAATCCACCCCCCTCCAAAATACAGCCGCAGTGGTTCGGAGAGGACTTCTACCATCCCCGTCACAATGGGACGATGAGCCCTTAATCTCCTTGGTCTCTTTCTTTTTCCACTCACGGTTGGCTCGTTGTGTGAGTGTTTCCAGCTGTTCTCTTCTTTCTCCGAAGTAGTGCTATGCACTTTTCTCTGTATGGTCTACTCAAATGATTTGCTTCCACGTATATGTATGTGTGAGATTCGCCGCCTCTACAAGGTCAATCCTAAAAACGATCTTACCGAGTGGATTAATTTGCTACATTTTTCCTTATTCGAAATTCTCCCATGTTTATGGATCAGCAAGCCTTCTCATGGTGGTTCCTATTCTTTCTTCATTGTCCTATGTTGTGCATATTTTGGTTCGTTGTCTCCATATACACCTTATTTATGGAAACTGGCGCCATCTTACCAAATATTGTAAAAACAATTCTATTATCAAATATTTAACTGTCAAGGTGAGATTCAGAAATACATTTTTTTATAATTATAATTAACTGAACTATGAGTTATGAATTATTTTACAGTTTAATTCTCTACTCACTTAAAGAGATGATTACGGAATTAATTATAATAATAGAGCTAAAATTATGAATATTTTTCTATACTGTCAAATGAAAAATTTAATACTGTGAACACTAACCAGCACTAGTAGCAAGACAAACTTTACTATAGGTCCCTTTTCCAATTACTTTTCCAATACAATATCCAAAAACATTGACTAATGGCAACCTTTTCATTCTCTTGGACATCTTTTAAAAAGAATTTTGATAAACCTATTATCAACAATTTTGTTTTTGACATGTGTTAGAGAAAAAACAAGTTCAATGAATTTCTATGTACACTCTCTTTGGAAACAGAATAGTTGAGATAACATTATGTTTTCTTTTACTTCTATTCTACTAAAAACTTACTCTTGTGTATTACGTGTTGCGTATATGCCTTGTATTTTAATTTCAATGTATAGGTACCTACACTTGATCTGATCAGAAATAATTAAATTCTCAATATACGAACTTTATTCGACATAATTCAAAATAATTAGTGACAACGTAGATAATTATTATGTCAAGTAAAGAAACATTCGCGACAAATATTAAAACTAAGTATGTGTTCACAAGAACCGTTAAAAACGCTGAACTATAAATAACCAGCTTATCAAATATACTACATTTTCCCCCCCTCAGTATTAATGACGAAATCTTGTATTAGATTTTCTCAGCTCAATTACTGGGGCTTCAGTGCTAGTCGTTCTAAAATTTGTAGGTTATTGCGGTATTTCAGAAGAGTCGGAGGTATTCAGAGACTGTATTATATCATTGGTAGTAGATTCTGGGTAATTGGTGCCACCTTGTGTTTGAGAATCTGCTTCAGTTTGATCGCTTTTCGTAACTGTTAGCACTTCTTTTCCTTCGCCACAAGCAGCTAAGTGTTTCAGAGATACTGTCAGTTCTCGGCTATTCTGAAGACGGACAAGGGCATGATTAGAGTCTGCTTCTAATAGATCTACTTCGTCGACGAGTGGTTCGTATTTATATGACCTCACTTGACGACGCATAAGTACTTTTCCGGGAGTCAACAACCACGATGGGATCGACTCGCCATTCGGTGACCTCCGGGGATGTTGAAACATGCATTCATGTGGAGTTTCATTAGTGGCAGTATAAAGAAGTGACCGGACACAATGAAGGGCATCTTGAAGAACAATTTCCCATTGAGAGGTCTTTAGCATACGCGACTTGAGTGCCAATATAATAGTCTTCCAGATTGTACCATTATATCTTTCTACTTGGCCATTTCCTTGAGGATTATAAGGTGTAGATATAGTTTTCCTGGTTTTCTATATCATTGCACAGATACACTGATCTTAATTGGAAAAATAATATTCAGGATATCACCATAGGGCTAATGATAGGTACGTTCTTTTGGACTGAGATATCAGTTAATCTCAGCTCACATCAGTAATGTGAGCGTTCTTTTTGTTTTACTCACTTTAAGTGAGCTGAGATTTTTCCTCCCCCTTTACCGATGCTGAATGTGTTGTAAGGGGGAATTAGTTGGACTTGAGTAGGAAATAAAGTGGAGGGGATGAACAAATATTTGATTTGCTTGGGTTATTTGTAGTTTTAAACAAGGTTATCTATAGTTTGAACCATTGACATATAAACACACATAATCTATTTTTCTTTTGTTGCAAACTATGGATACAATAACATTATTATTATTATAATATGTTTTGTTTCTTATTCAAGCATGCGTCGACAGATCGCGCGCTTCAATTGAGATGTCGTTCTTTTTGTTGCTTACTCACACCACTTCATCTCAGATCACCTTAACTGAAGTGATCTGAGATCTCAGTCAAAAAGAACGCACCTAATATCTAAGCTTCAATATTTGTAATATGTGCGCTCTTTTTGACTGAGATCTCAGATCACTTCAGTTAAGGTGATCTGAGATAAAGTGATGTGAGTAAGCACCAAAAAGAACGACATCTCAATTGAAGCGCGCGATCTGTCCGCATGCTTGAATAAGAAACAAAACATATAATAATAATAATGCTATTGTATCCCCATAATTTGTAACAAAATAAAAATAGATTATGTGTGTTTATATGTCAATGGTTAAAACTATAGATAACCTTGGTTAAAACTACAAATAACCCAAGCAAATCAAATATTTGTTCATCCCCTCCACTTTATTTCCTACTCAAGTCCAACTGATTCCCCCTTACAACACATTGAGCATCGGTAAAGGGGGAGGAAAAATCTCAGCTCACTTAAAGTGAGTAAAACAAAAAGAACGCTCACATTACTGATGTGAGCTGAGATTAACTGAGATCTCAGTCAAAAAGAACGCACCTAATAACACATCTTCTTCTTTTTTCTATTAACATATATTAAGTCAATCACAAGGTAGGTCACTTCTTGGTCTAGCCAAAAATAACTACTAAACATCGGGTAGGCACACGGACTTAAGATCTATGGACTTCTAATAGTATATGTTTCCCATACATCCGAAATGACCCCTCTTTTTGCCTACACATGGCCGCCATGTTGGGCTAATTTTAAGTTAGTGTTAAAAAGCTACAGTTCATATGCGTTTTCTTGGTATTGAGGATGGAACGGTGGTTGGTTGCGCGAAATAATTGACAGCATAATAGAATGGATTAACCAATTAGAATTTAGCTGGATGAACTGACGCGCCATTTTCGTTCTGTCAATTTCTGTTTCCTTTGTTCCGTTGTTGCAATGCGATTTGACTCATTTGTGACAGCGTCAGGAGTGGCATCAGGTCACATTTCGCAATTTTCGCATTGTATTTTATTGAGTTAGCGCAAGTTTGATATTTGTGTGTTAACTTTTGGATTATATTCGTGTTTATTACAAATTAATAGTGGTTAATTACATTTTATAAGTAGTGTTATTTTAGTAAGGTACTTAATAGTATAGTGTTATTTGTAAGATCTACAACTGTAGGAGACTAGCTACAAACTGCTAAAATGCCTTCCTGTTTTGTACGAGGTTGCTCTAACGCTACTTACATTTCTCGTTTGAAAGAGGGTGTAACATTTCATAAGTAAGTTATATGATTTTATTTGTATGTAAGTTAATTTACATTTTCCTGTAGCAGCAACCTGGAAAGTGTTGATTCACCTCAAAGTAGTTCACCAAAATCTCCAATAAAATGGAGTGATTCAGACTCGTCTCCATCTGCTCATTCTTCTGATATAGTACGGATGGTACAATTCTTTCATCCGTACAGGTAAGTTTAATATCAAATTTTCTTTAAAATCAAAATGTAATATGTATTTTATTTATATAAATTTTACGTAGCATTTATATAATGCCTTAGTACCAAAGTTTAACTAGTCTAAAGAAATGTTCTATTTTCAGCAAACCTTCCACAGAAGATACCAATGTAAAATTAAGAGAGAGGATTCACTTTTTGAAGAGGCAATTAAGAGTATGCAGAAACAAACTAAAAATTTGCAGAAAAACAAGCAGGAGGCAAAAACTAAAAATAAAATCCTTGAATGGGTTATTAACCGAACTAAAAAATAAATTTTCTTTATCTACCCAAGCCACATCAGATATTATAACATCTCTTCAAGGAGCCCCAGCTGCTTTATTAAAAAGAATGATGTTGAATAGGAAACTGGATGGTAGGAAAGTAACAAAGGCAAAAATTGAAAAAGAATTAAGAAGTTTTGCTATGACTCTACAATTTTATAGCAGCAAAGCTTACAACTATGTAAGAGAAATATTTGGATTTGCGCTTCCTGCCCCATCAACAATTAGTAGTTGGCTGTCAAAAGTGGACTGCAGTCCAGGGTTTACAGCTCCCGCAATATCGTCTTTAAAATTAAGAGCTGATGAGTTCTTCACTAAAAAGAACAAACAATTGATGGTATCTTTGTTAATTGATGAGATGTCAATAAAAAAAGAGTTAACTAGCGATAGACACACTCAACAAGTATTTGGCTACACCGATATAGGAGCAGGCAAAAGCCTTAACAATGAGCAAGAGTTGGCTACTGAAGCCTTAGTTTTAATGGTAGTAGGAGTAAATGACCATTTTAAAGTCCCAATTGCATACTTTTTAATTAACAAAATGTCTGGAATTGAAAAGGCAAATTTAATATTGGAAGCGCTGCGGCAATTACAACAAGTAAACTGCAAAGTTTTGTCAGTCACCTACGATGGACCCCATGTTCATTTTAAGATGCTGCAGAGTTTAGGATGCAATGTCACAAATGTTGTAAATCTGAAACCATACTTTTACCATCCCATTACTTACCAGCGAGTCTATGTATTATTAGATGTTTGCCACATGTTGAAGCTTATTGGAAATAATTGGGCAAATATCAAAGTAATCATTGATCCCAGTGGAAATGAAGTGAAATGGGAGTACATAGAAAAACTCTTTAAAATTCAAGATGATGAAGGCTTACACTTGGGAAACAAATTGAGAGGAAAACATATTCAGTGGGAAACAGCAAAAATGAAGGTAGGAATTACATTATTTATTTACTGTAATAAATAATCTTATTTTGTATAACATTTTTAAGATATTTATATTTTTCCCTTCATAAAATAAAAAGTGGATATATGTAAATTTCCTGTCGACTATGCCATCTGTTTTGTGGATTGTGTGACACATATAATTTTCTGATTCCATAAAGTAGTAAATATAATGTCATTTTATTTTGTTTTTACCTAAAGTGGTTATACTTGTTCCGCACTGCATTTGTTCATTGTGCACTTATTATAAAGAAACTAATAAACTTATTAGAAGTTAGAAGTCCTACACTGCCACTCTTAATTAGCTGGTGACAAAATCTTTGCAAAACATATGTACGTTGGGGCTACATTATTATTATGTAAATGTTTTATTTTTAGGTGAACATTGCCGCTCACACTTTGAGTAATAGTGTTGCAGATGCACTTGAATTTTTGTGCGAGACTTTACATCTCGATGATTTTAAGGGAGTCAAACCTACAGTAAATTTCATAAGAAATGTTGACCAGTTGTTTGACTTGTTAAATTCGAGGAATTTGTATGGAAAGGGTATGAAAACTCCAATCCAAGAAAAAAATGAAGCTACCTGGAAACCAGTTTTGGAAGAAATATTGGTATATTTGGAAAATTGCAAAACCCGAACTGGCAGGTTGTTGTATACTATGAAAAAGAAGACACCATTTCTGGGATTTATTGTTTCGGCAAAGTCATTATTGAGTATTTATGAATATGAAGTAGTGACCAAGAAAACTCTACAATTTTTGTTGACTTATAAATTCAGCCAGTACCACCTTGAGCTATTTTTCTGCAGCATTAGGTAAGTTTGTTGATTTGAATCATGTATAACTCAATCATTTTTATTTTATGTGTATTCTCTCTACATTTAACTTTATTTTCAGATCTCGAAATGGATGGATTAATAATCCAAATGCACAACAGTTTATGTACACATATAAAAGGCTACTAGTGCATCAGGACGTAAGATCCAACACAGAAAACTGTCTGGCACCTTATCAAACTAATATTCTAGTTGTCTCGAGCAAGAAAGAGAACATATCAATTAGTGACATACATTCAAAAAGAAATACGGAAATTGATAATGTGGAAACATATAACGAAATTATATATTTCTTCATGCCACCAAATTTAGGCGAATATGCTGAAAATGTAGTATCATACATCAGTGGGTTTGTGGTCAGATCATTATTGAAATCAAGTAAAATAAAATGTCAGTTATGTGCAGAATCTTTGTATATGCCCCAAACGGATGACCAGGACACATTCTTGGCATATTTAAATTTTATTAATCAAGGACGGTTATTTATTCCTTCCAAAAGTTATTTGTTCTACCATCAAAAAAAAATACAGCAGATCAGAAAATTGTCTGGCACTATGTTACCTGTTAAAGATAATTTCATTAATGTGCTTTTAAAAGAAGCTGAATATTTATTTGAGCAAGAAAATATCTTTGGTAATTTGGAACATTTTGATTTGTTAGAAATAACAGATACTCCACATAGGCGAACATTAATCAAGCAAATTATTAGATGTTATGGTTCGATTAGACTACATAGTTTAACAAGAAATATAAATTTTAGTGTAAAAGGAAAGAATATTCGTCAAATCTTCAACAAATTAGTTATTCATAAACATCAATAAAATTTAAAATATCTCTTTTATACAAATCGTTATATTAAAACAAGTTTCAATAATGGTCCTCAAGTTTTACAATTTGTATTGGTTAAAATTCATCAAAAATTTTCCTGTTTTCGGCATGTGTTTAGATTAAAATTTCTGTATTGTGTGCATGTGTAGTTTTTGCATAGTTATTGGTGTAATATCAACAAAATTGGTCATTTATCTATACAGTATATAAAAACGTATAGCAAACTTTCAATAAACTGTCTGATAAGAAATTAATTGGTTTGTGATAAAAATATCCTCTAGTATGATTTATTCTAATCCATCAATTGAACAAGTATTTGTTCTAGTTAGTAATCCATAAAATCTGGTTTCGTTCCAACAATTCTGTTATTGTACGTAACCAGATTGCACACGTCACGACTGATAACGACCTCGCCTATTCATTTTTTCCAGGTCAACTTTGTGGTCAAATGAGGTCATTGTGGAGTGAACGTGCTTATATATACTACTATGTGTCAATTGTTCTAGTTTTACATATTTTTCTTTTTTTTTCTGTTACTGTAGCATATTTTTATATTTCCATATTGTATAAATGTGAATTTGGCTTGACCGTGATTAAATGAAATTAAAATTAACGGTTATTTTATTTTTTTCCTGATTTATGGAATTTGAATAAGAATATAATTTTTAAAATGTATGAAAAAGTTTTACATAACCCCAACTTAGGTAGATACACAATATGCAGTAGCTAGTATAAATAATAAAGTAGGTATACTTTTTCTCTCACCGTTTCATATTTTCGTATCTTATAAATGATTTCTGATTTATTGTTTAAACCGGTCCTGTACGAATCACGTGACTCAGGCCGGCCAACTTAAAATTAGGTTTCGTTCCAACAATTCTGTTATTGTACGTAACCAGATTGCACACGTCACGACTGATAACGACCTCGCCTATTCATTTTTTCCAGGTCAACTTTGTGGTCAAATGAGGTCATTGTGGAGTGAACGTGCTTATATATACTACTATGTGTCAATTGTTCTAGTTTTACATATTTTTCTTTTTTTTTTGTTACTGTAGCATATTTTTATATTTCCATATTGTATAAATGTGAATTTGGCTTGACCGTGATTAAATGAAATTAAAATTAACGGTTATTTTATTTTTTTCCTGATTTATGGAATTTGAATAAGAATATAATTTTTAAAATGTATGAAAAAGTTTTACATAACCCCAACTTAGGTAGATACACAATATGCAGTAGCTAGTATAAATAATAAAGTAGGTATACTTTTTCTCTCACCGTTTCATATTTTCGTATCTTATAAATGATTTCTGCTTTATTGTTTAAACCGGTCCTGTACGAATCACGTGACTCAGGCCGGCCAACTTAAAATTAGCCCAACATGGCGACTACCGTAAAGGAGTCAAACCGAATATACTATTAGAAGTCCGTGGGTAGGCATCAAATGAAATGTAACTTCTGTCATTCTGACGATGATATTAAGTTATCAAAACAATTGTCAATTTTAACATTTTTCATTATATTGTGGAATTAGCTAGAAACATTGAGTTTCATTTAAAACACTATTATCAGTAGATTCCACGAAGTAAGGGTCGATACAGTTAATTTCATTAAAAAATAAAGAAGCTTCTCACACAATTTCACACATATTATTACAACGACTATTTCACTCACCTACGAAATGAACCAATCAGAAGCTCTAGTCAAGTTCGGCTTACCGATAACAAAGTTTACAGAATAAAATATTTTATTCTGTAAACTTTGCCGATAATAACAAACTTGACTCTGATTGGCCTATCAAGTTCGGTGTTTTCAGATTTGTTTACAGTGCATGTGACAGTTAAACGTCAAATATAAGTGATTACGCTGTGCACGCATTCAAAAATGAGTAGATTTGGGATGAATTCTATCGAATCAATCAACGAAAAAATCGATGAAAATGTACCGAAAAATACGAGGAAATCGAAGGAGTACATTTGGAAGCAATTTACCAGATTTTGCGATGAACGAAAATACCTATTAGATGAAGCAACGCCTGTCGAGAGACTAGCTATTATTTTGAAGGACTGGGGCTTCAACATATTTTTTATCTCTCACTCTGTTTGTGAAATAGTCTAATAAAATTCCACTCGTGATTGAATTTATCTCATAAGTCTGTCTTTCATTTATGATCTCAACTGAATTGATTCGGACTCGTGGTGTTTTCTCGAAACAATTCAGTTTCGTTCAAAAATGAATCGACAGACTTATCGCGAAGATTCAATCACTTGTGGTATTACTACTGATAAGCCGCAGCTGCAATTACTTTGTCCGACATAGTAACTATCGTTTAGTTTCGGCTAGTATTGAATATTGCAGGCAGTTTAGTTGCGTTAATATAAATTATTTCTCGCATGCTACTTAAGTCGCAATAAATTGACTTGGGGGACTGGCGACTTTCCCGAAGATTACTGCATGCTACTGGTTACCAATTGTTGCCTTGGGGTAAGGCCGGCTATACATAGTTCGTTGAAATTCCTTGAAGGTAACAAAAATGTACAACTATGCAGGATGTTCCATTGAAAATGAAGAGTATTAATAATTAAGCTAGCTTGTGTGTATGAGCCAGTAATCACAGTTACATAATATATGTTTGAACAGTGTACAATTGAATTCAAAAGTTGGCTTGCTCCAGTTATTTTAGTCCAGTCTATAACTAAATATATGAATTTTCGACTCTTCCATACTGCAACTCTTAACGCAAACGTGTATTGTGTATTGCATAACACTTAGTTATAGGAAATAACTGCTCAATTAAAAAATTATTCTTCAAAATTAATTAACGATGATTGTTAAAATATCAAAAACCTTATGAAATGAATTAAATATATTCATTCCAAATTGGTTTATATCAATTTCCTTGAATAAAGGGCCCTGTACAAAAACACAGCAATAAAACTTCAAATTCTAATGTTGACATGACTGTTTATTTTCATATGTCAATTCTGTGATCAATTCAAACATTCTATGTGAGAATTCAAATTTTTAAAACAAGGAAAAAATTCTAACAATTTAAGTTTAAGCATCTATTTGTGGAAGAAAGTGCATGTTTAAGCAATAAAACAGGATGGAAAAGTTTTTAAACGTTCGTAGCATTGAAGAAATTCCCTTACCTTACAGAGAAATATTTTCTGAATTTGTACATTTTAACCCCGTTCAGTCTGAAGTATTAGATGACATTTTTCATTCTGGTCTGTTTTATAAATATTGCATCATAAGTATGCATTTTTTGATTATTTCCTTATTTAATTACAGACGACTCCATAGTGATATCTTCGCCCACTGGTTCTGGGAAAACAACAATTTTTGAATTAGCAATAGTAAGACTACTAATGCAATATGGCAGCTCCAATTCAGAATTTAAAATAATTTATAGTGAGTAGATAACAATTTCAAGTTATTCAAGAATTAATAATTTTTTTTTAGTTTGTCCTATGAAATCACTCTGTCAGGAACGTCTGGTTGATTGGAATAAAAGGTTTTCTGGTTTTGGTATCACCAGCATATGTATAACTGGAGATTCAGACAACTTTGAATTTCAGAATCTCATCTATCACAATTTGATTATCTCTACACCAGAAAAATGGGATAGTCTCACAAGAAGATGGAAGGAACACGAGAAGCTTGTGAAAGTAATTAAATTATTCATGATAGATGAAGTACATCTTTTGAATGAAGAAGATAGAGGAGCTACTTTGGAAGTGATAGTAAGTATTTTTTATGATTTCCTACGTCAAAAAAATGTTTGTATCTAACCAAACTGATTCAATTGAAAGGTCTAGTGAACAATAGGGCATCATGCAGTTTTCACTTATTTTACTAGAAACTCTTAATAGTACAAGTATAGTGTGCTTATTTTGAAATTCCGTGCAAGAAAAAGTTATGCAAATGTACATTTTATTCTGTGAGTGGAATCAAATTGAATGGTAATTTGTATTAAACTAAAGTCTCATATAATTTAGATTCTTCATTTAATCAAAGTTGCACTGAATAGAACTTTGTTTTTTTAGTATTATACATAATATCTATAGAAAATAAACGTTAGCTTACATGAAGATTAGAACTAAAATACTGGGCTATGCACGATGAGCAGCCACTAGAGTCTTGAATATTTTTTTTATGTTTTATTGTACACTTAACAGCAATCATAAATACAGTTTCTATGAACTATTCTGTTGGCTGTTAGACCAATAAGTTGGTCCTAAGAATGTCCTGATGAGACTTCTCCAATGAGAAGGTCTCTTACGCTTTAGTTAAGATCAATTGGCCAGCTTCGCTTCAGTCTTTTTTTTTGGTTCTTGGGTTAGAGGCTGTAGTTGTAGATTAGGATGGGTGTCTAGCTTTAGGTAATGGTTACGGCTTCTTTCTTGTACTGTTGGAATACTGAGGTCTTGATGGATCAATTTGTTTGTGACATATCATGGTGCATCGACTAGTGTTCGAATGATTTTAGATTGTCCTCGTTCTATGGGAGTGATACTAGATTTGCTGGCGCATCCCCATCCGTAGGTCCAAATAGGTATGATGACTGCCTTACATATTAAGATTTTATTTTGTAGTGAGACTGGCGATTTTCTTCTGAGTAGCCAATGTAGTTCTCGGAACTTCAGGTTGATCTTCTTTTGTTTCTTGGCTCAGATTGAGTTTAAAGTCTAAATGTAATCCCAGGTATTTAACACAAGAAGTTACGGGTATCACTATGTTGTTAATAGTAACCGGAAGACATTGGCTTCTTCTTATTGTAAATGTTATGTGCTGGAATTTGTTTTCATTAATTTTTATTCTCTATCGGTCAAGCAACTCTTCGATCTGGAATAAGTGGTCCTGTAGATTGGCAGAAGCTATTATTAGATCTTATGGTATAGCCAGTATCACAGTGTCATCAGCAAATGTGCCTGTGATAGTACAGTCTGAAGTTCGGATGTCAAACGTATATATCAGGTACAGGACTGGCCCTAGGACACTGCTTTGTGGATCTCCAGCTTGAATAGGTTGGAATTCAGAGGTCTCATCACTAAATTTTGTTCTGAAGGTTCTGTTTGTTAGATATGACTGTAGTAGAGTGAAATATGTATTTGGTAGGCAAAGTTCGATTTTATTTAATAGATATATATGCCAGACTTTATTGAAAGTCTGGCTCACGTCTAGGAAGGCTACCGCGTAGTATTTCTTCTATACTTGTGTTAATAGCATGCACTACTCGATGACACTGTTGAACTGTAGTGTTTGTGGCGAAATCCAAATTCGTGAACTGGGATCACATTTAAGATAGGGTCTATACACTGTAATACCAAGTTTTCTAAGACCTTGGATAAAGTTGATAGCAGGCTGATTGGTCTGTATGATGTGACTTCCTGTAGCTGTTTCCCTGGTTTTGGAATGAGGATTATGTCAGATTTTAAGTTCTTTGTGCCAGTAGTGTATTCTGAATATGGTGTTAAATATGAATATTATTTTGACAGCACTTCAATATATAGAAATAGTTATCATATTGGTATTGTTTTAAAAGGATTTGGTAAATATCGAATGTCTACTAACAAACAACATAATTTCATTATACTGAGTTTGTGTGTTTGTTAAATAGTTGTGTACTTACTTTTAACTTACAAACATGTCAACATTAGGTTATAGTAGGTAATGAAGAATTTCAAAATAGTTAGAAGAAACTGACTGACTGGCTGATCGATCAACGCACAGCCAAAACCGCTAAGCCTAGAAGAATGAAATTTGACATAGGGGTTCCTCAAGTGACGTAAGTGAGCACTAAGAAAGGATTTTTGGAAATTCCATCCCTAAGGGGGTGAAAGGGGGTTACAATTAATATTTTTAAGACTAGCGGTCCTAGAGGCAAGAAATTTGGCAGAAATATTCTTCGACTGACGTAAGTGAGCATTAAGAAAGGATTTTTGGAAATTCCACCCCTAAAGGTGGTGAAAGGGGGTTAAAATTCATATTTTTAGGCCTAGCTGGGCTAGAAGCAAGAAATTTGACAGAAGTATTTCTCAACTGACGTAAGTGAGCAATAAGAAAGGATTTTTGGAAATTCCACCCTTAAGGGGGTGAAAGGGGGTTAAAATTAATATTTTTAGGACTAGCGGTCCTAGAAGCAAGAAATTTGGCAGATATATTCCTCAACTGACGTAAGTGAGCATTAAGAAAGGATTTTTGGAAATTCCACCCCTACAGGTGGTGAAAGGGGGTTAAAATTCATATTTTTAGGCCTAGCTGGGCTAGAAGCAAGAAATTTGACAGAAGTATTCCTCAACTGACGTAAGTGAGCAAGCACTAAGAAATGATTTTTGAAAATTCCCCCCCTAGGGGGTGAAAGGGGGTTAAAATTAATATTTTTAGGACTAGCGGTCCTAGAAGCAAGAAATTTGGCAGAAATATTCCTCAACTGACGTAAGTGAGCACTACGAATGGACTTTTGGAAATTCCACCCCTATGGGAGTGAAAGGGGGTTAAAATTCATATTTTTAGGCATAGCGGTCCTAGAAGCAAGAAATTTGGCAGAAATACTCCTCAACTGACGTAAGTGAGCACTAAGAAAGGATTTTTGGAAATTCCACCCCTGACGGGGTAAAGAAAGGGGTTGAAATTCAGAACTGCTAGGCCTAGAAGCATAACATTTGGCAAAAACGTTCCTCAAGTTATGTAAGTGAGCACTACGAGATGATTTTTGGAAATTCAGCACCTAAGGGGGTAAAATTGGTTACAAATGAAACTTTGGTCACTTTGTTAATTAAGGTTGATCTTACCCTACCGAGTTGATGGACTAGAAATGGCATCAAACAATTCTCTCTTTGGGAAAAAATTACAGTTAGATGGTACAAAAACTCATAAAGGTTGATGATATGTTTATGTATTTTTTGGAGTAAATACGTATACAAAATTTCAAATCGGTTGAATTAATGGAAAGTTTTTAGCACAAGAGAGGATTTTTCGAAATTCAACTCCTACCGAGTTGATAGACTAAAAATGGCGTCAGAAAACCTAATAAAGGTTGAAAAATAGTCGTAACCTTACCAATTTTATTAATTTTTAGCATTATGTATTTTTTGGAGTACCTAACTACTTATACAAAATTTCAAAACGATAGAATTAATGGACACTTGTTGATTAATATCGATTACAAAATTCCATCCAAACATATACAAACAGGTTAACAAAAGTGTGTAAAAAAAATAAACATGATATTTACTTTTTATGGGGGGAAATTTCAACCACTTTTTTACTCCCTTGGGGGTGAAATTTCCAAAAATCCTTTCGTAGTGCTAACGTCATTGTCATTTGAGGAATTTTGTGCCAAATGTCATGGTTCTAAAGGTAGTTGTCATGCATCCGATTTCCGACGATCCAAAATGGTTATGATTGTTTGAGAAATTTACCACTATGTCTAAAAATATTAATTTTAACCCCCTTTCATCTCCTTAGGGATGGAGTTTCCAAAAATCCTTTCTTAGTGCTCACTTAGGTCAGTTGAGGAATATGTCTGTCAAATTTCTTGTTTCTATGCCTAAAAATATGAATCTTAACCCCCTTTCTCCCCCTAAGGGGGGAAATTTCAAAAATCCTCTCTTAGTGCTCACTTACACGTCACTTGAGGAACCCCTATGGCAAATTTCATTTTTCTAGGCCTGTCAGTTCTGGAGAGGTGGAATTTCAATCCCTTTCTTACCCCTTTAGGGGTGGAATTTCCAAAAATCCTTTCTTAATGCTCACTCACGTCAGTTGAGGAATATTTCTGCCAAATTTCATTCTTCTAGGCCTTTTAGTTCTGGAGAGGTGGAATTTCAACCTCTTTCACCGCCTTGGGGATTGAATTTCCATAAATACTTTCTTAGCGCTCAGTGGAATTTCCAAAAATCCTTTTTTAGTGCTCACTTACGTCACTTGAGAAACTCCTCTACCACATTTCATCATTCTAGGCCTAGCAGTTCAAGAGAGGTGTAATTTCAACCTCTTTCTTACTCCCTTAGGGGTGGAAATTCCAAAAATCCTTTCTTAGTGCTCACTTCAGTTGAGGAATATTTCTGCCAAACTGTTTCGTTTGCAGTAAATTTAACAGAATATATATAGATATTGACAAGGTATATTCTAGGAATTATTTGATTGTACCCTCTAAGATATCTGATGTTTGTCACCATGCGGGCAAAAGCTAGTACTCTTATAAACCACACAGAGTTGGACAAACTACTGGAGTATAACTGCTAACTACTTCAAAAAAAGTGTTAGCAATGAGTAGTTAACGACTATTTTTGGCAATTTTATGTGAAATAAAATATTTGAGTATAAATAGTTAACTACTGCGCAGCTGTGGAAATACAAGGTGCCAAGTAATTACATATCAGAGTGCTAATCAGCACTTATAACTGTACAAAATTTAAAATAATATATCTAACATTTCATTTCCATTTAAAACACATCTTTATTTCTTTATTGGAAGTATTAAATAGATCGATATCACAAGCTTAAACAGAGTATATTGCATATTTGTATATTTCTACATTTAAATGCATTCGGTTCTTATGAAACCATCCCATAAGGCAGTTTAAGTTACTCTGCAGTTCCTGGCAGTCTATGATTGTTGAAATATTTCTTAAGGGCTCGTTTCTGGCTGACGAGCTTCTACAAGTAAACACACAAAATAACAATAATGAATAAGTAAACACACAAATATGTTTGAAAATTTATATCAACAAAAGGAAACAAAACGCGCTTACTATTGAAATAATAAGTTTACACATGTTTTTGTACTAAGCCAAAAAAATATAAAAAATGTTTAAATTTTTTTGGTTTTTTTTTAGTTCCATTTTTGGAGTTTTTGTTTCCTTTGGAATTCTTGATTTCTGAACTATTTTTTGATTTATTGTTTTTTTTAATTTTTTGTCTTTATTGGATATTTTGGATTTTTGGTTACCGGTATACCAAATACTTAGACGTAATGACTCAACAAAAGTTAATTCTCACTTTCATTTCCCATAAATTGTCATATGAAAATCGGCAACGGCTCCATACCTTCCATCCCATAGCTGGTGGAGGGAATATCTTCCACATTCGGTGAAGGTGGCAATGGCTCAACACCTTTACTGGTGATGGGAATAGCTATAACATAAAATAAAATCCAGATTATTATTTTTTAAATGGGTACATTTCAAAATGTCCAAAATTATAGCAGGCTATATTAAATACAATAAAACTTACCATACATTTTTGTTAATGTCTTAATAACCCCCCTTCGTCTTTCTCAAATCTGGAGAAACACTGTGTTTGAAAATGAAGGGGACATATCCTCCATTGTTTCCTCGTCGACAAATTTAATGATTTATTACCACTGCGTTCCAGCCATATTAATTGTATATCTTCCTGGGTTGGAGGAACAAAACTGTATAAAGAAATAGTTACCTTAGTAATGCAACAATTTTCAGTTTAGCCAATGTAAAAAACAACCATGATCTCTAAAGTTGTCGATTAAATTAGTAAAAATTCTGTATTTTATAAAAATGAAGAAAATTATTGTTAATTAGGAAAGAAAAATGTTCTAATTTTTTTAATAAAACTTACCGAGTACATCACTCCTTCACAATAAACGTTGACATATATATATATATATATATATATATATATAAAGGAAACGAAAGGTAAATATTGGGTAATCGGTCTGTATCAATACTCAAACTCTTTTGTTCAAAGTGCCTCTATATTTCATTATTTCATTGTTAATTTACAACTTCTTCAGGAGGTTATTGCTAAAAACATCAATTAATGAAACATAAGGATTCAACAAATAAAAGTTACTTACAACGTGAATAATTAAAATACGTGAAAACACATGACGTGAAGTCAATATATATATTGAACTAGTCTTCTAGTTCTTGAAACTTTTTTTAATAAATAAACACAAAAAAAAGTATCTATTATTAAGGAAGGTGTAGCAGTAGACACAACCACCTTATGAAAGTTACTGACAATTCAGGTATAAAATCAGTAGAAAGAGTGAAATATGCATAAATATAATATCAGATATTGATATGATTGATTAATAAAAGGACTATGAGTAGAAATTCTAAACACAACATTATTTAAATAAGTATCAAAAGTTACCTGCACAATTAATTCCAGAATTACGTCAATGTCAATGGGTTCCACATTGATCTGAACACAGCCATATGAATTTCAGCAGAAATAAAATTTTATTTGAACTTGAAACCTGAAACAACATCAATTAATATCTATTTCAATAATCGCTTATCAATATTTGCAGGTGTTTTTATAATAAAAGTTGACAAAATTTAAAGAAAGGGTTGAAAGCTTTATGAGAAATGATAAATGGAACACAGCCCAAACATATGACAAAGAAATGTATTATAAACAGGAAGTAATGAAATCTAGTAATTTTATTACCAACTTAAATTTATTGATTATTTATTTTATATAGAACAATAATAACAAAATCAAAAATAATCAATAGTTTATGTAAGACAAAAACAGTAAAAATTCAAGAATTTAAAAATAATCAATTACATCTATATGAATCAGTAATATAAGTTGTATATTTTGTAAAAATGAATATAAATAAGAAAATCATAAAAACGTAATAAGGACTAAAATTGCTAATGTATTCTAGGAAAAAGACTTTATAGAGAATCCTGAATACAAAATAAATATTTGTGAATAAGTGTGTTAATCCTCCAGGACTTAGAAATCAAACAATTTCATTTTGTATCTAAAAGACATAGGAATTGACAATTTGTGTTATTAAAATAAAGATAAGCAAGCTTTGCATTTGCCAAGCCAAAAAGTTTGTTGATTTAAAAAACAAGTGAGTGGGTTTTGGTATGATGGAGAGGTAAGCGTCGATATAAATCTCCTCTAATTAAAATTATTAAAATTTTGATAAAAAGTTAACAAGTGCTCTCGAAAAGGTAATGGAAATACAATAATAAGTTTTTGTGAACCCGTAAAGAATAAAAAGGTGGTCAGAAGGTGCATTTCTCTCTGGAGAGATCTTCAAGAAATTAGAGACGCGAGTAGCAGCCAAGGACTGAAGATATGAAATAAGGTCTGTGCATTTTAATTGAAATATTTGGAATTCCATATATAAATACGAACAGTGAACTAAAAATAATATTCAGAACATTCTAATCATGATAATATAAAAAAGGCCTAAAAATAATATATTACGATGCATTATATTTTATCTCCTTGGAGATACATGCAATTTAGTTTGTGATAATATAATTGTACTCACTTGTTTAATTTAATCCATTTTCAGTGTTCACGTGCTCCATAAATGTTCACATAATTTCCAACTTTTAATTTCCTCTAATGCATGCATAACTGATCTATCCATTACTATCTTCTTTTCTATTCACACACATTATTTCAGAATTTATATATATATATATATATATATATATATATATATATATATATATATATATATATATATATATATATATATATATGTAACGTATTGAAATTTTCACAACTATATACACGCAGGCAGAGCATAAACTGTTTCTACACCGCATTGACGGTGAAGAGCGTCTTCGTGTTATAGGAAGTTATATAAGCGCATGCGTTGAACTTATGCGCTGACGCAATACAATGAATTGTTGTGTATTCAGAATTGCATAGGATGTAGGGGTTATAAAGTAATTTTAAATGTTAAAAACAATACATAATTTTTCATATTAACTATTTACTAAATCAATTTTCATTGAAGTGTTGGTATTTTTATTCTTTTCATGTCCTCAATAAAATTATGACAATTAACATATTTCAATCTTTCTATATGAGAGTATTCAGAAGCCCAATTTCATTGATAAATTAAATGAAAAATTTATAAATAAAATTAAATAATAAAATTGACGCCAAGAACTCAAAGGGAGGAGTCATCATGCTTCCGACTGATATTTAAACTGTAGATAAAATTGATAGAAGATATTTTTACGAGCTAGCCGAAGGTAAGTCGTGTTTGTATATACATAAAAGCCAAGTCATAGTTCATTATACTTATAAAAATCAAACAAACAACGACTATATAATAACAATATAAACATTATTAAAAAAAATATATATATAAATAATTATATAAATTGACGCCCGAAACGTGGTGCTTTTGTCGAAATAAATATAATAGTAATATATATATATATATATATATATATATATATATATATATATATATATATATATATATAATGGCTTGATACCCCTGCTGGGGTTTCGCCGCCTCACGCTTTCTAGATCCATTTTCTTTGGGGTGGATCAATCCCCGTTTTCCCTTTTAGAGTTCCTCTGTCAATGCTCTCCATAGTTTCCTATCCTTAACTTTGTCCTTCCATCCTCCAATTCCGGCTCTTGTCATATATTCCTTCACCTGTTCCAGCCATTTCATTCTAGGTCTACCCCTACGTTTTTCCCCCAGGATCCCATTGTGTCATTTGCAGTGTGATTTCTTGTTCTTCTGCTCTATATATGTGTCCCAGCCATTTCATTCTTTGCCTCTTTATTTTCCTTACTATGTCCTCTCCTTTCAGTTCTTGCTCAATTTCATAGTTCATTCTTTGTCTGTACTCGTTGTCTCTCAATTTAATTGGTCCCAATATTGTTCTCATTATCTTTTTTTCTATTATTATCAAGTCTTCTTCTTCCTTTTTAGTCAGTGTCATTGTTTCAGCAGCATACAACAGGACGGGTCTTATTATCACTTTATAAATATTGATTTTGGTTTGTCTTGAGAGTAATTTGCTTTTTAAAAGTTTTTTATTGGCATGGTAAGCCCTATTTGCATTAATGATTTTTTCTTCTATTTCCTGTTTCCAGTGTTTGTTACTGTGACACCTAAGTATTTGAATTTCTCCACTTTTTCAAATTCGAAATCTCCGATCTTTATTGCATTGGTTTGATTTATTTGACCAAAAATCATAATTTTTGTTTTATCTGCATTTATTTCCAATCCCATCCTACTTCCTTCACTTGTGATTTCCCTTATTGTGTTTTCCAGAATCTCCCTTGTCTTCGATATGATTACTATATCGTCCGCATAGGCAATTATCTGTCTTCCGCTCGTCCTGAGATTGCTTTTTTGTATTCGTCTCATTGCATATTCAAGTGTTAGGTTGAATAATGTTGCAGATAGCGAATCACCTTGTCTTACACCCTTATTTATGTTTATTTCATCAGTTTCTCCTCCTTGTGTTTTTATCGTAGCCCTTGAGTTTTCCATAGGCATCTTGATTAACCGTCTTGATTTATCATTAATGCCTAGTTCTTTCAAAGCAGATAAAACTTTGCCTCTATGTATTGAATCGAAAGCTTGCCGAAAGTCTACAAATAACATTTCCAGTTCTATTTTATGTTTGTATGCTTTTTCCATTATCTGCTTCAGTGTATATATGGCATCCACCGCTGATCTTCCTTTTACGAATCCACACTGATATCGTCCTATAGTATTTCCTGTAGTGTCTCTAAGCCTTCTGTTTATTGTAGCTGATAGTATTTTATAAGCAGTATTCAGTAATGTAATACCTCTATAGTTTTGACATTCATGCTGGTCACCTTTTTTGTGGATTGTAATTATCTGGCCTATTTCCCATTCTATAGGCATTTTTTCTTCTCTCTACGTTGACATTGTCTTTTCAATTAATAACAATGAAATAATAAGAATAATAAAACAACGAAACAACAAATAAATATTACACTATAGCAATTAAAAAATACATCAAAATACCGAAACCAAATAATAACCTCAACACTTAAACTAAGAAACGATAACAGATAACCCGAAACGATCACAACAGGATAAACGAAAATTATTGGACGAGCAATATGACATCGCGCATATGCGGTTATAAAAATTGATCACTAACGACGTTACAGTTGTCTTTAATTTTTTGGAATTTTTTGAAATCTACCGATTTTAGTTACTCGACAGGCTCTATAGATGGCACGGTCTGCAGTGTCCCTAGCCTGATAACATTCAACCAACCTACTAATTTTTTGACTACTGAAATAGAATTATATGACCTGGCTGCACCTAAACAATTCACTATAAGATTCGGCACCCGTCTCTATTCTGATTGGCTAATTTCAATTATATCTTAGTACGGAGCCGAATTAAATAGGGAAATGTTTAAACAGTGCTGAAATCAAGAGTGGGATGTTGCATTTATTTTTGTGTATTGAGGTGCCCAATTACATAGTGCGGAATGATTAAGCGGTACTAAAAAGTAGTGCGGAACGTTATGGCTAACGTATGTACGCACTGTTATTGTCTTTTTCATTCAAGTTCGGTGAAGCGATCGATTCAACGCAATATCGAGAAGAGAACATTTTAAACAAATTATTTTCAATAGCAAAATTGAAAAATGACAAGTTTCATTCAGCATGCATAATCATAAAACATCTAATAGTCCCCGACACTGTCAATGGCGCAATGCGCAATTGAGCTTGTGCAACATGCGCCAATTGCAATAAGATGTCACATGATCGCATGATCCCAGTGTCGATAGCTGGTTCTGGATTTTTATTTTTATGGAAATAAGTGATACATTTGAATATAATTTTATTCTTACAAAAACATAACAATCAATGTAAATCGTTTTCTTTCATCTCCTTCGATTTCTTTTTGACAATCACGCGCAGAAGTTGGTAAGCGAACTGTGAACTCTTTTACAACGTTGCCGTTGTGATATTTTTATAAAAGAATGTTTCATGTTTTAAAGCGCAGCGACACCCAGTGTTACAAAGTCTACCAACTTTTAGAGACTAACTCATCTCTACTATCCTGCGAAAAAAATCTAACAGCTTTTTAAATATTTGAAAAATTTTAGTTTTATTCGAGCAAAAATTGTAATAATGCCTTCAATTTTATTTAATAAATCTATCTTTCTATTTACCCAATCCCTGAACGGGTTCATTGAAGATAAAAAATAGAGAGAGGCATTACTGTATACTGACATCTAATTTACTTTTTATGTATATTAAAAAAATTTGAATGTCGCTGAAAATTCTACATTAATTGATATTAATAATAACCCACCATAGAATCTCAAGTGGATTCTCAATTATCACTGCTATGAAGGAAAATATTTATAATTAAAAACTATTAAATTATGATGTGTTTTTCAATTTTTGTTTTCGGTTTTTATTTTAGGAATTGGTAAAATCAATTATTTTGCTTTCTCATTAGGTTCCTTATAGTAAGAGGTAAAATATTTGTTACTCAATAGAAACATTAACTATGAGTATCACATCATTATTGTGAGGTCCCTAGAAAACTTAAAAAATAGGTGGTAGATTTACTAACATTTCAAACTACTATTGGTAGGAGGCTACCAACTTCGGAAATCACATCTACCTCCAAGGCAAACTTCGAGTTGGTAACACTGCATGATCCCATCCCATTCACTTTCACTGAATCTGTTCGGCGCATCGAGTATAAGCAGGTTCAGGGCGATTGGTCAGTGATTCCTTCGGCTATCAAGTCGTGAATTCAATAAAAAAATGGGTGGGGGCGCCAAAAAGCCTCGGCTCGGTCAGGCGCTGGTTTTTATATTTCAAATCAAATATATCATGCAAAATGGATATAAATATGGGACCTGCTTCAGATTCGGCTATTTTATAATTATTGTAAGAGTAAACCATACCACTAAATAAAGGTAACTTTAACCTTTCTGCATGCGATACACCGAATTAGAACCGCTCCAGACTCATGCTAAGAGATTACCCTGACAGGTTATCGGAATTGTTGCAGTGAACGCGTATGAGCGCAGTCAGCACACAGTGAAAAATGGCTATGAGGCGTATTCGCGCCGTTAATAGTAGTGAACCTGTTAAACGCTAAATACACAAAAAAACGTAGATAGACTACTTTGCAAACTCCGCAAATAAAACCGACATAAGAAAAAATCAAAATTGGCGTGATTTTAACGTGTACTAAGGAAACATTAATCCGTGCAGGCTAAAAAGTGACGTTGTAGCTTTGATTACGTTGCAAGTGTACACGGCGTCGATTTATGACGTCAAAGCACTAGCCAACATATTTCGGAACAAGTCACCAGTATGGCGTCAATTCATGATGTCACAACCACTAACCAGAATACTGGTATGAATTTCGGGCCTTATAGTGGATTGTTTAGATGCGACCTGGCTACACTGCACTGAGGGAACCACACACAGTGAACTCTGTAGAAAAATGGAAGGGACTCGACAACGCGCAAAGCAAGGCAAAACTGTGTCAACGATTGTAAGAGAGAGCGAGAAAGAGGACACGTGCCCGAAGGATCCCCGTCTTTCTGTTTAGCGTAGTTCAAGTTAATAGTGTTGTTGATTATTCCCTTGTCTTTACCTTTACTGTGTTTAATTTCGGCTTTTTATGATTTTTGAGCATTTTAATTAAAAAAATCATTGAAGTGAGTGTTATAAAAGATATAAAAAAAGTGCAAAAAGTGAAAAAAATAGTTATTACAGCTATAACATACTTTTCACAAAAAATCAATCTTTTTATTCCAATACATCCCAAACATAATGAATTTCTTGTAGAGGAATTACACGAAATTCAAATTGATACAAAGGTTACAATACCGTTTTTCTAAAATATAGAATGCATTATATTATATCTGCGTATTGTGGAAGTAAGTACAAAAGTCAAAAAGTGCTACTTTTCAGGAGGAAGTAAAAACTGATTTATTCAGAAATAAAACAACATGAAATTAACATCCTTTCATGAATTGAACATTTTTACATTTTACACCGAGTACACTGAATTAAAACAAAATAAACAATATTAGTATTGATTTTTGAGTGACTCGTTGTATTTGGCACTAGAAACAAATATATAATATTGACTTATGTGATCTGCCACACAATAAGAAACATAAACTCCTGCTACTTTCAATAAAATTAACAACAAAACAGTAAATTAATATAGTGATAAGAACTAAAACAATAACATTCTTAAACATAAATCGCATATTTCTAATTGAGAATGTCAAAAGTTGGAGATTTCGAAATTTTTCAATTTTGATTATTATCAGCATCGATTTCATCCACATCTGGATCTGTCGATACAGTTGAGTCAGATGAAGGCAACCTCCTATAAAAAGTATGAAAAACAGGTGGAATAAACTCCAGTAGAGACAACAGGTCAGCCTTATTTTCTTATGATATAATTTTTTGGACGTTGCCACCATCAGCTAACCATTATTCGCATATTTTTTGACGCAAAAACGACACCTCATGGTATGGTTCTTAATCATCCAAGCTAGTTTTAAATTGGATTATACCAAACCGTTTATTGTACTTTAAGGTACGCACAGGTTGCAATTTAAAATCGTTCTGTCCAACGTCTTTCTTTCATTTTATAAATGGATCTTTCAACATATTTGAAAGCTCTAATAAGTCGTCCTAGGTCATCTCAATAACCGAAAATCTAGGACCACACGATCGGACCAGTTGATACCAATCATGGGGATTGGCTATCAAACTACTGCTTTTTTGTTTTTTCCTTTCAATTATAGCATGATCAGCATCCACTTTCATATGTGAGTGTCCAGGCAACATAAATTTATGTTCAATTATGCAAATTCATGGAGACTTTTGCAAAGTTAACGTAAGCATCGCCGCTACATACGAGTTTTTGTTCAGTCCTCCGCACGTATCCGAATATAGTATTACTTTTGTAATTCCATCAGAAAGATTTTCGATATGTTTGAAAATACATGAAGCTATTTCGTTGGCCCCACGAGCTGCAGTCGAATCATGCCACAAGTAGCAATATGATTGGTTAGTTTTATTGTCGTGAATGAAGTTCAAAGCTGGCGTTTGTAAAATGCAATGGCATTTGACAGGAATGGTGTAGCCAAGCACTGCTGTAAATCCAACGTTAAACATAGGATATTTTCATTTTTCTTAGCTAGTTGTTTATATCTTGCTTTTTGTTTATAAGTTTCATCAGCTAAAAATAAATGGTATTCTCGTTCATGAGAAAGTTCACACTTTGACACATCATCTTTAGCAAGATCTATTTCAGCTTAATCTTGTCGCATTCATCACAAGTATCCAATTTTCTTGGTTTAATCGCAAATCTTAAAGCATGAAATTCTTGACTGTAATAGCGATAGGACACTCCACTTGGATAGACTTCTCGGTAAAGGTCGTACATCATTTTCATAGTGAAGTGCGACGGTAGATACTTTCTATTATTTTCTCGTCTCGTGTAATGGCTTTCATGTGTAAGAAATGACAATAAATGTGTACGAACATTATCCATTGTTTCTTTGGAGAATTTGGATGGAGGAGTTGCACGTACTCTTCCGTCATCACTAATACATCCAGATAATGAACTGCGTTTCTTGCGACAAACTACATTAACAAAATTGTCTGTTTCATCAAATGTGTTGAAAAAACAAGTTTTGCACGTTTGTATTCGTGTACCATCAGCTTCTAAGAAATATCTGTTGGTTGTTGGTCTATATTTTTGGCGATTAGAGTCTTCTGTTCGAGGTATACTGACGCCTTTATCGACAATCTCTACCAACGATCCAATGTACGCCGCTCTCTTATTGTAGGAATTTAATTTCCATTATTCCTTAAAAAGAATAAGTCTCTTTTCATCACTCGGAACTGTCGTCTACAGTTTGGCAAAAGTAACATAGTTCTTTCTCTTCATTTCCTCCCACTTTTAGTAGAGTATGGCAGTCCAGCATTTCGTCTTTCGGTTCTTTTCGGCGAATTTTTCTAGAATCATTTTTAATTCCACGTGTTCTAATTCGACGATTTAGTACAACAGACCGTCCTGTCTTATCTGGAAAATCAGCTTGGTGAAGTAGTCTACTTTTTTCATAGTCTGGCATAATGGACTTCTTTATGCTAGTTTGTTACATCGTCAATGCCCTACCTCACAATCAAAATCAACCATTTGGAAACGATGTTTCATGTTTTTACCTTTATCAGAATTATCATCACTTTCACTCCATTCATTCAACTCGTTTTCTGAAAAAATATTACTTTGTCAGTCTCCTAGTAAAAATAAACCATTTGAAAATATGCGTTGACTTATTCCTGATAATAAATTTCGAGTCTTTCAAAAAAGCTTACCGTCATTTAAAACTTCTCGTTTGCGTGCCATTTCCACAAGTTTTTCACTTCTAGCACTCTAGTTGCAAAAAATTATAGTATTACGTTCCACTACAAACACTGATAAACAACTGATGAACTTCGACACAATATCATCCCTTTCAGTATGCCGACAGTTCCAATCGTTATTAAGGTGCGTTTAGATTGAGCGAAATTGTTTCGCGCAACAGTTTCGCAAAAATGTTTCGCGAGTCGCTGTCTCGGCATAACTGTTTACACGAGGCGAAACGTTTCGGGTTGACAAGCGAAAACAAGGTGAGCCGCCAGTTTGTGAGAGACAAGCATGCCGGTTGCTCCGAGTGCAGCATTTGCAATTATGATGTTAATTGTGTTGAGAAAGAAAAGAAAAAGAAATAAAAGAGCACGTCGAAGGTGGTCGAAAGGCATATTTCGTCGGAGATTTCAATATGGAAACAGACTCCTGAGGGATATGACATGTGAATATTCTTTTTCGGATGACCACAGAAGATTTTGAACAGCTCGTATTACTAGTTGATCCTGAAATAAGAAAAATTGATACCAACATGAGACAGGCTATATCTGTAAAAGAGAGGTTGACAGTTTGCTTGAGATTTCTTGCTACGGGAGATTCCTACAGCAGCCTACAATACCTCTTCAGAATATCGAAAAGCACAATATCAAGAATTATTCCAGTTTGCGACGCGTTAGCTCAGTCACTAAAGGAATATGTAAAGGTAAAAGATATTCTTTTTTTTTATTTTATTAGTTATTATTATTTATTGAAACGAAAAATGTTCACATATCTAATAAAACAGATTGTATATCGACTTCTAGAGTGATATTTTCTGAGGTATCTAATGTTGTTAGAGGAGCGTTTGATGAACAAGTCGATGTTTGGCTCCTATAATCATGTGAACTATGTGACGACGCAGAAGGCGAACTGTGCGGGATGTGTATTTGTAAAGTATTACCATATGAAGCAGAATACATTCCCATATCTGCTTCAAATAAAATATTAGCGAAGGCTCGTTTGACGTGCGCCAGCGAGTGCTGGTCGTATTTTCGTAGTTCATTCGCCAAATTCAAAGCATAGGTGAAGTACGCATCATTAGATGAATTAACAGATGATTTCAAGATTTGCATAGCTTCATGTATCATTAAGTCGAGTTCTTGCTCATCTACCTTACGTTTGATGCCAGTTCTCTGTCTCCTGCTAGTATTTGGGGTAGGAAAGGTAGTCTCTTGTGACATCTGCTGACGTGTGGTCGAACATGAAGTAGCTGCCGATGTAGTAGTTGAAGTTGCTGTAGTTGCAGATGTATATTCTGCGGGGGTGACCGTAGGCGAAGTTGGCGTTACAGGAACTTCTATTTCGGAGTGTTTCTGAAACAAAACAAACAAAGGTTAAGTAATTCTTTTCGGAACCAGGTTAATTTTATTTTTGACTCCTTGTGAACATATTTGGCATACAAATGTTTTCGCCTTTATTTTGAATGTTATTAATTTATTTTGTTTTGATTTCAGGTACCATCTACTACAGAAGAGTGGCTTCAGATCTCCTTCGAATTTGAACGAAAGTGGCAATTTCCTCACGTTATCGGGGTTATGGATGGAAAACACATTATTTTACAAGCACCTATTAATTCAGGGACTGAATACTACAACTACAAAATTTTTTTTAGCATTGTGCTGTTTGCAATAGTCGACGCAGACTACAATTTTATCTATGCTGATGTAGGATGTCAAGGTCGGATATCGGACGGTGGTGTATTCAAAAATACGGCATTGTACAATAAATTGGAGAGGCGCGAATTAAATATTCCTCGCCCAGAAGTCTTCCAAGTTCCATATTATATGCAAGTACCATATTACGTATTAGGTGACAAGGTGTTTGCTTTGAGTGAGTACACGATTAAACCATTTGATGGTAATCCCGTGGTACGTTCACCGGAACGTGTATTCAATTACCGTCATTCGAGACACGTCGCGTCGTGGAGAATGCCTTTGGGATAATGACGACAGTATTTCGTGTATTGAGAAAGCCTCTACTTGTGCAACCAGAAATAGCAACAAAAGTTACTTTAGCAACAATTTATTTACATAATTTTCTACGCAAAAGTACTTCTCATGGAACGTACACTCCTCCTGGAAGTTTCGATACTGACAACAATGGTGACATTATAAATGGTAGATGGCGCAACGACGCACCTATGACATCGTTCTTTCCAATCAGCAATATTCCGCGAAGGACATCCGCACAGCTCAAATATGTTCGCTTACATTTAGCTAAACATTTTATTTTAAATCAACCGTTGCCGTGGCAGGACCAATATTAAGGATCCACTTACCTCACTAGCAGTATTCACAGTTTCCCTTGGGATGTCTTTATCAGCCAAAAACTCAAAGTATTTGTAGGCGAACCATTTAGAGTCATATACTTCATCGCTACCTGTAACAATAATACTAATAAATAGTACGCTTATTTTAGTGTATTTATTTAAGGAGTTATCTCGCTTTATGGTACTAGTATGCATGCTGTGACACAATTACAAAAAGTCCGACAAACAAGTATATATTAATACAAAGCATAAAATAATAAAAATTCACATACCGGAACCAGTGACTCTGCTTTTTTTCTCCCTGGACCTCTCACTCCTATAGGAACCCATCAATGTTTTCATTTTTGCCTTTAAGATAGCAACAGGGTACTGCAATTTTGAACTCATTTCCTTCCAAGCATCCTCTCTCTTCATGCGGTTGTGGTACACCTTATCTTTGGTATCCCATAAAAATCGGTACTTTGCATAAAGTGCAATGAGGCGGATGCTATACTACTGGTTCATTTTTGGCGCGAAACAGTAGAATCGGTTTACACTACAAGAAACACGAGATGCGAGGCTCTCTGATGCGCGCTTTATTACCGACTGACGAGTGGCTCACTACGAAACATACTCGCGAGAACGAACGAAATAAGTTTCGGGGTGAGTACAAGGTATATACGACGCGAAACTGTTGCGCGAAACAATTTCGCGCAATCTTAACGCGCCTTTAGAAACAAAACGTAAATAATATTGGCGGCGGCGAACAACAGGTAGTCCTACCCACGCAACCCACGTTAAGCGTAAAATCACTTCACTGCAAAATCAGTAATGTGAAACTACATAAAACTTAATACTCACTTAGTAGTCCAGTCGGCAGAGGCCGAAAAGTCAGTGTAAGTGGTATTTTCTTGATAACTCAGAAATAACTATGCAAACTCACTTTAAATGGCAAGTACAATAACACCTTAAAATGCTGACAAAAAAATTTATCAGGAAAAAAAGTTATTAACAATTTAATTGAAAAATTCGCGTTTTTAGCGTATTTCCTTAAATAAGTCAGCAGGATGACTTTGTACCAAAAAATGCTTCATATATGATTTATTTGTATTAAAAATAGCTACAAAATGCCGGTGGTCCGATTTTGAAATTTTCAATAACAAAGCCGTGAGATGGAAAAAACGGTAAAAAACGTCAATTTTTTAAAGTTGCTGTAAAAATCACAATAATAAACCAAACTTTATTAAACTTTCGAAAATTATAGTTCCATTTATATACAATAATGAAGCGAAAGCTGAAAATCAGGAAAGCAAAACTTTTTGTTCTATGAGGTTTTATAAATCTACTGCATCGAAAACTCAAGGCTTTGCCAAATTGGTTTGAAGCATCGCTGATACTTGAAATTTGGTATACAGGTAGTGAAAATATGCAGGAAGAAATATCAATTTGCAAAACTCAATTATCTTCATTTTTACAGCTTTGGTAAGGTTTTATACGTCACCCTACTTTTATACGCCATCGTTTTTTCCCTATAGTTTTTGCAATTTTCATCTTGAAGAAATCTCTTTGACGTAAATCGATTCCTTCTATTTTTTGACGTATTCTCAAAAAAAATGTTTGTGCCACGACCTTCTGGACCGAAGATACGTTTTTTTTCATAAAAATCTGGAAGACGTAATAAACACGTTACAGCACTCTGATTTTTGGCTGTTAATATTTAATACTTATATTTTCAATACAAAAATATTCGGATATGATTGATTGATTTCTAGTGTTCGTAATCGAGTATCAAAGTGAAGCGCGCGGCGGAGTGGGGGAAGCCCGGTGCGCTCACACTGAAAACTGATTTCGTGCATTCAAAGTGGCTTTCGCTTGCAAAATCTTTAATAACTTTGCTTCTGGACCACGTACAAAAATCCTTATCTACTTAATTTGGGGTACCTCGACAAGACAAACGAAAATATGGAAATATGTCATTTCCCGTATTTTTAAATTTGCTTTGCTTTTTTTGTCAAATAAGTTGTTATTATTAATATAGTATTTTTCATGCAATATCTTTACTTTTTTGTTTCTTTTAAATAATACTGACGTTATGCTAGGGGCCAGCACGAGACGCGCAAGAAATGCGACGCTGATTGTTTATTAACTTTTCTCGGCTTCTACTTGATCATCATATATATGAGTCCTCGTGTAGAGGGCTAAAATTTATATGACTCATATATTAGTGTAAATTTGATATATTTCTGTCTCTTAAAATTTCTCCGTGGTGAAGATCGAATTTATGATCTTTCCAAGATAAGGAACCGAATCATACATTTACCGCTATTGTCCCACTCCCTTAACAGGACTACACTATGCAGCTGTATATAGGTGGAGCTGGGTGGGGATAACATAACGTCAGTATTATTTAAAAAAACAAAAAAGTAAAGATATTGCATGAAAAATACTATATTAATAATGAATAACAACTTAGTTGACAAAAAAGCGAAGCAAATTTAAAAATACGGGAAATACAATTTCCAAGATTATTTTGCCTCGAAAATGAAAATGTTATTTTCGTTTGTCTCGTCGAGGTGCCCCAAATTAAGTACAAAAGGATTTTTGCACGTGGTCCAGAAGCCAAGATATTAAAAATTTTGCAAGCGAAAGCCACTTTGAATGCACGAAATCAGTTTTCAGTAGTAATACCACAAGTGATTGAATTTTCGCGATAAGTCTGTCGATTCATTTTTGAACGAAACTGAATTGTTTCGAGAAAACACCACTCGTCCTGCGGACTCGTGGTGTTTTCTCGAATCAATTCAGTTGAGATCATAAATGAAAGACAGACATGAGATAAATTCAATCACGAGTGGAATTTTATTAGACTATTTCACAAACAGAGTGAAAGATAAAAAATCTGAAATTCGGCAGGATTAGAGGAAATTGGCAAAAAAGTTGACCTGAGAAATCAATAAACTTCAATGAACAGAAAACATTGACATCGAAAGAAATACTACACTACCAACAATAACCATAACATACTGAAATATTTTTCAATTATAGTTATTATAAATGGTACAGTTATTATATACAATGTTTTGAGCTTGATTATTTGAACACGCGCTTGTACTTGCAATATTTGTTACATCTTGATTGCTATAATTTCTGACATTTGCTATAAGTTTTTCGTGATGTTGTTTACTAAGTTGGATGTAGGGTTTCAGCGAATTAGAGCTCGAATGTCCAGTAATTTTTATGGTTTCCTGTTCTCCTACTCCTCTACATAAAAGTTCACTGACTGCAGTTGCTCGATTTGAATGGTTGGTAATTTTTTGCTTTTTCACATCAAGCCCTATATTCTGAGCTGATGTTTTGGTCCATTTACTGATCGTATTGATCCCTAGAGGCATATTTTTGTACCAAGGAGTGCAATGATCACCAGGCTTCCAATGTCCATTCACGGTGAGAAACAACCTATTAGATCTTACATTATTACCTCGTTTTGAAATCATCTTTTAATAAAGTCTCACGGGGCACATTGTTGCATTTTGCACATTTTCAATCAACCATTTGCTGTTCGCACATCGCTGACCACCTCCTTGGCAAGTTTTTGAAAAAACTGTGTTATATTCGATTCTGCCGGTAGACGCCCCCTTATTATCTAATTCTTCTTTAAAATAATCTAACAAACAATATGCAGCTTCACCTCCTCTCCAAGCAAGTTCTACTGCTGCGATATGGAAAAATTTTTTTGGAGTCCTGTGGGTGTATCTTCATCCCATTGTGTACATATTGCTTGATGTTCTTCATGGGTCAACGGTGCCGAACTGATCTTTCGTTTCTGTACGTTACCTTGAAGCAACTTGCGTTTTGTATCTCGCGCATTTCTGGCCGATTGAAAAATAATATCTTTGAATGGGTCGAAACTTCGTCCATATTCATTATAGAATTTTTCTTGCAATAATCTAGCACTCACATTCCGAATCGTCTTCACAACACATTCCTTGTAATCAGAACCATCGATTTTCCTCATGTTGAAGCCCCAGTCCTTCAAAATAATAGCTAGTCTCTCGACAGACGTTGCTTCATCTAATAGGTATTTTCGTTCATCGCAAAATCTGGTAAATTGCTTCCAAATGTACTCCTTCGATTTCCTCGTATTTTTCGGTACATTTTCATCGATTTTTTCGTTGATTGATTCGATAGAATTCATCCCAAATCTACTCATTTTTGAATGCGTGCACAGCGTAATCACTTATATTTGACGTTTAACTGTCACATGCACTGTAAACAAATCTGAAAACACCGAACTTGATAGGCCAATCAGAGTCAAGAGTCAAGTTTGGTATTATCGGTAAGCCGAACTTGACTAGAGCTTCTGATTGGTTCATTTCGTAGGTGAGTGAAATAGTCAGTGTGAGCGCACCGGGCTTCCCCCACTCCACCGCGCGCGCTTCACTTTGATACTCGATTACGAACACTACAAATCAATGATTCATATCCGAATATTTTTGTATTGAAATTATAAGTATTAAATATTAACAGCCAAAAATCAGAGTGCTGTAACGTGTTTATTGCATCTTCCAGATTTTTTTGAAAAAAAAACGTATCTTCGGTCCAGAAGGTCGTGGCACAAAATCTTTTTTTGAGAATACGTCACAAAATAGAAGGAATCAATTTACGTCAAAGAGATTCCTTTAAGATGAAAATTGTAAAAATTATAGGGAAAAAACGGTGGCGTATAAAAGTAGGGTGACGTATAAAACCTCACCAAAGCTGTAAAAATGAAGATAATTGAATTTTGCAAATTGATATTTGTTTCTGCATATTTACACTAACTGTATACCAAATTTCAAGTATCAGCGATGCTTCAAACCAATTTGGCAAAGTATTGCGTTTTCGATGCAGTTGATTTATAAAACCTCATAGAACAAAAAGTTTTGCTTTCCTGATTTTCAACTTTAGCGTCATTATTGTATGTAAATTGAACTATAATTTTCCAAAGTTTAATAAATTTTGGTTAATAATTGTGATTTTAACAGCAACTTTAAAAAATTGACGTTTTTACCGTTTTTTTCCATCTCACGGCTTTGTTATTGAAAATTTCAAAATCGGAGCACCGGCATTTTGTAGCTATTTTTATTACAAATAATCATATACGAAGCATTTTTTCGTACAAAGTCATCCTGCTAACTTATTTAAGGAAATACGCTAAAAAACGCGAATTTTTCAATTAAATCGTTAATAACTTCTTTTCCTGATAATTTTTTTTGTCAGAATTTTAAGGTGTTATTGTACTTGCCATTTAAAGTGAGTTTGCATAGTTATTTCTGAGTTATCACGTTTTGACACAGTCCGAACCTCTACCGATTGGACTATAGGCGAAATTCGCGTTTTTTTGACATATTGTGTCAAACCCAGATTTAAAAATATTCGCGGCGGGAAATTTTAACTATTTTGCGATTTTTACAAGAGTATCATTTGTCATAAATCAATAGAAAACATAACCTAGAATTTTTAATATTATGTGTTATAAAAAGAAAACAGTCATGGATGCTTGTCATTACAACAATTATTTTCGAAGATATTATTATTTCTTCGAAATTCATTGCAAATTGAAAAATACACGCGAAAAATAACAATATGAAGCACAGTGTAGTATATCCACAAACAAATATATCTCAAGAACAAATTTATGATCTGCACAAACCATCCGAAAATGACACTATAAATTACAGTAATGACAGAAATTCGCAAAATAGTTAAAATCATTTTAACTTTTTTGCGATTTACCCGCACTTTCGCGTAGGCGAATTTCGCTTTTATGAGTATGGATGAAATAAGCGAATGTGCAACAACAGTCTCTGGCTTTGACACATCATGTCAAAAAATCGCGAATTTCGCCTAAGTGAGTATTAAGCTTAAGTCTGACTTATTTTACCCTTAGAGTAATAATATACATAGAGAGGGCTATTCATTCATAAACACGTTTATTTTTGCGGCCAACAATTCTAAACGCCAGTAGTAAAATCATGAATGAATTACAAAAAGTGGGATTGTATTGTGGATACATCGCCTTGGCGTCATCGTCAAAGCATAGGCGCACTAAATTTATTTAAAAACAACAATTTTAATATTATATCATTATGTCATTCGCAATAGTTGAGTTTGGGTAAAAGACATTTATTTAAAATGAAACCAGTTTGGATTTTTTCATAATTTAGTAGCTGAACTATTTTTTAATCTTACTAGGATAAGTATTTCATCTTTTTTATTTTTTACTTTCAATTTGTGGACTCGATTTAAAAAAACTCACCTAGAGAGGCTATACAACCGAGTGTATGACTTATATCGATATTAAGATTTCTGACTACAGGATATTCTTATCTGAATCTTGCCTATGCATTTAGAATTCACAAATCGACAATTTGTAATATTATAAGAGAAACTTGTAACTTTTGTGGGAAATATTGTCACCAATTTATTTGAAAATACCAACACAAGAAGAACTGTTAAAAATGGCTAATGATGTTTATCAATTATGGCTGTTGCCTAGGAGCAGGAGATGGTAAACATGTCCGAATTCGAGCTCCATTACACTCAGAATCTCAGTTCTATCAAAACAAGTTTACAAGAACACAAGAGCCTACATTACAACAAAACAGAAAACTAACCTTTAAATGACAAATTTCTGAATTTTAGGAATTTTTTCTTGACCATGTCAAGATGCTTGCACCAATTTAAATTGGAAGTGAGCGTGCTCTTAAAAATAAATTTCAAAATAAACGACACTACAGTTTGTCATTTGTCAAGTTCAAAATTTTCACTTCCAATCCGAATTGGAAGTGAATGTAAACGTACCTTATCTGTTGTATGTTAAATTTCATGTTTCATGATAATTTAGTTGTTATGTGTCATTTGATTTGTCAGTCAGCCGTCAGCCATCGTCCGTCATGTTATGAATATAATTAATATATAATATAATTTATTCCTTCCTGCGGGCGAAAAAAAGTATAGTAAGCACCTCGTGCTAAAAACGTCTTTAGTCGCTCGTTTCACAAGGTACTCGTTCCGCTTCGCTTCACTCGTGCCTAGTAAAACTCGTGACTAAAGTAAACTTTTTGACACTTCGTACTTAATATACTATTGAATCTTAATAACAAAAGCAAAATTGTGATTATTGCATGTTATAGATCATTTTAAAAGAAAGTTATAATCCAACTAGTAACCTACTAAACATAATCAAAAATATAATGATAGTTCGGAAGTAACCTTTTTGACACTTGGTACTTAATATACTATTTTTTTTCTTTTACACCTAATTTTTATTCAAAACGTATAGATCTTATTTTTGAATAAACATTTTTTTATTTTAAAAGTCGTAAATAATACGTCTTATATGTATACTCAGTGACAGAAACCCGAACACCGAGTAAATGTTATTTTATTTCAAAAATATTTCACTGCCATGTTTATCACAGTCTTAATACAAGATTAGAGTTTCAGCGCTATTCGTTGATCATTCCTGTTTTAATTCAATTATATTTTTGCGGTAAGTACTGGACTTTCTTCTCTTCTTTTCCCTCGAGCACCAACAATTTTATTCGTGTTTCATGCACATATGCACATTAAGGTTTGTGATTTGTGTTATTATAGCAGTATTTATTATGATTTCTTCAATAATTTCATTCATGTCAGAGGCATAAGAAACTATTTTTTGAGGTTATATGGTGCACACACTAGCGTTCTATTTGCATTTGTCGTATCACTATTAAGTAGGGGAATGTGGTAATGAAAGGGACATTTTCAGCAAATAGAAAATAACTTAGAAACAAATAGTTGCTGAAGTATTTTATTTAACAAAATTTGTAGGAAACATAATCAGCTATCATTCCAATATGAAAAATAAACATAAATTATTATGTATTGTCAAAAAAATCAAAATCTAGTAGTTCGGGCGAATGTTCCATTCAAAACATAAGTTGTTTTGAAAGGGACATGTGTAGTAATGAAAGGGACATTAGTAGACTCCGACGTTTTTTATTTCACCCCAAGTTCGAATTCGCGGAGACGCGGTTATCAATAAAAAACTAGATAATGAACACTATTGTTAGTATATTCAACGGCATTCATTATCTAATTTTTTATTGAATAACGCGTCACCGCGAGTTTGAACTTGGGATTAAATACAAAACGTTGGAGTCTAGATATTAGTACAAGTATGCAATATATTGATAATTCTTAAATGAAATTGTACTCCTGTTAAATCAACAGCGAAAGAATAAAAGCTTTTTATACGTTATGATCCTGTTTGTAAACGAGGTTCTGGTAAGATCAGGTCTATATCATTAATATGAACATCAGCGATGTCGTTCACTTCCGGATAAACAAAATGGAAAGAAGCGCTTTTCTTTTTCATAAATTTAACTTTAACATCATCACTTGATAACATTTCAATTATTGCTCCTACTGCGTATTTCAGATTTTTTTTCGTCGCGAACTTCACTAATACGTAAAATGTTAGGTAATACATTGTTTAGCTGTTCGTCTTGAAACTCTTCGTCGTTATCACTTTCACTGTCTGCGTATTTTACAGAAACGTCACTATCACTATCACTGGATTCGTCTATTTTCGACTTTCTTTTACTATCTTCTTTTTTTGTACTATACTCATCTACAGCCTTTGTGTTGTGGTACCTGTCCTTTTTGCGTTCTTTTATTTTTCCATCACACTTGTCTGTTATTTTTCTTTTTACAGCTTCTTTTTTCCGTTCTGATATTTGTTCTTTCTTCTCGTTCTTCATCTGCTTCTCCAAATGTTCCTGTTCTAATTTGGTTTTCTCGGGCGTACCCGTCAATATTCTTGAGTATCCTTTTTTACGGCCTTTAGTTGACTGTGTTCGTGGCTGTGCATTAGGAAATGGCCTTACTGATTCTGGAGTAACAATATTTACAGAGGAACATGAAGCTGATGGTAAGTTTTGAATTGGCTCTAATGATACTTGATCTACTTGAAGATTATCAACCAAAGTTTTTTATTCTGGTGTAACTGTATTTTTTGAAGCAGATGATGTGGATGGTAGATTTGGAATAGGCTCGGTTGACACCTTACTGGCTTGGGAAGGACTTCGTATGTTAGTAGTAACTGTTTCATCGGTATTTTCAGTCTGAAGTGGGTGATCAGTAACGTAAGATGGTAAAAAATCCTCTTCTGTGAAATTATTTGAATTAAAAGGATAAATGCCGGTTTTCTGAAATCCTGCTTTAATATTATTAATCGTCACAGCATTATTAAATGCGAACGTCGCCAATCTTGGAAGGTGATATATGTTCACCGTATTCCGGGATTCGACACCATCCAGTTGTTAAAGGCTACTTCAAAATAACTTTTAAATGGACCATATACAGCCACATCTGAAGGCTGAAGCCTGTGGCTGCAGTGTGGAGGGAACGTGACAATGATTACACCGTTATCTGCTGCTCGACCTACAACATCCCAGTTAATATGGCTTTCGTGGTTGTCAAGAATTAACAAGACTGGGGACTGTTTAGATGGTTTGATGTGTTTAATAAAATGATCCAAAGCGAGCGTGCAGTTATATTCCGTCATCCAACCACTTGGGTAAACAAGTCCGAGGCTGCTTGGTGGAGCGTCTTGAATCATTATTTCTTTAAATTTTTGTCGAGGAAAAACAAAGAACGGAGGAACTGTATTTCCTGTAGCCGATATAAACAAAAGCATTGTAACCAACTGCCCTCGTTCGGCTGAGTAGCTTGAGCCACCTGTTTAAGACCTTTTTCGGTAATAACTTTGGGAAGATTGCTTACTGTTAGACCAGTTTCGTCAGCATTATAAATTCGATCTGGTGTAAAATTGTACCTCTTCAAAGCAGATTCAAGGTTATCATAAAACATTTTGACATTGGTGGCATTAAATGAAGTGGCTCGTGATAAACTCGTTGCTTCTGGTTGTCTCAGAGACAATTCAGGGTGACGGACCATGAAACCACGAAGCCAATCCCGTCCTGCTTGCTTTTTATCATTCCATATATCTGGCATTTTCTTTGATAACTTATTTGCGTACTGAAATGCCAATTGTCTTGTTTGAGTAGTTGTTAAACCATAAGCCACTTTTGACGCCGTTTTTAGATATTTACTAAGTAGTTGTTCTTCTGCTTCAGAAAATACCCTTCTGTTGCCTATATTTGGTTCGTGTTTAAATGTATCAATTCTAGTTCTTTTAACTTTCTTCTTTTGTGTTTCCATGCTTTAATTCTGAACTGTAATATAAATAAAAAAATAATTACATTCGACATATTTCATTCAGTATTTTGCATAAGCAATGAAAGGGACACTATCTTATTGAAAAGGACATTGTCCCTTTCAATACAATAGTTACTGTCCTTTTCAAGACACAGTACATCCATGCTAAATTTATGCTACTATTTCCTTCATAATCGCACATTTTGAGGTTAAGTTACAACACTATACACTACAACTCCACGAAGTAATAAAACAAAATATTGTTATTTACTCACCTATATGAAAAGTAGTCTAATTTCCCATACACCATGTTTTTGTTCTTAAACTGTAAACACCATTACTAACTTTTTACTAACAGTTGAAAAACACGAGTTTCTAGAAGTCTGAAGTTCATACTCATACTGCCATCTGACGGCCAGTAGTTCAATGCTTTAAAAGAAAGCTGTAAATAATTACACAGAGTGTCCCTTTCAAAACATGTCCCTTTCATTACTACATTCCCCTACTCAGCCTGAGCTGCTCGAGCCTGCAAACCGAAAGCCACTATTATAATATTTGTAATGTCATATCTTCTTTTTTCTATTCATATATTTGACATTCGAAAAATTATTGTTGACGTTTTTTGTTACATAAACACAATGCAATATCTACTGAGGCCGGGCATAACATGCGTTTTCGGGCATAATTCAAAGTAGATGGAAATTAAATTCGTAGTTTATAAAAACTACTTTTTAAAAAATAACTTTTATATCTACAAACTAAAATGAGACTGTGTCCTATTACCATATGCGTTCCCATAACTTGGAATAAAATGCAATGATTTTCGTTAGAAATCAGTATTTTGCTGAAATAATGAATTTTTCGGAAATAGCAGATGTGTAGAAGCGGATTTCAAAATCAGTCAGCATGCCTTCTCACAAGTGTTTATTATGCCTAGAGTGCAAAGAAACGCAAATTATCGGCAGCTAATCGAGTTCGAAACATGTCGAATTGTTGGTCTTCGGGAAGCTGGCTTGTCGGTCCGAGATATTGTTGGTAGAGTAAACAGGACTGTGGAGACTATTGTCAGATGTTATCAGGTATGACACCAAGAAAGCCGAATACGAAGAGCCAGGGGCACAGGACGAGTGAGCAGTGAACTTTAAGTCTGGAACCACCTAAACTATATTGTTAATAAAATTACGGGCGCATCTATGGTAGAAATAAGTACATGTTTTTGAATTTATATCTGGAAATGTGAGATAAACCGCACATTTTTTAACGAGCTATCTAATTTAGGTAGATATCTATTGACCGTTTCTGAAGAAATAAGGGAAATCTGCGTGATGAGCTACTGTTCACTCGACACCTAATCGGATTTTTTTCTTAGGTTAGCAGGATGAAAACCGTACAAAGTTCATTATCGCTAAATCGTGTAACAAATTGCAATATTAGGTTTGTCGCAGTGTCTGCAACGATAGGAAATATCAAAGATATTGCTGAATGGATCGGGAGTCCAAGATATTTTACGTAATTTTGCGATTTATTTGAAACAGGAAAATATGTTAAAGTTCTATTTGTAGATTTCCAGAAGACGCGCGACCGGTGCAATTGAAAAAGTTGGTAATCGGCTTTAGTTGCAAACAAACATCATCTTCGGCATTCAAATTTGATCTTTCGTTAAATTATAGACTTCAATCTTTACTGATAACGCATTCTGAAGGAAAGCCGACGTTGGTAAGTAATAATTTTCACAAAAATTACCGTATGTTAGTAAATTGATTTGAAATGTCGTAGATATTTTGTAGTACGAGAAAAAGTGTTGAAATGACGGCGAAACATCTTGTTCAAACATTAAATATAAAATTAGAACCTCACAAATTACATAACTTGCAACAGTTAGCAATGAACATTCCCGATGTGAAAATTCAAGATATGTTAAGACACGGCATTGGCGTACATCACGCAGGTAGAGTTACCTACAATTTTCTTCATTTATAATATATTTGAGAAGTTGATAAATACACTCTCTAAACAGGACTATAAAACAAATTACTGTTGATTTTATTATATTTGTTTTATCGCTGTTTCTAGAGAATTTATTATTCTATAAAACGATATGTGAAAAAAAGAAAAATAGGGGTATTGAGGGTAATTGGAGAATATTACATTGAGAAAGATTTGTTTGAATATTTGAAGTGAAAATAATTTAAATTTGCAACATAAGTGAAGAATGCAATTTTTTAAAAATTGTATATTACCTACTCGCTCATTCGTCTAGGCACAGGCTACGATTACAATAAATACGACGACACCCAGACCTTTTCTTTCTTCGAACTAGTGTTATACACTTTTCTCCCACTGGTCGTCTTCTTGAATGATTTTATCTCTCCGTATCCATAAGGTAGTCGATGTACTGCTTCTGAAAACCAACCTTACAGAGTGGATTCACATTCAACATCTATCCTTATTCTTGTCCATTTTGAGAAATGAGCAAGCCTTCTCAAAAGAGGTTCCTCGTCTTTCTTCATCTTCCTGTTGCCTCAGTTCTACAAGGAAATGGGCTCTCAAATCTTTGATCGTCTTCTTACGGGAGCCTCCAACATTTGGAGTATTATCTTCTTCTGGTCCAATTTTCAGTACCTACAGTTGTTCATTCTTTATGTACAAAGGGGATTCTGTTAAGATGTTTATTTGATCTGTCAGTGTCCTATGCCACAGAGGCGCACGTCAGGTTTGGCAGTATAATAGCTCTAACATGTGGAGTTTGATCTTAGCTCCAGTTTGGATTTTCTGTCATTGATTACCGCTCGAAGTCCTCTCACTTGTGTAATCTACGTGATCCTTCCCAGAGAGCCATTATCGTGATTTCCGTCTTGGGGTATCTGCTGTGTGGGCGTTATAGAGTGCCCTTTTGGCTCTCCAGCATCTACTCTTTCCAGGTCAGATTTGACGTTTTCTAATCTTTTTTAGAATATTCTACTCTTCAAGTAGCTGTATTCCAACTTGGCGAGAGCTTTCCAGATTATCTCATCTTGTATATTAGCCTTCATGCCGTATTTTTTACAAAGTATGGTCTCTAATCGTAGAGAACAAGTATCTTTTCAGAAAAGTTAGATAAACTTTGTGACAACAATTGCTTTTCGAAAAAAATCTGTCGAAAATGCGAGATACTGTGAAGTTTATTCGACTCCAAGACCTTATAATAAAAAAAACATATAGTGGAGTAATTTGAGACGTGTTAGTAAATTAATTTTTATTACTAAAACGATAGGTATGGACGTAGAGACCAGACATATAATTGAAAAATTGTTTCGTAATGGAGATTTGCCAATATTGATAGCTACCAGTACTTTAGCAATGGGAGTTAATCTTCCAGCGCATTTGGTCATCATAAAATCGACGAAATACTACGTTAATGGATCAATACAAGATTACAGTGCAACGGCCATTCAACAGATGATCGGAAGAGCCGGTAGACCTCAATTCGATACTACCGCCACCGCTTTAATTTTAACCACTAACGAAGACAAGGTAAATGTCAAAAATAATTCTTCAGTTTTGTTAAATATTCACAAAACACTTTTCCGACAATGTATCTGTATGTGAATTATTTAAGACAATTTATATTTTTGGAGTACAAAACGTATCCACAATTTAAATGGCGCGTTTATTGTTTACTGGTGTACAGTGTGTATAGAATAAATTTGTTATTTCTTAAAGCGAAAGAAAGAAACCTGAAACACGTCGATTTTTTTTTGTAATATTCTACATTTCACAACGCGATTTGATTACTCATTTGCGAACCGTCCCAGTTTCTCGAAATTTCTTTTCAAATAAGTTACAGACTTCCATCTAAATTCGCGATCTATCTCCATACTAAATCATCATAAATATTTCAATTCTTTGTTCTACACTTAAACTAGGTGCCCACTTGAGAGTAAAACTCTCTAGAGTGACTCTGGAGAGTATTTCTCGTAAATGGACGCCGCTTTGAGAGTAACTCTCGGAGAGTACAAAAAAGTGTCACGAGAGCCTGTTCGCAGCGGGTATTTAGCAAATATGGTGCCGAAAAAACAGTGTTCAACTGACGGAATCTATAAATTAATTGATATTTATGAAGAAAATTTCATCCAGTAAGATACAAAGTGTACCGAGTACCGTAATAGAGAAAAGAAGCGACAGATTTTGCAAGAGATTGCAATGAAATTTAGTTGTACTGTAGACGAGGTACACAGAAAAATACATAATTTCAGAAATCAGGTAAATGTATTTGATATTGTTAGTAGAAAGGAATTTCATTAGTCCATTTTAATAACTACAGATGTCACATGAAATTAAGAAAATTAAAATAAAGAAAAGATGGTCAGGCACGGACGAAAATTATAATAGTACCTGACCTTACTTTACTGCCGTGAAGTTTGTGATACCTGGTTTGACAGCAAACCAGTCTGAATCGTCATTCAATCCAGAATCAACAGAAACAACTCAGGTGAGTAAAACAGTGTTTATGATTGTTTGTTATATTTATTATTATTATTCATTCAATAATATAAATACTTTGTTGTAATATCAACTATTATAACTGCCTATATTGCCATGACAATTCACCCTCGGCAGTCATAAAATATTCAGTTAATTCTTCTCGTACTTGCTCTTGAGAAATTGTATAATTTCGTTGCCTTGCTATGTGTAAGGGAAGCATTGCATTTGTGGGCACATCGTCCCTCCAAGTTTTATGGCGTCTTCATTTTCTGTATCAATCAGCCCTTGATGTAAGTAGTTTGCTCTGGACTCATTGTCTCTATTTTCTAATAAAAAATTATGCAGGGCACATATTGCGACAACAATATATTTCACTCTATCAAGAGTGAGAGCTATGGGTTTGCGAAGAACTCGAAATTTGTTTGTTATAATGCCAAACGAATTTTCTACAGTACGACGAGCTCTGGATAATCTGTAGCTAAAAATACGATTTTCTGCAGGCTGACCATGATATGGATATGGTTTTAGTATGTACGGCTTCATCGCGAATGCATCATTAGCGACAAAGCAATACTGTACGTCCCTTTATAGTTAAAATACTGACTTCTACTGTTTTCTGGAGCTTGTATTACCACATATTTTCCATCAAGAGCCCCGTGAAAAATTCCAGAGCATATTAAATGAATCAGCTATCCTTAACCACTGTTTGGAAAGTGGGAAAAAAGATTTTAATATTTACACTTAGTTTTATTCAAAATTGATTCCATTTATTTATTATTTTAAGTTGAAACCCAATCGAAGCAGCTATTAACTGAAGGAGCCGAGCCTTGAAATGATGACGGATATGTCAAAGATAATGGTTACCCATCAGCTCTATTAATTCATTTTGAATAACTTTTCCGCAGTAGTGGTCTGAAATATCACCTTTCATAGTTAATCGCAAGTGCTCCTGCATAACTGAATCACATTTGGCTAGTAGTTGTACTAAGCCCATGAACTTTCCGTTATTTGGCGTATATAGTTTGTCAGAAGTACCTATGAAAGCCATATTGTTATCAGTAGTAATAACTCAAGGACATTGATAATTGTTCGAAAAATTTTTATAACAGATTTCGAAAGCTTGTTGCTTGGAAACAGACCGACGCCGTAGCAACAAGCTTGAGAAAGTTTTAATAAAATTTTTGAACATTTATCAATGTTCGAGGGTTATTCGGATAGAATTTTTTTTGCTAATTATAGAAAAGAAATGCAGAGCTTCTATGATTTCATTAATATTCTCGTCAGTATTATGACCAAATCGTGACATTTTGAAATATTAAATATTTGAAACGTCAAAATCGAAATAAATAATCAAATTGTATTCATAGCAACGTGATAGAGTGAAAACAGCCCATGGGATCTGTTATCAGTATAATGTTGTTCTGAATGGTTGTGTTCAATCAAATGACCTCAAATTAACTGATTTCATTGGATTTTTACTAGAGCAAAAAATTTTCAGGTAAATAAAGTGTAATATGTAAAAATTATCGTATTTTTTACTATTAAAATAATTCCCGGAATAAAACACGACATCTATTCACATCCAAATATATTTCTCGACTGCCAATTTTACAATTCTTATCTAACCCATTCCAAAGCTTTTAGTCACCAACATGTATATATCTTATTGTGAATCATCCTCACAATTCTCTTTAGCAACAGTGGCGGCGTATTCGGTTTTCAAACAGTGGCGGCGTATTTGATTTTCTGTCGGCCAGGCTACCATTGTCCACGTCCCCGTGGACTCGCTTGTACCTAAACAAACCAATAGAACATCAATTCAAGTTTAGACTCTAAAAAAAAGGTGAAGATATAAAATTACAGTGATCAGCTACAGCCTCCTCCAGAGTCGCTATGCCTAGAAGTAAAGAGAAACAAGATATATAGTTGATGCATCAACGACATTAATAACAACTCAATAAAATATGAAATAAATAAGCAAGTTTACATGCAAAATAATTATGATGCTTATATGCAGGGCCAATCAACAACTTCTGTTAATCAGTCTTCCTGCACATTCGGGGAAGCGCTTCCACTTTCATTATCATTCAGTTCAGGTTCGTCGTTCGAATTTGAGTGAACCTCTACATTGAAGGCCTTCATTTTGTCAACTGCCACGACCCCGCGATACTTCTTCTGCGATCGAGAAGTTCCTTAGGAGTCCTCAATCAGGTACCGTTCGTGGTCCAGCTTTTGAACGATTACGTATGGTCCACTAAACCTTTGCAGTAATTTCTTACTTTTTCCGTCATTGATTGTGGGAATTGTTCTAGTCAGTATCCGATCACCGACCTTATAATCCTTCGCTTTTACACGCCGTGCGCCAAAGCGAGACTTCTGTTTGTCCTGTTTCTTGTCGAGCAGAGCTTTTACTTTTGCCCTGGTTTCTAACAGGTTACTGATACGTTGTGGTTCTATGCAGACTTCGTTGTCCAGAACCGCGTTACACACTCCCCTCGGAGCGTATCCGAATAGCATTTCGTAAGGAAGTTTGCCCGTTCCAGAATTCAGCCCCCATCGAATTGTTGCTACGGTTCTATCCCATCTTTCTTCATCTTCCGATGCAGAAAGAGAAGACAATATCGTCCTGTTGTACCGTTCCACCTGACCGTTGGCTCTAGGAGTTGCAGTAGCATTCAAAACATGTTTCATATTTAAACTTTTACTAAACTGTTCAAATTGCTTACTCGTGTAGCAACTTCTACGGTCGGTTATTATCCTTCTAGGAACTCCAAAATTCTCGATTACGTTGCCGGGAAAAGAAACCAATGGTGTTGCTTTCGTAGATTTTACGGCCCGTAAAAATACAAATTTTCTAAATGAATCCACTATCACAATTAAGTAAAGACTCTTTAGTCGTGAGGTAACAAAGGGCCCTAAGTGATCGATATGAAGGGTATCAAAAGGAGTGTCGATCTTTGGAATAGGGTGTAAATACCAGTGTCGTTTTCCTCCAGGTTCCTTATTATATAAACAAGGCAAGCAAGAAGAGATAAACTTTTTAAAGTAACGTCGCATTCCTGGAAACCAATAAAATTTGTTAATGGCTGACAACGTTTTATCGAGAGATAAATGGCCAATACCATCATGTAAATGAAATACTACTTGTCGTCTTGCACTTCTTGGTACTATCCATTTTTTCCCTCCCGGGGTACTCGAGTGCAGTCGTTGGATTTTCAAACAATATTCCTTATGAATTAGTTTTTCTTCTTTATCCACGGGTTTTTTCTTAAGTGCCTCCATAAGGTACTTACACCTGTCGTTCCTAAGCTGCGCGTGTAAGACCCAATCAGTATTCGTGATATTAACTTCGTTAACGCCAACACTTAACGTCGACTGATTAAACGGATTTCTACTCAATGCATCCGCGTGTGCCATTTTCGATCCTGGACGATACTCGACGTCGAACGTAAACTCTTGGATTGTTAACCACCACCTACCTATTCTCGGTACAAGTCTCTTTTGCATAAGGTACTTCGTATAGCATTGCAGTCGGTTACCACCTTAAACTGAGTGCCAATGATGTATATTCTAAAATGTTTTAATGAATCCATCACAGCAATTGTTTCCAACTCGTAGGAGTGACATCGCTGTTCTTCCTTGCTGGTTTGCCTGGAATAGTACATAACAGGCCTTAGATTTCCGTCATGGTCTTGAAGAAGAATTCCTCCTATTCCCCATTTTGAAGCATCCGTGTGTACCTCTGTCCTAAGTTCTGAGTAGTAGATAGCCAATACTGGTCTCGAAACAAGCTTCTCTTTGAAGGTCTCAAAAGTTTTTTGCTGAGCTGCCTTCCATGTGAAAATCAAATCTTTCCTCGTTTAAAAAGTGAGTTACCTGGCAATTTCTGCAAAGCCTTGAATGTATTTACGAAAATATCATGCCAATCCAAGGAACGGGCGCACTCGACGAACATCTGTTGGTTCTGTGAATTGTTTCACAGCTTCGGTTTTTCGGCTGCCAGGTTGGATTCCATGACGGCTAACCTCATGTCCGAGATAATCTACCTTCTCCATAAAGAACTGTCATTTCGTCAAACTCAAAGTTAGACCAGCGCTTTTGATTGCAGTAAGTACCTCTTTTAAAACGTTGATTCCAGAATCAAAATCCTTGGCCGGTATCAAGACATCATCCATGTATGCGGCGACGTTGCCATAACGTAAATTACCTAATACCTTGTTCATAGTTAGTTGGAAAACGGCAGGAGAATTATATTTACAAAAAGGGATACGAAGGTATTCTTAGTGTCCATCCGGTGTTATAAATGCGATTTTTGGTATAGAACTTTCTTCTATTGGTATTCGGTGATATCCAGATGCCAAGTCCAAACTAGTAAAGAAGTTACATTCCCTGAGTTTTTCTAGAAAATCGTCAACATGGGGTAACGGAAATATATCCTTGATGGTCTTGGAGTTCAAAGCCCTGTGGTCTACACACATTCGGTTTTCTCCATTCTTCTTCTTGTCAAGTAGAATTGGACTTGAGTACGGGGAATCCGATTCACGAATTATATTATTTTTCAACAAGTCGTCGACTATATTTTTCAGATCTCCACGCTCCTTATGCGAAAGACGATAGGGTCGATGAACTACTGGTTTATCGTCTAGTAAATTCTTGTGACGAGACATTCGTAACAGACACGTAACCTGGGACGTAGACCTCTCCATCAAAAATATTACGTGAAGTCACTACAGCTAGAACGGATGTTTTGGATGGCACCTTTACAGACTCCTTGGCCCACAATGGAATTTTCCTTGGCTGACCGTTTAGGGCTTCTGCTATATCGTCTCCAGCTATTAAGACCCTCAATTTTTGATTGGCTACGATGAGAATAACACCCGGCAAATTTAAAAAGGGCTGCCCTATCATCACTGGGATCTCTTGTACGACATTTGGAACGATAAAAGCTTTTACGTCTGCCTTTACATGGTCCAAACCTAAGGTGATGACAGTTTCACCTATTACTGGCACCACTGAAGCACCATACCCAGTTATTGTGACTGAGCTAGGAACAATCGTTAGTTCCAGGTGTTGTGCCACATCTTGCCTAATCAATACTGCACCACAACCCGTGTCAGCTTAGGCACGAGACGGTTCTTCGTTTATAGTACAGTCGACGAAGTAAATTTTGTTAAATGGTTGGCTGTTCGTCGCGACAATTTCACTTGCAATCGCTCCCTTGTGACAATTCTTTTCAGTATGTACCAATCTTTGAATTTTGTGCACTCAATTCTGGGCTTGGAACACGCTTGCGCAAAATGTCCTCTCTCCTTGCAGTTGTAACATTTCTGTTCGCTTGTTTTGTTGACCTTGATTTTCTTCGGTGATAGTTCTTCTCTACGATTGTCGGAATAAAACCGCTTTCGGGGTGTTGAGGAAGCTGCAAAACGAGTTGGTACACTCTCCGGTCCGAGAGATGCCAAATATTCTGAGTAGAGTGCGTCTGGGCTATCATATCGCCCCGCCCTTGCCCCGACTTGAACTGTTGGATCACCAATTCCATCAATCAAACACGACACTGCATTTTTCGGACTTATTTCACACACTTGTAACAAGTCCATTTTTTCGAAATAGTACTGCTCCCAGCTTTCAGTGGGAAGCTTTCGTCGATTCATTAGCTTTCGGAGACTAACCGCGAAGTCTTGATGATCTAGAAATGATTTGAGCAACAATGCTTTCCACTCCTCCCAAGACATATTGTAAGACGATAGATTATCATACCACTTACTCGAGCCAATCGATTCTGCATGTGATAAATCGTAATACGTTTCTCCCAATTATTTATTTCTCTTAACTGTTCTATCTTGTCGAGCCACTTGGAACAACTTAAGTTAGGATTTCCTGGCATAAATTCGGGTATGCATTCAGGTCTGATGAAAACCTTACTTGGGCCCGGCCGGGAAGATGTACCATGTTCTATCAGTCGCTCGACTTTTCTAATCTTCGCACATTGTCTTGTGTGTTCGGTGGCGGTGTGTAACTCCTTTTAGTTCTGGACACCCTTGAATAATCAACATTCCGATTTTTCGAACTGGAACGCTTTGACTCGTGATTTTTATGGCGTTTATAGTCATAACTCTTTGAACAACATTCATCCGAACTAGAGCTAGAGCTTGAACTTGATGGTCCCATGTTAATTTTCTGCGTACCTTATACTTTAAACATAAACTGAAAACTAAATACACGCAATCCCAATTTAAACAATCCAATTTTAAACTAATAACTAACAAACTCCAGAGATGACCCAGCAATAAAAAAAGTATTAAGAAATAGTTCATGCGAATAATAATGTTGTTTAGTTTATACGTTAACTAAACTGAAACAATATATTTAGCAATACTTATTACAACAGATAAGCCCCAAAATATAGAATATAGAAGTACGAAGGAAAATCAAATTTGTTAACGATATTTCAACTGCAAAACCCGAAAATAAATCGTATTAAGAATAATCGTATGTTTAGTTTATACGTTAACTAAACAAAGAAATCATTAATTGTACTCACAGTTTTTTTGTCATTTTTTTTTAATTTCACTATTCACAACACAACTAATCTAATCACCTAGTCACTCGGTATAACGCGAGATCTATCCCGCCGCTGCACTGTAAAAATTATCGTATTTTTACTATTCAAATAATTCTCGAATAAAACTATTCACAACCAAATATATTTCTCGACTACCAATTTTACATTTCTTATCTAACCAAAGAATACACCAACAGCAAGAAGCGAAACTTCGGCTTTTTGACAATTCATTTTCTGAATGCGCATGTGTGATAGACGCCATTTTATATGTGTTTTACGTCAATGTCATTCTTTGTTGTTAAACAAAAATATGCTTTTTATTCGTTTATTTACTTTGATTTTGAACAATACCGTTTAGTAAAAGTAACTAGTTGCACTCTTAGTGAGAAATTATTGTATTTATGATGGGAAGAATAAGCTGTGAAGTTCGTGGATGTCACTCAACAACAGGAGAAAAGATAACTATGTTTGGTTTTCCCAAAGACCCTGTGAGGTAAGAGAAATTGTTTCTATATGTAATGTATTATAGGTATATATTCATTTTTCAATATTTTACATGTTCCTATGAATTGTAAATTGTGTAAATCTATGTTTTTGTTTGTTAACGTTGATCTGTCCCTCTACCTTTAATAACATGTAATGATAATATTATGTACTACAATAAGCTTTCTGCTGACGAGCCCTGTTCTGCAAAAAACATGTTGAATGAAAATACATAATATTCAATATAAATTAATAGTTGATTTCTTTTATAGACATGTGAATATAAAAATATACCTACCTTTATTTACTTTTTAGGGTACAGTTATGGTTGGAAGCTTGTAACCGTAGATATTTGTTTGGAAAGACTACAGATGCTTAACAAAAGAATTTATAGGTTGTGTGAACATCACTTTGAGAAAAAAATTGTTTCCAAAGGAGGATATTCCAAGCGTTTGTTTCAGCTAGCTGCCCCTGCCATATTTCCATGGTTAAAATGCAAGGGACATATTTTATTGAATCATCCACCAACAAAAATAGTTATTCAGTTTAGTAAATATTAAATTTAAGTAGACATTACAATCAACTATTATTAATATTTATTTTTTATCACCTGGCCACAGGATTAATTGATACTTTACCACAGGATGAATTAATACCTTCATGAAATTTGTGTAAGGGAATGATTACTACAATTACTTTTATAATTGCAGCTACCATACCATTACAGCAATAGCGAAATTCATCTCTTAGGCCTCTGCAATACATACGAGTTACCGTAATGCTTCTCCACTGCTTGGTAAATATAATTATTATTTAGATTCACCTCTGTAAGTCAATATACATCAAAATTGATGGCTTTCTCATACCAAGATAGTAAAAAATTAAGTGTTTGCAACTGTGAATTTAACTAGACGAAAGTTTCACCTACAATGTTCAGCCTACCTGTGTCTCACTTAAAAGAATCTTGGTTTTGTTATAAAAGAGTATTTTTTATGATTTTGTTATGATAGAGAAATGTTTTTTTATTTATTCCATGCTCACTTTGTGGCAGTATTAACTATCAGTCTCTGATATGCTATTAATGTGTAAGAGAATTCTTCTGGTAAAATAGATACACGAAAAATAAAGTGTCGGATGAATAAAACAACACATTGTCTATAATAAAATCTACTCATACACTTCTGTGTCCATTAATATAGTCTTCCTGTATTTTTCTTTTCAAATAATCAACCTTTTAAAATGGACGTTAGGGGGAAGTACTGAGTTACGACCTGTACCTTTACAATCTCCTTCGACTTCAACACAAAGCATGACTTTTGGCACACTACGAAAGCAAACGTCTCTGAACAAAATCCTCTCTATTAGCTGCTTTTAACCACATTTTAGCTCCAAAAAGTAACAGTACATTTAATATGGGTTTGACCAGTATACAGTTTGGTTTGGTTTACCTATACATCATCCTTGTCCAGTTTTAGAGGGACATCTACAACCACAACATAAGCAAACAAGTCCTCCTTTAGAAGCCATCACAAAAAATTAATCTAGTGCCGCAAGAAATATTGTACAATTATAAATAAAGTAATAGATGACTATTTTACTTATCTAACTGTCCTATACAATTGTAAATGTCCGGTATTATTATTATTATTATTTAATATATATTGATCATTTCTACACATTATGTTGCAGACATTAAAATATTTTCTCTATGTGTAAAATATTGAATTATGAATCTGGAAGAGTGTAACTGTTATATCATATCATGGAAATTATACAAATTGTACATTTAAGCACCAACATTATTGTAATTTTATACCGTCATGTATATTAAACTTTTTCCTTCTGTAATCTGGTATTCTAAATATATAATCTATATTACTGTATTAGTTTTAATATCTACCCTATCCTACACATACTGCTACTTAAATACATATTTACACATAATGAATTCCAATATCGATATAAGAAAATAAAAATCATTTGATTGAACAATAGCATGTTATTTTTAATAATAAACTGTTCTTAAAAAACAGAAACTTAAACTATGTATAAAGAAATGCTAAAGCATATTTTTCACAATATAAGCTGAAAATTAATAGAGTTCATCTGTGAGACGCCCTGAGCAATATCCCATCCCATCCCCGTCACTTGTATACACTCTGGAGGCTGTATTATACTAACACACTGAAATTTCTCCAAAAATGTCGTACTTCAAGTATCATGTCACCCGTTGTACTGGCTCTGGTGAGCTGAAAATCAATAGGGTTCTTCTGTGAGATGTCCTGAACAATATTCAATTACAAAATTGGTAACTTGTGGCACTCCAAAGGCTGTATCGGGCTAACAAGTCCATGTTACAGGTTTTTTATGCTTACATTTTTCATTGACAATTAATACTTTCTCGGAATAATGTTTTGACAATACATTAGTAAACAATTATTTTTTGGAATGTTTGATTTACATTTTTTTCTGCCTGTAAAATATAAACCTTCACAATTTTGTAACCTTTTTCTCAGTGTAAATTATTAGCTATCTGTCTACTTCAGTTTTACAAGGTCACGAAATTTTGCCCCCAGAACATCAAACGATTTATGCCGGCTTTCGCTTCTTGTTGTTGGTGTATTCTTTGATCTAACCCATTCCAAAGTTTTTAGTCACCAACATGTATATATCTTATTGTGAATCAGCCTCACAACAATTCTCTTTAGCAACAGTGGCGGCGTACTCGGTTTTCAAACAGTGGCGGGGTATTCGGTTTTCAAATATGCATCAGTCTAGACAAAGCATCATTCCATCTTGTTGTTTCCGTTCTAATCAAGTGTTGCTCTTGGCTATCTATAGTTCTTCCTATTTTTAATCGTAGTTCAGTATCAATTGATGAATATGCCATGTTGCTACAACTCCTAAATAGCTGAGAACTACCGATGTGATAAAGATGAAGGCGCTATGTAACATCACACTCTCCTATGTATTGTGTATGTAGGTGCCATGTGCCCATAACCCCTCCTTCCACAAGATAATATACCGAGCTTTATTACACGTCTGTTTCATCCACTTAACAGTCGATTGTTTTCAGTGCAACGTCGAAGTGTGTTTCGATTTTTATTCTATTGTAAAGGGTATAATAATAAGTGAAAAATTACGTCAAGAGGAAAGGAAATATTGCGTCTAGCCTAAGAATCAAGAAACACTCTTAATATTGATAATATTCATCGAAAATCGATAGAACTTTCTGGACGTGATCCTAACCTACAAAACCTGGGTACTGCAAGTTCAGCCTGTCTTCATAATACTACTGGTAAGTCCAATTTGCTATTATTTGTAGAAAAAATGGAACTTAAGACCTCAGTCGCGAACCAACTGTGTTGTGTTTTTAAAACCTAATAAATACCTAATACTTTCAATATCGATGTTGATCTTTGGGCCTAGTAAAGTTTTTGTTTTCCAGTTCAAGATCAGCCAAGTGATTCTGAATGCGACCCTTTTAGTGATGGTTCAAGTGATTTATATGAGCCAGACCCCACCGAATTAAGTGATAGTGAATGTGAGGTATCGGAACATGTGCATACTGAAGACCATATACCAAACAGTGCTGATGTTTCACCCCAAACAGATCTGCCAGATACCACGGCAACACAAAACATAGAAGTATTATGTGAAACTTGGTAGTGACATAATACCTGTAAAAAAGCTTTCTACTCTTTATACCAAATAGGAAGAAAAAAGTTGCTATCATTCAATCAGAACTAAAAATTGGATTAGCTGCACCTCCGCCCGATAAACGGGGTGAACATCTTACATGGCCCACCATATCCGCAGAAGATGTTAAGGATAATATGAAAAGTTACATATCCAGATTTCCTGCCGACGAGTCTCATTATTCACCACATTATAATATCCACAAAAAGTATCTATCCTCATTTCTGTCAATTTCAAAAAGCACAAGCTGTACTTGGAAGACTGTGGAGAAAATACATCGCCTCAGAGGTATTTGGTAAAAGAAGATATATACCGTCAAATATTTGTTACTGAATTTAACCTCTCATTTGGTAATCCAAAGAGTGATACGTGCAGCACGCGCGATAGTGGCAGTAACACCAAGGGGCGCGAAGAAAATTTACCATGCAGAATTTGAAGTAATGAGAGTTGATAGACAGACAGCAGAGTCAAATGACGTACTTAACAGTAGACCTACAAAAAACGATGCCGTTACCACGACTGAGCACATCAAATGCATTTTATGTACGACAAGCATGGTTTTACAATTTGGGCATTCATGTAACTACTAAAGAATGCTCCAAAGTAATATTCTGTACTTTGACAGAACATAAAACTAACCGAGGTAGTACAGAAATTTTTAGTTCATCACTTACGGCACTGGAACTAGATCAGATCCTCAAAAGTAAAGAACATTTGGTAATTTGGAGCGATTCTTGCGTTGGTCAAAATAAAAACTTCTTAGTGATGTCTCTGTATCAATACCTCAGACATAAAGGTCGTCTTAAAATCGTTGATCATAAATTCCCAGAAGTTGGTTGGTTGATAGTGACAGACATTTTGGCCACATCAAAAAACCTCTGAGAAAACATGAAAACATCTACCATCCAGATTGGAATTAGAATTCTTTTAATAATTACGACTTCCAATCATTATTGTTATTTATAATTTTAAATATTCTGGGTTTTATATATAGCTGATTTAAAAAAATTCAAAGAGTATTAATCAAACATCTCATTAATATTCACATTTTCTCATTACTTCTTTTTTTAACTACGCGTTGTCATAAGAAGTGAAATGATAAAACCAATTATTTTACAGATGGTTACCAGATTTCAAATGTGGTAAAATGTATCTATAAAAAATTTTTTTTCGTAGGAAAAATGTTATATGTTAGTCGGAAGCCAAAGATTTTATGTTTCTGGTGAGAATGTTATGACAAAAATTGAAACGAGACTCATGTCGCTCCGTATGTAGTCTCGGTAAGATCTAAGTAATTCTCAAAAATGTCTCGTCTCGTTTTTTTCGAGGCGAGACCGAGATGAGTCTCGCGCTCGTGTGATGCCCTACTTCTGAATAAGAGTAAAGCAGTTCTATGTTGCAGTGAAAATTAGAGCCACTTTACAAAGGTGAATAACCATATGGATCCTTCGAGGGATACACAAAGACAAGACTGTATAAGTACCAGACACTTATCTACGGCCTCTCACTTTTTTTATTTTTTTTTGTACCAACTTTCACAAAATGTTGTTATTGTCTTGTAATCTTTCAACATTTAATTCTATAAATTAGATTTCGTTACAATTGATTTTGATTTTCTATTTAAAACGCCAATTTATACTCAGTGACATAGAAACCCGAACACCCAGTAAAAATTATTTTATTACGGTAATATTTGGTGTACATATCAGGGAGTTTGTAATATATAAATGATTAAAAGTGCACAAGTTTCTGCTCACTAACTTTATTATTGTGTTGAAACACCACGATTTCTTACACATTGCCTAATGCGTCTAGGCATACTCATAATCAATTTCCTCCTGGTATACCTCATTCCATGCCCCCTCTATCTCATGTCGAGATTACCGATGTGCCACACATGTACAATTGGGTACAAATGCGGGGATCTTGGGGACCAAGGTAGGAGATGAATTTGTGTCTGGTGGAAGTAGTCGAATGTGTATCTGGCTAAATGTGGCCGAGCGTTATCTAAGTTGGATCTTAAAGTGTCCTGAGGTAAGGAATCAGATGAGGTTCCAATATTTCTTTAATGTATCGATATGCATGCATATTGCTTCTGATGAAGACTAAAGGTCCCCTTGAGTCATAAGCAATGGCACCCCATACTTTCTGTTCAATCCCCACGGCAATTGTTTAATTAATTTTTGGAAGCATTTAGCATTGCCTCCAAGTTTAGATATAGTTCGGCGCGAGCCAAATAGATTTTAGGCGAAAGCCGGCAGTAGCTATTGAGCGGTGGACAGTACATGTTCTCGATCGTTGTAGAAATAAATTAAGTGTGTAACTCCAGACTTTAGAATTCACGTGGTTGTCCTGTCTTCATCCTCAATCGGTACCGACAAGAAGATCTACTGTCATAACCAGGGTAAGTGTTATCTGCTTCCTGTTTTGTATATGAATTTTTATTATTTTTTGCATCATTTTTATTGCCGGCATCAATCTATGCATTGAACCAAATATAAAGAAAGAAAGAAAACAATACTTCAGTCCATTTATTTCCCGCCCATACAACTTGGAAACAGTATGAAGAAAAATTGAAAAGAAGGAATAAGATGAACAGATTAGGAGCTTATACTCCAATACACACAAAAATTGAATTTAATTTTAAAAATAAAATCACAGAAATCTGTTCATTCTTATCCGTCCTCTTCCCAAAATATTTAGAAAATGCAAATTTAAATTATAGAATAACAACCAGAAATAATCTGTTAAAAATTTGCTTCACAAAATAAAGTTGGACAACACCTAGTTTTTGAAGAAAAATAATGAAAGGGAAAAAGCTGGAAACACCAAGAAAATAACGTTTTCATATAATCGAAATATCTTAACAAAATAAAAGTTGGAAAATCGGAATAGCACACAACTACAATTTGAAAAGAAATACAAAAACTTACCAGCAAAACGGAACATCACCATGCACAAAATATATTTGCGGACTGAAGAGATAATTTTAACTTCTTAGCGAAGGATGTTAACGAAAGAGGCCGTTCGATTGGGATTTGCCGTTTAAATAGAAGACTTGTGAATGTAAAAACAATCATTCCAGTTGTTTTCAAAATATCGATGTTAATAATTTTGAATTAGAGGTAGGAGTACCTGAAGAATAATTAACTCTCCGAAATAACTTATGAAATATTCATAACATGTCGCGATGTTACAACCGTTTATAGTAAAATTGTGTTGTGTTGTAGAATATTACATTCAAAAATCGAAGTGCTCCAGATTTTTTTTCTCACCAGGGTTTTGGTTAATAATAAGTTTATTTCATACTTTACGGACGTTAGACTATTAAACACAGACACATAACTGTTTACATTTGAAAGCGCTCCAACATTAAAATCATAAAATCGCCAGATTTTTATATAACATTTCGAATAAAAATCATTGTCAATTACGAGAAGGAACTAGCTATAACAACACCGCTAGCCCAGCGTACTACAAAAATTTATTTATATTCAATTGTCTTCAGAAGATTCTATCCCAATATTTACATGCTACGGGAATTTTAGAATTAAGAATCACGATCAAACGAGAAATGATTAAAATTAACATTCCTACGCCTTCATCCAGTTCTCACGGCCACAGATCGTAAATAAGTTAGAGTAGAGGGTGGAGCACGAGCGCTGTCAAACATTCTAAATAGTGGGGGGTGCGGAGTCTCGTAGTTCGTCATACGTGTGTGAAAATGGATTCCCAATCACTTTTTAATAATAGACACGTTTAACTTATACGTTTTTACACTTATCCGTATTGGAGTTACGTTGACGTGAAGAAGTTGTCAAGAAAAACTTTTTAGCAGATAACGTATCGTTTATTGCTAAAACCAGGATGGCCAAAGCACTATTTTTTGGTAAAAGTAAAAAAATAAAACTAAAAATGAACTTTGTGGTCCAAATCAATATCAAAGAAGACCTGTAAAATAGCACTAATAGCACATAATACTGATTTTGGTCGGGATACGGATACGTATACGGAGAAGAGACGTAACAATCCGTTCAAAGCATCGTATCGGCTGAGCCGTAACGGGTCTACACATGCGCAGTCCGTTATGGATACGTGAGAAATTTAAGACAAGCTAACACTACCTAATGTAAGTATTCCGTCCGTATTGTTGATCCGTTGAAGTCGCCTGTCGACCGAATAGTGGCGTGATTGCGCTGGCGTCAAAAACACTGCGCTCCGCCGACTTCACGCCTCCGCTGCTTACGAAAGCACGTGTTTTATATTTTAATGACGGCATTGTCGGCGATACCCGTTCCCTCTCCGTTCCACACTCGAGGAATGCCAGCCTTAAGAGAGAGAATAGTCCGTTTTCGTAGCACGTATTACATCGTTATTATCATGGATTGTGTTTTCAATGTATTTATGAATGAAATGTTTTGTCTATATGTGTTTAATAGTCTAAGTTACGGACACATTTTATGTAATGTTACCATCTACCAGCTGACTGCAAGTGTGAAAGTTTCACTTATGACCGGAAACAGATAAATATTCTACCACCTTTTTTAGTTCAGGTCTACTCGTGTCGGAAGTTTTGATCTTGACAATTACCAATAGGAGTATAAGTTTATTTCCCGTATATGTTGTGCTGTTTCCTTTGTTTGCTCTTGGGATTTTTGTCAACTCTCGGAGCTAAAGTGAAACTTTTACCCTTGAGTCATCTTTATGAAGAGATGAAAATAATTGTAGCGAGGTGAAAATATAAAATGATGATTTTTCCACAAACGTGCATTATCATTGTTTTTTATTCTTTTAGAACAAAATTGAGAAAATGTTGAGTACAACCGAACCGGTTGAATCGAACCTTCATCGACATCTCACGGAACATTTAAACGCAGAAGTAGTGTTAGGAACAATCACAGGTTTGGACGTGGCTTTACAATGGTTAGCTTCTACGTTTCTCTACATAAGAGCTCGGATAAATCCTCGACATTATGGGCTACCCCTGACCTATAAAAAAGAGCAGCTGGATAAGAAATTATTGGGTAAGAATCATTTACATTGATATATATTATAATTATTTAATTTTATTATTCTACGTTGGGACGATAATTTTATAATTCAATTTTAATTTTATAGTTCAATTTTACCTTTGTTTTATATTATATTAAAGACTTACCTTCGGCTGCTCAATATCAAACAATGCCGGGGCATGAAGACTCCTCTCTCTTTGGGTTCTGGCCGCCAATTAATCAACTTAATAGTTATAAAAAATTTTTTTATATATGTACAGTGCTATTCAAAAGTCCCCTCCCCCCCTCGTATCTTTTGAACGGCTACACTTACATTAATAAAATTTGGAGGGTGAAAATAAAGTGTTGTAAACTTCTCTACGAATGGTAACAGGTGTCGTAATAGTAATAGATGACGTCACAGTGCCACTCTGGCCAATAATATTGAATAGGACCTTATGGCTAGTGATATCTCAATTGAAAGGCATTGACATTCGCTACATAGCCATATTAATTTTGTTTGGGTTTAAATTAATTTTGACGGATAAATTAAATAAATACCAAAATTATTGAAATTATGTTTTTAAATTTAATTAATCAAATAACAATGGATTATTATAGCAAGTGTTCGAAATGTGCTCCGTCTACTTCCTGACAGTAATACATCGGCCGGCGAGGTCCTATGGAATGGCCACCTCGGTCACCAGATCTGACACCATTAAATTTTTTTTGATGGGGGTACTTGAAATCCAAGGTTTATACTACGGCACCAGATAGCATTGGCGTTTTGAAAGAAAGAATTACTGAAGAATGCAATGCTATTTCAGCTGACACATTCGAACGAGTACTACAAGAGTTTACTAATACTAATTTGTTTTTCATATACACACACCTCGTATTTTATAAAATTTTAATTCATTTTATTTCATACGACTTATACGGTCGAATAATTATCTAATGAGGTGGTTCGCAATTGAAAGTGAAGATGGCGCCATCTGACTACTTCTCGCAAGTGTGTATTTACACGACCCAAATAGAGGTTGTCGGAGGACGGTATCTTCAGTTCAGATTAGAGACTCTGAACTAGAAGGCATTACGGCACTCTTAAAGAGACCCAAGAAGGTCAAAAGCGGTCAGTGTACTATGCCCTTCTCCTGGCGATTGCGAATCACGACAGATGTTTGTATCGACAAAAGGGTCGATCGACGTCACGTTCTTCGAAGGGGATGTAATTCAATATTCTGCGTAGTATTAGCCAGGAAAGTAGTTGTTTTTCTCCAAATAAGGACGTGAATCTTGGGAGCAAAAATGTTAATCGAAACATGTGAAAACACAACACAACGGATTTCAACAGGGAAATCAAACGCTCTTTTGTGCCTTCAATTGGAAGATCCGTGTCGATCTTGGTTGTTGTCCCGAAAACTCGGGATCTTCCAATTGAAGGTACACATGAGCGTTTGGTTTCCCTGTTGAAATCCGTTGTTTTATGTTTCCCATGTTTCGATTAACATCTTTGCTCCCAAGTTTCACATCCTTATTTTGTTATACCCTGCTGAGGACGGCAAATGAGCCAGAAACATGCATGTCTGCGGTTACCACTCTGTTTCAGTAGCCCTTTTTCTTTCTGCGTGAATTTCCCATGAATCTCTTTGTTGTTGTTGTTTACATATCACGCGATATTCGTATATAAACAAGATGTACGTAACGACGTACGTTTCGGCGTATTGCCATTTTCAAGTATTTCTTTTTCTCTACAATGAATAAAGTGTTACTTAATTCTAATACATTGAACAATAAAAGCTAAGACAAAATTAATTTAAAACAATGAGCTATTGAAACTTACACATTATAAATATGCTGTCGACTGTGGACATTGCGTTCTAAAATATTTTAGAATAAAATATAAAGGTACTCGAACGTGTCTGAATTATAAAAGCATCAACAGAACATACAAATAATAGTCATAGGCGGGTAAGATGCTAAATACCTACAGCTACTCTATCAAATGGTTGTATATTTTTGGGAGACTTTGAATGTCCGTCTTATAGTTAATTGAATTTTTGTTCTTTTTGATATAAATCATTTCTTTGATTTCACGTTTGATTCTGTTTTCTTCTTTGTCTAAAATTTTAATGTTTTCAAAATAAAAACTATGGTCGTTTTCGATTGCGTGTTTTGAAAGGGCTGTGGAATGTTCACTGTTGGTTTTTATGTTGTATTTGTGATTGTAAATTCTGTTATGCAGGTATTGAGATGTTTGACCCACGTATTAAACATGGCAATCTTTACATTTGACATTATACACTACATTACTTTGTTTCAATTTTTCGCTTTTCGGTTTAAGTTTTGTGAAAAACGCCATGATATAATTATTAGGTTTGTGCGCTACATTTATTTTTGTTTTCTCAACAGCCCTTGAATTTTTCCTGATGCACCTTGTACGTATGGTAAACTAATATATGTTTTGGTTGAGATATTATCACTAGAGTTATTAGTACTTCTATTGTTTGTGTCCCTTGCATTATTATTGTTATAAATTTTATGTATTCTTTTTTTATTATAGGATTGTAAAAGCTTTCTGGAGATTCTTTACTTTGTAAAACTTCTTTAATTTTCTTCAAATTATCAGGTCTGTTATTAGGATGTGAGAGTTTTAGGGCTCTATCTGTAAGGTTATTAAGAACACTTCTTTTGTATGTGATTGGTACATTAGAATTAAAATTCAAATATCTTTCAGCCCATACATGTTTGGTAAACCACTTTGTCTCAATTTTACCGTTATTATCATATTTAACTGTGATATCCAAAAAGTTTATTAGTTTTTCGTTATCTTTCTCCAAAGTAAATTGTATTCTATGGTGATAATTTTGTCTTAGCTTTTATTGTTCAATGTATTATAATTAAGTAACACACTATTCATTGTAGAGAAAAAGAAATACTGGAAAATGGCAATACGCCGAAACGTACGTCGTTTGAGAAAATGAAATAAATGAGTAAAGAATGAAAACAATACAAAAAATCTCTTTATTTTTAACTATTAACAATGTTGGCCGATTACCAGGAATAAACTAAAATGAAAATTTAAACAATACGGTTAGGAAATACACACTGGGAAATATTAATAGTAACACTCGTAAATAAATTATTCAATATATTTAAAAATATATCATTGAAAAAAGGCAAACGTTAAAAAGATATTTCTATAAAAAAACACATTTTTTCATCGAGAAAACGTATTGAGAAGTGAATTTTGTTTCTTCCATTTGACTTTTTTTGGCGTCAATGGGATGAAACAACCCCCATGCCTACGAATCATATTTTATAATTTATTTATGAATCTCTAAAAATACTTTTTATACTACAAAAACTTTGGATTATATGAAATCATTTTTTAACCTCTATAAGGACGTAGGTTTAACATAAATTTCAGAAAAGAATATTAGAATCACACTGTATCTATTCATTAGATAGAAAGATCTAGTTTAATTTTTTCTTTCAATATACTTGTATAGTGAGAAGAAGGTTTCCTCGCAATTATTATGACCAAAATAAAAACTGAATAAAATAAAATATTACAAGGGATTGTAATTAATTTTTAATTTTTATGCCCAGAGATGTTCCAGATCGATTTGAACAAATTAGTTCGGGCTGGTATGATCACAATGGATGAAAATATAAACGTGTGTCCAACAATGACAGGTCATTTGATGGCAAGCTATTACGTCGATTTCGAGACTATGAAAATGTTTACTCAAGTAAGAAGTTACTGCTCGCTTACCGTTACATCTCCATTTAATTGGTTAATATAATTTTCAGATTACCGGAACGGAGGTTTTTATACAAATCTTGGCAATAATATCAAAATGTCAAGAATTTTCCGAAATGCGTTTGAGAGTGAGCGACAAAAAAACATTAAATCTATTAAACAAGAGCCCCAACAAACAAACGATACGTTTTCCACTGAACGGAAAGATCAAAACTTGGGATATGAAAGTTAATTGGTAAGTTATTTTCGTATTTTATCTGGCTGGAAGGTCCATGTAATTAAATAATTTAATTCCATTTTTATCGTTTTTGTTTAGTATTATTCAAGCTGTGCTTGGTAATTTGGAGATAACGGACGTGTCTATCCAAACGGAATCGTTTACAGTATTAAGAAATGCAAAACGTATTATGAAATGTAAGTTCGATGTTTATTTTCAATCAATATAAATAACACCCCATTTAATGCCACTAATGTCTATTACCGAGTTCTGTTAGATGTTTTTTTTATCAAATAGCAGCGATATAAAAGCTGTGTGATCCAAAAATAACCTAACTTTTCAATTATAGGGCGAATCAAGCATGGAATTATATTTCAAAGCTGATATTCATTCAAAATACGATCCTTCGCACCCGTGTCACGGTTTCTTGTATGCCTAGAAAATTATCGTAAAAAGTTTCATTGGCTACAGTTTCCAGTTTTGGAGAGAGAAAATAATCGCAAGGTGATAGTTATGTTGAATACGGAGAACACAAATCTGTTTTATATAAAAAATTCGTTGGCTCTTCTAGTTTTGTAAGGTGGTGGATTATTGTGGAATAAAGGCAGCTGTTTTCTAAACAATAAATTCAGTTTAATGAATGACCCTATATAAAAACTGAAGATTTTTCTCCATGGGACACGTTGCAGACCATACCGATTCCAAATCCGTTTATACCTAAGCTCTAGCACTTACCGTTCGTCCGCTGGAGCTTAAAACGGACAGACCGACACCAGACGCCAGAATATAAGTCTTCGATTTTTCGTCGACTTATGTTTAGGAGTCTAAAACGCAAAACATAATATACGAAAACTTTAGTTCTTTGAAACTTGGGATCTGAATTATTACTGGGCATATCGACCAGCGATAATAGCAACAAAAACAAACAAGTTTGTTTGCTTCGTATTAATGGCTCACAACAGCGCTCATTGTCACATTACTCTTCTCCCCACTATACGATATTCTATTGACATGTGCACGTTTAGGCTTAATTCACACTATAGGTACGGTCGCGCTCCCCTCACACTCACAACCAGCGTTGCTACAGCTCACTCGATCGAGCGAGATGTCGCTCTTTACCTTTTCCTGTTGCTCGCTCGCTCCCCATTGATAAATTTCGCTCGTTTCGACGATACTACCGAGTCGAGATTGGGAGTGCAACCATATAGATGGCGACATGGTCGCAGTTCACATTGGCCTGTGGTCTGAATAATCGATAGAGAATAAGAAGAGGAATTTGTGAAATCGAGTTATTGACACTATTGTCAATTGTCATGCCAGTTGCCAATTAGCTGCTGTTTCCAGTGTTTTTCTTCACTGTTAACCTTTTGTTTTCCGGTGGCCCGTCGACAGACGTAAAATGGTATAAGGGGCAAGGTCACCGGGAAACAAAGGGTAAAATAAGCAAATATTTACTTTTATTTTATTTATCTGCGTATGTATTATTATGTATACCTACCTAATTGGATAGAAAATTACTTGACTCAATCCTACAGTCCCCATTACAGCTCACAATACCAATACTTATTTCCACCGTCTGGCCTTAGTTTTACCGCGTTTTCGAAGCACGAAAAGGCACGACACCGTCCCCGAGTTGCATTTCGAATAAATTTCGATCGGCAAGCGCGCATTCAGTATTCGAGGTCGACAATTAGACGTAAGAGGACAAAGATAGCATAGTGACAGACGGTCCACGTGTTTAAGAGGGGCCTCCTCACAGGTATATAAACCTAAAAACCTACACAATACTAGTTACTAATTTAGTAATTATTTGGTTCAAAATATTTACGATAGATGTCGATAGTAGTACTGAATCGGCTTTTACTTATTCAACATATTTTCTCTCTGTCTTTCTACTCTTGACGGTTCACAGAAACGCATCTCAGTTCGAATGTTTTGATTTAAAATATTTCAACTTCTTGTGAGCACAGAAACCTTATCTCTGTTTTTTATGTTGCATCCAAACCACAGAACACCTGTCCATAGATAAGAGAATATTATATACACGGATCTAAACAAAATTTGTTGACATAATTTCCATTTGAGTGTAGATTTTTGATTATTTAAGAGTTTCATAAATGTTTTTGAAAGGAATAAATTGTTAAAAAGTACGTAATCGTATCGACCCGATATCAAAAATTATAGTTATGATAATGTAAATTATCCTGCAATCCGTATTTTCTAATTTTAAAAGCTGTTTGAGGTTATGTTTACTGGATTATTTGATTAATGTGAAAATGTGAGATAAATAATACTGATGGTTTGTTCTAGTATCATCAAACCATCTTTCAACATTCTCTCGAAACCCTGCTTTAATGATAATATGGGTTTGTTAGCGAAAAGCGAAAAATGCTTAATTGAAGTGAAGATAAATTAAAACCGCTCTCAAAAGACAAGAATTGCATAATTCATTTTGATGAATATATAATAATGATAATTGAAAAATATAACAATTATAACCTGATACAAGGTGCATTACATATTGCATGAAAGGACATGTGCTATTTAATAATATGAATACCAAGTGACAGCATTGTGGAAATTGCTAGAAATTAAGAATGGAAGAAAAATATACATACTTTAAAAACATTCTACCTTTCAAATTTTGTACCATTTATATTAACATAATAAAATGTTTTCATGATTATAAATTTTTGTTTGTTTCATGCTAAGAAACTTAAACTGCGGAAAAGTTGCAAATTTACATGATTTAAAATAGGCCATTTAGTCTGAAAACACAGAACGTCATGTCACAACTTTGCCTCAATCTAATCATATTTGTATCAGTTTCAGACTTCCTGTTGGTTGCTTTCAAATTTTATTTGACATGTAGGCTCTTTTTTCAACTACATGTGTAAATATATTCAATTTTATCTAGAAACAAATAATATAAACAAAGAGTTTCCAAATTTATTATGAAAAGAAATATTTACTTGTAATACAATGCTTTACATTTAATAGAAAGAGGAAAGTAAGGTACAGTGAGGAATTTAAATTTAAAATAGCAAACGTTTAAAAACTTACAAAGCGACTATAACAACTAATAAAAAATTTAAAGCGAAAGATCTGTAATGACAAATAATAATGTATATATTGTGGGGAGATCGATATATACAGTACAAAATCAAACATACAATGAACATGTACAAGTTTGCTTCTAACTTGTTTGCAAATATTGATCATATGTGTTGTAGAGATTGGAACTGAAACAATTTTCTTTTTTCCATGACAGATACACATATGTGTGATCACCTGAATGGTAAATATTTTTTTAGTTTTTGTATAATGCATTATTGGTATTTATTACTTTTCCATCCAGCCCATCTAATATGCGAGAAAAGTATAGGTTTACCTAAAAAAAAAGTTGGAATTTTGTATTTCTTTGAGTTGTTTTTACGTTTTTCAGCAAGAACAACACAAAAAAATGGTTTTTAGAAATGAAAACCTATCTGTATAACTCGATACAGCCCCCGAAGTGCAACAAGTAGACGAAATTAACTTTTTAGTCGTCCTTTGTTTTACAATTTTTTTTTAATATCAACAACTAAGACTATTACTAAGTCATCCTTTAATAATAATTTGGTTTCTTATTTTCTTTGATTTTTTGAAATGCTTATATAATCAAACAATTTGTAAGGAAATTTTGACTATTGGCTAGACGAAGTTTTAAAATATTTATGGTTCAAAGATTTTTAAAATATAATGTTACCTACTTCATTCAATTATTTTATTCAACAATTACTATTACCTATGGTGCATAGGCTAAGGCAAACTAAAAAGTGGATAACCTTCCTAATTTCTTATAAAATCTTTAGACAGGTTGTTAAGAGAAAAACAAATACACCTTGCCATTCTCTTGTTAAAACTGTTCTTAAAAAGACTTATTGTATGACGGAGGTAATGGAGTATGGAATTCTTAAGTAAGTAAGTGTCGAATATGAATCCAAGATTGAACATCAATCGGTACAGTAGGTAATTTGTTAGAGATTGAGTCAATTATTATCGCGTCAAGATATAATATAGGCGATAGTTTATTCCGGGATTTTATAGACAAAGCAGCTTTACCACTGCTTACACATGAGCGGGTGGAATTAATTCCCGTAACTTCGATTGAAAAGTCGGTTTTATTTAAGCCTAGGGCACGAAAGGCTTTGCGAGTAATGAAAGAAGACTGACTTGCCGAGTCAAGTAGACATCTGAGAGGTGAAAAAAAACCTTTCACATTTAAAACATCAATAATCGCGGTTGATAATAGCACAGATTATTGAGGGTTGTACGGAGCATTAGATGAACTAGGTTGCGGATTAGGAATGGAGTCAACTGAAATAGGCGGTGAAACATGAGTGGTAGGATTAGTAATAACAGCAGTGACGCCCGGCGTACTGCCTTTAAAACACAATAAGGTGTAGTGTTTACGTGAAAAGCATTTTTTACATGCAGAAGTAGATCGACATGTATTGAGATTATGGGCCGAGCTCAGACAATTAAAACATAGATGCATATTTTTACACAAATTGTAACGCTCACTAGGCGTTTTACTTGTAAAAGATGCACACGAGTATAAAGGATGATTTGCTTTGGAAAGTGTGCAAGTCATCGAGGGAGATGATTTAGAAGTAAAGAATGAGGAAGTGCGAGATATTTGTGAAGAGGATGGTTTCACGGGACTAGATTTGGCATTCAGTCAAAGAGGTGACAGAATTAAAATCAGGCGTATTAGCATCGCTGAGAGCGATACACTGATGTTCCAAGAAATTATACAATTTTTTATACGAAGGGGTTTCGTTTGATTTATGTTCTACCTGCTAAAATAAGGTAATGGTATCCTGGTTAAGGCGTTGCATTAAAAGCATTACTAATATAAAATTCCATTGTTCTACAGACAAATTCATAGCCTCTAAACAAGCTAGATTCTCTGTAAATATATCTAACAATTTTCTAAGCGAACTTCCGTTAGAATCGGTAATTTTTGGCGTATTCATTATTGCATCCAATGAGCCTTTGCCATGAGGCGTTTGTTTGAGAATCTCTTTACAATTGTATCGTACGCGGTGACGTAATTATCATTGGTCATTTTAACATGTCGAATAAGCGAGAGGACGGCACCGTCTAAAGAAGTTTTGAGATAATTAAACTTTTCAACATTGGTAATAGTCGAATTGTTATGTACTAAAGCATCATACAAATCAATAAAAGCGGAAAATTCTTTATAATCCCCAGAAAATTTGGAAATATTAATTTTGGGTAAGCGAGGGTTGGGGGTATTACACACACCGAGAGGTACAGGCACCTCACCGAACGATTGACGCGTTGTGTTATGTTCATTACACAATTCTTCGACAGTGGATTTGATATGATAATATTCACCAAGAAAACCTTTTCTAATGACTTCTTCGTCGTCCACATTTTCCTCCGGTTGACTTAGTAATACACTTATGATGTTGTCATGCTGTTTAATTAATTCTGTTTTATGTTCATCTAGTTCGCGAGCTCTACATTTCAGCAAATTTCGTAAAGACCTATCAACTGTGGCGCGATTAGCTAATTCCCATAATATGTGCACGTCATTGATGCAACTATTGCGGTAATATTTGTATTTAGTGAGTTTATCAATGTTTTTCCAACTAATGTGACTAAAGTGACTGTGTTAATTTTATATCCAAAAAACTGACTTCAAATTAAAGGGGCCTGTTCAGATTTTTAAAGCGAAAGAAACAAAAAAAAACAAAAGCGATCTGATTAACAGTATATCGACATATTTAAACAAAAAAAAACAACTGCGATCTGATTAACCGGATATCGAAATATAAAATTAAAATTTTTCCGTTACTCTTAATTTGCTTGCGAAATAATTAATAAATTTCAATTTGTGTATCTACAATGTGAAATAAACGAGTTTATAGCTAAAAACCCATAGTGTTCCACAAAAACCAAGCGATAAGATATGTCCACTTCTTTAGTGTGTTTGGATTACTTTTAAAAGTAAAATTTAATTGCAATATATATGTTAAAATGATTATTATCATGCGAAATGAAGATATAACAAAGCTTGAAGTAGCTATTAGATAGAAGGACCTTTAAGAGTAAATTAAATTCTTAAACACACTAGTTCATCCGGCTCGAAGGATCAAATATTACGAATAGCTCAAAAAAATATATAAATTGCAAGAACAAATGAACTGTAAATATTTATTGCCTTAAACTTTGCCCACTAACCTGGAATAAGGTGCGATTCTTCTTGATAACCAGTACTGGGAACACATAGGAACACATGCGGTCTAAGCCAACTCGGAGTTGTATCGAAACTAACTTACTTTCCACGAATAATTGACTCCGGCGATATACAGTGGCGCGTAAAAGCAACAAGCAATAGGCAATAACAAGAAGAATTAAAATGAAATAAATAAGTTGTTGACAGATTCGTAACAACTATCAACACAAAAAAATCCCTACATTTTCCCTATTCATAAAACTAAATTTCCCCATTTTTTTTTCAACACTTAAATTGAATAAATGAAAATGCGTTTTTCTTAAAATTTATTTTGACTAGAATGTACTGTTAGTATAAATAAAAATGCAAATTAAAATTAATTCCATTTTGCCCTGCTTTTTTTTCGGCTCAGTAGTATCGATTTCCTCAGAACTGGAAGTTGACTCTATTTTCTACATTTTATTCTATAATAACTGTTAAGGTGATATCGTTTTTTAACTAAAATTATTTGCTACTTACTGTTATTATAATAATTGTTTTTACTCTATATTATAGGTTAAAGTATAAAACGAAACAGTCTAAACCTCAAATTACCATGAACGAATTTTCCTTTCGTTTTTAGCAAATTGTAAATTTCTGTCTTATCAAGTACCTCCGTGAGTGTAGCTGGAACTTTTGTTGTGATTAAGCATTTCGATTGATTCATACATCATTTTATATAAGGCAAATAGCTCTAATTTAGCCACAATTGATTTGTTGATGTTGGGAGGGTTTCTTGCATCAAATAAACACTTTTGTTCGTCTGAATTTTGAAAAGTGAAAACTTCCTTGTAAGTACACTATTAGTCTTTAGCGCTAGGTAAAATGTAATTCACACTAGCCTGTGTCATAAGTTATTTTTGAGGTTATCTTATCAGTTAATTTACATATTAGTGGCGTTCGATTTGCTCGCTCGAAAAAATTCGGGTGTGACGTTCATGTTCCTTTTGACTTTTGCTTGAAGCCCTCAGGCGTGCCCAGACACACAAACTTTCTTCTACTCTTTTGCCTCGAGTTTCATGTACATATGCACATTCAGGTTATACTTCGTTTGTGATTTGTGTGATTATAGCAGTATTGATTATAATTTTTTAAATAATTTCAGTCATGTCAGAGGCATAAGAAACAAGAAACCAAAATAGCAAATAACTAACGATAGAAACTATTTTTGAGGTTATATGGTGCACACGCAATCGTTCTATTTAAATTTGTCGTGTCACTATCGAGTACTCAGCTTGAGCAGTGTGGGCAGGTCGAGCCTGCAAATCAAACGTCACTATTATAATATTTGTAATATTATATCTTCTTATTTTTGACACATGAAAAATTAATTGTTAACGTTCTTCGTTAAACATAGGAAAAGTTCTTAAAATCCACCGATAGACTCTATCGATAGATGCCTGTGATATGTCAGATAAATGTCAGGTAGAATGAAGTTGAACTATCGGTAGACGATTATAAGAACGTATTGGTTAGATTCTATGGTAGATTGAAAAAAATATAAAAAAGAAAGAAGATAAATTTGACAATTATTTTCAGACCAGCCCAGCAGCCATCTTTATTAGTATTGACGCAAGTAAACTTTTATTTTTTGTATTACCAGGGACATGTCTACAAAAAAATATACACTGTAATTTATTAATTTTTAATTCGATACAAAATTTCACCTCGTAAAAGCATGACGTGCATATTTAGGTCCACCATCACTTCAAACATTTCACCATTATAGGATAATTCCATATCATAATAATTTTTATTAACAAAAAAACAAGTATTAAATTTTTAACAGAACAAAACCATTAACCTCAATAAATAAACAATCTTTGTAAGATTGTTCATTGTCATTGCATATAATTGATGATTGTGCTTTCCCCTTCCAAATCTACCAGATTTACCGAGTCTAAAGCCCGGTAGAACTGATGGATGTTCGGTAGAACTATCGGTGAATTTAAGAACACTGGGATGATTCTATCGACAATCTATCGGTAAATTTAAGAACGGCTTTGGTAGACACCGTATTTACCGATAGATGTATCGGTAAATGTAAGAACTTCTCTATAATCGCAATACAATATGTACTGAGGCGTGACGTAACTGGCGTTTTCGCGCATAATTCAAAGTAGATAGAATAAAATGCAATAATTTTCGTTTAAAATTAGTTTATTGCTGAAATAATGTATTTTTCGGAAATAGCAGATGTGTACCTATACTGTAGAAGTGGATTTCAAAATCAGTCATCATGCCTATTGGCCACAATAATATAACCCATTCATATCTACTTTCCGGTGGAGAAAGACCACGATGCTCCCAATGCATGTAATGAAAGATTGACTGTCGAACACATACTAAAAATCTCCTTCAAATGAGATTATACACAAAGATATAACTACTATACCTAAAGAGAGATAAAACCCTACAATGTATGCGGCTAATGACCTTAGCAGTTTATGCCGCTAAAAACGGAAAAAAGTATTAACCAGAAATTAATAATGTCGAAAATTTACTTTAATTACATGCACATGACGTAATAAAAAGTTTTCAAGGGGCGATGGATGAAAACTGACTGACTGACATTACCGGTACATGTAGAAACAGGCCCAATCTCGATAGCACAATTTATAGCTTGAAGAAGCAGTTGGCTGACTCGTTGTCGGCACCTTTGATCTCTATGTTCCAATTTTTCCACTACGCAGCCGGAAATTGTTTCCCACGCGCATGAAGAGGTATCCAACTGATACAATGCAATTGCAAAATTATTAAAACAGCCAACAACTGTGCTTAATGAGTGATCTTCTGCGCATCTCAAATTTGTTTCCCAGGAGTGGATGTGTGTGAGAGAACAGATTGGAACAGTAAAATCGGGAGAATGATCTAACTGCTTCTGAAAGCGATAGTGTAAAAGCTTATGCCCCTGTACCACTGTAAAAAAATTTATAAAATCTTTTATAAAAATGACTCCACATAAAAACTGTTTATAAAAATAGATGCCTTATCCCACTGTGAAAATTTCCATAAATATTTTTATAAAATGATCAGCTGACAACTATACTATTGCCTTTAATGTGGATACAGATTATAAAATATCCCAAAATATTAACTTTAAACTCATTAAAAATGAAAATGTGCACAATCAATCATACATTAGCTGAAGTGAGTCTGGCTTGTGTTTATAGATAAAGATAATCCGCTTATGTTTCTCAAAGTGAGTCATAGACAAAAGTATACTAAGAGTTCCTGTATTATCAGTTGGCATCACGTTGATCGGAGTGCCACTAGTTATGGGTACAAAAACTAATTTTTACAGGCGGGATATTCAAATTTGTTAATTTCGATTATGGGTACGTAAATTTTACAATTTGTCTTAAAATTGTTTATCAGGTATAATTACTTTTTTTGGGATGAAATAATTACAATAAACAATTTTAAGAGAAATAATTTAGATAAATAAGAAAACAGTACACATTTAAATGTTTTATTAACACCTACATAATAACATAAAAAAATTTAATAAAATATTTGTCTATTAAACATTCTTATTTTATATTTGGATTTTTAGTAGTTAACATTAATATCACAGAATAAAAAGAAATTTGATTAAATTATCATAGTTACATTATTATTAAAGAAATTCAAATTTTTACCAATATTATCCATTATTAAAAAATTATTCTAATATAGCACGTTAAATTCTTATTCTATAATGTATCTGTTAAAACAAACAAAAAAATAATTTTTATACTCCTATGTATTATAATACACACTTACTAAAATAGTTAAATGTGTATATTAATGAAGTTCATTATGATACAGATTTTCATTGCGATACAGAATTTTAAGCCAAAGGAGTCAAGTTACTTTTTAATAAAGTGACACTTAATTTTACAACTGTCAAATAATTTTGATTTTCAAAAATACCTAGGTATATCAAAAATTAATTAGATTAAATTTTATTATGATAATGAGTGATAACGAAGAATAAAATAAAATTTTCAATTCAATTGAAAATAGGAATGACACAAACATTAACAAGCCCTCCAGTTCAACAACCATTCGAATAGGATCATCCCTCCAAACAAATTTTACAAATTGTACAATAAATCATTTATACATAAACAAAGAAGATTGGAGAATTAATATGTTCAAAAGTTTTAAATTTATTTGTTAAAGTTTCCTTCATTGCTCTTGTTTTTTATAATAAATGGTAATTACTAAATGAGTAGAATAAATAATGTATGCAACTTTCATGTATAATGGCCATTAATACACTTGCATGTATCCTACACCTACAATATGCTTGTGTATTAATGATCGTTACATAAAATACTATAATATCTGTATCATAATTGATCACACAGTTTACATATTATTAATCACAAAAGTACATCTTTTTACTAAAATTACTTTATATTTTATAAAGTTAATCCAATATAACATCAAATTGCACATTAAGTTTTAGGTATTTCAAAATTATTGACAACAAAAAATACTTTATGAAAAAAGGAAAACTAAATTCTCCATTTCCATGAAAACAGGAATAAGTCTGAAACAAAAAAATTAAACAGTACCTTTAGTTACCAATAAAAAATTATTTTTGTTTGTTATTCCTCTTAGTAGAGCATTATCATTTTTTCAATTAATAAGGGAACACAAAGTTTTATGAATTGAGAAAACACATATGATTTATGTTCTTTACTTTTACAAACAGTTCAGTTTTTTTAAGAATACTTTCTACATGACCTAAAAATGGTAAAATTTTATATACAATGTCATGCAGTATTGAAAGAAATTTAACGACTTCTCTTTGTACATAAATCAGTAGTTTTATCATCAAGTCAGTAAAACTATAGTGAATGTCTAAAATATATGTCCGCAAATTTTAGCCTTACCGTCGCAATTAAAAATTGTTAAAATTTGAATCATTTTTAATTCTGTATCTAAAAACTGGAATACAAAATTTTTCAATTTATTATAGTAATAGAAGTCAATGGTTTTGGTTCATAACTAATGAAAGGGTCTGTTATTGACCATGAAGATTTGTTAGAGTTAGCAGTACTGCTTTTTAAAAAATCCATGCCAGCGCTGAATCTAATTTTTAATTAAAATATTGAGTTACCTGATTTAGACAATTTAACTGCTATTTAATATTGTGATTACTGCTTGATAAATGCCTTTTGTTAATTTAAAACTTCTATTTCTCTGATCTTTTAGTAATATGCATTTTCTTCTTCAGAAATAAATTACCGACTCTAGTTTCATTTATTTTACTTATTCCCAGATTCCAAACGTTGTTTTTTAGGTAAATGTTCAAATTGAGTTTTCTTTAAAGTATCATTATTGTTACAAAAAATGAGCTTTCTTTTTACAGGTAATACTGTATGTTCAAAAGCTTGGGCAGTATATATGGGTGTTTTTACTATATTCAACTATACGTTTAGAGGTGTATAGTGTCATGGTTGTAAAGATAAAGTAAATTTAAGAAGTGTTTTGCGTAATGTACTTGTAAAAATGCAATATAAAATTTAAAAAATATTTTGATCTTAAACTCCAAATTGCGAAGTGGCCAAAAATATTTACTATTACAATTTTTTACAATACAATTATGACGAATTCTACTGTTGATGACATTTTAAAGCTTCACTTACTTGTATTTACTTGATTAAAAAACTAAAATCCTAAACAAATTAAAAACGAAACTAATTCTACTCATTCTTGGCACGCCATATTTCCGTGTTTATAATCTTTATCATATTTTTCGCAATTTTTATTTTTGACACTTTTGCCAAAGACAATCTACAAAAACATAATTATACTTTTCTCTATAGACATTGGCCATAACCTTTGGCTTTCGAGTTTAAAATCGTGAAACTGTGCACGCGTTTTTAAATTCAAACTTCCTCGATGCTGGTGGGGCATAAACATCCAATCACTTTACTAGTTCCCTAAAAATTATAGAAACTGTTCTATTTGGTAAAAATATTTTATAAAAAGGTTATCCATAGATAACCTTTATATAGGGAGAAGTTTATCTACGATTCTACGTAAGAAGCACCATAAAAATATTTTTACCAGAAATTAGTCTCATAAAAATGTGTTCTGTCCTTTTAAAAAAATGGTTTTTATCTATGATTTTTATAAAAACATTTTACGTGACGTCATGAAAATAGAAGCACCGTAAAAATATTTTTATGAGATGTCATTTTTATAAAAATTTGTGTTGTCACACTATCAAAATGGTGTTTATAAAAATTTTTATACAAATTTTCACAGTGGGACAGGGGTTTTAGATTGTTTTTCATTTGAAAATATTTTACCTGACCGTGAGTGAAGCGCGAACGTATTTTTAGTGTGAATCAAGCCTTACATTTGTCGCTTTTCTCTTCGCTCTTGCCGTCACGACGTTCGCTTCTATCACCACTATGTGAGCAGCCTTAGAAAAAAGAGAAATACATCTCTTTAACGCCGTCAACTATTACGATACGATTCAAATTAATAGTTCGGTTATTTTTAGATCTCATGTATATGATTGTGTTTGCGTAATTCTTTGATTCATTCACATAATTTTTTTTAGGTTTAATACATTATTTAAGCATGAGGAAACAAACATGTTTTATGGCTTTACTTAACGCAACTATTTTGGGAAAATGTTTGAATGCAAAATTATGGGAAGACTCGCCGTACGTGAGTAAACAGTTAACCGGAATTGGTAGTATATTTGCTACACAATTAGCCAATGCGGGAAAGGATACGTTCGATAAACTCCTGGAGGCAAATCCTCGAGATATAGAAACGGTAAATACATTCAGTTTATTTGGTTTTCGAATAAAATATTTATTTATATTTCATATATTTAGTAATAAGTTTTTACTTTCAAGTTCTATTTTAGTCTCGTTCATTCTACAAAAGGCACTATTTATTATCTATTGATTTAAGGTCGATTTATACATATCCGTGCTGTGTTTGATGTCATTTTTTATAAATAGCTGAGTTGTGGCGCAGTACCGTGCCGAATAACAGAGACAAACTTTAATTATTTCTGTATGAATGATACCTGAAAATTAATCATGGTGGCTTGGATAGAAGATCACGCCGCTTATTACTTGATGAAGATAAGAGCAAGAGGAGAAAAAGAGAAAGCAAAAAAGATGTGGAAAAAAGAAGGAAATAAACAGAGAATTATTGGACGATGAAACAAAATTTCACACTAGAGCTTGTCTGTTATCAGCACTCACGACACGCGCTCGTGTTTATACAAGTCCGTGTGGTCCGTGTCAGTTCCGTGCCTCGGCAATGCCGCAAGCAAAATATCGTTTCGAATTAATTTCTGTCCGGGCACGGATGCGCGGCGTCCGGGAAACGCTTATGTGTAAATATACTCATATACTAAAGATTTTTTACAGACTGTAACTAAGGAATTAACGAATAGGTTTATTTGAAAATTGGGTAATGTCTTTGAGACCTACAGAAATTTCATCCCAGGTGTACAGGGTATATGTGACGTCATCATAGAAGCAGGGACGTCATTGTAATGAAAAAAATTCAATGGAAGGGGGGGACCAAACTTAGCTCAAATGAAAGGGCTTTTATTTCAAATTCAACGGTGTATCACAGTGAGGGTACTCAAGTAGATAATTATACCAAATTTTCAATTTATTATTTATTTGCAACAATAACCAGTGATCGTTTAAAAGCCGCAATTATTATGTCCGGATTCACCTCAGATAGGCCTATTTTTGCTTTTTAACTAGTTTATATAAAAGCTAAAGAAAACAGCTGACGTTGGAATTCTACCTTAATCGCTTTTTGATTGATATTAGTAAAATCTAATGTCACATTGATTGTTGTCACTTTCTAAGTACTCATACCTAGTACCAAGGGCGTAGCCAGGATTTATAACAGGGGGGGGGGGCAAACCATGGTCCATGGTCGTCCATCACCAGGTTTATAAGGATCTACGTAGGTATGGTATCTAAAATCCTATTTTTTGAAGTGGTCGAGAACCAACTCTAAAGTGGGCGAGATCCGCGACGGGTGGTCCAAAACAGGCTAAAATGTACTTTTTTTACATTCATTCAATTTATTCAACAAATTATGAATAAAAACACTAAAAAGACTTTTTAAACCCATTCCAAGACTTCACAAACACCCCGAAAATGATATGACAATTGAAATTTAATTTAATTTTCTTGGATTTATTACATCTCAAAGTCGAAATTCCTGTTAATCGGTCGCAAACAGGCACATTCAGGTAACTTTTTTGTGTTGGACTAAGAGCTGCTTCCGACTTATTAATAATTTTATTCATGGTTGGACAGAGAAAAAAATATGATTTGATTTACTGGAGCTATAATGTGCAGCTAGGGATGAAAAGAATACAAATTTGTAATCCTCATAAAAAAGCACCAAACTACCTATTTCTAAGTAGAAATTTCTGGAATCTGAAATTTGTTTACGAAATTCCCGAACGTAATTTAGTCTTAGAAACTTTCAATATTTGTATGAGGCATATTGGGCTGCTAAGAGTTTGGACATTATTAACGAAGTGGGTTTAAAGTGTTTGAAATGAATTTGTAGATCGTAAAAAGGAAACCCCCTTTCGGCGATGGTTTAATAGAGGAAGTGAAGTATTTGCCGAAATTTTCAATTCGTATGGACAAAATTAATGAAGGTTGTAAGCTAACTATAACTTTGGAAAATATCGATTCACTTGAACGCAAATCTACGGTAAAGGCGACCTCACTTATGACACTTTTAGTCGGTAATGACCGGAATGAAACGATATTTCACGAACACTATCAGTAAGTAAATTATATATATTAATACATATCCTATATCTAAATTCTATAGAAAACATTGAAATAAAGAAAATATGCATATTTAGATGTAATACTAGTAATACACACTGTATTATAAATAATTTGAAAGGTTCAATATACCAATAAAATTTGACATTTCAATTTCATATGACATTACTGCAGAATAGACTTAATGACAGATAGATTTTAAAACGATTTGAAAAACCAGAATACAGATGTCTCTATTAGCAAATGGCACTTATAAATAAAATAATGAAAATCTCTCTTGGTATATAGAAATGTAAATTTGTAATTTTTAAAAAAAAAAGAATGCTAGGTAACCAAAGGAGAAGAGAATTATTTATTGAAACATTTTAGTTAGTTGAATTTGAAATCCCCATGAGACAACATCATAATAAGAGTTGTCTCAAATTTAATTTTGAATATTAGGGAATTTATATAATTGTTATCAGTTCAACATATCTTGCCTTTTGTAAAGCCAGTGCGTGTACTATTCACAAAGAATTACCGCTAAAGTGCAAGTGGTTTTCGCGTTTTCTAAATTATTGATTTGGAAACGTTTGTTCCGGAAATTCTAAAAATACGTTTTAGAATACGTACGAGATCTTCTAGTATCCAGTTTGGTGAGTCCAGTCCATATTATATATTATTCTCGAGAATTAATAGGCCTTTGATCAAAATTATTTCGAAAATAGATGCATCTTATGATTAAATTATAGTAACGTTACTTATATAAAATTCTACGTCAAGTGCAGACAATTTTGGGAACAGACAATTTACAAGATAATTTAGGTATTTTACATTGACATATATCAAGTATAAATTTAGACATTTTGAATTTTTATTTAGATAGGAAATTTCTAACATAGATTGTTTTTAATATTAAGGTTTGATAGAAAATTCTATCTTTGTTTATGCGTTTATGATATTTTTTGAAGAGTTTTAATTTTTGTAAGTGTTATTTTGATAATATATTATATAAATTTGAATTCCAAATCTCTTTGGCTCTCTTTTCATATTCATTTTCATTATATTTGATAATTTTTATACTATAGAAAATTTAGTATAATAAGTGACATTTAGTTAATCTCCTGACAGTAAATTCATATATGTCATAAGATAATTTAAATTGTCTTATAGTGTATAGGATAAACAGTTACTGTAGATTTGAATAGTGTGATACGTAATTTAGAAAATCATTTGGAAATTTACAAATTTGAATTATTAGTTGAAATCTTTGATCCCTCCCTGAGAAAAGAGTGAGTTGATTGGTGTTGTATTGATTTATCTTTCATAATATAAAATTTAATATTCATTTAGCCGGGCATATTAATTTGACAACTGCTGTCATTAAAAATTGTATAGGTTATATTTAGAGGTAAAGGTATTTTCACAATAGTGTAGCTATTATCACAAATTGTGATGACAGCTACAAATTAAATTCAGCATCATATAAATTCATATTCATATATAAAATATAATAAAATTAGTAAAACACATTAGATATACTATAATTTGTCACCCGAACGTGGGGCAAATATTATTAAAGAATATAGATATATTATTATATATATATATATATATATATATATATATATATATATTTATATTTTTTATTTTCCTATAGTCATATAGGTATTTGGAATTCTATGATTATCTAAAAAACTTAAACTGAAATTTCTTTATGTTCATTCTTTCTAAACCTTGACTGTAACTTCTTATTAATACGCGCGTACACTAGACACTAGACTGCTTACCTTACCATTCGCGAATTGAGGGAATTGCCACCGTCATCCGATAATCAGCTTGGCGCTACCATAAAATTCGTGGTTCGACCACTTCAGCCATTACAGCGGCGAATAAAATAACACACGTGGTTTGGGGCCAAGTTAAATGTTATCCGTACTTGTGAAACGTGTCGCCAAAAGAATATCTATGTCGTAGGTCGAAATTCTGTACAGTGACTCATCGCTCTTACTGTCCATGAAATCAGTTGAGAAGTGAACTTCATGAGCGCATCATTTTTGAAGGGTACTTAATAGTCTTAAATAAAAAATAATTAGAAAACGTTATTGTACACCCTGGCGTTTGAATTTGAGAGAACAGAAATACGAAATTATTATGGTAGGTATCATTATTAATATACAGGGTATTACCAAAAATAATACACATTTTTAAGGATGAGCTATAATAAGGTGTATGGTAGATCATAATAACGTTTTATGCAACGATCATGTAATTATGGTAATTAATACACGAGCGAGCCTCTTGTAGCATACGAAGCAAAACAGTTTTTACAATCTGTTGTTTTACATCTTTTAGTTACTTCCAAACGATACAATTTTTTTAGCTGTAATTCCTGGAATGTCATTCATAAGGGGACAATAACAAAACTGAATGTATAACTAATATCAATGATAATTTTAAAAGAGAAGATTACTTACCGCTGATTATTGTCTCTAAAATCACTCAAAAAATTAGCTGGCATCACTGTCACTCTCCGATGACTCCTCAGAAAACGAATTATCACTTTCTTTTTGTAGTTCTATAATAAATGGTTCAGTCACCGCTTCAACACATATGTCTAAATCCCAAAACCTCATTTCTTCTTTATATACGTGCTGAATACATTTATGCCAAGTATCAGCAGTAACAGCCTCTAAAGCATCGTTAAACAGTTTTTTAACTTCAACCATTTTAAATGTTTGGTTTTTTCGTGCAACATAGTTTTTCACTTCGGCCCAAATAAGCTCTATCGGGTTCTTTCGCAGTGGTAGGGCGTAAGTCTAAGAACTGAAACGTTAAATTCTTTTGCCATTTCATCAACTATATATTTTATATAATTGGCTCTATGTTGCCACACCAGGGATAATAATTCAGTTTTTAGCATTGTTTCTTCGTGCGGAATACGTTTACTTGCCAGCCAATCCATTACAACACTCTTGCGGCTAGCTGACGTAGGTATGTGCTCCAGGCAGCGACTGTGGTATGAAGCATTATCCATAACTATTACCGAGCCGGGAGCCACTTTTGTTGATATTGACTTAAACCATGCTTCAAATCTGTTACCATCCATCTCTTCATGGTAATCACCAGATTTTTTTTACTCGAAAGTCAATAAGCCACCTTTCACAAATCCTTCTTCGCTTCTGAAATGTGCAATAATGAGTCTGCACCCTTTTCCAGATGGAGCTTTCAAACTGGTAGACCAACCCTCCATAAAGGCTTGTCGACTGCTTTGGATATTCAAGTCCTGCCATACTTTTGATACAGTGTGACCTTCGTTAACCCAAGTTTCGTCAAGATGATAAATTTGTCTTCTTTCGTTACGAAACTGTCGTATCTGCTTTAAATAGTTTGTCCGCCATTGAAAAATTTAATTTCATTCAACTAAAGCATTTTTTCTACTTCTTTTCAGGTAACGAAAGTTCATTAATCTCAAAGTCCTCCTTAAAACTTTATTGCTGATGTTTGGTAACGTTCCATCTGCTTCTATAGCTTTACTAATTTTTGTTAATGTGGGGATTACATTTTTAAAATAAAAAGAATGAATCAGTCTACGTACAGCGTTACGTGTTTGGTCGTCTAAGACATTTTTCTTTCTTCCTCTAGTTTCTTGCTTACAATTTTGATTTTCTTCTCTTATCAACGTCCCTTTTTGTACATTTCTCAAAATTTTATATATGGTACTCTCTCAAACTTTTGTTTAATTACTGCATAGAGCCACAGCGTCGCTAACGCCTACTTGTTTATCCCTGGTACGTAACCCTTCATAAACATTTAAAATAATAATTTTCTCTTCTCTTAATAAATTTTGACGACGCCGTTTCTTGTCGCTAACACCACTACATTCGGCCATTATTGTTAACAAAAAATAAAAAGTAACCCTAATTTACAACGTACAAAAAACAAAACGTTGTAACTAATCAAATAAAAACACAAAAAGCACAAATTGATCAAATACCAAAACGATCACAATGTTACGTCTATGAATAGTAGACACTAATAAATTATGCAGGTGTCCTATTCTATCCTCTCTGTCTTGTACACATCGCTGTATCAAGCTGTCTTTTTTCACAAGCCAAAATTCTCGCAAATAATATTTTTTTAATAAAATATTCAAATAAACTAGCTGTGCTTCTGCACAGCTCGTCTATTTGAAATATATAATCAATATATTGAATTGATATTTGCATAGATCTTTGTTACAAGTATAAGACTAAAAACTAAAACATATGGATTTTATTGTTATTTGTGTAATCAATTACCTATCGCTAGAATATATCTGGCAGCATCGCTTATAATACATTGCTTGCTAGGGGGTGGTGAGTCACTGTACAGAATTTCGACTTTCGACTATAAAGAGGAATGTGAAAGTAGCTTACAAAGAACCTAATGAAATACTAAGGTACCTATGCCAATTATTGCCACCCTAAGGAATTTTTATTTTTTGTTTCAAGATTTTTGGCTAGATCAACCTGTCACTTAGAGAGAGCATGCTACAGCATGTTTTCTAAAATGTAAGGCATATCACATATTTTTAAATTTCAATTAAGTATTTTTTTAAACGTTTTTTAAATACATTGTAAGATGACAATTTTTGGAACATGTAACCCAAATATTGCCGTGGGATGGCAATATTAGGAATATGGGTAAAAACGCTGAAATAAACAAAATAATGAACAAAACTTTATTCGCATTAGTATCCTTTATTATATCGCGGAAAAAACATTCTTTAAAAAATCGTATAAAATTAGAAGAGAGATTCTTAAAAATAAGTAACAATTTAACAGTTCGGACAAATGAATATCTCTTTGTCGGACTTCGTCAGACCGACACACTCTTCGTGAAAATATGCGTTACATAAACAACACATCCTCATATCGATTTGCCTGTCCGTGTTGCAAGTCTCAACCACACGTGATTTTTTTGGAGCAGATTTAGTTTGTGCAGCTTTCTTTAGAGGAGATTTTGTTTGTACCCTTTTCTTTGGAGCGGATTTGGATTGTATCACTTTTGGCGTGGGAGAGAATAAAGATAGCAGGCTTTCTTTTTGCTGATACAACTTTTATCTCAGGGGTAACCAAAAGACCCATATCTGTGAACGAAATGGCCAAATCATCACCAAGATCTTTCTCCGTAGAAGCAGAAACCAATTTTATTAGTGGTTCGTTGTCGCTTTTTCTGTAGGTGTCACCATGAAGAGAATGTTGTGACTCTGATGATGAATCACTTTCCAAATGAACACTATATTTTTTATTTTTGGGTTTTGATGAATTTACACCATTTGGCTGGAAATGGGACTTGTTTCTGCGTTCATTTTAGATTAATTTTTATTTTATTCTGTCCTTGTCACGACGCTGGGTGCAAACGCTGATTCTGGGATTGCATCGGGGCAAAAAGGTTGGATACCTGTACTTCTAAAGAGATTATATTTGACGGCGACGTTGGTTTCATCACATTTTTGAAAATATTTCCCCTCACCTTATTTTAATTAAAGATTTTCCAGGTTCGGCTATTAAAAAGTTCAATACTTCTTACGTAGCTACGAAAAACAGCCTTATCTATTGGTTGGAACTCATGGGTGGTGTTGCCTTAAGCAGAATAGAGTAATTCCGTGCCTTTCTGCGGCGTCAACAATAAATACATCGAGTTGTGACTTGGTCCCATCAAAAATGAGAAGTGTTGGTCCTGAGTTTCTGTACATGGCAAAATGTTCGAGCCAGGATACGAAAGTTTCGTTTGTTACACTACCTTTCGGCGTCATGTTAATCTTGAATCCAGGTGATAAATGATCACCCCATTCAGGCTTACAACGTTGTCCTTTGAAAAGGATCATTGGTGGAATTGTCTGCCTTTATGAGTTTCAACATTCTACTATAATGACAGTTTTGCCGTGTTCGGGCCACTAAGTGAACAAGCTTTGTTCCCTTTTTCGCCAATACACTTGCTTATGCATTGTTAGACGACAACCTTTCTCGTCCATGTTGTAAACGTTGTCTGGTTTGTCGAATAATTCTAATCTAGTGTAGATATCTTTTAGCTGCTCAAAGTAATTGTCTGCCTTTATGAGTTTCAACATTCTACTATAATGACAGTTTTGCCGTGTTCGGGCCACTAAGTGAACAAGCTTTGTTCCCTTTTTCGCCAATACACTTGCTTATGCATTGTTAGACGACAACCTTTCTCGTCCATGTTGTAAACGTTGTCTGGTTTGTCGAATAATTCTAATCTAGTGTAGATATCTTTTAGCTGCTCAAAGTAATCATTAACAATAAATGGATTCATTTTCTGAGCTATAGCAGGGTTCATCTGCTGTGCCTTACGCCTGGCAACATCAGGATGCCTCTTGAAAACTAAATTCAACCACTTTCTGCCTGCTAGTTTTGAAGTTAGAGAAAAGGGTTTAGGAATATTGCGTTCCGTTGCCTAGGAAAACACACTTCTTCTCACTACATTAGGCGTAACTGGCAACCCAACTTCTGCGAGTCTATGGAATTTGTTCACGAATTCGTTTTATTGTTCCGTTGTTAGAACACTACATCTTCCAAGACGTTTCGTTGTCTTATTTTGTGTGTGATGCAGTCCCAAAGTTGTTCGGGGAATCTTGTACACATCTGCGGCTTTGCTGATGCTGGATCCATTCCTTATGGCAGTCAACGCTTTTTTAAGGTCTTCCTCAGACCACTCAGACCTCTTTTTATTTAGCATCTGTGAAAACCAACAATAATTTTTTAAACTAGGGACAAGAATCGTTAATTTTTGAGAAAAATTTAAGCTGCCTAATATTGCCATCCTTGATAACCCGTACATTTTTTTATAACTGTAAATAATATATTATTCATTGGAGCTTATCGAATTATTTGTTAATCACAAACTTATTAACTATCATAAAAATATGTAAATTAGCCAAAAATATATATACATTATGCCAAATATTGCCATGGCAATATTAACACTTGTGAAGCTATTAATTTACTAACGATTTCAGGAAATACATTCATATTAATCATAATCACACTATAACAACAAAGGCGGTATCTTGCAGCTTACCTTGTGTAATTTTTTGCCCAAATTATGTCGACTAGAAAACCGAAACGAAATCGAAAACACGTGCAATTTTTTATAGTATGGCTACAAATTAAGCAATCTGTCTCTCTCAGATGCTTTAGATAGACAGACTGAACACTTTTTTCGCGCGTTGGACTGGCTCATCTCAACATGCTGAATGTTTTAGTAGGTATACCGACCGCCAGAGTAATGACGTCAGGATTTCGGATCGGATGGTAGTATTACGAACATGGCAATAATTGGCTTAGGTACCTTATTATATCAGTGAAAAAAATCTACCTACGAAACACGTATAGATAAGTGTGGCTTATTCAACAACAAAGCTAAGTACCTGATACTGTCTCTAGAGATTATTTCCAGCTTCATTTTAGAAGGAATCGCTTGTCTGTATTTAGTATCCTGTTTTTCATTTAACGTTTCAAGGATTGGTCTGTACATTATTTTAAAGTCCTTGAACATTGTCTCACGAGAAATTTTTTTTATTGATAAAGAGATTAGTTTAATAAAGTTTTATCGTTTCCTCTATTCTGCTGAAGATTACAAGAAGCAGTCTAGCAGTTGGCCTAATACCTAGAATATGGAGAAGGGCAAGGGTAAGCTTCATACCAAGAATAGGGAAAAAAGATGGGATTGATCCCCGATATTTTAGACCCAACTGTCTAACATCGTTTCTACTCAAAACGATGAAGAAAGTAATGGATAACTACATAAGAACAGAGAACCTGGAAAATATACCACTTCATAAATGTCAGCATGCCTACAGGGCGGGTCCATCAACTGAGACGGCTCTGTATCAGCTGACCGAAGTCATCCAGAGAAATCTGAACAACAAAAAATCGCAATGTGCGCATTCCTGGATATATCTGGGGCCTTTGACAACACAACTCATGTGTCTGTTAAAGAAGCACTAAGAAGGCGAAGAGAAAATGAAACCATTGTAAAATGGATGTTGACGACGAGGATAGCTGAGACACAGGTGGGGAATCAAACCACCTCAGTTAAAGCCACTCGGGGGACACCTCAAGGGGGAGTAATATATCCCCTTCTATGGAGCCTCGTAGTAGATGAGTTGGACTACAGGCTAACGGAGCTGGGCTTCGAATGTATGGGCTATGCTGATGACATAGTTCTAATAGTCAGAGGCAAGTTCGAGAGCACCTTGTGTGATTTATTACAAAAGAGCCTCAGAATCATTGAGCAATGGTGCTTGTCAGTGGGGCTAAACATTAACCCAAACAAGACCATAGTAATCCCATTTACCCAGGAAAGAACACTTCCAGTCGTGAAATCCATATCCTCAAACGGGGAAATCATAGAATGGAAATCAAAAGTTAAATATCTAGGGATAACCCATAACCCTAGACAGTAAGCTTCTGTGGAATAAACATGTTGAAATAACTGCTAGTAAAGCAATAAGAGCTTTGATGGCGTGCTTAAATTTAGCTGGTAAGAGGTGGGGCTGTAACCCAAACATACTGCGATGGACGTAAGCCATGTTTGTGGGACTAGCAATTACGTATGGGGCAATAGTTTGGCATACAAAAGCAAGTCAGTACAGCACGAGGAAGATATCCTCGACAAAGTTCAAAGACTTGCCTGTGTGTGCATCACTGGAGCTATGAGAACGTGTCCAACTGGGGCACTTGAGATCGTTACAGATATCACACCTCTACATCTCGTGATAGAAAGATCTGCTCAAGAGGCAATTCTTAGAATATCTAAGAAGGTTCAGGCAATGACAGTATTAAAAATCAGGGAGCCTGGTTCTCTCTAACAAAATACATCTTATCAGTGAATCTTCCCATACACTACCCAAACTCTCAAAGAAAACACCATTAGATGGTATACGGATGGTTCAAAAGCCACCACTGGAGCAGGCACTTGATGAATTAGGCAAGAATAACAGGGTCTCTTTAGTCTGGATTCCTGGCCACTCGGTAATCACGGGAAATGAAGAGGCCAATACACTTGCCAGGAAAGGAGCACAAACGTCCTTTATTGGCCGGGAGCCTTTTTGTGGTGTAGGAAAATACTCCTATAAGAAAGAGTTTCGGAAGAAAGAGGAAACCGAAAGAGAAGCACTCTGGCGGTGCCTTCCCGGGCTGGAACATTCCAAGAAGTTCTTGCGGAACTTTGACACTGCTAGATCCAAAAAATATTTGGACCTCGGTAAAAATAGGCTACATCTCCTCACGGGCTTTATTACAGGACACTGCCGCCTTAGGAAGCACCTAATGAGAATAGGTCTAGTAGAAAGAGTGTAGATTCTGTGGGGAGGAGGATACAACTCCGGGTCATCTAGTTCTGGAATGCCTCGCCATTGCAAGCCAACGCAGGAAATGTTCCGGACAAGAACCTTGTAAGAGTGAGGATCTAACCGTGTCGAAGCCGTCCCAAATACTAGAGTTCATTAGAACCCTGAAACTGGAAGGCGAGCTGTAGTAGTAGCGAGAACAGCTCTTATAGGGGGGGGGCACAATAAACCTTAGGTTTCAGTGCATTGTAACCCCATTGTAATCTAATCTAATCTAAATTCTTTGGTTTATATCAGCTTCTTGTATTCTTGTCTCCTCGATTATTACTTGAAAGCATTGAAATGTTTTCACCTGCTCTATTTCGGTACCACCTATATCTGTCTTCATAGTTATATGTTTATCTTTTATTATCATTATTTTTATTTATTGTCATTCCATATTCATTTAATAATTCGTTCCATATTGTTAGTTTCTTTTGAATGTGTTCTCATTTCCTGGCTATAACCATAAACAAATGCCCCTTATGATTTTTCTACTCAGTTTAAGTTTATGCTTGTTTATACTTGTAATTTTCTGCTTCTTCTTGTATATTTCTTAATAACTCAGCCATGTAGCCTCCTTGCCGAAGTTTTCCTATTGGTTCAAATATTTCCAATGCCATGGTGTTAGATTTTACGGCGTTCACGCTATTCTCACATATTGTAATGTTTTTCATACTTATTTAAATAGTTTATCCTGATGGGAGGGATAAATTTATACACACGGTATATTTACTTACTCTTAATTTATTTACACACTTCACTACTATATTTCAAATACAATATTCACTAATTTATATTCATTATTTGCTAATTTATATGCACCTCTATTCCCTACTAGATTAAACTGTAAACTGACTTACTTCCTCTAGGCCCTCGCCTTTATATATCAAAATAACTTTCAAGAAAAATCGGATTTCTATAATTTCTTGAATTCGGTTCCCAATAAAAACAACCAAAAATAAACGGTTTTAAGGATTAAAACTAACTTTTCCGCATCTGTGGCCCTGAACAATATTCTATCATAAAATTGTTACTTGTATACACTTCGGAGAATGTATCGTGCTAACAAACCGAAATTTCCCCAAAAATAATCAAAAATTCAGTATATCTGGATTTATAGGACCCGCTCAAGTCAACTGAAAATAAATAGGGTACATCTGTGAGACACCTTGAACAATATTTAATCATAAAATTGATTAATTGTATACTCTCTGGAGGCTGTATCGTGCTAACAAACTGAAAATTCTCCAAAAATGACGAAAATTTGGTACCTCAAGTACCATAGCACCCGTTGTACTGGCTTTACTGAGTTGAATATCAATAGGGTCCATATTTGAGACGCTCTGAATAATATCCGATCATAAAATTGGTCACTTGTTTATACAACTGCTAACAAACTGAAACTTCTTCAAAAATGACAAATTAAAAGTACTGTAGCACATGTTGTATTGGCTCCGGTGAGCTGAAAATCAATAGGACTCATCAGTGAGATGCCCTGAATAAAATTCAATCATAAAATTAATGACTTGTTGAACTCCGGAGGCTGTATCGTGTAGATAATCGCAGATTCTCCTTCGATAAGTGCTAGTTCCGGAAACGGAAAATAAACTATAGATGTAGTATGTCTGCTTATTCTACACTGTAGATAATAACGAAGGACCACTACCCAAATTTAACGTCATGGATAGATTGACAACAAGGTTAATAAAAGTTGAATTCAAATACACAAAAATATAAATTCCTTTATTTCCAACAGACTGGTGCAATAATGTGGCAACATAGCCAACTGTGATCTGATGTATCAGAAGAGTTCCTTACATTAGATATTCACTCACAGTCATAAACAAACAAAACATATAAAGGATAGAAATACGGAAAATATGTAAAACAGCTACAGAAATTATAAATATGGTTAAAATTCCTCCCAAGTAACATACTACTCGATGCCTGTAATCCGAATCGGTAGCTTTGGTTATTTCCCGGGTTGATAAGTATATAAAACTTAAATTGATCAACTTACAATTTCTGGTAGATCTCACTACACACTACACTAATTACTAAACGGAATAATTCTTATTGTTCTAAATAACCCTTTTTACGTGGGCTATTCGATGGAATGCAGTTTCTATGTTGTTATAAGATGTACTCGAAGGACCAATATGGGTGTTTTTCACTGATGTAATGATGTAATGTATGATGAAATTAAACACTTATGTCACTTTCGGTTTTATATTTCCATAAATTTATAATTTTATTTATTTTTGCGTAGACAATTAAGACTTCCCTTGTATACACGCGATAACTGAGAGTATTTTGCACATACTATAATGATTTATTAGATGAATAAAGATTAAGGACACATGTTTGTTCCCGGTATAAAAACGCCGGGTGCTCTTATAAATTGAGTACCTTTGTGTACCACGTTACATGATGAAAGAGGCAAAATGTAAGGTATATGGCGTATTTATACGTCGGTTGACGTAGTATAGAGGAAGGAGCAAAATATTAGGGTCTAGCCAATGGGATAAAAGAGTTTTAAAATGTAACGTTCATATACAACAAGTGAAGTTGGCAGTTAGAGAGATGTTTTTTTTGGGGTTTGAAATGTTTCGTAGATACAGATAACAGAGTTTGGAAGAGCGTTTTTATGAAGCGATAAGATGTCGGGTACTTTGATATATTCAGTGGAATTTCAGAAAACGATATTTATCTGTATTTCTTATGTGTTAGTAAATTTAAAATGACTTTTTGTTGATGTAAAGAAATATTAAATGTTGAGAAGAAGGATATATTTAGTTATACGTTTTGAGCATAATATTCGAATTGTAGTATACAGGGGAAGTTGAAATAAAATCACGGAAGAATTTGGTAATTAAAAACAAATTCGAACATATTGGGGGCGCGGGAAGAATGGAAGAAATGTGAGAGATGGCTGTTCTCAGACATCGAATGCTGATGTTAGTTACAAGGTAGGTAGCGTGAGTGTGTGTTAAGTTTTGATGCAGGATTGTGAATGAAAGTGAATAATTGTGAGAGTAACTATGTAAATAAATGTATAGGGGTTGTAAAGTAACCTAATGTTGGTGTCAGAGTGTTGTAAGGATTCTGACGTCATGAGTGTAAACGAATGTTTAGGGTTGATGTTAGAGTTGTAAGGAATCTAACGTCATGAATGTAACGAATGAACAAGAGTTGAGGTTAGAGTGTTGTAAGGACTCTAACGTCATGTATGTAACGAATGAATAAGAGTTAAGGTTAGAGTGTTGTAAGGACTCTAACGTCATGTATGTAACGAATGAATGAGAGTTGAGGTTAGAGTGTTGTAAGGACTCTAACGTCATGAATGTAACGAATGAATAAGAGTTGAGGTTAGAGTGTTGTAAAGACTCTAACGTCATGTATGTAACGAATGAATAAGAGTTGAGGTTAGAGTGTTGTAAGGACTCTAACGTCATGTATGTAACGAATGAATAAGAGTTGAGGTTAGAGTGTTGTAAGGACTCTAACGTCATGAATGTAACGAATGAATAAGAGTTGAGGTTAGAGTGTTGTAAGGACTCTAACGTCATGAATAAAACGAATGAACAAGACGCCTAGATGTATGCGAGTTCTTGTTTTGTAAGGGCACGAATGTAAGCAATATACTCTAGAGATGGACTAGAGTTGTAAACGATAAGAATGTAAGCAATATACTCTAGAAATGGACTAGAGTTGTAAACGATACGAATGTAAGCAATATACTCTAGAAATGGACTAGAGTTGTAAACGATAAGAATGTAAGCAATATACTCTAGAAATGGACTAGAGGTGTAAACGATAAGAATGTAAGCAATATAGAAGGAAAGAGAGCGTAAGTGATTGAGTACATGATTATGTTGTAGAGGAGTAAGGTTTGAGTTAAGTTTCATGAGAAAGAAAGATGAAGTAATGAGAGAGATAGGAAAGGGCCAAGCGGCAGTTTTTTCGGGCCTACTGGATCTATGTACCAGCGCAATTCGACACCGGCAGAGGCTTACCCGGTCCGATTGGGGCCTAGCGACTTACGTCACGTCAAGTGTCGACTCTAGGTTAAAGCAATTGTGGTACCAGTTAGTTTAAGGAGTAACGGTCCAGGAACCTCGGGCATATGTAAACAAAAATGGGGACCAAGTTGTGAAGTGGTGTGAAATTCCATGAGAGAGCATGGAAAGCTTATGTGGGTGTTTTTCCGGGCTTTTATTGTATCAGAATGAATGGTGCTCGGTAAGAAAGGGAACGTTTTTCTTCGGAGAACGTGAAAACTCCAGTGTAGCTTGCGCTACTCCCTATCTACGCGGAGGAATGAATTGTATAGTGAGGGTGATTGTAAGAGAGTAATGTTTTAATGTTTGAGAAATTAATGTGTGATTAATTAATGATGTGACATTATCGTATAAGTACAAGTAATGTGACCATCAATATAAGAGTAATTGTGAGAGAGATCCTCTTTACGTATAAGGTTGTTTATTTGTGCAACGAGACAACGCTTTGTCACGTTGACAAGATATAAATGACGTTTCTTATTCATGTTTCTGAGGAATCAGGCATGGGTAACGGAATGATTTTGACAATTGGTCTAGTGTAAGTTCCTGAAGCGGTTTTGACTTGGACCGAACGGATTTTACCGTCTTTTCCAACTGTGACGTATGTTATGCGTGCTAAAGGCCATCGTAAGGGAGGGGAGTCATCGTCCTTTGTCGAGAAGCATATGAATAGGGCGATGTAAGAGAGTGTGCTCATGAGACTAGAGCAAGTACGAGTGCGTGCAACAACAAGTGAGTGAGAGTAAGTACGAATGAATGTAAATGCAAATACGAATAAATGTAAAAATATTACGAATGTGAGTTTAAATGTGACTGCCAATATGAGTATGAGTATAAGTTTGATTAAGGTGCAATTGTATGCGAGTGAAAGTAATAATTCATGTATGGGTTAGCATAAAAGTAAATGTAAGGTATTGACCACGAGTGTATAAGTATGATGAGAGAGTTTTTTCTAACTCTTTTGAGATGGTTTTTGTATATGTTTTTATGATTATAGATGTTTGTGTTAAGGGGACCCGACTCTTTTGAGGGTAAGAATGAGTTTTTAACATGTTTTAATTAATGTAAAGGAGAGTTATTTTTGTTCTCGTCAAGAAAAGGAGGGTAAGATATGTATATAATGTTTTTGTCAAGTCGTTTTAAATTCAAAGTGTCGTCAATGTGATTATTTAAGTAACATATGAGTAAGGGGGGATGCCGTTTTCTTCTAAACGTCACCCAAGTGTTTATATTATCCAAGTATCATATTCTTCAACCATGTATCTTCTTTTTCAACCAAGTATCATCTTCTTTTCAACCATGTATCTTCTTCTTCAACCAAGTATCATCTTCTTTTCAACCATGTATCTTCTACTTCAACCAAGTATCGTCTTCTTTTCAACCATTTATCTTCTTCTTCAACCAAGTATCTTCATCTTTTCAACCAAGTATCATCTTCTTCTTTTCAACCAAGTTTCATCTTCTTTTCAACCATGTATCTTCATCTTTTCAACCAAGTATCATCTTCTTCTTTTTAACCAAGTTATCTTCTTCTTCTTTTCAATACCTTTATCCAGGTATTCACATAAGAGTAATTTTCATGTCAAAGGGTCTAAGCTTTTTTAATCGTCCAGGGTTTTAAATGTTAAAGTATTTGTTTCTCAATGTCTAAGTATAAGTTTAAGTTTTTCACAAAGTTTTTTGTTTTTTCTTAAGTGTCAAGTATATAAGTATCACTGTCCTCTTCCAGAGGACTAAAGGATTTGTTTTCTTGACGAGAAAGAGATTAAGTAATGAATGAGTGCTATCCTGCACTGAAAGAGCGTTGAGTATGAAAGTGAATCGTTTATTCGAGTGTAAGTGTTGGTATGGAAATTATTTATTTATGAGTTAAGAGTGTTTTGTGAATTAAGAATGTTTTTGAGGGTAAGTTGTGATTTGAAAGTGGTGTGGTCACACCAAAAGAATGAGTATAATGAGTATGAGAGGGGTTATCCGTAAGGTATTGTGAATGAGTCTTGTCCAGAACAGTACGTTTCTTGACGATAATATTCTGGAGATTGTTGCATTGGTGGTGAATGGTTAGGGTTTATGTTCAAAGATCTCAATGATGTGTTTTGTTTGTGAATGTGAGGGGTTAAGTGAAGTAAAGTGTGGTGCTTGTTTCTGCAAATGGCACATCCACCGGTAGACGAGCAATGGGTGAACGTGTGCCTGGAGCCCAGACATGCTGTGCACATTTTGTTATTTAGTATATATTTTTTGCGGTCAAGTGTAGAGAGTATTCTGAAGTGTTAGCAAGAATAAATTTTATGACCTGCTTTGTTACAGAATGCGCATGTTCAAATGTTGATAGGGTTAGAGCTATGAGTTGTACTACAAGAGAGCTGATTAAAGGTGTCCCTTTTAAGTGAGTTGGGTAACGAATGATCAGCGAGTGAATGTTGAGGTGACGGTAGGGTTGCGAGAGAGTGTAGGTTGCATAGTTCATTTAATATGGAATGAAAGGAATGGGTCAAGGCGATGATCGGAGTGTCATTTCTATCGACAGATCTTGTGCCAGAGTTTTGTATGGATGGGTTGTCTGAATGAAGCAAGGTATGATGTCGTTTTTTACAGATTGAACAGGTTTTTACCGAGATGCAATTGGATATTGAGTGTTTATAGCCTAAGCACCTAAAGCACATTTTATTGTCTCTAATGTATTTACTTCGATCAGGGATAGGAAGCCGTCCGAATTGGGAACATCCATAACTTTTATGGCCTGTTTCCTTGCAAAATGAGCATGTTGAAGATGAATAATTGGAAGTAGGGTATGCGCTAGACGAAGGTTAGTTGCGTTGACCATTGTTATGATGTGGGTTTTGTTCGGGATACGAATGTTGGTTTGCAATTAATGCTACTCTGTTGGTTGGTGTGGTCACATTAGAAGACTGGTTACGATGATGGGATGTATCGGGTTTGGGATCTTGGGTTAACAAGTTTTCCAAGACCGTACATTTTCTTTCCAAAAAGTCAAAAAAAGTATCACTAGCAATTAAATTTTGATCAATTTGGTCTTGAATCTCAGAGTATTTAGAGTAATATTTTTCTAAGTTGTCTATTCGGGATTTGAAAGCATACTTGTCTGACTCGTCCAGATTGCTATGGAACCAGTTGTAAATGCGAGTAATTGCTGCTTTGCAACTAGCTCGTTGCGTCTTTAATGACTCCATTTTGTAAATGATGTATTAATTATATGATTAACACGAAATGTAAATCAATGGCTATGTTTGAACAATGCTTATTTTGTATCAGCGTAATATATTTTTTACATCTTTGCTACTAGCCGTGCCTTAGTTCAGTTTTCTACAGCTCGTTGCAAGTTAAAATGACACTGTAATTGTACCTGATTTTCTCACACAACAATACCGACTAGTGTTATCATGGTTCCATAACAATCTTAATATGTAATTATTTAAGCGACACTGTACATTGAATGTATGTTATATACAAAATATCAAATCACTTTGTCAATTAGTGTAACTGTTTAATTATTAATACGTAAAAAATATCAAATCACTTAGTCAATTAGTGTAACTGTTTAATTATTAATACATAAAAAATATCAAATCACTTTGTCAATTAGTGTAACTGTTTAATTATTAATACAAAAAAAATATCAAATCATTTTGTCAATTAGTGTAACTGTTTAATTATTAATACATAAAAAATATCAAATCACTTTGTCAATTAGTGTTATTATAATCAACACATCCAGATGTAATTATTTAAATCACTAAATCTCATGTTAATTTCAAGTTCAATAATCAAATAAAGAGTTCTTGCTTTAATAATAAATACCTTAGTTGTCTGTTGACACTGACCTCTATGTTTGATAGCTGTTGCAATCTGAACTACCTTCTCTTCACTGATTCAATCCTGGCTCGAATGACCATGTAAATAACCCTGTTTACGTGGGCTATTAGATGGAATGCAGTTTCTATGTCGTTATAAGATGTACTCGAAGGACCAATATGGGTGTTTTTCACTGATGTAATGATGTAATGTATGATGAAATTAAACACTTATGTCACTTTCGGATTTATATTTCCATGAATTTATAATTTTATTTATTTTTGCGTAGACAATTAAGACTTCCCTTGTATTCACGCGATAACTGAGAGTATTTTGCACATAATATAATGATTTATTAGATGAATGAAGATTAAGAACACATGTTTGTTCCCGGTATAAAAACGCCGGGTGCTCTTATAAATTGAGTACCTTTGTGTACCACGTTACATGATGAATTCGGCATTAAATCTAAAGCAAGTAACGCATTTTTGAATAATTCTTTTGACCTGACGTATGCCAATAGCGTAACCGAAGATTACCCAAAGCGTTTTGGGCTCCACAATGGCAAAGACGTCTGTGCTCTCTTTCGATAAACAAATCCACCATATCGTGCTAACAAACTGAAATTTCTCAAAAAATTACAAAATCTCGTACTTCAAGTACCTTAGCACCCGTTGTACTGGCTCTGGTGACCTGAAAATCAATAGGGATCATCTGTGACATGTCCTTAACAATATTCAATCATAAAATTTCTGACCGGAGGCTGCATCGTGCTAACAAGACATGTAAGGAAAAGTGGCCGACGACAACGACGACGACATACACACAGGATTTTTTTTTCTTATAACCATTTTTTCGTGTTGTTGTTGATAGAAAACGAGGAAATGACTTAAAAAAAATTTCAAAAGTCCAACTTTTTTTGGGGTAAACCAATACTTTTCTCGCATATAGAAAGGATTTAGTAACATTTCCCCCTCCTTATTAGGAAGTTCCTGCAGGAGGAACTTCTGTGTAGCCGGGAATGGATGATTATATCGGCTACTGAACCCAATTCTACACTTTCCGGTCGTATATAAATAACGGGGCACCGTATTCATCGGGAGGAAATTGCTGCAGATTAATATGCGGACACCGGTATCTTCGAAGATCGTCGCCACCATGTGTTGATGACTCGTCAATTCAATTGGTTGGTTTTTATCTTAGGCATAGCCAATTTCCTAACGTTGGACCAGTCTCGAAGGCTTCGTAGCGCTTCACACATATCGCGGTAGGTAGGTAGGTGAAGTCATTGATCTTTTTCTTGATTAAGTACGGACCATCCCGAGATTAATGTAATTTTGGAGAAAAGCATTTTCTCCTCGTCGGATTGTCTAGCCAGACTTTGTCTCCTTCTTCGAAACTGTCTTCCGTGGCCTGCGTGTCGTATCGTTTTTTCATTATGTCGCTGGCAAATTGAAGATTCTTTCGAAACAATTCGTGCACATCGTCCATCCTTCTTCTCAATTGGATCACGTAATCTTCTCTCGTTATATCTTCTCCCGGTCGACAACCAAATTCTAGGTCTAGGTTTGACCAATATTGTATTATGGATTCTCTAAATGAAAATTATGTTACCTTATTATATTCAATTTATACACTGATAATAATTAATATATTGACACTATGAATTTTAGAATTTCGTACCTAATAGAAAATCTTGAAATTGTGAAAGTTATCAAATCGGGAGAAAACAATCCAGGAGTAATTGATGCCCATTTCATAAGTGAAGATTGGGGTAAGAGTTTTTATGTTTCCTATTTTCTTTTATATCGAGACATATTTTTTTGATAAGTAGAAGTTATTTTAATCAGAATGACAAAAAAATTATTCAAATTTTAGTACAATCGACGTATTAAACGTTGTCAATTTTATTCCAAATTGTGAAAAATAATCGAATAATTTCAATTGTTTCATGCATTCGATGAAATGAGCCAAAGACAATAAGTACATGAAGACTCCAAAATGAGCTCAAATGTAATTTATGTCTGTGTATATTTCAATTTATGACGATAATGAAAATTTTTAGTGGGATTTGATTGCCATTGCAGCATTATTTCAAACAACCAATCAAAAATTGATGATTTTCATGGTGTTCCAATATTGAGCAAAAGTAATGACAATACAAAAACAAATTCGTACATACAGACTTTTTTGGATATTTATATGAAAATTAAAAAGGTAAGTAATCACTATTTTCATTTAACTATTTCATTCACAGTATTAAGTACATTGATTTAAGTATTACAATTTCATAACTAATTTATTTGAAACATTAAACTATTTTATCGTATCATTGAAGATTAAGACATTTTTATATGAAATTTTTATTAGTAATTATTAACATCATAAACATACCAAAACTTACACAAAACATTAGTTACTCATAATACATTAGTTACCATAATTAAAAACGATAGTTACTAAACCATAATACGTTAGATACTAAATTGTGACGCACTTCTGCTTCGTTCTTCACCTCTCGCAGGTTATTACCAACTAACGCGTCACATTGGACACCCTCGATGCAAAGTTTTTGAAACAAATGCTCGGGCGCCAGATTATTTTACGTGGTTTACTCCACGGCCCCTTGACCCTCGGCGTCAAGAGTTCCAGGTAGCCTCAGATGGAGGTTACGGAAAATTCCAGGGGTCTCGTTTAATTTAACACGTCCACAAAACCTATAAACCTCAGACGGCGGTGCTACGGGATATGAGGAAAACACTGATCGTATTTATTTGTATATTACAAGTCCTATTTAAAATATATATATACAAAATAATATCCAACAATTTCTGATTATTTTCAAGCGGTACCGAATCAGTATGCAAATGTGTTCAAGCCCTATGTTATTACGCACCATGCGAAATTTGCCGGTATTAAGGAATGTGAACAATGACACAATAAACCAGGTATAATCAAGCGAACGCAATTGTTAAAAACAGCGGAAGCGGTATAAGCAGTTTGTAATTATGCGGTAAGCAGCAGTAAAACAATAATTACCTATCACAGTAGTCAACGGGATATAACTATCTTCGCGGTAGGGATGGTCAATCGGGATAGGTGGAAAAATGTGACCAGGCCAGTTTATAACAAAAAAAACTAATGAACTTAAACTAGATTATCAATCAATTCGTGGCAACAGCCTCAGACTTGGTTGAGAATCTTATTATTGTAGGAGAATATACACTTTTCTAAACAAAATAAGTGAACATAAAATAAGTTACTTCCGGCTGACGGTTGGGCAGCTGGTGGCAACAGCCTCTGATCTGCCCCGCAATAAGTTTTTAAATTTTCAAATTATCGGTTAAAATTATTCTAAAATTTTGGTCGGAAGATAGGACAGCGGTTACCCAAATACAAGCAAAATAAAACTGTGTCTTAGAATAGATAAATATGAAACGAAATTATTACCGGCTGGTGGCAACAGCCTCTGATCCGCCCCACAGTCAGTTTTAACTTTTCCAAATTGCCGGTCAGACAAAACTAATTTAGGGAAAATTATGCTCGTTACGAAAGGGAGACGGCTGGTGGCAACAGCCTTTGATCCGTCCCACAGTCGGCTTTAAATCTTTCAAATTTCCGGTCAGTTCAAACTATATATAATTCAGAACTAAAATAAATCAAGGTAACTTAGAGAAAATTATGCTCGTTCCGAAAAGGAGACGGCTGGTGGCAACAGCCTCTGATCCGTTTCACAGTCGGTTTTCCATTTTTCAAATTTCCGGTCAGTTAAAACTATATAAAATTTTGAACTAAAATAAATCTAAGTCATTTAGAGAAAATTACGCGCGTTCCGAAAGGGAGACGGCTGGTGGCAACAGCCTCTGATCCGTTTCACAGTCGGTTTTAAATTTTTCAAATTTCCGGTCAGTTAAAACTATATATATAATTTTGAACTAAAATAAATCTAAGTAATTTAGAGAAAATTATGCGCGTTCCGAAAGGGAGACGGCTGGTGGCAACAGCCTCTGATCCGTTTCACAGTCGGTTTTCAATTTTGTTAATTTCCAGTCAGTTACAACTATATATAATTTTGAACTAAAATAAATCTAAGTAATTTAGAGAAAATTATGCGCGTTCCGAAAGGGAGACGGCTAGTGGCAACAGCCTCTGATCCGTTTCACAGTCGGTTTTCAATTTTTTAAATTTCCGGTCAGCTACAACTATATATAATTTTGAACTAAAATAAATCTAAGTCATTTAGAGAAAATTATGCGCATTCCAAAAGGGAGACGGCTGGTGGCAACAGCCTCTGATCCGTTTCACAGTCGGTTTTCAATTTTTCAAATTTCCGGTCAGCTACAACTATATATAATTTTGAACTAAAATAAATCTAAGTCATTTAGAGAAAATTATGCGCGTTCCAAAAGGGAGACGGCTGGTGGCAACAGCCTCTGATCCGTTTCACAGTCGGTTTTCAATTTTTCAAATTTCCGGTCAGTTACTATTGTATAGCAGAGAAATTAATTCCTTATTAAAAAAACCAAAAGATCACAGTCGACATAGAATCCAATTATCGAGGAGAAAAAGCAAAAAAAAATCTAATATGTATTTGGGTAATTTGAAACAGGACAATAGGTATAACAATCTAAATCGCAAAATTAAAATCAAAATGTTATTTCAATGTATTGAAGGCTCAGACACTAATTCCAAAGAAACAATATACAGAACGCGATAATAAAAACTGTAAATAAGTTTTGTTTTTTATCGCTTCAAAAAAAAATACCGGCTTACCGGCTTTATCAAAATACGGAATTATATTCTTAAATAGCCAAACTACTAAATTGTTTATTGAAATTAAATATAAAACTTCAAAACCTCGGCGAAATATTTTATTCGGTTTTCAAAATAAATTTCCACTTACTCAATTTTATACTTGATTACTGCAAAATTATATCTGGATTCTCTTAACTCCCAAAAACGCTCTGTTTTTGAAATTTATAATTTAATTCCTACCTAAATTTTTTGGCGATAACGGTGGTGAGGGAGTTAACTTGAATCGATTTTCTTACAACAAGAAATATTGCTACTATACTGGACGGCTTTGGTTTTAATTAAAATAGTTCATATACCGGGCGTCCTCGATAGTTTAAATTTTGAAAAGCGGAATTTAATAAATTTTACATATTTATTTAGATCGTAATTCACGGCTTTTGAATTACTAATGAAATTAATACTTAAATTAATGTTACGGGACTGAAACGGTACCATAAATCAAAGTTGAAAAGTAAGTAACTTATTAAAATTAAAATGCCATCGGAAATGCTTTAAAACAAAATAACTCGTTACAACATGTAAAACAATATTTTGACAGTTTTCAAATTTGATGGATACACCTTTGCCTTTAGCGTCCACCACCATAGGTATATCCTCTGAAGATTGATTAGTGACCGAGCCAGCACTCCTTTCGATTTCATGCGGTTCCCCAGTGCTTAATCCACTGCCGAAAACATCGCCGATTTGAATTTTGTGAGCAATGGAAACTTTTTTTGTCACACTTTCTTCCAAATACCCTCTAGCAACCTTCGCCGATTCCCATCCACCAAGTTCCTGTAGGTCTAATATATCTCCTCCAGCATTCACAAGAAAATTTGCCGAAGATTTTCAAACGCAGTGACCAGTATACATATTGGGATTTTCAAGTGAGAAATACTCAGCTATTTTTTTAGGTATTTTGGAGAAGAAATTAATTCCGCAGGGCTGCACAGTACATTTTCCCTTTCTATATGATACAAACAATCTTCGGTGAGTAACATGGACTGGCCTTACAATTGCGTACTTTTTAAATAAAAGCACAGTATTGACTTCGCCGTCAGATAACACAGCAAAAATCCGTTTCTTGTGAGTTTTTGAGTCGGGAATAGTAACAATCAGCTTGTCTTCTAAAACTTCAACATCTTCCGTGATCATCTTCACTAACTCATTAGTTCGACAGGCTCCTCCGATTACAATTAAAAAAGCCACTTTCATCATCAAAAACTCCTCGTCTGGGGCAGAACGCAGAAATTCGTTGACTTGCTGTCTTGTAAATACTTTTGATTTTTTTGCTCTATATCCAACGTTTTTCTTATGGATGAAACGTATTAAGGCACCGTATTTATCGATTTCTACTCTTTCCTTCAATTCTAAAGTCGCTCGTAACATGGAATATTTCGGCCATAAGGATGAAGCAGAGTATTCCTCAGATAGTTTCGCGAAATATGCCAGCAACACAGTTTCTTCTGCACCTTGAACTTGTACTTTGTTTCGCCACTCACAAAACTGCCGATATTCTTTTTCATAATGTATTTTAGATTTGTCCGAAAGCAAGTTCAACCTTATAGTGTTGGCTGCAGCTAATATATCGTCAGGAATGTCGATATCTTGCATGCTTGTAAAGATTACTTTTTGAAATGTTAAATGAAATGATATAAAACCGTTTTGTTTGTATTCTCGTATCGCCGTTGTCAATGATACGATAAAGCTCTGAATATAACTTGATTATTAGCGATTTAACACCGTCTCGGACATTGATAGGTGACTCGGCTATCGCCTCGTCACCTAGCAATGTCCTCGACTATTATAAATCGACTAATAATCTCGTTACATTAATAGCTATAATTCAGTTTCAATTATTAATGAAAAACGACATTGCCGCTGACGTTGAAAATGAAATTTCGTCTCTAAAATCTGAAATTGAGAATAAGATGTCAACAATGGGCGAGAAAATCGAGAATAAGATAACAACGATGGACGAAAAAATCAAGGGGTTGGAAAGAAAGATGACAGGTTTAAGAACTCCAGACACGCCAGCGGAAGAAAAGAGGACCGAGCAAACAAAACCTTGCAAGCCAGAAACACACCCTAAGCTAGAAGACATTGATAGTTTTACCCGAGTCAAGGTCCCAACGTTCGATGGAAAAATATCGTGGACCAATTATGTGGAACAGTTCGAAGCAGCCGCTAGAGTGAATAATTGGTCCGCTAAGGAGAAGGCAGTGAACTTAACCATCGCGTTTCGCGGAGATGCCTTAGATGTACTTCAGACGATACCTCTTGAAGAAACGGATGACTTTGAGCAGCTGAAAAAGAAGCTGGATATGCGATACGGTCACGAACATTTGGAACATTTATACAGATTCTAGCTGAAGAACCGAAGGCGGAAACGTGACGAAACACTTCAAGAGTATGAACTCGATATTGCCCGACTAGTTCGATTTGCTTATCCATCAGCACCAGATAACATGATGGAATGTTTAGGCATCCAGGCCTTTATTGACGGCTTATGTTACCACGATATGGAGAAGACGCTTCGATTAGCCTATTCTAAAACATTGGTCGATGCATTGACTGCTGATCTTGAATATGAAGCAACCACGATGGCTTCGGGATACAACAAAGATAGGACCATACAGGAAGAAGATGACGATGACAGATTTGACCAGATCGTCAACTTGCTGAAAGGTATGGTAGACAAGAAGCCGAAGAAAATCAGGTGCTGTAATTGTGGCGAGCTAGAGCATGCACGCAGTTCGTGTAAGCGTCCTACGACTCCTGCAAACCAAGAACCTCTTAAATGCAAAACAGCCACGAAGGGCTCGCGGTACAATAAAGGTATGAACATGCAGGAAGAAGATGACGATGGCAGACTTGACAAGATCGTCAACTTGTTGAAATGTGTGGCAGACAAGACGCCGAAGAAGATCAAATGCCGGAAGTGTGGCAAGCTAGAATACGTACGCAGTCCGTCTAAGCGCCCCAAGAACCCTGCAACCTAAGAACTCCAGTCACAGGAAAAATCAGACAGGGGTGAACAACCAGCTGATGTGAATCACCGAGAAGCCAACTCTTTGCCTAGACGGTCTTGCCCTGTAGACTATTCTCAATGCAACAAGTCGAAATCTAAGAAAGTTGCAGTTTCAAGAATTACAGTAGTCAAAGAAGAATGTTCACCCACTAGGATAAGAGAAGATCAGGAGAATTATCCTTACCTAAAGAAGATTCGGCAATGGAAGGAAGAAAATCGGCGACCTACATGGCAAGAAGTGTCAAGAATTTCACCGACACTCGGGGCTCATTGGGCTCAGTGGGGCTCTCTTGTCCTGGAAGAAGGGATGTTGAAAATAGTCCTTGAAAACGATGATGATTCCGAGATTGAGAGACAGCTAGTTATCCCGAGAGCGAGAGTAGCTGAGGTACTGAAGAAGTTATACGACAGTCCATCGGGAGGTCATCTGGGAGTGAAGAAAACCCTTCAACAAGTCCATGAAAGGTTTTATTGGATGAACAGCTCCGACGATGTGAAGGACTGGTGTAAGAAATGTACGACTTGTGCTACGAGTAATGGACCACATCTTAAGAGAAAGGCACCTATGAAACAGTATAATGTTGGAAGCCCTTTCGAAAGGATTGCTTTAGATATCGCTGGACCATTTCCGACGACAGAAAATTGTGGCAAATACATACTGGTTGTAATGGATTATTTCACAAAGTGGGTGGAAATTTACGCTATCTCGAACCAAGAGGCCACAACTGTCGCGGATGTATTGGTGAAAGAATTTATCAGCTGTTATGGAGTGCCCTTGGAAGTCCACAGTGACCAGGGAAGAAATTTCGAAAGCCATCTATTCCAGTAGATTTGCGACAGGCTGGGAATGAAGAAGACCAGGACAACAGCATTACATACACAATCAGATGGAATGGTCGAGAGAATGAACAGGACTATTGGAAAATACCTGTCCATAGTAGTTTCCAGCCATCAGAGAGATTGGGACCAGTATCTTTCCCTATTCGCATTGGCTTATCGATCCGCCGTCAATGAGTCCACGGGTGAAACACCTGCGAAAATCCTGTTTGGACGTGAAATGAAGCTTCCTTGTGACCTGGAATTGGGCTGTCGGCCTGGAGAAGATCTAACAGGAGAAGACTACGTGATCCAATTGAGAAGAAGGTTGGACGATATTCATGAAATAGTTCGAACGAATCTTCAAGTTGCCAGCGATAGAATGAAAAGTCGGTACAACACGCAGGCCACAGTAGGCGGTTTTAAAGAAGGGGACAAAGTATGGTTACACAACCCGACGAGGAGAAAACGATTTTGTTCAAAATTACAAAAATCCTGGGAGGGTCCATACTCAATCAAGAAAAGGATCAATGATGTTATATATCGCATAAGCAAGATCCTCAACGGAAAACCAAAAGTAGTTCACCAAAACCGACTAGCGCCATTCGAAGGAGACCATGACCTAGAGAACGGAGTAAGCCATATTCGAGATGTGTCTGACTCTACCTTCGATGAATTTATGGGCGCGTATGGAGGTACCGGGAAAGCTAAATATGGTGTCACTTCAGAACAACGACAAGATTTGTTCCCTCTCCCGGAAGATTATTCACTGGCATACAGCATCCCCGCGGGTATCAAGAACGCACGAGGGTTGGCAACCGTCTTTCGAAAGAAGTTTGTGCAATTAGAAAAACTTGAAGAGCAGATTCCAGCTCCTGGCAAGACACTGAGACTGAAACAAAATTCGCGGTACGTCTTCTACGTGGTAACTAAAAACGAATTTCAAGATCGATCTACCTACCGCGATGTGTGGGAAGCATTTCGCAACTTCCGAGACCATGTGTTGGAATACAGTGTGAAGAAACTGGCTATGCCTAAGATAGCGAGTAACCAGTTGGATTGGCGAGTCTTCAGGAACATGGTAGAGGTGATCTTCTGAGATAACGGAATCCACATATCAATTTGCAGCTACAACCCCCGTTATCCGTATCCGATGAACACGGTGCCCTGTTATTTCCATAAGATCGGAAAGTGTAGAAATGGGGCCAGTTGCCGATTCAAACATCCAGTCTTGGCTACACAAAAAGTTCCAGGAGGAACTTCCATTTAAGGAGGGTGTAATGATACGAAATAGCACACTAGTGTAGTCCCTGAATCCGAATCTGTCTAAGCCAGGTATGAAAGTTAAAATTTTGGCGGATGCACAGGGATTTCTTAGAACTGTTCACGATTTTTTTGTGACTATCTCATGTAGACATTGTTTTTGTGACCAGTCTTATCTAGAAAATTCCAGGGAGCCGATTGTTTTTGTGTAAACCGCAATCTAGAATTATCTAGTAAAAAAAAGCACTAATATATAAAGGACCGACCATCGGGAGAAGTTGAGTTTATAAACTGATCTCGTGAGATAAACAAGTGAAAAAGTAAATAGTCTAAGAAAATAAACAGTAGTGAAGTGTTTATATAAATTAGTTTAAGTGAATGTACTGTGTATATAACATAATTTAGCGAATAGTTTAGTGAATAAGTAAATTAAGTAAGTTGACCTACCGTGTGTATGAATTTATCCCACCCGTTGAAATAAAAACGTTTAAATAAATAAGAAAAACATTACAGTACTTTTGTAAAATTTAAGGATTATGTTGTATTAGAATTAAGGTAACAATATGCAGTTATGCTCTTGCTCACCACAAGAGAAAAAAGCGTTACTATATTTAATAAAAATTAAAAACAGTTGGAGGCTTTTCTGTCATAAGAATTAGTAGAGTAAATGTCAAACTGACAATAGTCTACAGCAAAATGTCATAAAATTGTTATATTTGTCTATTTAATTCTATTATTTTTCAAGACATTTATCGTAAATTGTATTTAATTACTATTAAGAAACCATACAAAGCAAATATAATAATTATTTACCATCTATTTTTTGAAAAAAGAAACAATGAAACAAAAACAACTTCAGTGTAGTCTAGTCGAAAAGTTGAAATTCGTGAAAAATAGAAATAAAGCTCTTAAAAATATGTGTGATAGCTCATTGAATTCGGAATTTTGTCTTGAAAAATCTATCAAAACATTTATTATCACATAAAAAATTGCAAAAGTTATAAACAAATTAACATTTTGTTTTTCGTCTATATCTCATGAACTATTAAATTTTAAGAAATTAAAAAATAGGATTCTTAAAGATGAGGAAATTTCCGATAAAAAGCACCAGGATCTCTATCTTCATTATTAATAATTTTAATTCAACGCTGAAAGTAGGTACCCGCGCGTAATTTTCGAGATGTGCGCACGTAGTCAAAAGCTAATACGATTTTTTTCAAGGTATTAAATATTAATTAGAAAATTCGAAAAAATTGTGTTGTAATCCCGGATTTGTTCGCGTGGGAAATGTATCTTAAAGTTCCACCAAATTATGCGATTGTTAATTAACACAATTTTCTACAACTTACGTCTTCATTGTAGATAAAAAAAATAATTGGCCTAATAATCGTGGAGCTCTTCTTATTTACATACTCAACAAGATCACGTAATAAAAATTGAAAAAAATCTAATGATTTGTTTATTATAACTTTTTTGGTTAACCCAAAATGAAAAGTATTATTGTGAAAAATTTTGTTTTATATTTACTGTTATATTACCGTTTTTGTATCAATTAATGACATTAATTAACTTCATCACAACTCCATCAACAGAATAAATCCTGTAAGAATTATTATTGAGGTCAACGGAATTTTAATAGTATTTGCTTGTTTAATTTTTCTTCCCTCAATATTTTGTATTGTAATACGAGCCTTGATATCTTTAGATAATAGAAATAAATTGGTTTTGAAGACTCTTGTATCCTTAATTACTTTGTTAATATGAACATGAGGTGCAGACTTAAAAAGATTTCCACCTGTAATCTATTTATTTAGTGTTTTAAATGAAACTCACTGTTTCTAGCTAATTCCACAATATGATAAAAATTGTTGAAAATTCTAAAAAATTGACAATTGTTTCGATAAATCAATATCATCGTCAGAATGACAGAAGTTACATTTCATTTGATGCCTTCCTGATGTTTAGTAGTTATTTTTGGCTAGACCAAGAAGTGACCTAACTTGTGATTGACTTAATATATGTTAATAGAAAAAAGAAGAAGATGTGATATTACAAATATTGAAGCTTAGATATTATTAGCCCTATGGTGATATCCTGGATATAATTTTCCCAATTAAGATCAGTATAACTGTGCAATGATATAGAAATCCAGGAAAACTATATCTGCTGATCTTTACAATTATCACTTAAGAAGACAGATTTATCTGTTCATTGACAACTTCATATTGTGGGTTTCTTAAATGTCTTCTAATTTCCAATTCTTCAAGGAAATCCAGTTCTTGTTTCTTTTCACAAATATGCATCACTTCTAGTTCTGTGTTAGGTGTCAATGAATGATTGGTGTCAAGTAGATGTTTTGCGTAGTGGGATTTATCTGGCTGTTTTAATCTGTATGCTCGTAAGTGTTCACTGTATCGGATTTCAAAATTTCTAAGGGTCTGATCCAAATAGACGGCATTACATTCTGGACATCTGAGTTTATATATACCTGATTTCTTTAATGGTGGTATTTTTGTTTTTCCATTTAACAATTTTGTACTAACGTTACTTTCTGTTTTAAAAGAAATTGTTGTATTCATTGCTAAAGATATTATCTTTGAAATATTATTAGAAATATTTCCACTAATAAACTGTCTTCTTAAGTGATAATTGTCAAGATTAGCAGATATAGTTTTCCTGGTTTTCTATATCATTGCACAGTTATACTGATCTTAATTGGAAAAATGATATCCAAGATATCACCATAGGGCTAATAATATAACACCTATTTACATTTGTTGCGTTTAATGTATTCAGTCATACCACCTACAAATAAATACTATAATGAAAAATATGTTTTAGATGTACAGGGATCATCAACAGTAAATTAATGATGTGCATCTACAAATGATTCTTCAAAATCACTTCCTATATATCACCTTCATCATCCTCGCTATTTCCGTCTTCGGCCAAATTAATAATAATATTATCTACAACAGTATCTAAAAGTGGTTCATTGTTCATAAATTCATCTTCAATCTTTTTAACATGGTCACATCTAACTTTCCAACCATTTGCAGAATATGTGTCAAAAATTCATTACAGAATTCTTTAACATTTGTAAAATTGAAGCTAACATTTCGTTTGGCCACATATTCTTTAAGTGCCGCCCAAACACTTTCGATCGGGTGATAAGGGTGTAGCCTTAAAACTTGAAATCCATATCGAATAAACAATTCATCAATCTTATAAGTTTTATATTGCGGTTTGTACATTTTTTGCAACGTTATAAAGATCCGGTTTCAACATTTGCTCACTGTAATGTATGTTTCTTTCAGAAAGCCAGTTTTTAATTGTTGTTTAGTCCAAGCAGTCGTATATAATTACCACAACAGCGTTTTTTGGTAGGTTTGGTATAAGTGTGCCATTTCATTATGATAATCTCCTGTTTTTGACTGGGAGTTCCACATAATACCAGCATTAGGTACAAAATCATTTTCACTTCCTGCATGCACAACGATGATCCTATTACCTTTTGAAACGGGTTTTCTTAATCCTTCGTTACTCTTATCGCTCCATCCTTTAATGTGCGTGCGACATGAATGAATGTATGTTTCATCCATACAAATGATAGGTTTGTTCTGTTCTCTGCACTTTTTTATGATTCTTAAATATAGTGGGCGTAAATGTCTGATTTCGTGACATTCCATTAACAAACTTCTGTTGTTTTTCATGTTGGTCCAACGAAAACCCAAAGAATGTATTTGTTTCCGCAGTGATTCGCGACTTCCTGCGAAGCCATAATTATCTGCACAGGTTTGGTGTACATTTCTTAACGTGGGTACTTTTTTCTCGGATATCTGATAATTTATTATGCACCTTCTAAGCACAGGTTTGTCGAATTGATGCATACGGATACTGGACGTTCTTTGTTTTTTAGTAGGCACATCAGTGTCAGCATTACTTCCTGCCAGAGCTTCTTTTTTAATACGGGAAAGCGTTCTTTGGCTAACTTTCGTAGCAGCAGAAACTCGTTCAATGATCTGACAATAAAATAAGTCGATATAAATGTTGTATTAAAAGTTTTACTCATGTGTATTTTTATACAAATAAAATGAGGAATTAGTTAAATTTGTTTTCAGTGACCGTTCTTTGAAATAAAAGTAGTTTATGCAACAAGTGCATAAAGTGGTGCTTGTTTCACGAATGGAAAAATTGACGCATGAGCCGCAGGCATGCAAAAACCAAAAAATGTCTTATTTAGGTTGCTCTAAATGGACTAAAAATGGCGTCGATTTGTTTGTCAAGATGACATAACGGTGCATAAAATTGACACATGAGTGCATGAAATTGACACATGGGTGCATAAAATACTTTGTCTCAACCTAATGTCACTTTTATTAAATCGTTTAACAAATAAACATTTTATGTACGAAAATCGATTTAAAAAATTTACTATCCATTGTAAACTTGTTAAATAATTACTTTGGTTTAAAAAATTTATTGCAATAATTAAAACTTACCTTTGTCGACTTGTCATTGTTTGCCTCTTCGGTCATGAAATTTAAATGTTCAAAATTATTTCACTCAACTTTTTATGAACAACTTTACTTTCCGAAGTCGCCATAACAAGTTAGGATGGCACAACCCCGGTAATCACACTTTTCTCTGAACTGTACTGTCGAAACGAAGCTTACGAATTCTGCCAGCGAAGTGATCTCTTGCAATCCGCATACGCCTTTGTTACGGCGCATCGGACGTTGCAACTTCCGATTGCCAAAATTAATTTGCCAACCTGTAAATGATGTATTTAAAATACAGAAGTTTCCGCTAACTTTCGGTATAATCGGAAATAGTAGGAGGCTCTCAATATTTTAGATCAATTGGAATTTGAAAACTCTTAAATTATAAATTTTCAGATTCTTAATATGTCAAGTTTCTTTAGAACGTCTAATTGGAACTTCCAAAAAATTGGTTAAAGAATACTATCTAGTTAATCAAGCTTTCAGTCAAATATTACTTTACTCGATATCATCATATTACATATAGCATCACATATTCGTGTACTCGTAAACTCTAAATTTCTCACGATTCAAAGGACAAAAAATATGTTTAATATTTTTACTTTTATTAAATTTCAGCCGGAGAAATGTTTAACTGGAAAAAATCAACAAGAAAATAAAAATAAGATACATACAAAAGATGAACATGAAAATATCGCCAAAATTCATACACCTGATGAAAAATTCGATGATCTTATCAAAGGTAGCGTGGACAAAACTAAAAAAGGAAATAAAAGTCTGAAATATTTAGCGAATGAATCGGAATCAATTCAGAAACAAAACGAACTATCTGATTACGATAATAAAACTGAAATACCTACACTTCGTATCGAAGATTTGTGTGATTTTCCGGAAGAAAAAGTACCCAATGCAGAGTTTAGTCAACCAGATAAAAATGACAATAAAAATAATTTTTATGATTTAGAAGAAGAGGCAGATGACTACGCTGGTGGAAACATTTTTGCGGGTGTTTGTTATGGTAGCAAAAACGACGATGTTCAAGCTGATTTGGACGAAATATGTTCACAAGGTGAATTATTATATATTCTGAATGACATAAAAAACGCATCACCCCGTAAAATGCAATTCATTAAAACAACATTTTACGACATAAACAGCAAAAGATCAAAGTTTGTACAAAGAAAGATCAACCCAGGCCTAGAAAATTTTGTAAATTTTATTGCTCGTTCAGCAGTTAAATGCCACCGTAAAAATACTAGCGGAATCTACTACCTACAGCTAAAGTACCCGAAACCATTAGCCCTCTGGTAGAGGCAGACTTACGTTCCAAAGCATACTGTAAAAAACACCTTTCCCCAATAAGAACTAGAAGAACTAATCACATTTAAGAAAATTCAACAAAAATGAAGAACCTATTTATTTAGAATATCGACAAAAATGGTATTTAGCTAACCTGGTTTTACTTCAAAACTCAATTGTTTCCTTTTGGGGCCCAAACAAGTAATTTAGGATCAAATTAATTCGAAAAAATTGATAATCACAGGGTAATGCGTTTATTTAGTCATTCAGTATGTAAATATTTCAATTAGATATTTACGAAAAGCATTTGTTTATAATAATGTCCAAACGATTTTTTGTTAAATATTCATTCTTGTTTAAGATAACCTAGATCCAAATCGCGAAAATATCCTTGGCCGCAGTGCAGGGCTTACTAAATTGAACGAGACTTTTTCTAGCCGAAACAATGATGTCCAAGCCGATCTGGATGAAATATGCTTACAAGGTAAAAATTTCGAAAATGAAAATTTTTAAATCGAAAATATTTTATATATATATATATATATATATATATATATATATATATATATATATATATATGTATTCATATTCGCTCTTCAAATTTCAGAAGAAAGACAAAAAGAATTATCGAAAAGCATTGATGAAGAAGATTTGATTCACATTTTTAACAGCTCTCCCTTCTCCATGTTTGAGGATACTGATGCAAAACTACCTTCTTCCCTAGTAGAAACCAATAAGGAGGTAGATGTATTAACAGATATGGAAAATCACGGTACGTCTATAGAAGGCGAGAAGAGAAATAGTTTCGATAGACATTTGTTTGACAGCTCTATTATTAAAGACAATTCATTGCTTTATGCTATTTCTCATAAATATCCGACTGATGACATCAGTGAAGAAAATAATTCACTCAAAGCAAGGGGTGAAAGAAATGTAACGCTAAGGAATATTTTGAATCAAAGAGGTAAAAAGCGAAAAAAACTTGTCGACATACATCCAGCCGAAGAGCTTGAAGATCAGCTGCTCGAAGTAAGTAACTGCTTGAATTTATTTTGTTTCTTGCCCGTATGAACTTCTACTAATTCATTAATTTGTTCTATCTACTTATTTCGCATTGCTCATTGGTCTATGGGTTAATAAAAACATCAATATAGGTAAGCAATAAGTTATGCTACTAATAACTATTCCTCTAAATTTTATTTTCTTCAGTAAATTATACAAACATTAATGGCATTGCTATTTGTTAGTCAATCTTCAAGACATTCATAATTTAATCATAGAATAAACTTATTGTCTTCAGTTCATTATTCAAACTTTGTCATTCACCCTGTAATTATTGTTTTATACTACATCTGTTTCTACAATAATCAATATTAAAAAAATTCTTTATAAATGACAACCATCTAAAGTGTGCATAATCGTATACACTTCGTAATTATTGTCTTATTCTAGTGCGTTTCTGTAGTAATCAATAATATTCTCTTAACGACCAAAACATCATGACCACCCCTCGTAATACTAAAATATTGTTTATAAATGACTAAACCACATGCTGTGACTAAACCGTCTAAAGTATGCATATTCCTTTGTATTATACACTTCGTGATTATTGTTTTATACTCTAGACAGAGCATATAAAACACATTGTGTGCTCTAGATTCGTTTCTATAGTAATCAAGAATATTCCCTCAATGGCCAAAACATCATGACCACCACTCGTGATAGAAATATTCTTTATACATAAATGTCTAAACCCTCTAAAGTGCACAGGGTTATTCATTATAAATTACCCTCCCCCTAACATCATTATTATTGCTTTTAGAAAAAAAGTCTTATATAAAAGTTGTTTGGTTACGAAGAATCGTCTTGTCCTAAGTTAATAACTAACGGTTCGATCTCTGTAGTTTCGTCGATTAAGTCGTCAAGATCCCACATTTTCCACTCCTCAGCTATAACATGTTTTATGGCGCTTTGCCAGTTTTCGGCAATCACATTCGCCAATGAATCCATCAAAAGTTGCCGTACTTCTTGAAGTTTAAAAGTTTTGTTATTCCTGGAAACATAACCTTTGACTTGTACCCATATAAGTTCTATTGGGTTCAGCTCACAATGGTAAGGGGGTAAGCGATGTATAATAATACCTATACTTTTTGCCATCTCATCGATTACAAAAATTTCAAACTCTGCCTTGCGCTGTCTAACAATTTGCAAAAGTTCTTTTTCACCATTGTATGATAGAAATGTAAGGCTTTACACTGCAACCACTCAATTATCGCCGCTTCTCTCCGTAAACTTGTGGGAAACTTCTCTACTAATCGAGAATGATAGCTGGCGTTATCCATTACAATAACTGTATTCTGGGGAATGTATCCGATCATTTGTTGGAAATATTTCTCAAAAACGTCAGCCGTCATTTCTTCGTGATAGTCTTTGGTTGAATTAGATTGAAATTCCAATAATCCTTGATCCAAAAATCGTTTTCACTGTCTATATGGGTTATAATAAGCCTGCGTCCGTTTCCAGACACAAGTCTGAATCCTGTTGACGAACCCTCCATGACAGTTTGTCGGGAATTCAGTATATTTTTATCTTGCCAGACTTTCGATACGGTGTGTGCTTTATTTAGCCAGGTTTCATCCAAATAGGAAATATTCTTACATTCGTTGCGATATTTTCGGATTGACCTAAAGTATTCTCGTCTTCAGCAGACAATATCCGGCCTATCAATCAGAATAAGAAAAGATTTTCTGTTCTGTTTTTCCCACCGAAAGTTCATTCCATGAAGAATTCTCCATACTCTAGTTCTTGATAGTTGTGGCAGGTTTTCCTCATTCTGGGCGGCTTGTACAATCTTGTCCAATGCTGGTATTTCTTTTGCGAAATACATACCATGCACTATTATTCTACGTACACTGTTTTTGACATCGTCGTCAATTTCTAATGGTTTCCTCCCTGGGTGAAGAATAGGTTCACCGCGGTTCCGACATTTTCTCTCACGTAAATATCTATAAATCATTGATTCTCCTACCTCTATCATATTGGCACAGTTCGTAATTATGCCGCGAATAGAACTTGTGGGGGTTTGGTGCACAAGAGCATCATGAACGGATTGATGTTTTTTCCCGCAAATAATATGCACTTTTGCTAACTCGTTGAATAGGAATTGGAGAAAAACTTAAACTTGAAGCCATCTTAATTAGACGAACAGACGTTACTTGTTAGTTATCGAATACTAACTACTTCAAATTTTATTCTATACAGGTAGTTAGATTTAAATATTAACAGGGAATTGAGTTGTACCTGTATATGTTACGGGGCAGGTACACAGATTAAAAGGAATGTTTGAATATAGTATAACAAAATAACTGCGAGGGATTTTGTAAAGCTTTCTATATATCTGGAAAAAACTTATATAGATAAACCAAATGAAACATTCTACTGTATTTCCATCTATTTTCACGTATAATGAAATCACAAACTACTGAAATTTGAGAACATCAATAGGCAGTAGCATGGGAAGATATTTACCGAGATATCTTAGTTATACGAATTGTAAAATTGAAACATCACAAAAATATTTTTCTTCATACCAGCGGGCATGTTTTTGAAGCAAACAATATATTTTTTCTTTAAAAAAAAAATATTTTTTCACTTGAGTAACTCATGCTCATCATTCAAGTATAATTTTAAATCAATTCCTAATTATACATTTGTTTCAAATAGCGATATTCTTGATTCAATACTACGGATTCTGAAATTAAATGAATATTTGAACAAAATCAATAATATTTTTTTTCATTTTTACAGTCTGGTATTTAACCAAACAATATGAATTCTAAAATTCAAGTAAATATTTGTTTCATTTTAGTATTTAATATTCCTGAATATACAAAATTGTTTATTTTCTTCGATGGTGGATTACATTCTTAGATGAAATAGATTGTTGTAATAGATATATTATAAAAGTATTTGCATCTATAGTTAATAATGAAAATTGAAATAATAAATATCCTTACAATGTACATTAAATAAAAGAGATGAAAACAAACTTTTCTGCTGGACCACAGAATCAACAATAAACAACAGATTATAAATCTCTTATGGCGATTTTCATCCATCATCGATTTGTTTTGAAAGATTTATAGGCAAAATCATCGATAATCTATTCTTATGCACGTTTGCAGCCTCGATCGATATAGTATGTGTGTATCGTGGGTTGCAGCTACAGTAATCAGCTCCTGCGCTTAAGTAACGTCGACATTTCGCGAACTTCCTAAATATTCAATAAATTATTCCTTTCCCTTTAACGACAATACGCGGAACGATGCCGACGTTATTTCTAAATGCACTTTTCTTCGTTTATGGTCCGTGATAAAAGTTTTATTATATTGTTGAGTTTATTATTGGGATAGGATTGGTTGTTAGTAATCGCAAGTGATAGTATTTTGACAGCAGTCAAAAACGTTTTCCAACTGAATTCGATTATTAATTTAAACGATGAGGAATTGTTAAATAGGCTCCAAAATGTGAACTTGTTACCGCGGAATATAAGATGAGCCAGAATTGCGAAAAGTCGAACCGGTGCTCTCGCTTCGCTCGCGATATCAATCTGCTTTAGTATTTCAAACGGAAATCAAATCATCAATAATTCAAATGAGTATCCACATTATTTTGTAATCATACGTGCTCAAATAGGTATACTATCAGGAATACATACACAATTTGCAAATGAAAAAATTGAGTGAATAGCAATCGACAGATTGTGAAAAATGCGCGTAGGTTCGACGTTTCGCAATTCGCGCACGCGATATCAATCTGCTTTAGTATTTCAAAAGTAAATCCGATATTCAATAATTCATATGATTATCCACATTTTTATGGAATAATACGTACTCAAATAGGTATACTATCAGAAAAACATACACAATTTGCAAATAAAAAAATTAAGTGGAAAGCTATCGACAGATTGTGAAGAGTGCGCGCCGGTTCGACGTTTCGCAATTCTCGCGCGCGAATTGCGAAAGCGAATTGCGAAACGTCGAATCCGCACGCTCGCTTAGCTCGCGATATCAATCTGCTTTAGAATTTCAAACGGAAATCCAATCTTCAATAATTCAAATGATTATCCACATTATTATGAAATAATACGTGCTCAAATAGGTATACTATCAGGAATACATACACAAATTGCAAATAAAAAAATTGAGTGAACGGCTATCGATAGATTGTGAAAATGCGCGCAAATGGAAAAATTCGAATAATTCCTTGTTAACCAAACGATAATATAATAGGGACCGAGAAAGATGACGTTTATGCCATCTGCCGTGAAAAAACACAAACAATGTGATGTAAACACTATTAGTAGTATTAGTAGTTTTGTATAATCAGCGTTTTTAAATGTTCATTTTTTAATACTGATATTAAATGTTTGTGATGTCGTCATCAAAAGTGTCTTTCTGTATTCATGGCTGTTCAAATATGCCGTATAAAAATACTACGCAGTTGAAATTTTATAGTTTCTCCGAAAATTCATTGATAACTGCGTGGATAACCTTGAAACGTCAAAAATGAATAAATGCAGTAAAAACCCATATGTAATTAAAATGTTCTAATCAAAACATTTTGTTAACTATTATTTTGTGTATAATCAGTATGATACTACAATTGGCAGCTATTAGAAAAGTTCTAAACTTTCTTTTTACATAAATAAAAGATTATTATCGAGAGAATAAAATGTTGTTTTCTGTACGATTCCATTGATTATATAAAATAAAAACTAGTTATGTGTTTGCTGACTTTAATATTATATAATAAGTTCAAATAATTAAATACTATTAAGGGGAAGAAAGTAAACATTTGTACAAAACGAATCACTTCAAGTTTTTTAATTACCTTTCAGAAAATATCGGGAGGATTGGGAACCAAATAAAAATACTAGAATATGCAGTGCTCATTTTGTCAATAATCAAAAATCAGATAATCCCCTACACCCATCTTACATACCAACAATTTTTCCTGTGGCAAAGAAAATAAAAAGATCTATTCATTTTTTGCATTTTGTAGGTTGTTTATTATACTGTTTACATCACAATGTTTTTCTTATTTAACACCAGGGCGCTCTACTTTCGGCATAAGTGCTGCCTCTATAGTTCCGTCTCGATACTTATATGGGGCGCATGATTCCAGAGCAGTGTGTGCTTGGTATCTATGATGTCACGGATAAACGTGGCTATGTAGTATTTGTTCCCAACCGAACAGCCACTACTCTGGAACCAATAATTTATCGTCATGTATTGCCGGGTACTGAAATATGGACTGACTGCTGGTGGGGATATAGTGGCCTCAAACATCTGGGAGGTGCATCCCCTTAGATACATAAGGAGGTTAACCATTTCAGAAACTTTGTGGATCCGGTAACGGGAGTGTGCACGAACCATAATATTATCGAACAAATTTCGGCTCGTTATTCTGTGTAGTTTATAGCTGATATTTAGTTACGTTATATTAGGTTAGTTTAAATATTCATAAGTAGGTTAGATTGGGTTAGGTTAGGTTGACCAAATTCACATTTTTAAAGACATTTCAAGTACAAAGTGCGGACAGATTGGTGGTAGGTTTTAGCAGATATGCGATCGACCATGACTCTTTAGAGTGACGTGTCCTTGGCCTATTGAGGGTTGAGGATGAAAACATGGTTGGTGGAATCCGGCAACTTGGGACACCTTCCCAAGGTCTTAAGAAGATTTCCCCCACACCAAAAAAATAGGTTAGGTTAGTAGTTAATCAAACTTCGGTGCGTTATCCTCTCTAGTTCACTACATTGTTGAGTTTTATTTGGTCTATATACTTAAGTTAGGTGTGTAATTTTTTTTCTATTTCTTGTTTCATATTTAATTATATTCTAGTTACATTTTGATCTGTGTCAGTTGGTCAGGAAGCGATATTGAATTGAATCATGAAAAGTATTGTAAATTATGCTAATTCGGCACTAAAAATTCCATTAAAATTTTACCATTTGTGACTGTTGGTCGGATTATAATTGGTTCGAGGAGTGGAAGGAAATTTAATCTTGGTATATTCCCAACCTCTTCTCGAAAAAATATCAAATAATTTGTATTCTACATGAAGTTTTCTACAACCTATAATGGATCTAATTAAAATGATAATCTGCGTCTTAAAGACATAATTAAAATAAACATTTGTATGTACCTATACATATTTTATATGTACATTCTATTCTCTATAGATCATACTAGCACATTAACAACCATCTTTAAACTTGTATTTGGGATGTCATTATGAGTTCATACAAGTTTGCTAGGGACGACAAATGTTACAGAATAGAATATAGGTAATCTCAAATATAATAGTATCCAGAACTTAGCGGAAAAATTGCACAAAGCTAGCGCGAAGAAGGCACAAAACTTGCGGAAATTCATCACATTTACATTTACACTCACTTTTAACGAGGAGAATACAAAAAGGACACAAAACTAAATCACTGATCATATTGCTTCGTTGTTTTTAAAAATTTAAAATATCAGAATATGTGTTATGTTGAATCGCTTCTTCTTTTCTCGCCTTGTCTATCGCCCAAGTTAACTAGGTTTTTCGATCGTTTGATGGAAACTATATTTTTCCATTTGTTCAAGTGAACGTTAGTCAAATGTAATATAATAGCAATATAAATATAAAATATGACTAAAATTGAATAAAACAATCCACTAGAACTGTGTTCATGCGATTATTTTGAAAATACTTCTCCTTTAATTATCAACAATACGTTCGTTATAAGAAGAATATTTATACTTATCAGGACATTTAACGTTAATTTAGAACTAAAAATCACAAATATATAAATAATTTTTTATATTTACCCTAACCACATAAAATATACGTACTAAGTTAGTACATGTGGAACATACGTAATACGTCCAAAGAAGTACATTTTCAATACATACATTTTTGATAATGAAGATAGTATAAATCTTGTATAAAGTATTTCCAAGCAGATACGAGTCACTCAAATGAGAGCTGACAACATTGTTAATCCACTTCTCCTTCTAAAATTTGTTACCATCTGATATCTAGACATAATTGTCAAATTTTTTTGAAAAATGGCGGATTTTTAGTACTTTTAGTTGCGATTTTCTCTTTCAAAAGTGCATGATCCAAGAATTTTTTTCTCTTAAAATGTTCTATAACAATAGGGCTTTCTAATAAAAAAAAATCGTTGCAAAATTCGGAGGGTCGCGAAGTGCACCGGACCCAATTGATCTAATAAACGACAAGGAAGACATGTTGCTTGTAAAAATACCGAATTCCAAAACACATATTGAGAGAACTTTTGTTGAAATTGGGCAAGAAAACCTGCGGTTGTATAGGCAATATTTATCTTTACGGCCATCCCATACTCCACATAACAGATTATTCGTGAATTACAAAAAAGGAAAATGTTCAACTCAGCCTATTGGTATCCACAGTTTTGGGAGTCTCGGAATAAAAATCGCAGAATTTTTACCCAATCCTAAAAATTACACAGGCCATAGTATTCGTCGAACTTCGGCAACATTATTTGCTGATAATGGTGGAAACATCTCAAATTTGAAGAGACACGGTGGCTGGAAGTCTACCAATGGGGCTGAAGGATATATAGATAATTCTCAGTAATAATAACCCAAGGACATTGATAATTGTTCGAAAAAATTTTATAACAGATTTCGAAAGCTTGTTGCTTGGAAGCAACAAGCTTCAGAAAAATGTTATAAAATTTTTGAGCATTTATCAATGTTCGAGGGTTATTCGGATAGAAAATTTTTTGCTAATTATAGAAAAGAAGTACAGGGCAAAAACAATTTATTTAAAGGTGCAATTAACAAAACTTTCTACTGTAAACAGTATTTTTTGGTATATTTGCTTCTATAATTTCATTAATATTCTCGTCAGTATTATGACCATATCGTGACATTTTGAAATATTAAATATTTGAAACGTCAAAATCGAAATAAATAATCAAATTGTATCCATAGCAACGTGATAGAGTGGGATCTGTTTTCAGTATAATGTTGTTCTGATTGGTTATGTTCAATCAAATGACCTCAAATTAACTGATTTCATTGGATTTTTACTAGAGCAAAAAATTTTCTTACAAACAAAATTAAAATTGCTAAGAACCTTCAAAAATCATCAGAAGAAAACAATCACAGTGAAACGGAAACTTTGCCTTCTTGTTCTGGCTTCAACAATTTAAATATACCAAGCATTTCGAACAAATTGAATCCCTTCAATATTAGCAATTGCTCGAATTTCAATATAAATATTAATATAAATTCTACCAAAACTGCCATCTACGGATGTCAGTAAAACTTTGCGCCATTTACACGTCTCAAGTTACTCTAGAAAGAATAAAATTGCCATTTAATAAACAATTAAATTACCTAATCAAATTTAAATCACAAACATTTTTGAAATCACGTAAAATTTTCTATTTTCAATTGATACTTACAAAGAAACATTCTTCCAAATAATTCTCAATTTATTGACTGAAATTTATTCAGATAAAATTTTTATATATACATAGTTATTTTCCAACTAATTTTAAGCTGATCTAAAAAATCATTTGGCAATAAAAAAAATTTATAATACTTGGCCCAATTTTTGGTATGCAGCAGTAGCTTAATCTTTTAATTCGTTCTATTGTTCATTTAGTGATTCGTTTTTTCTACACTATCTTCAAAATATTTCTTTCAATTTTTCGACTATTGTTTAAGCCAACTAGATAAAGTGTGGCCAGTCTTTTTATGGTAATATATATATATATATATATATATATATATATATATATATATATATATATTACTTTTTCTATGCTGTCAATAACAACACAGAACTTATATAAAGACTTAGAGACATGCATACATAGAAAATGTTTTTATGGTGTAACTTTACAAACCATTTGTGATAGCAAAAAAAAGTTTTTAGACATTTTCTGTGGTTATCCCAGCAGTGTAAGCGAAATTCGAATTCAGCCATATTTAAAAACTTCATAAAACAAAAGATGTTTATTTTCAACCAAGCTCTTTCATAATCGGAGATAAAGCATATCCAGTATATGATTGGTGTATAGCACCTTATAAAGATAGTAGATATCTCCATCTTTATTAAGTTAGATTCAATACCCAACTTGCTAAAGCCAGACAGGTTATTGAAAGGACATTTTGTCTGTTATTCGGAAGATTCAGAAGATTAAAATATTTAGACATAAATCGTACAAAATTAATGTCCCACGTTGTTCAAACGGCATGTGTTCTACACAACATATGTTTAATGTTTAACGATGATGACGCAAATTATGAAGAAGAGGACAATTAGTTCTGCATGAAGTTAATGCAATAGTAAATAACATCCAAAATATTGAAGAAATGGAGAATGAAGGAACTAGACTTAGAGAAGATAGGCAAATAGTTTTAATTAATCTAGTTTTGTAGTTTTTGGTTGAGTTAGTTATACCTATTTATTTTATTTATTTTGTTATTTTGAAGCCAGTTAAAACATTTGTTTCTTTTTTTTCTGCATTTTATTTCCTGATCTTAGTGTATGGTTGTGTTTCTATTAAATGCATAAGTATTCCATAATAAGCTACATCTAGATGACAAATAAATACCTGAAATATTTTCACTTATAGAGCTTTAAAAGTGCGAATTTTCTTGAAAAAATTTGAAAATGAGAAAAAATGTATGGAAAATAATTCGAGCTCGCGGGAGATTCGGTAAGAAAATTTTATAGCTACATTGTATTTTAAATAGTTCCATTTTTTCTTACTTCCCCTTTGTCCCAGTAAAAAAAGTAGGAATCGGTCTTGAATAAATGTATTACTTCTTACTATAGATATTAGAACTAGAGTCACAAAGAAAACGTCATGAAATGAATCGTACAATTTTTATTCCTTCTGAGCATACTCGAATTTATCATAAAAATATAAAATATTTTTTCTACGACCATAAAGAAAAATGTACATTTCAAGTGCGTCTTCGATTAAGGAACCTACCACATTGTAATACAGATTTTCATTTCCCATGGGCTAACTGTATCGAAATACCTATTTCATTTCCCACGACTATCATGCGCTACTAGACTGTCATTATATTAACGATTTTTTTGGTCATATTTATTATAATATATGATCGAGTCATGTTTGTTAATGTCTATTTAATAATTTGACATTTCACGTCGGTGTTTACAAAATTCGTTTGTAAAAAAAATTTATAATCGAAAATGGGTCGCGATAGTGAGGATGATTTGACATTTACATGCTGATCCAGATATGTAAACTAGCCATTGCTTCAGAAAGACATCAGTCACTATCCTGGTAGATGCAGGAGGTGATATAACTCCTTTAAAGAGACACGATAATTGATAACTTTTTCCGCAGGTGAATTATAACGATTTTTTTTGCATAAAGTATTTTTATTTCCTAGTTGTCAAAATTTTAAAATGTTCAGCGTTATTTGTTTCAGGACGTAGGTAGATACATGTACAAAAAGAAAAAAAATGTATGGGTAATTAAAAGGCCAAGAGCCCGACTTAATAATATCAGAGAAAAAATTCTCTGAACCATGCAACAATGACGGTAGGAAAGTTTATAATAAAAATTGTTATGTGAAATATTACAGTTTTGTTTATGATTTATGATGGTCGTAGAAAGAGTATAGTGTACAATTGGCATGAAATGACCCATTTCCAACTCGTAGGTATATGAAATTTTGTATTACTCGCTAAGTTCATACTACAAAATTTCATATACCTATTTGTGGGAAATGTATGTCATTTCATGCTCATTGTACAATATACTATAACGTATTTGGTGAACAATTTTGGTTTAAATCCCGATCAAGAAGATTTATTCAAATATATAATCAACATTTTTTATGAAATTTTTTACTATTTAAGGCGTAAACAATGTCCTGTATATAAATTCGCATCTGGTAATGTTAAAAATTCAGCAATTATTTTTGTCTGATTACCAATTTTGTTAATTCCGACTACTTTCTTCGAACATTTTCCTTTTTGGTAATTAACAACAAATTGTTTTATATCTGGTGGTCTAAGCAGAATATATTTTTGGAGACCTCGTAAAACATACAAGAAATTACAAAGGATCCGGGTTTGTTTACCAATTAAATTAATTTGAAATTCATTTTCTAAATCTTTACATGATTTATCTTTAAAATTTTCAATTTTTGACGAAGACGTCCTCCATAAATTCCAAAAATGATCACTAACTCAAATTTTATGAAAATTTCTATTCATAATACAAATATCAGCAATAAAAATAAACGCATGAAGCGGGAATTGAACCAACTATATTCTCTTCTGTATACAGTTGGAGACGTACGTTAACAGACTGATCCATCACAAACTTATATGAAATCAACGCAATTTACGGTAACTTGAAATGTCAATGTTACTTTTAATATTTATCTTTGTTTCTTACATAGAATATGTTGTCCAAAGGGTTGAGAGCTTGTTTTTATTCGATATTTCATTCATATAAGCAGTGCTAACATGTTCTGGTAATATTTTTGACTCCGTTTACCAGAGTTCAATCTATGAACTTTTTGTAACAAAATTCATATTTACTTTTTGATTTTTGGGGTAATGATGTGTGTTATACGTCTTCTTTGCGGCTAAACGAATATCTGATGGAGTAATATTTATTGATTTTTTATTTTTCACTGGAATCACTCATTTTACTAAAATATTTTTCTTGATAACTAAAGAAATATTTTGACAAGTTATCTTGACGTTACATTGAAATTGAAAAAAGAAGAGTTGACGGGTACTAAATGCAAATGCTGATTGGTGAATTTCATATACATTCTAGGATGTAAATGAAATCATATGCGTTCAGTTAACCGAAATGGCCTACATTTCCATTCTGTTAATTGTGCAGAAAATGGATAATATACATGTGGGTCTAGAAAAAAATGTAAAAAGTCTCGTTGAATATTAATTTATTATTTGTAATTTTGTAAACATAACCCAAACTTCTCAATCATGCATTATAAAATGTAAAGCGCATGCGGGTCAATTTCTACCGATGTGTCGACTGGGTTAAATGGTTGGACGATTGGTAAAATTTACCTCTAGCATCTGAATGACCCGACTATTTACCAGATCTAAGCATCTGATTGCATACAACGCGCCCGACGTAGCATCTGAATGCACCCTTACATTTGACATAACCAAATGACATTTGTATTGTAACGTCAATTGACGCTGTTGTGAGGACGATACAGTTCGATGATTTTAGTAACGGTGCTCGAGAACATCATTTTAGGAACTATTGGCAAATAGAGCATTCACAGGCTTGCGTATGCATGACGTTGGGAACGACGTCAATAATAACGCCCCGATTCGAGATTCAGGGCATCAGTGCGGATGAAACTCAATCATCGACCACCACACCTGCAAGAAATGAATCACCGGAGGCGACATTGATTCTCTTTCCGAAATATCGAAACCACACATGACCAACGTTCAACTTTAGAAATATTTTTACAAAAGTTACAACTTTTATTTTTTAGAACTGAATATCTTTTTAATAAATACATGGAAAATTATCATTGATGCTGCAACTGGAAGATCATATATGAATTATATGGCAAATGTATGCATAATTCGCCCGTAGATAATGCACTTTTCAATTAATTAAAAAATATAGAATTGCGGGGAGAGAAAAAGACGAAATTTTCAGTATAAGAGTGTCTGTCGTCTAGCGCAAAAATATATAAAAGAGGGCGGAGTCGAGACGTGACATGGCGCGAGTGACGAGCAGTCACTCTTGATAAGAATTAGAATGTTTTTGTTAATATGTAGTATTTTCTGTTCTGTTCTGTTTAATTCAAATAAGAATTAAAATGTATAATAAACAAATGTGACGTCTCAATGATTTGTTATTCTACACGGTTGTCGAAAAAATATTGTACGCAACACGACCGGAAACTGTTTTTTCGGACTCGCAGACTTCCAGGACTCGCCTGCGGCTCGCCCTGGAATCTTGTCTACTCGTCCGAAAAAACAGTACTTTCCGGCCTTGTTACGTAAATTACTATTGTTTGATTCAATACTTTTTTTCTGTGTAGTTCCGTCGCGCCTACGGTTTACAACTATTTTATGGTTCCAACCCTCGATCCGTGCTATCAACTCCATTGGGATAGACTTTTTTTAATATGCTTCCAAAAGTTCAGTAGCGTGCAAATTTAGAGGGATTCAAAAAATAATAGTTTTTTTTAAATGGGATACCCTGTATATTGTTACATTTTTGTATTGGTCTTTTTTTCTGATTTCGAAAATATATACTTTCTTACCCCTTCCTTGTACCGTTTTTGAGTTAATAAATGTTGAAAATCTTAGTTTTAGTAGTTACTGGAAATATGGATTTTTGAAATCAGACAAAGAACCATTCCAAAAATGTTAAAATATACAGGGAATCCCTTTTTTAAAAAAAATTATTTTTTTTGTATCTCCTTAAATTTGCAAGCTAAAGAACTTTTGATTTAACAAAATTCAGCCGTAACCAAACAACTTTTATATAATACTTTTTATTCTAAAAGCAAGGTAATTTATAATGAATAACACTGTACAGGGTGATCCAATAAGCCGGCCATATATCAGAAACTATTCATGTTATAACTTTAGGAGAAATAATTCCTTAGTAAAAGAGGCCAAGATAAACCGCTGGAAATAACTTTCAAGTTTCTAAGTTAACCGCTATAGGGCGTAACCTGTGAAGAAAAATTTAAAAATCAGTTTTTTGTTAAATATGCCCAATTATATCAAGCGTTAAATAAGTAAACTAGAAGGAGGCCTAAATTCCGCACACATTTGTTTAAATACTTTTTTTTATTTTTCCAAATAAAGGGGGAAGTATATTTTCATGGCCAGCTAGATCTCCATGTCTGGACTTTTATCTGTGAGGAAGATTGAAGGATTTAGTGTACCAAGCTCGACCAACCACGCGAGACGACATGAAACAGCGCATTAGAAACGCAATAAATAGTATTTCAACAGCTGAGATTGAAACACCTGTTATGTCTTAGCACGATAGATTGCATATTTGTGTGGACAACGATGGAAAACAATTTGAACATTTAATTGGACATTACGTTTTAATGATGGAGATATTTGTATGATCTTTCTTCCACATATTTAATTTTAAGTTATAATACAGGGTGAGTCAATACTATACTTACTTATGTGCATCGGGAGGTCATCTGGGAGTGAATAAAACCCTTCAGCGAGTCCGTGAAAGGTTTTATTGGATGAACAGCTCCGACGATGTGAAGGACTGGTGTAGGAAATGCACGACTTGTGTTACGAGTAATTGACCACATCGAAAGAGAAAAGCACCTATGAAACAATATAATGTTGGAAGCCCTTTCGAAAGGATTGCTTTAGACATCGCTGGACCTTTCCCGACGACAGAATATGGTAGTAAATACATCCTGGTAGTAATGGATTATTTCACAAAGTGGGTAGAAATTTACGCGATCCCGAATCAAGAGGCCACAACTGTCGCGGATGTATTAGCCGAAATAGAGTGCCCTCAGAAGTCCACAGCGATCAAGGAAGGAATTTCGAGAGCCAGGTATTCCAGGAAATTTGTGACAAGTTGGGAATAAAGAAGATCAGGACACAGTCAGATGGAATGGTCGAGAGAATGAACAGGACCATTGGAAATTACATGTTTAAAGTAGTTTCCAGCCACCAGAGAGATTGGGACCAGTACCTTTTCCTATTCGTGTTGGCTTATCGATTGGCCATAAATGAGTCCACGGGTGAAACACCTGCGAAAATTATATTTGGACGTGAAATGAGGCTTCCTTGTGACCTGGAGTTTGGCTGTCGTCCTGGCAAAGATCTAGCTGGAGAAGATTACGTGATCAAATTGAGAAGGATGGACGATGTGCACGAATTGGTTCGAACGAATCTTCAAGTTGCCAGCGACAGAATGAAAAAACGGTATGATACGCAGGCCACAGAAGGTAGTTACAAAGAAGGGGACAAAATATGGTTACACAACCCGACAAGGAGAAAAGGATTTTCTCCAAAATTACAGAAATCATGGGAAGGTCCATACTTAATCAAGAAGAGGATCAACGACATTATCTATCGTATAAACAAGATCCCCAATGGAAAACCGAGAGTAGTTCACCAAAATCGACTAGCGCCATTCGAAGGAGACCATGACAAAGAGGAAGGGGTGAACCATCTACAACAAGAGTCTGACCCAGCCTTTGAAGAATTTATGGGCGTATACGGTGGTACAAGGAAAGCTAGGTACGGAGAACAAAGACAAGATTTGTTCACGCTCCCGGAAGAGTACTCACTGACATATAACATCTCTGCCACTAACAAACACGCACGACGGTTGGCAACCGTCTTTCGAAAGAAGTTTGGACCATTAGATAAACTTGAAGATCAGACGCCAGCCTCTGGCAAGACACTGAGGCTCAAACACAAGTCGCGCTACGTCTTCTACCTGGTAACTAGGAATTAACTTCCAGATCGATCCACCTACCGGGATGTGTGGGAAGCGCTTCGAAGTCTTCGAGATCATGTGCTGGAATCCCACGTGGATAAACTAGCAACGCCCAGGATAGAGAGCAACCAGTTGGATTGGCGAGTCATCAGGAACATGATAGAGGTGATCTTTCAAGATACCGGTGTCCACATATTAATTTGCAGCCATACCCCTCGTTATCGGTTGAAGACGGTGCCCTGTTATTTCCATACGACCGGAAAGTGCAGACATGGGTGCAGTTGCCGATTTAAACATCCAGCTCCGGCTACACAGAAGTTCCAGCAGGAACTTCCTTTTAGGGAGGGGGTAATGTTACGAAATAGCACACTGGTTTATTGCCTGAATCCGACTCTGTCTAAGCCATGTATGAAAGTTGAAATTTTGGTGAATGCGCAGGGATTTCTTCGTAATGTTTACCATCATTTTCTGTGACTATGCTTATCTAGACATTTCCAGTCTTATCTAGAAAATTCCAGGGAGGCGATTGTTTTTGTGTGAGCCGCAATCTAGAAATATCTAGAAAAAGTGCACTTAATATATAAGAGATATCATACCTATCTCTCGCTTTTCGTAAGCCAGGATACAGAGAGAGAGAGAGATCCTGGCTTACGAAAAGCGAGAGAGTGGCTTCAAATTGAAAGCGCGATAAAAAATTCGAGTTTTTCAGCGAGTTTTAACCGTATCGTGATATTTTTTTAAATTGGGGTAGAATTTGAAAATAATTGTAATGACATAGATAAAATTAGCCTCAACTTGCAAACTTAACGAACAATCGTGTATTAACAAATTTGTTGACATTTATCTACTGAATAATCTCTGCCGACGGTTTATTGTCATACAAAACTTCTGCCATTACGCACAGCTCTTAGTTAAGGGCTGAAGAATGTTGGTAAAAAAGTTGTGCGCGGGAACCGTATCGATTTTTCTGGGGGGTTTTCCGACACTTTTCAATCGCCTCTACCAAGGGTTTTTCGTACGATGAAACCTCTGCCACTGCTTTACCGCTGTTAGTTAAGACCTTAAGAACATTTCTAAACAATTTTTACGTGGAAACCGTTTCGACTTTTCTCGCAAGTTTTTCAACGTGGAAAACCGGCTGGCATTTTCATGCGCAAACGTTTCGCACCGGCAGGGTAGCCATTTAATGATGTACTAGGGTTTTACTTGCAACTTTCAGGCTCTGATCTTGGGAACCGTTTCGAGCCGTTTTTATGTAGCAAGCTCTTGGACTATTGGTTATATTTTAAAAGGTTATTACCTCAGGTTTGTTCTGGGGACAATCTGCTATCATCACCGTGAAACGTTGAAAGCATAAGAACATTTTTATTCTTTTTCGGAATGTATGATGTTAGAGTACATTTATTTTCTTCATATCCAAATGCACACATGGTATACTTGCGAATTTGAAATACCGTGTTTATGACAGGGAGCATTGTGTAAATGTTAAATACGACAAGAATGCATAAAGACCACAAATACTGCCTCCTCATAAATTAGGAATTATCCTTTATACCTGCGTCCTAACAGGGTCGGAGTAATCACCAACCAGGTAAAGCAAGGGTGCAGTCTATCAGTCTGTGACTTTTCATCGTTGTCCATTGTGCAAATAAAAATGGCAGTGTTTCGTCCATGGGAAAACATTGTGTCGAATGAAGTGGAAATAGAGAATTAAGTGATTGAAATTAGTGACAACAGTGATACTGAAGATGATGTTTCGGACAACAGGAAGGTTAAAAGAAAACATTTGTCAAGTGACGTAAAAACGATAATAAAAATGTTTACCAAACTCTAATTGAAAAAGGGAGTTCAACTACTTTGCTCAAATTTTTAAAGACGTCCCTGTGTAGGGTCGGACTGTGTAAGAAAAACTATGCTATTTACGGTCCATAAATTGTTCCCCACTGGGTAAAGTTAACAACTTTCGAAGATAATAAACACGGAATTCCAAATTCGCAACTATACTGTTGGCCGGTCTGTTATTTTCATATAATTCATTGACGAGGGGCACAGAGGTAAAATAGTTGTCAGCAGTGATATTTCTTCCTGTTTTGTCAATGGGACGTATAAGCCTTTTTACTACACTTGCTGCTTCATTTGATGTCTGATAAGGTCCTTATTGTGGTTGCTTTCCAGCATATATCTCCATATTATGAGTATAGAATGTTCGCGCATCTTTAGGCCATATTTAGCTGGTTTATTATGTATAAATTGAAAGCGGCACCGTCCTCTAAACACCTCCAGCATTTCCTCAGTCGTCATGTACTGAGCTGGACTGTAACTGCGTATATAAATGTCAACAAAATTTTCAAAAATGTTTTGAATTGGAGCTAAGTTGTCCAGTTCCATTCTTTGTGGTCTGCTATATTAGTCGTAAAATCTAATTTCTCGAATTAGGATATGAAATCGCTTTTCTGACATGGTCGCTTGGAAATAATCCGGTGCTGTTCCATCTGTAACCCACAATTCGCTCGTATTGATATTCTGTGCCTTTTTTACTCCTGTCAAATATAGCTAGCCTATAAAGGCCATTACTTCTTCTAAATTTGTTGGTAGACAATCACGTGGTCTTCTGATTTGTGAGTGTAACAACGTCTTGAAGATCATTCACAGGGAAAAACATGTACCAGCAATCAATAATTTCATATTAATTTCTTGCTTCTCCCAACACCTTAGGAAGTTTGGTAACTATATTTTCGCGTTTTGTTCCCGTTGGCCACTTTTGTGATAAATGTTTTAACCAAAGTGTTCTATCTTTTCGATAAAATTTGGGTGCATTATAAAATTTTGCTGACTCTAGACTGGGTGACTGTTGAGCGGGAGGCTCTAGAGCGAAAGACTAGAAGATGGTCCTGGTCCTCATCTTCGCAAGACTGTTCCGTATCTGTATCATGTGTACTGTGCTCAGAGACGTTATCGCCTAAATCAGCGTCAACCTCACAAGCAGAAGGAATTTCCCCATACCATTGTAACCATTTCATCTCCGTTTTTGGTGAAGCCATCACATATGTAAAGATAAATTTGGAGAATTCAAAGTAAATTTACACAAACCGAATAAGATTCAATTATTACAAAATGTATCTGTTTAGAATTCTAATCATACGACACCAAAATTACAAAATATATACAAAAGACATCACCAAAATATAAAAAACTTACCAACACATATTTTGTTCAAAACAAAAAAATAACCATACACGCGAAAGGTCGCGCCGTTAGAATTTTTTTAACACTCCCAGAAATTTGCGAAGACGTTATCGGTCGCGCACTAGGTTTAAACTAACAATAATAAAATCCAGAAGCCGCTGAGTCATCCACTACGCGTAAATAGTCAGTAATGATGTGTTGTCACCTCTGTGTGGCATTCCTAGGATCTCGAGAAAGTTTATCAAATTTTACAGAAAAAGTCTTCAGACAATAAAATTTTGTTAGATTTCTTCTAACGCCGCGACCGATGGAGGGTTAATCGTATGAAATAACAATGGTCAAAACGGTTATCCACACTAAGATTCTTCTGCTATAAAAAAATTTGAAAGTAGTACATACTTATTTTTTAATTTAAGTTATAATACAGGGTGAGTCAATACTATACTTACTTATGTTTATGCGTTTTTATTTGTATCTCGAGTTCGACAAAAGCTATCAACATGCGGTATGAGCCATTTTGTTACCAATTTAATCCAGTTCCATTATAATTTACAGTAATTAAGTATTTACATTAAACATTTTTAAGAAAAACAAATTTTTTTCATTCGAAAGTACCCTCTATCTATGACAATTAAAACTAAATGCATTTGCTTTACAGTAGATATAAATTCATCTACACTCTTTCTAATGACGTTAATTTCGTTAAAATCAGTTGATACAAACCAAAGTTATAGGTATTTATCCACAAACACTTCCCCACTCTCCCCCATCATGTATTTGAAAAAATAAAATAAAAAGTACTTAAACAAATTTGTGCGGAATTTAAGCCTCTTTCTAGTTTACTTATTTAACGCTTGGTATAATTGGACATATTTAACAAAAAACTGGTTTTTAAATTTTTCTTCACAGGCTACGCCCCCTAGCGGTTAACCTAGAAACTTGAAAGTTATTTCCAGCGGTTTGTCTTGTCCACTTTTACTAAGGATTTTTTGCTCCTAAAGTTATAACATGAATAGTTTCTGACATACAGCCGAGAGATCGGCTTATTGGGTCTGGTACATAGTCCTTCATATTATATTCTCCGTAATTATTGTTTTCTACTAGATCCGTTTTTCTTATTAATGACTAAATCGTCTCAAGTGTGCATAGTCGTTTATGTTATACACTTCGTAATTATTGTTTTATACTAGTTCGTTTCTATATAATCAATATTCCCTTGATGACCAAAACATCATGACCACCCCTCGTAATAGTAACACATTCTTCATTCAGAAAAATTCTTTAAAATGTCTAACCCCCTAAAGTGTGAATCGTCCATCATGTTATATGCCCCGTAATTATTGTTTCATACTAGATCCGTTTCTCAATAATAAAAAAAGTCTTAATACATATATGTACCACTTCGTGATTATTGTTTTATAGGTACATGAATTCGTTTCTATAATAATCAACAATATTCTCTCAATGACCGAAACATAATGACCATCCCTCGTAACAGTAAAATATTCTTTGTAACTGTCGAAACCCTCTAAAGTGTGCATAGTCTTTCATATCATTTTCCCCCTATTGTTTTATCTAGATCCGTTTCTAGAATCAATAATTTAAATAGAGTCTTTATAAATTACTAAACCGTCTAAAGTATGCATAGTCCTTTATGTTATACACTTCGTAATTATTGTTTTATTTATTAGATCCGTTTCTATAATAATCAATAATATTCTCTTAAGTACCAAAATATCATGACCATCCCTCGTAATAGTTTCATCACATAATAAGCTTTTGGAAGAGCGGTAGTTTAAAATTTTCGTACTGTTTTGTGCAATAATGGCTGAGAATGCAATACTATATATGTCCACAAACGCATCCATAATTTAAACAAATTATTGATGGTGCAGTACTTATTGACAAATCAATTAATGCGTATGACTAAAATGTGGTTAAAGTGTTGTTATGGGCGTTCTCAAAAAGGCAAAATAAGTCTGCTAGTTGAGAGGTTAGCTGTCAATACAATCTAATTAGGTAAATGATATCCTATAATTAACCATAGTTTATTGTTAGTACTTGTAGAAACGCTAAAATTAACATCTAGGTTTATAGCGAATATTAATATTAAAATTTTTCTGATATCGTAGGATTACGCGTACATATATTAAGTACATCTATATATTCCAAGCAAGGTTTAGGAAAATTTATAAAATAATATATATATTATGTATTGGTTTTAAATAATTTATAAGGTGTATCACTCTTGCACACTCCATAACAACACCGTTTTATTTTTCCTTTACGTACAGATAATATAGTCGACTTGAAAAATTTAATTTCTAATTAAGTCACTTATTATTTTAATTTTCTCTTAATTTAATTTTGACAAGTATTATTTGTTTAATGTTTACAAAACAGTACGAAAAGATGGCTAAACTGCACGCATGCGCACAGAAAAATTGTGATGAAAAGGTCTATAGTAAAATATTCTTTCTAAGTGTCTAAACCCTCTAAAGTGTGTATAGTCCTTCAAGTTATATACTCAGTAATTACTGTTATTTATTAGATCCGTTTCTATAATAATCAATAATATTCTTTTAATGACCAAACATTACGACCATCCCTCGTAATAATAAAATATTCTTTATGTCTAAACCTTGTAAAGTGTGCATAGTGCTTTATGTTATAGATTCCGTAATTATTGTTTTATTTATTTCTATAAAAGAGTAATAATAATAATAAAATATTGTTTATAAATGACGGAAACCTCTAAAGTGTGCATGATCCTTTATTAGTGTCAAAGTTTTTTATTGCACAGTAGTCTGTGAAAAACAATTCAATATCTGGAAAATTGGCACTATTGGCAGGTGACAACTACGAAGAAGTGGAAAACAGTGAAGTTTGTTTGTTGTCTTCGTTTATCGAAGATAAGTGTATTAAAAATGGCAAATGTTTTTGAAATTTTAAGATTTTACGAAAAGGTAAGCGGGTCCATATACTTAAATAATTTATTGTAGTGAATTTAACAGTGTCTTAGGAAAAAATGAGTGCTACATATTATAATGTTAATGAGACCGTAAGTAGACACTAGACTATAGATTTTACTTTTAAAATGTTCATCACAAATGTAAGGAATATTTGAATTACTTAGTTGAAGTTTGTATAGAAAAAGATGGACTATTTATTTCAATTGTATCAAATTGGTATATTGACAACGTTAACTCATAATAACTAATAAATTAAGTCTAATACATATATAGATGAAATTAAATTGTTTATAGTTTGTAAATATACCGGAGAACATTTATCAATTGAACATCATTCCATAATATTGACAAGTGTATGTAGTTTTGTATGGACTATTAAATCATAACAAAGATATAGGAGATGAAATTTTTCGAATTTTGTCATGAATAATGTTAACTCAAAAAATGTCACTCACCCCTATAATCTTGATGTCACTCACAAGACTAGCTATAGAGAAGTTTTTCAGGCTGGTGCCTATAATTTTTGCGAAAAAGAAAAAAAAATAACAGCTAAGAACCAGGTGGATAATGAACGTTGTTGAGATTCCAACTGAACGAAAAAAATATTTAAACATGAAAACACGGCAAGTGGTAAAATGGGGATGAAGTTTATTAGGGGTTGAAATCGGTTTTTTTGTGACTTGCGGCGAAATGTGTGACCTCCTATTAGCGGAAAGTATTCAATGCAAAAGTTGTAGATAATAAAAAAATCAACATGTTTACACTTTTTGACATAACCTCAAATTAATCGTTAAAATAGGGAAAATCCGATTTTTTAATATTTAATTTTTTCTCGCGTCTAAATGATTTAATTTACACGAAAATTTGTGAAACTATATCTTTTTTGTTGTCGAATAAGCATGTTTTTTTCGCAATTCAGAAAGTGACTAGTTTTAGAGTTATGTACATTTTTCGAGAAAAAAAGAACAATTGTCTTGATATTTTTTTGTATCTCGAAGGTCTTTAAGTAATCATTTTAATCTTTGAAATGTCTACTTCAAAATGGTCTATGTAACTTGTTGGTTAATTCATCGTTAAATCGCTTAAAATTGCGTGAAACTCAGGGCGGACTTCCACATGGTCGTTGATTTTAGAGTGTTTTTGTTTTAGCTAAATTTAATTTGACAATGATCATTTTGGTTGAAGTATGCAACGAAATGGATAACTTTAGTAATGCCTATTTTGCAACAACAGATTAAACATAGATTTCCAAAGAATATCGAGTTGCAATGGATGTTTCTGACCTTGAAAAGTTATCGAATGTTGTCGATAATTATGATCTATTCCCTGCTACTGAATTCACCGTACAATTCAGTTTTTCTATTTTTTCTTTATCCATTTTCTGTAAATAGTGACGAAACAATACACTGTTATAAAGCGGGCGAGGTAGGATAAAATCTATTATAGGACAAAATTTTGGCAGTATTAAATTTCAAAGAAAAAACAAAGTCGTTATTGTCACTGAAATCAGTTCAATATCATCTGTAAAAGTTAACGTAGAAAAAATAGTTATGAATCCCTTATTACATTTCCAAACTATTATACATCAAATATAAACAGCAAAGACGACACGGAATACTTTTTAAATTATGAACTCGCTCCCTTTACTTTGTCATTATTCACAGAAAATTGACTCAGAAAAAATTTGAAATCTGAATTCTAGGCTGAATTCAGTAGCAGGGAACTGATCGTAACGATCGAAAAAAATCTATTACTTTTCAAGGTCAGAAACATCCCTTGCAACTCTATATTCTTTGGAATCTATATGTTGTTCTGGTATTTCAAAAAAACAGATTACTAATGTCCTCCATTTCGTTGCATACTTCAACTAAAATAACTATTGTTAAAACAAATCTAGCTAAAGCACTTTCACGACCATGTGTAAGTTCGACCTGAGTTTTTCGCAGTTTTAAACGGTTTAGCGATAGTTTAACAACCAAATTACATAGACTATTTTAAAGTAGACATTTAAACGATTAAAATGATTACCTACAGACCTTTGAAATTGAAAAAAATATAAAGACAATTGTTCGTGGAAGATAGGGGTATTTTTTCGAAAACTAGTCTTCTGAATTTCGAAAAAATCATGCTTATTCGACACCATAAATGACATAGGTACTTCCACAAATTTTTATGTAAATTAAATCGTTTATAGGTAATGAGAAAAAAAGGAAATATTGAAAAATCGGGTTTTTGCCATTTTGACCGTTCATTTGAGGTTATGTAAAAAAGTATAAAATGAGTACTCTGCGAAAACAGCTGATTGAATTCAATATGGCCGTCAGCACGTCAGAGGACAGAGAGTTGAGTTGTGTCATACAACGTGGGTTGCTTTTCGATTTTTGCGAAGAATCGTTTGTTTGTTCGAATTTTTATTTTTGATAAGTGATTATTTCAAGATCCTGTAGTGGCGAACCAGTATAATCAAAAGTTAAGTGTTATTGGCAACCTGAACCTGGACACTTTCACTTTAAAAAGTGAATTCGTTTCCACGGATGCAACGAAATTTTCTCCACTAACCATTATGGACATTGTTGCTTATATTGTCCCTACTAGAAGATTGTTGGATACCACATATGCTTATTTTTATCAAATTAAACAACAGGTGGATGTGACAAAGACATTGTTTTTTGATCTGGAGTGCAAAGTAACTATTTATTGAGCAATTAATATTTAATAAAGATTTTTGGGCTTAAGAATTTCAAAAAATTTTATTCTTACACAAAATGTCATTATGCCTGAACTGGTTAGTAAGTAGCATTATATAAGAAATATTAATGTTGCAGGTACCTACACCTAATTTTAAGAATGATTCAAATAAATTAAATATAAATGAAAGATCAAGGCGTATTATAAACCACCCCAACCATAGAAATTATATATAATTTCTATCACTCCAACGGTTAAATTTATAAGGGGAGGTATTGTAGTGTCGCTTGTGAACACTGCCTTAAGCTCTATATATTTGTGTCAAAACTCAGCAGTCAGTTATTGTATCTATGGTTATTGTTCTGTACAAGTAAAAGATGTTGTCAAAAACAAATAATATGTTGTTTCTTTATTTATCGGGTTTATTTTCGTAATTATAGAAAGTATAAGTAATCATCGGAGTTTTATTTGCCGACTTTACAATTATTTGGCGACGAGCAAACCGTGAACGTTGTTTTTAAAACACGGCATCTAGTATTTTTACGGAAAACCGAGTGGCATTGGCAGTGTTTAAGCAGGGCGACGATTTCGAAGTTTTTGAAGAACGCCTAGACACAGAGATAACCCCCATTGATTACTAACGACGTGACAGTTTCCGTTAATCCTTTGAAATCTACTGATTTTAGTTACTCGACAGGCTCTATAGATAGCATGGTCTGCAGTGTCCCTAGCCTGCGCCTAGAGCAGTTTTTTACCGCAAATATCCTAGAAGGCACAAGTAAAGTTGCTGTTTTACTTACCTTATTAAGTGAGGAGGTCTACAAAATATTAAGAGATTTGTGTAGCCCAGAGAAGCTTAATAGAAAAGAATTTAATGTCTTAATGCAGTTACTAGGTACACATTTTAAACCAAGGTTGTCAGTCTGCCGCAAGAGAATTGTTTTCGACTCCTTAAGACAAAAACAAGTCAGTTAATAACTAGTATTTAAAGATTAAAAATTCAGCATCATAATGTGATTTTGCAGATAAATTGATGTACAGAGTGCAGGATAAATTTGTAACACGAATGAGGCCAGGTCCAATCGCATATGTGAGGAGACCCCAGCCAGGAAGTTGGAGGTAGCTTTGAACAAGAAAGTAGCTTTGAACAAGAAAGCAGCTTTAAGAGAGCAGCGTGGAAGTCAATAAAGTTCAAAAAATAGTGAAAAAGACAAGTGGTTTCTCAAAAAATAGTGCGATTCATTCTGAAAAAGAATTTAGAAAAGGATGAAAAGCAGGAATAATTTACTTGTAATTATTGTAATAAGAGTAAGCATAATTTTAGTAAACGTAAATTTAGAAAATTTATTTGTGGCAAAAAAGGTCATAACGGCAGCTTGCAAAATAGACAGAAATCATTTAGTAGATGAAGACAATGATGAAATTTTTCCATTGTACAATTTGACAAACGCTCAGAATATTAATTTTATAAAGCCATTATGTATTCCAGTTCAACAATAATCAGCACAGATGGAACTCAACACTGGGGCTGCTATTTCTTGCTTACCCTATAAGTTTTATTTGGAAAGTTTAAGCCATATTCCACTAGACAAAACTAGTACTAAATTAAAAACATATTCAGGGGAAATCATAATTCCAGAGGAAAAAATTTCAGTTGAAGTTTCTATTCAATACATTTCAAAAATTTGTAATTTTTCTGTGGTTAAGAAAGCTACTAAAACTTTGTTGGGTCGTGATATTATTAATGAATTTAATTTATCATTAAGAAATTCAGAGGTTATAATTAATGATATAGCGGTCCAGTGTCAATCTGAGAAACTTGACAAAATGTTGTTAAAATTTTCGAATCTTTTTACCTATACCACGAACCTATAATGGTGAAAAGATTAGTTTAGAAACAAAAAAATGTAAAAGCAGTTTTCCATAAACCTCACCCAACCCCATTTGCTTTTCGTGAAAAAGTGGAGATGGAACTGAAAAGGCTAGAATCAGAGGATGCAATTGAGAAGTCTGGTAATTCTAGTTAGGGAATGTCATTAGTACCTGTATTGAAAGCGAATGGTAAATATGCTCATCTGTGCAAATTATAAAATTACAATCAATAAATTTTTAAAAGATTTTAACCATCCATTGCCCCGTGTAGCATTACAAGGGAGACAAAAATTTATGAAACTTGATTTTCTCAATGCTTATAATCAGTTATTTTTAGACGATAAAACCAGTGAGTTGTTATAATGGAGTACACCACTAGGTATATATAAGATAAAGAGGTTACCTTATGGGAATAAGCCAGCATGCTCAATTTTTCAAAATGTTGTTGAGAAAGTATTACAGGGGTGTCAGGGAACGATAAACTTTTTAGATGATGTAGTGGTAACAGGGTGAGATAAAAATGAACATTTTAATAATTTAGAAGAAGTTTTAAATAGATTAGACAGGGCATGAATTCAAAAAAATGTGTATTTATCGAAGAAAATATTTTTTATTTGGGACACAAAATTTCAGCAAAAGGTTTAGAGAATCAAGGAAAAAGTAAGAGCAATTGTAGATTCACCCAGATCGAAAAATATCGCTGAAATTGGAGCATTTGCTGGAATGGTAAATTATTATTCTCGTTTTTGAACATGGTAAGTTAAAACCATTTGTTTGATTTGATAGGAAATGGGAAGGAATTTAAGTGGACCAAAGAATGTGAAAATGGTTTTCAGTATGCAAAGAATGAATTATCTTCAGACAAAATTTTAATCCATTATCATCCTTATAAATCTATATGTTTAGCTTGTGATGCTAGTAACTATCACATGGGGGGTGTTATTTGTCATGTTTTACCAGATGGGGGTGAAAGACCAATATGCTATATCTCTCGGGTACTAAACAAGGTTATACCCAGATCATGAAGGAAACTCTAGTTGTTTACTGGTCAGTCTCTAAATTGTACCAATATCTAGCAGGGAGGAGGTTTGAAATTCTAAGTGATCATAAGCCATTAAAATCGATTTTTGGTTAATATAAGAGTTTACTTACAATAGCTGCTGGTCAAATCCAAAGGTGGTCTTTATTTCTAGCTAATTTTGATTACATTTTTAAATTTGTTTGAGGAACTGATAACTCAAAACCAGATGCTCTGTCACGCTTACCATTACCCGACTGAAATAAATGATTACAAAGAGCCAGATTACGATAATTTAAGGTAACAGCACTATTATCTGACACGTGTAGGTGTATTTTATATAAAAGCAGAAATATTTTCAAATTCTTATAAATTTTGATTAATTTATGACAAATACTAGAATGTTTGGTCTAAGAGGAAAACGTTTTTAATCAAAAGTACTGGAAGTAAGACATTTATTTAATATTTTTTTTCTACTTTGAATTCTGTACCTTAAGCTGACACATCAAACAAAAAAAGGACTGTACCGATACCTGACATTATGATGGTTCCAGTACCTGACACCAAACAATTATAACAAAAATGTGGGACAAAATGTTTATTTTAAAATATTTTGTACACAAACTAAACTTATTAAAAAAACTATAAGAAGTAACACTGATTTTAACGAAATGCAAAAATAATAGCTTAAGATAATTTTAAGATATACGTACTAGGTTAGATGTTACATGATACTAATATTACTTTTCAAATACTTCTGCTATGCTGTTTTTAAATACATATCTAACTCGCTCTCCAGCACGGACTATATCCTGAGTACATAGCAGTCCAATAATTTGAGTAAATTTTACAAATGAAATATCATTTTCCTTGGCAATGTTAGTTTTTTTTTATTGTGTCTATACTCTTGAGTGCCATAACTCTAACATAATCTTCAATTATGTCCTGGATAATACAGACATAATTAAACTTTTGCGTATTTCTTTTTCCTCCAAGGAAAGATACCAAACCGAAGTCTCCCTGTTTAATTTCCTCAATAGCCTTTACTTTCCTCGATTCATCAGGAACAGTTTCTTCCTCTTCATAATAAGGAGAATCGTCTGATTTCATGAAGGATACTTCATCCTCACTAGTAGAAAGATCTGTATCTGGAACTTTTACTATTTTCTTTTTATTTTGAATTTCTTTGGTTTTCTCACGTCTTATTTTCATTTCCTGTTTTTCCTTCTCTTTCTGCTCTTTTTCAGTTTTTTTCTTTAGATTATATTCTTGCCAACTCCTTGAAGTTATTACAGATGGGACTTTTTCTTTTTTTCTTTTCTTTCCAGTAGTTTCTTTCTCTTCTGGCCAAAATAGCGCATTTTTAAAAGGTGTGGGAACTTACAATTTGTGACTATTGATCAATGGTGACGTTATAAATAATTTGGTTGTTAACAGGGGTGGAGTGTATTGCGTTTTCTGATTGGTTTTCTGCATGTACCTGGGCTTGTACCAAAATTGTGTTATCTGCTGTGTTACTTTTTTGGGGGGTTTTATGAGCAATCTCTTCAATACTTGCAAGTTGCTGACTTTGCTTATAAGTTTTTGCTACTTCAGGATGATTTTTAAGGTTCTTAGCACTCGAGTGTTTCATTTTTTTCCAAATATCATATAAAGACATATCTCTGATATCTCCATTCCATGAATCGCTAGTACAGTTTTGGAAGCTTGAAATTTTTTCTGTCCCATTGTAGTTTTCCAACAATTTTAAGGTATTTGATGTAGTCGTGTATATTTCTGATTGAGATAAATTGGTAATAGTAGACTCTGTTTGATTAGTTTTGTCATATGCCACAGCATTCGGGTTCCATGGTACTAAGCCACACTTTCTGAATCCATTTCGTAAAATTTGGGGTGTGACACGCTAAAAATGTACTTTATTTCGTAAATATGTTTTTTAAAAACTACAAACTAACTATACCGACAATATTCGTTTGGTTCTAACTGCTGACTGACTAATTCTTGAAAGAAAATGAATTTATACATAAATCTAAATATACAACGTAAGCAAACTACAATATAATATTATTATAACTGATCTGCGGGTGAGGGTGATATAATTCCTCCCCCTGAAGATTCGGCTTCTGAGGGCTGAAGGTCAAGGAAGGCGAACATTTTCAGTGTCTCCACCACAATGGTTGTCCTCGGTTTCTTGGGTTTTTTTCTAGCACTTGATTGTTCTGTACACTAAATACACAATGAACACTATTGAAAGTATGTAAACTATTGTTTTGGTAATGAGAGAGTGATTGCTGGCAACTGTCTCTAAATTGGGTTGGTTCTTGATGATTCTGGATCTGAGTGTATGAAGTTTGTCTAAATCTAAAGGAGGTAAACTGATGTTGAAATCTTGAATTGTCTTAGATCGATTAAGATTGACTACTATTGTGGGAAATAGAATCGGCTGGCTTCCTGTTTCTATTTCTTCTTTGTTGGTTATGTGTACTGCATCTGCGTTAACTTGGCACGAAGCAGGAATGTTGATTAAGTGTGTGCCAATTAGGTTGACGACTTCTTCTTGTTGGTGGCATTTCAGATGTAGATTGGTTTTTTGTGGTAAAAATGCTATCCATTGATTAGATACATCTATTCTCTTGAATAATGGTTGGGAGGCAAATATCGCCACTTGATGACAGGTGGGTGCTGCTTTTAGGCCCAATATTTGAATTTCACATGGACTTTCATCATTGACTCCTACTAGATCGGTTTCACTGCAAATGTATTCTTGTGTAGTCATTTTCATGCATGAGTCGCTCGGATATGCGAAGTACAATTTATTTTTTAAAACGAATTTATTTTGAGGTACGATTATTTTTGGTTGATTCTCTTTCAAAATAGGTATCAGATAAAAATGAAATAAATTTAATTTTATTGGATACATTACGGGTACATGTAATATGTATGTGATTTTATTATTCAGAATGAAACTAGATACTTTAATAAGGTTTTCATAAATCGGAATTGAATTTAAATTTAATTTCACAGGCATTTGATCTTCATCAAGGTCTTGATATACGGTTTCTAGAAGTACCAATAAATGTTGTGCTTTTATTATACTAGGTTGCATAATACCAATCTTTACAAAGGAAATTGAATTTTCTACATCTTGTAATATAGAGTTTAATATTTCATACATGTTTAATATTTTATTGAATATGTCTTTGATGAAAATAGTACTGTTATTATATTGATTTTGCATGAATTTACTCATGGTATTAATTTTGTATTCTAATAATCTCTCATTTTTATTTATTTGTTGAATGGTTGAATTGAAATCATCAATTAAAGAAACAGCTAATGTATTTTGTGTTTTGATTGTTTGTGCTAAAGAATTTTGATTTTGTTGAAGTTCCTTAATAAGTCTCTCGTAACGTTCGCCATCGTTTGCGTCCAAATTTCCGCTAATAGCATTAAAAACTGAACCGAGCCCATTGTCCTCCGTTGATGAGGTAATAATTCACTTGATTTAGCTTCTATTTGTGCTTTGATAAAGTTAATAGTATTTAAGTTGTTTGGTAGCTCTTCGATTTTTACGTTATTAATTTTAATCAAGTCGATTGTTTTTGAGGTTTTAGTCTAATTTTTGAAATTCGATATCAATGGAATTTAAATCATAATAATATAATATTGAATTATTTTTATGTTGCCGAGTTTAACTGGAAGAAGGCCAGGGCTATCTTGGAGATTCCGGAGAGTTATAGTTTCTTGGAATCCGATAATTCCCGGTAATCTGAAATAATAACATATAATTAAGAGTCAAAAGAATATAATCTTTTTAGTGGGCGTTTAACATTGTGCATATGTACTTTACTACGTTTTGCAGTTGTTACGGTTTTACGTTTCGTGTTTATTGTTTTATCAAATTTATTAGAATTTTTCTGTCTTTTCTTTCTTTTGATAAATATGGTTTGATTTGGTGCGAATATTTTTGGATCTTCGCGGGTTTTGTTAGTTTTCTCTAAATGTTTGGTTTTTTGTTCGATTAGATCTGAAATAATGTTTGCGTACAATAGTTTTGATCGATCTTTATGTTGATTGACGTAATCGTTTATAAGTAATTTGTCAATTTCTAAATTGAATGGATCGTTATTTGAGATATGCCCGTTGACAATATCGATTGGTTTTAATTTTACTGCGGAGTGAATAGAATTATTATATGCCAGAATAGCATTCACAATTTTATTTTTTATTGGGGTATTAGAGAATCCTTGTGAATTTAGTAATCTTAAATGTTCTATTATTGTCGAGTGGAAACGTTCGACAATACCCTTCTATTGTGGGTGATCCGGCGTACAAAAATGTAGTTTGACTTTACGGAACCTTAGAAGTTCGGTTACAACCGTATTTATAAATTCGGTGCCGTTGTCACAAATTATTTGGTTGGGTATACCGTGATGGGAGAAAAATTTGATGAGATTATTAGCTATTTCTGTTCCTGATAAGGCTTCTAAATAGTAGGCTTGAGCATACTTTGAAAAACTATCTACTATCGTTAAAAATTTTGAATTTTCGAATGTGAATGAGTCGATGTGTACTATTTTGAAGCGTTTAGTCACTGTTGGTGTTAAATTCATTTGGATCTTGACTAGATGTCGGTCATATTTGCATTGCTGACATATTTCACATTCATTGATGTAAGTTTGGGTTGATTTTTTCATATTGGGCCAGTAATATTTTTGTTTGATTTTTTGAAGGGTTTCGTTTATGACACGATGATTAGATTTGCTTTCATGATAGTTTTTGATCGTGTCCAATATATCTTGTTTGTCTATTACATCGATTAGTTTACTTGTACATTTTTTATAGTTTTATAGAAGAAGATTTAAAATATTGCTGTAAACAAACCCAAAGTGGTTCATACAGAGTTGGATCTTCGAAATATAAATAATAAGATACACCTGGGACAATATATTCTTTAATGAAATTTATCGCATCGTTATTAAAGTTGTTTTTAGATAACTGAATGTAATAACGTTGCTTATTTCCAAAAATAAATTTTAGTTTGGGTTTTGTCGGAGAATGCATTACTGAATGTATGAAAATTTGGTTTTTGCCATAGTTAACAGCACATTCGGTAATTGGGAGACCTACTACAGGATTTTCATCGAAATTCGAATGTACAATGTTATTTTCGTCAGGATCCTCTTCAGTTTGTTGTTCGTGATTGTTATGAAATGTATCATCAATATTTACGATCATAGACAAATAACGCTAGGTTATGCAGGTTGATTACTCGTCGAAGGTTGAGGTGTATTGAGAATACTGTCAGTTTGATGGTCTGGGTTGCGTTGACTATAGTAATTGCTGGTTTCGCCTAAGATTTAGTCCACGTTTTTCCAAAAGGAATCGTCCTTCCAAAATGGTTGTGATTCTTTAGGATGGATTTCAATTCGTGAGAGGTAATCTGTGTTACTGTTCGATTTTCCGGATCGATAAATTATTTGATAATCATACTCTTCGAGTCTTATTTTCCAACGTAAGAGTTTCGAATTTGGTTCTTTTAGTGAATTTAACCAGACTAATGGTTTGTGGTCCGTTATAATATTAAATCGTCTACCGTATAAGTACGGTCGGAAGTATTTGGTTGCCCATACTATGGCTAAAAGCTCCTTCTCTAACATTGAGTATGATTGTTCAAAATCATTCAAAGTACGTGATGCGTATGTTACGGGGAGATCCTGACCTATAGGGCCTTGAGATAGGATTGCTCCCAAAGCTACATTCGATGCATATGTTGTAAGATTAAATGGTTTCAAGAAATCAAGATACTGTAGAATAGGCTCGTTTATCAATAAATTCTTGCAAGTCTCGAAGCAGGTAATGTACTCGTCATTTAATTCGATTTTCGCCCCCTTTTTAAAGCACCTGTTAGGGGTTTTGTAATTTTGGAAAAGTTCTTAATGAATCGTCGATAATATCCGAGTAGACCAAGGAAGGCTTTGATTTGTTTTGGTGTTTTCGGTATTGGGAAGTTGCGTATATTTTGTCTGGGTTTGGGTTGGGATTTGTGGTTAGGAACTGCCGTGGATTTAAGGATATTTGTACTTTAAAAATGTTATATTTTTTTGTACATACGCTCTAAGTTAGAATATTGCTCTGTTGTATGGGATCCGTATTACAATGTTCATATCGCAAGGTTGAGTCAGTTCAGAAAAGGTTTCTAAAATATTTAGTTTTAGAGGTTAGTGGCATTTATCCACAGAGAGGCTCTGATTATCAGATTTTATTAGGTATTTTTAATTTTGAAAGTCTTGAATTTCGTAGAATTTGTAAATCATTGTCCTGTTTATATAAGTGTTTGCACAATTTAATTAATTGTTCAGACTTGATATATAAAATTAATTTTAATGTACCACAGCTCTACAATAGACAACCTTACCTTTTTTTGTGATTGGTCTCGAACAAATGTTTTACTTCATTCACTAATTAATGTTATGTGTAATAATTTTAATTTATTGTGCAACACATGCGACATTTTTATAAATAATTTTAAAGTTACTAAAGCTTCTGCTACTGAACGTTATACAACTATGTGAAATGTATTTTTTAATTTTAATTTTTTTTATTCTTCTTTTCTTAATTTAATTTAAGGCTGTTTCTTCTTTTATTATATAACCATTGTTTTTGCACTGTAAAGGGATTTGTATAAATCTGTTGGGCAATAAAGGCTATTGTTATTATATTGGGCAGAGGATAACGATCATCTACAGTCTTTTCATTAAGTTTTCTGTAGTCGATAACTACTCTCCATTTTTGTTTGCCGCTGGCATCTTTCTTCTTGCATAACGTATTGCATAGCCTCTGTTAAAGAAGCGGGCCTCATGCATCGGATGGTGGTTCCTAAGGGTTCTCTTAACCCGGAGAGAAATGTTTTGAGGGCTAAATTTTGATATAGGGTATTTTTAAGAAATCTAGCAGCCTCTGTATTTTCGTGGATATTAACATAGCTACAAATTAAATTTAGAATATGTAAGCATCTATCATAGAACGATAGAGAAGACTCGTTCGAATTTTGTTTGAGCATTACGAGATCGCTATTCAAGCAAACTTTGTCTCTTTGGTCTGAGAAATTACTAGTCAGAACGTTTTTTAATTCGACCCATGTGTTACAAGAGTGGAAGAGAACCAATACTCAATTTACTAAAATCAGTTTGAATTTCGTCCAAAAGATTATTTGAATTCATAAATTGTACTTACAAAATAATCAATGCGACTTTGATCATATTTTTCTTAACTATAAGGAGTAGGTAATCCTTGCAGAATTCAGGCGATGTGGGTTCTAATTCTCGAAATTCGGAATGGTCTGGAACAGGTCTCCAATAGACTGATCAATGATTCCAAAACTGGTACTTCACCGAACACAGGCCGGTTTTTTTTCCACTTTAAACTTGTTTGCAAAGTTCGATTTGTCGGTGAATCGTTGAAACGAATATCGGACGTTCAATACGCACGACCCGAACAATCCTACTGACTGCGCCAAAAATGTACTTTATTTCGTAAATCTGTTTTTTAAAAACTACAAACTAACTATACCGACAATATTCATTCGGTTCTGCTGACTAATTCTTGAAGGAAAATGAATTTATATATAAATCTAAATATACAACGTAAGTAAACTACAATATCATATTATTATAACTTATCTGCGGGCGAGGGTGATATAATTCGCTGCTTTAAAACATTATTTAGCAGCGGGGCAAAATTGTGTCGTTTCAGTTAAGTAGTATTGGTTTCTAGTTTACAAGTGGCTGCACTTTCCAACAAGTTTTTAATGATTTGAAAACAGCAACGTCCAGCGGCTGAAGAAGATGAGTCGAATTTGGAAAAAGTGCGATAAGGATAATTCCATTTCTTGAACAAAATACACTTAAATGAAGGACATATGGGAGGAGTGTCCATCTACTAATAATATAACAACCTTTTCTGCCACAAGCCAAGGATGGAAAATGTTAGTGACACATTCATAAAATCCCTCCGCTGTCATCCACCCGTTATCAGATCTGCCTATTACCCATTCTTTTGGTACACTCTCTGCAAGAACCGCAAGCATATGTGTGTATCTAAAAATAATCATGGGTGGAGATAATACTCATCCAGCATTACAATTTAGTAAAACTGTTAAACACTCCTTCTCCTCATTATTAGCAGCTAAATAAATTGACATCTCCTCTAGGAGCAAGCACCTTGAGACCCTTGGGATTTAAAAAAAATGCTGACTCATCTGCATTGAAAACTCCGCTTGGTTCATCCAAAATGTTCATCAGTAAAATAAACTTCTACTTCAGAAAACCAGTTTCCGTAACATTCTTACTACTCTTAGTAAAGTTCTGGCTTATCCTCTGACTAACATCTGGATGCCTTCTCATAAATCCAAAAAACCATTTCCTTCCAATTTTGATCTTATTTTCTTCTAAGTCCTGATTCAACTGCTTTGCTAATCTTCAGGTGCAGAAGATAAGATTATTCTTGGAAATCGAAAACCCTCTTCTTGCCATCAACTTAATCCATTCCACTAATCTACCTTCTTCTTCTTCAGTAAATAGGGAAGGTGGACCCATTCTTCTTTTTTCCGGGTATTTTCCATTAAATTTACATGAAAGTGTTGATCTAGGTATGCCATACATCTTAGCTGTTGCAATAGCCAAACCACTTTTGCAAGCGACCAAAGCTTGTACCATGTTTTCTTCTTTATACTGCAAATTTGTTTTGGTGACATCTGAAAAAAGACATGAGTTTGTTTAAAAATGGTGACTAAATCCCATCTGTCAGCTATAGGTACATCATATAAAATGACATGCACCATTACCTGACATTTTGTGTCAAGTACTGGACATATACCCAATTTTGGACACCTAAAGCTGACACGCTTGTACTATCATGTTTTTTGAGGTTAGTTTTATTTAACAATGAATTATTATTAATTAATCATTCATTAGTATATATCAATATTAAAACATTCAGACTTGGGAAATATATTGTCAGAAAACAAAATAAATGTTATGCTTACCTTGGCAGAATCTTATAAGAAATCACTAAAATGACAAAGTTCGCCAAACACATTTTCACTTTTCATGAGAAATCGCCATATAGATCATTTTGAGTCACGTGCGTTTGACAGAGCGGCCATTTTGTTTGTGGGACATATAAACGTGGGTCTGCCATACGTTTTTCATTGTTATCTACGGTTTGTTGTGTTGATTTTCAGTTTTCGGTTTGTGTATTGCGTTTTTTATGAACTTTAATTACAATATGGCTTGTAGTGAATAATATTCATCCCTCAAAGGAGACATGAAGTCCCGTTACGACTTGAAACTTTTAATTATAGACAATGTTGATCCCTATTCTCTAAGTGCGAGTGAACTGACCAGCAACTTGAGTTTTTTGCCAACTGTAAGCATAATGGACATGGCGAATTACCTAATTTTAACTCACAGTTTCTATACTGGACAACAGTTGAAGGCCTACAAGCTTACAAGTATTATGAGGCTGGATTTGTTGTAGAAGTATTGGCCAAGAGATTAAATGAAAATTGTTTTGTTGTAGTTGATAAGGTAAGTTTATTTATTCCAGCTAAGTTAAACTCATTATAATTCGCAAAAAAAATGTTCTGTCACCCCCAATACCAACTTTATTAATTCCATCTTTTGTTGTTTTAGGTGAAACATTCTCAAAGAACACGGGAAAAGGCCCTTCATGTATGGGTCATCGTCTTACCAGACGGAGCTATATCCTGTGCACATTGCACCTGTATGGCAGGCTTGAGCGAAGTTTGCAGCCATGTGGCAGCAGTTCTGTTCTATTTAGAAGCCCGTCCAAGTAGTAAAGAGGTTTCTTGCACAGAAACCCTAGCTCGGTGGCCAGTTCCGTCAACCAAAACCATCGACATGGTAAGGGTAAGAGACATAGACTGGACTAGGAAAGCTGAACCAATGGTGTTACCCCAAGGTGGAGTACCAGCCTTAGAAGATGAGGAGTTAGTCACAATTATTCGTGTTTTTTTTTTAAATTAGATGTTAGACCAGCAATTGCCACAGTATACGAGCCTTTTGTTTCTGAAATGTACAAGCCCCCGAAAAATGTATCCAATGGTTTGGAGACACTTTTTAATAATGATTTAATAGGGTGTACATATAAAGAACTGGTATCACAACAAATTGATTTAACCATAAGCAAAGAGCACATCAAAGAAATAGAATCTGCAACCCGTGACCAAGCTTAAAACAATATTTGGTTTAAATATAGGGCTGGCCGAATAACTGCGTCCAAATTCAAAGCTGCATGCAGGGCTAAATTGGAAAATCCTCCTTTATCCCTAATAAAAGGTGTATGTTAACCTCAGAAAGTAATTTTTTTTTCAAAACAAACTTCGTATGGTATAAAATATGAAAAATTGGCGTTAGAAGAGTATTTCACCCAAGTTAAGAAGTACCACGAAGGAATTTCACTTAAACCTGCTGGTTTCTTCATTTCACATGAACATCCACAGTTCGGTGCTTCTCCAGATGGAATTGTGCAATGTGAATGTTGTGGTTTGGGATGTGTTGAGGTGAAGTGTCCCTATTTATTAAAAGAGTTGAGTATGCCGGAGTTTGCAAAGAAGAAAAGTACATGTTTACTATATCATATTGACAATGAATTTTCTTTAGACAAAAATCATATATATTATTACCAAATGCAATTACAAATGTTCGTCACAAAGACCAAGTATTGTGATTTTGTTGTTTGGTCAAACAATTGTATGTATATTGACAGAGTGGGTTTTAATGAGGAGTTTTTTAATGAATGTTTGATGAAATCATTAGATTTCCATAAATATGTCATTAAACCTGAACTGCTTGCAAGATTTTTCACCACTAAATGTGGTGTGGAAAAGGTTGAGATGTGGTGTATCTGCAAAACGCCTGATGATGGTCGACCTATGTTAAAATGTGATAACGATGATTGTGAAATAGGTTGGTTCCATTTTGATTGCATTGGAATGGTAGAGGAACCACAAAATGCTTGGTTTTGTGATACATGCCAGTAATTAGGAGTTTTTTTTTCAGGATATTGTGCAACCTATGTAGTAAGCCATGGTTATAGGAAAAGTATTGTGTTTTACTCGTCGAAAAGCATTTTCTGCAACTTGAGAACATTAGAAACTGTTCTCTTGTTTGCAAAAAATACTAGTTGTGTCACTCATTAAACAATACTCGTATACTATTTTATTTGCCATTTTTTATCCTATGTGTAAAAACTATCTATATTTTGCCTTACTTGCATATATGCCATTCACGACCTTTATAGATTAGGGTTAGGCTATGATATTTTGTTTACAATGAATATAGGGACAAAAAAATTGTAGTGTCATGCATATGATTTATATTTAACAGCTGTAAGAGCTGGGCCAAGTTGTGTTTAAGAAAATCATGTACCTATTTTAATAGCTTTAAAAGTAGGGAATACATAAATGTCAACATTACATATTTTTGAATTAATATTATGTTATTTTCTTATTCAAATGAATCCTGACATTTGTATATACTATGCAAATAAAATTAGTTTAAAAAATGTGTTTTTCTATAAGCATTTATGAATCAACAACTTTCGTCACTTTTTACTCCACCCAAAAATGCCAGTTCCGACACCAGTGATAGAATATCCCATAACGTCACTAGTGACAAAAGTAAATGGTTGCAATTTCAGATATTAAATTGCTGACAACCCAATAGTTTTAAATAACTGTTCTAATATAACTATCATTAAATATGTGAATTAAATTTTAAAATACATAATTCGTATTGAGTTATTCAAGTTAGTAAATTATTAATTGAATAAAATTATTGTTGCAATCTTAGATTTCATTTTTAGGATTTTATACAGTATATCTATGGCAAAAGTTTAGATACGTTCAATTATAATATAAAGGTGGATGCCAAAACAAGCACGGTAAAGTTCACTCAACTCATTCAAACTTCTTGAACATCCTACGTAGTAAGCCATGGTTATAGAAAAAGTATTGTTTTACTCGTCAAAAGCATTTTCTGCAACATGAAAACATCATCAAACTCGGCTGCACCTCGTTAGATGAACTGTTCTCTCGTTTGCAGAAAATATTACTTTCATCACTCGTTAAACAGTATACTATTGTTTACGTATGGAGTAGGTAAAAAATAATTAATAACAAAATCCAGTTTTTATAATACATCTTTTTATTTAAAAACTTCAACCACCAAGTAATTTGACCTAGTAATGATCAATAAATTAAATGGATAAATCCCTATTTTACATTGTTATGAAAATTGCACATTACACATTACAAAACCTACAAAGTTTATACTTGAAAATAATTAATTAGTATAAAGTTACCATACATAACGACACTATATTAAAATATATACATACAGTCTCTCCCAAAAAGTTATATACAAATGGACAACTCTTTTATTATCACTTTTAGGCAAAAAAGTTATGTTTTATTAAAATATTTGCATGGCCTACAACCCAAAATGCAACTATCAGATATTATTATTTTTTTGTCATACACAAGGTTTGTAAAAAATATGACATTTGTTCAAGAGTAAAAAGTTGCCTCATTATACTCTTTTTCAAAGTGAGTATTTTGGATTGTCCACTACCGATAGCATCATTTCATTTTCAATATCTTCATTTGTAATCCATGGCTCATCTTTCCTAATAAATTTATTTTGAACACTTCCAGAACTCTTTTATTTATTACTTGTCTGATAGTTGTAAAATGTATTGTTTTATCAGGGTGTCTATTCTTAAATATAAGAACATTTTCAATTTTATGTTCAATACTTAATTTTACTGGCATTTTTAACTATTGCAGTATATCAAAAACGTGTTCAAAATAATGAGGAACAAAAATGAAAAAATTGAATTCGGTTTAAAATAAAATTAGAGATTTTTTATCCATGGGGTTAAGGGAAGTACATAAATTGAGAAATGCTCCACATACAACTAAAATCTTATCAAAAACAGAAAACAAATTAGGTGCGTAGAGCTAAATATGTTTAAAATGAAATTAGGGACTTTTTTAATTCATGGGGATAACAGAATGGCATAAATTGAGAAATGCTCCATATACAACTAAAATCTTATCTAAAACACTTAAACCATCTCTAGATGCTGAGAACATGCTAATAGGAATGGGACCTTGACAAATTTTGAATTTTCTCTTAAGCAGGCCAATTATTCGCTCCACATGAATTCTTACGGGTGCTTTCTATATCAACAGGATCAAGTTGATTTTTTCCTTTTGTGTAGGCAGGAATTTCCAGGTGTCCTCTTAGAGTTTCAACAGAGTCTCTTATCAAAAATCCTCTATCAGCTAAAATTACATCACCAGGCACAATTAAATTTAGGAATCCACAGTTTTCTGTTAAAAACTTATCACTGGTTCGGCCGCCCCAACCTTATGAGATATATGATACTGTTCCTTGAGGAGTGATCCTAATTAAAAACTCAACAGTCTCATGATGCTTGTAATTTGACCAACAACGAGCTGCGTTTAACATACCTGATGGCGTTTCTGTATATATTTCAAAGCAATCAATAATTACTGCTACACGATCACCAAAATTTTCTTTGAAACAGGCAGGCATATTTTTTTTTAAAACCTCTATCTGGCTAAAATATAAGTTTTTTGTACCTAGCATAGAGTACATCAATACATTTGTAAAATAATTCCGAGCAGTTGATGGAGCAATACCAAATCTGTAAGACAAATACTTGAACGGCAAGTTAAGACGCAACTTCATTAATGTCAAAATAAACTGTCTAAACGGAGACAAAACACTTTTAGTTGATAAGTATGGAACCACACTATTAAATACTAGAAACATCATTTCAGCTTTTGGGAATCCAGTAAAGTACAATGTACAATGCTCTTGAATCATTCTTAAATGACTCCTCCGTTAAATCTGATGCTTTCAATTTTTCTTTCAAAGCATATATTTTTTTATTAGCAAAATCGAGATCTCCAAAGAGCTTGTTTAAGTGGTCCATATCCAAATCTGTTTGAATGTTGGCAGTCTTTCGACTTTCATGTTCATTGTACAGTTCAGGAGTTTCTTCGGGAGGTTCTACGGCTTCTGTAGATGGACCAGCTATAGGTTCTATAATTATTGCGTTATTCCCAGCTTCATCTACCTCATCCTAAAAAAATGGAGATTTTGATTAAGGATTACAACTTTTTTAAATAACAATAATACTGACCATTTTAAGACGTTTCGTTTGTCGTTTAACCAATCTATCATGCCTTTTTACGCTTTGCTCATTCTTTGTTTTTATGGTAATGTATCCCATATTGACAGAAGGGACCCAATCAGGACTATCCCTATCTTCCAGATGGCTGGTTCTCCTAAAAAGTTGAACATTAAACGTTTAGTTTAACACCATATTTAATTATAAATTCTAGCATTTTGAATAATATTTTTGTATTTCTTATGCATTAACATTATTTACCTACCCGATACAAAATGATTTGCACAAATTCGTGCATGTTTAAGATATGTATCGCTTAAATTTCCCCGTTTTAAAGCCCTAACCCAACATTCTCTACGTTGTTTTGATACGGCGTCCAGCATTTCTCCTCGGTTTTTTAAGGCTTTGAGGATTCTAAAAAAACGAACTTTATCCCTTTCTGCCCTTTTAGAACACGCCACAACAGCACGGAACGCTGGCATTTTTAGATTATTCGCACTTTAAAACTGGATGTTTTGCATTGTTTTCAATGACGAGAACGTTTGATATGACCTACCAACATTTGGCGGGCTGGTTAAAATGATCTATTGGAATGATTAATTTTAAACAGTTGCTACCGAAGTCGACAGATGGAACCTCTAGTCTAGACAGTGTATTTGGGCTTTTAATTATACTGATTTCTATTAGAAAGTGTCGGGAATAGGTACACTGTCAGTTGTGTGCTTACCTTAAATATGGTTGAAGGTTTAATACCAATAGATTCAATTAAATTATGATCAGAAACCAGAAAAGATCCTATTTTAAATATAGTGTTTAATTTTATTAGATATGGATTTCCTAAAAGCACAGGAAATTAACTTTTAAAGTCATTTTTAACAAGGAAAAATGAACTTTCCATTGAACAGGGTACTATCATGTGGGGTTATTGAGATGTGGTTCCAACTAGCTCGAGAAAACCATTACTGGAGGAATTGCACAGTAATCACAAAGGTATGGCTAAGATGAAATCAAACGCACGTTCTTATTTTTGGTGGCCTTCACCTGATAACAATATTAAGCAACAATTAAATAATTGTAAAATTTGTTGTCAAATGCGTTCAAACCAGCCCAAAGCTAAACTTATTAAGTCACATAATTGTAAGTATATTTATGAGAAAATTCATGCGGATTTTCTAGGTCCAATTAGAGGCAGAATGATACTTATTGTAGTAGACACATATACAAAATTGCCCGAAATTTTAATGAGTAATACTGATTCAGAAAACACTATTAACAGATTTAAAGAGTGTTTTTCGAGATTTGGATTACCACATATAGTTGAAACTGATTATTAAGGTCAATTTACATCTGAAAATTTTATAAATTTTTTGAGTGAGAATGGATCAAAATTTGTTACATCTCCACCAGTTCATTCCTCAACAAACGGGTTTGCGGAAAATTGTGTTAAATCAGTAAAGTATGGGCTAAAAAAGGCTTTGTCAGATGGAAAAAATAGGAATGTTTTAATAGAAACTAGTTTACAGGTACCTATTTTCCTAACGAAATTCTATACATACTACAACTGGTACAACACCTAATAGTTTCATGTTAAAAAATATACGTACACATTTAGATTTATTGTCAATAAAATGGAAAGACAAATTTTAAGTTATAAAGGGAAACTAGTGGAAACCTTTGTAGAGGAGGATAGAGTTTGGGTTAGGGATTATAGAAATCATAATAGGAAAACTTGGGTTGTGAGTGTAATAGATGAGGTTTTGAATGACAGAATCTATTTTTGTAAGCTTGTTAATGAGAAGTTAATATGGAAAAGACATTTAGATCAAATCAGACGTAATAGGTCAGAAACAGTAGAGGAAGGAGTTCAGAAAAACCTTATTGACAAATCTAGTAGTGAGTTTTTGAATGTAAAACCAGCTCTTGACTCATTACCTGATTCACCAGTAATCTCGGATGTTGTTGTACCAAACGTGACATTCAAAGAACCGGTTAGTGAGTCAATTGTTAAGGTTAAATGATTATATGGTTCAGAAAGATGATGAAAAAAATGAAAACTTTGATTGTAAACCTAGTCCTAAGAATGTTTCAGCAGGTATGTTCACGTAAGAGATATAGTGCGAAATTTAATGTTTCAGCTTATCCTTTGATTTGAATAGTGGCATAGTCCAGTCAGTATTATAATTTAAAAGGCTTATCAGATGATTTGTTCATTTAATATTATAACTTCAACTAACAATCGTTAAAATGTATTTAATAATTTTATAATTATTAAATACATCTTAAACAAAACACCAGACAATTAACACTACCGTATCTCTCGTTTTAATAATAAGAATTAATAATATAATTTTCAAATAACAATATTTTTACCATATTTTATTGAACTATAAGTATATTTTGAGATAACAGTTTTTTCGAACACGCATATGTCCACCAGCGATAAGGACTGCTTACTATTTAGTTGGTGGGCTAGCATAAAGATAGAGTGTAGTGTGTAAGTGGTATTGTCAAAAATAAACAAAATATTAATACCTTTCAGAATCTAGCTCCGCAACATAACTTAAAGGGGATATACCATTACATTTCTGTACTATATGTTTTGTGCGTACTATACATCTAATTTTAAGAATGATTCAAATAAATTAGATATAAATAAAAGACCAAGGCGTATTGTCAAACCATCCCAACAGTTAAATTTATGAGGGGAGGTATTGTAGTGTTGCCTGTGAACACAGCCTTAAGCTCTATATATTTATGTCAAAACGGTCAGCAGTCAGTTCTTGTTATGTACAAATAAGATGTTGTTTCTTCATTTAGCGGGTTTATTTTCATAATTATTGGAAGTATTAGTAATCATCTGAGTTTTATTTGCCGACATTACAAATGTTAGCTCAATATTTTGTACTTGTAATTCCATTGATAACAAACGACCTATAACTGTCTGTGATAATGGTAATTGCAAAATAGAATGGTAACACATGGACTGTTTCGGAATGACAGAATTTCCTCTACAATTCTATGATTCCCATAGTATTGTCCAAGCTAAGAAATACTTACAATAAAAAGAACACGGTTTTTCATTGTTTTTTTATATTTATTTGCAAACTTTTCACATTTTCCTTTAACCCTCCAGCGGGCGCGCCTTTTATAATCCCATAAACAGGCGCGCCGCGGCTATTGCACCGCAAATGTTTTTTCTTAAAAAAACGCATTTAATACTTTGACATGTATTTAATGAGTGAAAGTGAAACATATAACCAAAAACAAATGTATTTCTACAAATAATACTTGAAAAAATGCTAACAAAATTAAAAAAAATAACCAAATCATATTCTTACAAAAAAACGATTAAGAAAATGAATTAAACACAAAGAAATCTTTCTACTTAAAAGAACGTTTTATTGGACAAATATTCCGATTAGCATTTTATTCTACTTCCATTTCCTCTTCTTTACATTTTGCGCATGTAATATGTATGGAACTATGCTTTTTACAAATATTTCTTTCACACTTATTACACTTTTGTTTGGTTCTATTGTTCTTGTGAGTGTCACAAATGAAACAAATACCAGCCTTCACTTCTTTCAGACCCTTCTTCATTTCTATATTCGGATAAAAAGAAATAAATCTCCTTAGGCAACGATTGTATCAGAGCCCTCCCTTTCAAGTGATCTTTCATTAGTTCAAGGGACAGTTTCTTCAAAAATACACGTCTATTATCTTTGTTGTCCAAATTGTTAAATTTAAGTATGACACGGGCATTTATTCCAGCTATATCGAGATGTCTAAAAAATACAGCGAGAGGCCATCTTCTTGTAATTCTGGATACACTGTATGAAGCACACATCTGGTCCACTGTATCAACACCCCCTTTTGTGGAATTGTAGTCCAAATTCACCAACGACTTCTTTGAATCTTCGTCCACATCTGAGGTATTGTGCATTGTTGAGATAAATATAACTGCTTTGTTTTTCTTTGGGACGGAAGAAGTTAGACAGAAATTTTCTTGGAATCCAAAAATATGAGAGTTGACAGATCTAGTTTTACTGGGCAGAAATTCGATTGGTATTTCTCTCTTATTTTTCTTCATGGTTCCCAAAAATGTTATACCTTTTTGCAACAGATACTCAGCCAGCGAAAAGCTGCTATAATAATTATCAGTGGTGATATTTCTTTTTTTGTTCTCTATAGGTACAATCAATCTTTTCACAATGTCGTCTGGTTTGTTAGAGGTAGCATAAGGTCCTGCTGGTTGCTTACCGCAGTAAATTTCAAAATTAAGTGTATAGAATGTTTTTGCGTCACAGAGCCCATATATTTTTATTCCATATTTTGCAGGCTTATTAGGTATATATTGGACAAATGAGCATCGACCTCGAAAAGAATGAAGCATTTCATCGATGGTACCAAATTCACTTAGATTATAATAAGTAAAACAATTGGTAACAAATCTTTGATGAAAATGACGTATCGGAGCAAGTTTATCCTGTAACTTCCGTCCATCTCGAGTAAATATGTCGTCAAATCTCAGAGAGCGAAGCAAGAAAAGGAAACGTTTATAACTGAAGAGTGCGCGTAAAAGAATTAGTCCCGTTCCATCTGACTCCCAGAGCTCCAAACAATTTGTATGACTGCCTTTTTTGATGCCAATTAAAATTAATGCACCTAGCAGTGCTTTGATTTCAGATTTGGTGGTGCTTTTGCAGTCTCTTTCCCTTGAATATATTATAGACGATTTCTTATTTTCAATATAGATATTGGTGTACGTCACGATATCATCAACCATTTCATCAGTAATGTACAAACTAAATGCATCAATTTCGGTTTTCGCCTTTTTGGCATTTCCTTTTGGACCGGGTAAAATTTTTAAAATGTTTTTGGCTTTTATTTTACCTGAAGAACTAATAGGCTGACTAATCCAAAGAGTCTCATTGTCTTTTCCAATAAAAAACCGATAGTCTTCATCTTGTAGGCGTGGTTCAGATTCTGCTTCTCCTTCATCTGCTGATTGTTCAGAATCACTGTTATAATGGTTCCTTTCAATAATTTTTGGCTCCTGGTCTGAGTCGCTATCAAAATCATCATCAATCACGTTACAATATTGTTCACGTTGATGTTCTATTGTAGATCTCTCTTCTTCTAATTCACTCACCACCTTTTGCAACGCTTTTTCTAATTCGTCCGGACTCAATATATTTTTCGACCTGTAACAAAAAATTGAAAATATATATAAAAAATGTTTAGCTAAAACGACATATATGTAAAAGCATACATACACAATGCGTAAACATAAAGAATCAAACACAATAAATGTGCATCAACACATGTTCAATTCGTAAGAAAAAACTTCATAAACATATCATCACACTTACATAACCAGGCGCGCCGCGGTAAATCAGCCGCAAAAATTGCACACTGTAACTAAACGCCACACTGCAACTAATGCCGACCGAAATAGGGTCTGTTCTATATAGGAGTGGGGGGACGAATATATCGCGTACGAATATCTGGTAGGACGGCGGCGTCAGTATTTAATGCCCAGTATTTACAAAGAAAAATCTAAAAAATGCGGCATTTTGCCGCGGGCGCGCCCGCCGGAGGGTTAAAGTGCTGAGTTCTACAAATAGGAAGGCTTAGTTCTGCCATGTCCAAATCAGTTTGGAAATAAAAATGACAATTTACAGTGTTAGTAAAGATCAGATCTTGTCTTGGCAACAATATCTTGAGCCACATAATTATTAGCCTAAAAAATTTAATAAAGCACCACTTATAAAATATGTAAACAAACTGCCCAATTACTCTGAAAAAAAGCTACGGGCAGGAGTAGCACAACAAAATTTTGATCCTGTAACAATTTTTTGTCTCGCCTCAGAAAATATTAAAACAATAGAACATATATAATAATTTGGCACATAATTTAATGTTGTGGTATATATTTATTAATTCACCTGTTTTATAGTATTTTGAGCAAATTCGAACGTATATTATTTTACTCTCAGTCAAAGCTTCTCTTTTTAGGGCGGCATTCCATTTTTTGGTCTTTTTTTAATTATCCATCATTGGTTTATGTTTGTGCTTTGGCACTGAAGGTATTAATAAATCAATTTCACTTTATCCCTCATACCACGGCTTCCACAATCAACGACATCACAAAAACTATACAAGATAACCTCCTATTCACTTTCATTAGAATAATCCCTTTCTTTGTCCTCTGGATGCCATTAAACAGCTGATGATGACATTAGTGTAGAGTACCCTATACAAAAGTTTAATCTTTTTTTATTATCTACAACTTTTGTATTAAATTTCCACTAGGAGGTCACGTATTGTCGCAAATTGCAAAAAAACCGTTTTCAACCCCTAGACTGCATCTCCATTTCACCATTTAGAATGCTTTCGTGTTTAAATATTCTTTTTCCTTGAAGTTGGAATCTCAAAACATTTTCCACCTGGTCCTTGCCTGCATATTTTTCTTATTTTTATCGTTAAAAATTCGTTTTGGCACCAGCCTATTTGATCAACTTAAACTTTCACATTAGACAAAATCAGAAAGTAATAATAATTTACTCTAGGTATAATTTCTATTGCCTCTCTTAATGAAACATAAATGAATCTACTTTTTATCATGATTTGGTAGATTTACATATCTATCAAATCTAAATTCAGTTTGAGGTTAAATTTCCATATTTTTCTGTTGCTGTAAAATATTGAGAAGATTGTCCACGTTTCGGGGCTTCTTTGTGTAGAATCAAAAAAATGTCTGACATTTTTTGACATGTATTCGAGACAAGCGTACACTAAAGCCTAATATATCGTATATTTTCAAAAACCACTTTACCGAACTGATATGGAAAGCATATAATTATAACCACAGTGTAGCTATTCTTGTTTCATTACTTTGTCAGAAGGATTATGAAAGTAACCAATTCGCAAAAAAAAATTCTAAAATCTTCCTATTTTCAGTAAACTCTGCGATAACTAATTTCATCTCTCTAATTGTGGATTCGAATACTTTCAAGCTTCGAATTTGAAACCATCCAGGTATTTGCCCTCAAAACATTTTTAAATTGCATCTGGTATCTGTTGCAAATTAGCAACATGATTAAAATTATTTTCAGTTATTTGTAATTTGTATACACAACTAAGAATTTTGTGGAATAATCCTCATAACAAATGTAACGATTTTTTTTGATAATATATTTAAAATTTCGAAGGTTGATTTTGTGTTATATATTGTTGGTTGCATACATTTGAAATGTGTTTTGTACATGAGTAAATGTAAACAGTGCGTATCAATCACTTATATAAAATGTGGCTCCTGAGATACAGAGTGTTTTATTTGTAAATTTAAAAACTATTTGACGTATCCGTGTCATACTTGGCGGTAAGTGTAAGTATGACCGTACGACTCTGGTTGTACACATAAACGTTTATTTAACATTATTTGGTAGGGTGTACAGTACCTACCCTCCCCACCAAATATGACAAAGGTACGTCAAAAATAGTTTTTAAATTTCCAAATAAAACACCCTACCCTGTAAGTCAGTAAGGGTCCACATTTTATCTAAGTGATTTAGGTTAAATCTCAATACTTTGAGCTCAAGATTCGACAATTAAAATATTTCCAGTTATTAATTAGTTACCCTGTATCTAAAGCTATACGGAAATAAGAATAAAAGGTGAAAAATATTCGATATAAAAGACAAATGACATTTTAATGTCTACGGCATCTGGGTACCAAGGGTATTTCTGAAATTCTGTGATAATGCATGGAAATTCAAAAACGATTAAAATGTCACATTTTTTTTTACTTCTCAGAGAGAAAACCGTAATGAAAAGCAGTACTTTGGAATGTTCAAAAAACCGTTAAAAAAGAAGGTGCCTACTTACGATAATAATAATATTCCCGACTCAACTATGGGTAATCACCCGTACAAAATGTCCACTTTGGAGGATCGACATTCTGTCGATTACAATTCTGATAATCAAAAGAAGAACATTTCGTGGAGATCTCCTCTAGTTTTTTCTCCCGGCATAAAATTTTCACCGAACGCTAGCGAAAGAGGGGATAATGAAACACAAAGTGATAGGTGAGTTTATACTAACTTTGTTAGTTTGTGAGATACAGGCTGATAAAGGGTGCAGAAAAAATACACATTTTATTGAATAACTTTTCGGGGGATAGAAATGCAAATATAAATTTTTTCATAGGTTATAGTCTCTTCAAAACACATCGACAGTATTACTTTTATGAAATTCTAATGAGTCAGTAGCATAATACCAGGATGTACACCGCCATTGTGAGACCTATCATCACGCACGGAGCTATTGTGTATGAAGTAGCGGAACTAGCCTACGGACACCGATAGACAGAGAATTCAAAGGCTAGTCTGCATACGTATAACAGGGGCAATGAAATCATGCCCTACAGCGGCAATGGAAGTAATTCTGATCCTTATGTCTGCATATAGTGGTGAAAAGTGTATCCGAGAGAACGAGATACCGATTGAGTAGAGAGAGAATTCTCGCTAGTTAAAGACAATGGCTCAGAACAATTTTATAACAAAAGAACTCTGTTCAAAACTTGACCTTCCAGTAACTAAAACTAAAATTACTGTTCAGGGAATAAATCAATCCTTATCAAAAATAAATAATAACAGCACAGTCAATCAATCACAATCAAGAATGTCTGCATGTAAAGGCAAAATTTTCTGTTTTGTAATTGATATAATAACTTCTGCTCTTCCCTGCATCACATTCAATAAAAACCTCATTAATTTACCACATAATATACATCTTGCAGGCCCAAACTTCAATTAAAGTTCCAATGTGGACATATTATTGGGTGCAGATACCTTTTGGGATATCCTTTGTGCAGGTCAAATCAAATTAGGACAAAATCTGTGTATTTAAAGAAGACAGTGTAATGACTAAGTTACGCTTAGTCTTTGATGGTTCAGCTAAATCTACAACAGGATAGTCACTCAATGGTTTAATGTTTGTTGGTCCAACAATTCAAAATGATTTAATATCTTATTCTTACTCGATTTAGAAAACATAATTTTGTTTTGGTAGGTGATATGGTAAAAATGTACTGACAGATCATAGTTCATCCGGAAGACAGACATCTGCAATGAATTCTCTGGTAATTTGATTCCTCTCAGTCAATAACCGCTTATGAAATAAACCGAGTAATTTATGGTACATCATCTGCAGCATACGTTTCCGTCAGATGCTTACACGAAATCGGATATGGTATATCCAAAGAAGATCCTTTATAGCAATGTTATACTAAATGACTTCTATGTAGATGCTTTGCTCACGGGTGCTTCTACTGTTCTTGCTTCCAGTGGCTTTCCACTGAGAAAATTTCTTCCTAACTCTAATTAAGTACTTCAATGCCGAGAATTCATTCATTAACTTATGTGCTGACGATTTCACAAAGGATTTGTGCTTGCTTTGGTATCCATAAGAAGATATCTTCACATATTCTGTCAAACTAAATGTTGATGAACACGTGACAGAAAGGTCTATCTTAGGTGCAACATCTCAAATATTCGATCCTCTTGGACTCATGTTGCCATTTATAATTACAGCAAGATTGATATTACAAAAATTATGGCAACTGCAGATTCAATGAGATGTATATTCCTTTCAATCTGCATACACAATGGATATCATTCGAGCACTTGATTATTTGCACATTCCTAGGCATATTCTATGTCATCCTGTTTTATAAGTCTCTATGGATTCTCAGATGCATCCCTTATAGCTTATGGGGCAGCAGTATATGTAAAATCAATATTATACTGTATGAAATTAAATGGAGAAATTTTAAATACCTTTTTTTAATTTATTGTTTGAAAAAATTACAACGTTGAAAAATGTCTGAAAAATGTCTAATTCGCAATACAGGGTAAATAAAAAATATGGTACAATAAAAGTTCGAGAACCGTTGGTACCACGCCACTGGCTTATTAGAATTTGACAAAATTAATACTTTCGATATAATTTCCGAAGATATTTTAACGTATGAAAAAATATTTATTTCTATCTCCCGAGAAGATATGCAATAAAATGGGCATTTATTCTGCATCTTTTATCAATCTGTATCACACAAACTAAGAAGGTTAGAGAAAAATTGTACAGAATTTTTAATATAAATACCGCTGCACGTCATCAATGACGTTGGTCTTATGTGATAATACATATTCATGAGCATTTTTGAACGTAGTCACATTAACCTTCCATACACACACTGGGGTGTATTATACCCTAACGAACAGTTGCAGTTGCGTCATTTTCTTCTTTTTGAATTTCAACTTTTTACCGCCCATACAAATTTCGTTAGCACTTCCTACCACATGTACATGGTATTGTCAGTCTCAGTTAATAAGCGGTGTTCGGCCTGTTGAATCTAAATCATAGACAATCACTTTCTCTATGATCTAAATATTAGCGCGAGTATCTTACACCCCAGTGTGTGCTTCACGTGAAAATTGTTATATTACTTATCATTTAATAACTTTTATTCTATTCTATATGTTCTCGATATTACATATCCATGCTCAAAATTTGAATAACGTATGCATCTAAATTTTTGGGAATTTTTTCATACATGAATTACAGTTTTATGATGAGCACCAAACAAGTTACCACTGCTCACAATTCGACGGGTGCAACGAAAACTGTAGTAACTCATTATTTATACTTTTGAGTGAGAGCAGTTTAAATGTTTAAATGGATGACAAAATTTCAATTTCCAAGCAACGTATGTCATTTATTAATGTTAATTAGAGGAAGATTCAACTGCCGAAAAAGTTTTTGAGATAAAATAGCCAAATAGTATTTTGAGTGAGTTACTACAGTTTACTTTGGAAAATAGGAAAAATTAAATGAGATAAGTACTTGAGAATTGTTGGTATTACATTACATTGTAAATCATACACACAAATTAATCCACAAGTTTTAAACGATTTTCTAAGGTTAAGAGAATAAAAAACGCATTTAGGTACTTACCTAGTAAGAAATAGCATGACGCAAAACACACTATTTTTAAACCTATTTAATTATCATTGAACTCTTCATCTTCTGATTCTCCACCTTCACTGACTTTTTTGCATTTCAGGCTTCTATAAAATTGGTGATACATTGTTGGAATTTTGTTTTTATCACAGAGCCACAATAGCCCCCTTAACTTTTTTTCATCCACAGGAAGTTCAGCGTTGTAAAGTCTCTTTAAATTTTTTGTTAAAATATTGCTATTATCAGCCTTTGGTGGTATTCCCTTTTTTTTCTCTGATTCCAAAAAACGTATCTTTAAAATTTCGCTATCAGCTGAATCGTATTCATATTTAAAAAATATGGTCGCCGGCGCAGAACCTTTGACAGAAACTTCCCTTATCTTGCTTATTCTGAAGGCCTTTTTCTTTTCGTCGATTTTCCAGCATTGAATATCTGTGATGTCCTTGAAATTAAAAAAAATCGTTTTGAGACATTTCGGTTACATTATAAATTTGTCCTGTTACTTTTGCCATTCTGATTAATGTTACCCATTGCTCAGGTACATAGAGAACTGACTGGTGCTTCTTGGCATTTTCTATAACAGCATGCATACTATCGCCCTCATTTTGGTGTGTCCTTTTTCAAGGAACCTATGGGTAATGTCAATCTGATAAGTAGTAGATGCCAATGAAAACATAGAAAACAGAAACTTATTTCGGTTCTGGCCTCCAAAATTATCTTAATAAAAAATTGTAGATTTTACATCTTTTTCCTGTTGTGTTTGAATGAACTTTAATAAACAGCTTGCAATCTCACATGGACCTCTTTTTGATATCTTTTGGTGCCAGACATAACAAAATCCTTGATTATTTCCTACATCAAAAACCGTAAAATTGTAAGTTGAATATTTACTTTTGTAGTAGAAGTCACTGACGTTGGACTGGGGAGTAGCTAATACTTTTTGTAAGTCAAAACATGCCACACATACTGTTTTGTCATCTGTAGCAATAATTTTGTCAACATCTTTTAACTCTCTAGCCAGTTTTTGTTTTTTATATGAGTACCGTATTCAGTTTTTATTTCTAATTTCTTTTTATCATCCGATAGGCTATAAACCGAACAAAAGTCGGTCTTTCTTTGGTTTAAAGAAACTTATATTGAACCCCTGATTAAATATATCGCGATAGTGTCTGATTGTTGCCGTTTCGAAGATCTGAGCATCTGTGCAGTACTCAGTGTAGAGCCTGTACATTTTTTGTATGTTTAGACCTTCTTCCAAATACATTTTTTTTAATCCTTGTGCACATAATGTGAAGGAACCATGGGAAACATTTTAATATGATTTCGTACACTATCTTTAATGGCTTCTTTGATTCTTTCTGGTCTATTATCGTGCTTTCCTCGTTGGTCAGCAGTTATTGTGCTTGAGCCATTTATTTTTGAAAGAGCGGTTGTCACCCATGTTTCTGAGATGCCAAGAGTATTCAAAAACATGGATTTACATACTTTTATCTCTTCTTCATTAATTTTAAACAAGTAATTTCTGGAATTTAGCCTTCTGGATATTGAGCCTGCACCAAGCCTACTTCTTTTTAATTTCTTTCACATACCTGGCTATAAAATCCCATTGTCTTTTTTCTTCATTAATTTTCGTTTAACACTTTATTCTACACTTATCTTAGCATGCTGTACCCATTTTTCTTTCTTTAATAGTTTTTCCTTTTCCATTCTTATGCTTAACACCTTGATTTAATAATCTTTTTGCTTTCGTATTATTCCAATCTAAAACATTTCTGGACCTTTTTCTAACATTGCTTCTGGCAGCACTCTTTCTTTTCCTTTTAATATTTTTGTTCTCTTTGTTTCTATCGTTAAGTTATCCCCACCGGTTCCCTTGGAGCAGGAGCTTCGTATTCAGAATTAGCATTATCCTCAGCATTATCTTACTCTTCTTCATCCTCAGTAGGCTCATAATTTGGATCAGTATCAGAGTTGCCTTTAAATGGATCTTCATCGCTTTTCTCAGAGAAATAATTATTAACTGAATGATTTGCAGGTGAAGTTGAAGCGGTACATAATGGAATTTGGGGATCAGGTTCGGTAGCTATCGGATTAGAATTCGAATCACACTCCAATTCATTTTCATCTTTATCATTAACTAGAGAGCTTTTTATAATTGGGTCCAATGTAGACACACTTTTTGGTTTAAAAACCTGTTTTTCAGCCAAATGAACCCCATTACATAACACTGCATTAGGTTCCTGGTGAACCGGGGACATAGAGCGAGACTCTAAAATAAAATACTCATAAACTTAATTTGTCTTAACTTTATGTTAATCGTAAAACTTACCTTCTATTGGATTAGAGTTCGAATTATCCGTTTTATTTTCATCTTTATCATTAACTAGAGGGCTTTTTATAATTGGATCCAATGTAGACACATTTTTTTGGTTTGAGAACCTGTTTTTCAGCTGGATGAACCTCATTACATAACACTGCATTAGGTTCCTGGTGAACCTGGGACATTGATATTCCAAAATAAAATACTCATGAACTAAATTTGCCTTAACTTTATGTTAATCGTAAAACTAACCTTGAATTTCCTCAACGATCCTTATACTATTTTTTAATATTAGTTTACTTCTTTTACTCATTTTTGAACGAAGTTTTTTGTTTAATATCACACACCAGACTTATCACAAACGCTCGAAAAACTTAGGTTAGAAAACTGAAACCGCGTTCAGAACAGACAAAAAAATAGTAAGTCAAGTTACTATGAACCCTTCCGCATATGTTTCCGGCGAAAACTATTGTAACTTGATATACTGCAGTTTTCGTTGATGCGCGTTGACTGGAATAGAGTTACTCCATATCTTAGGTGTTTTGTGGGTTGCTTATTTCAAGGATAATATGACTAACGAATTTATTCTTTGGAATATAACAAATAAATTTAAAATTATTCACATGTCTCTCAAAATGAACAAAAATTGAGTTACTACAGTTTACGTTGCACCCGTCGAATTATTAGTTGCTAAGCAACCTTTATGTGTCAAAACACATAAGTTTCAAATTTCTCAAAAACATGTCATATGAATTGGAAATTACGAAAATTTGTCTACAACCTTGTTGGACTGCTACCGAAACGTGAACTTGCAAATATTTTTCGAAGCGATCTATCGGACAATAGCTGAATGTGAACAAGGAATACCTTGTTAAAACTTACCAAAAAGTGGACGACCCAAAGTTCTAAGTGAAATTCGTGAAAATAGAGTGGTTGTTGATAGTGCAAGACATAAAGTGGGTACATCTCATCGAAAACTAGCGAGGAGGTTTCATGTATCAACTTGATTTTATTAATGAACACCACCTTGGAGACGAAATAATGTTTTGGCCCGACTTGGCATCATCATTATGCTCGAATCACCAGAGATTGGTTTGGAGCACATAACACATTGTGCCTAAGACAAACCTTCAAACATACCTCAAGCTCGCTCAATTGAGGCTTTTTGGTCCTTACTGAGCAGGAAGGTCTATGACAAAGGTTGAAAAGTCGCAGACGAACAAATGTTGCGTCGAATAATTTTTCAGAAAGTTCGAGAAGTAGATATAGCATCCGTCCAGAGACTAATGCGACAAGTTCGAACAAAGCTTCGCCAAATTGAAGGCAATGGACCTTTGGCAGTTCGTTAAATGAGGTTATTATTTTCTAATGTTAGATTATTACAATGTTACAAGTTGTTCACTTAAATATATTTTTCAAAGTTGTTTTTTCGGCGTTTAATTTTTTCCCAAAACTTTAGATGCATACATTAATAAAGTAGTTGCAATAAATTTATTACTATTTGTAGAAAGGTTTGACATTATTTGTATATCTGAGCACTGGCTATCGCATACACAACTATTAGCAATGAATATATATGTTTTTTCACTGTTTTCGTCTTCCTGTCGCTCTAAACTTGAGTACCGAGGTGCTGCGATATTTGGCAACGACAACATAAATCTAAAAACTGTAGACTGTTCTAATTTTTGTCTGCTTCAGCATGCAAAATTTTGCGCTTTTGAGTTGGTAAACGAGAATAGTGTTTTAATTTGTGTCTATAGATCTTCGATTTTAATTTACTGACAATTTTTCAACTAAATATAAATATATTAGTCTAATTGGCGATTTTAACTTGGACGTTAGTGGTAACTGAGCATGAAAAAGACTCACTATATATTTGAACCTATCAATTTATCAATAAAATATTGTACAACTTTTATGGAAATATTTTACCCGATGATCAATATACTTCTCCATACCTTATATTCCAAATTCCTTTTGTTAATTCACCTTTACATATTAATAACGAGCAGCTAATGGCATCCGAAAATTCAAGGCCGAGTAATCGAGAAAATATTGAGGGGGAGCTTAGTGCAGCGATTCCCAATAAGTATAAATGACTTTTTCCTCAAACCTCACGATTGATCGTGTTTACTATGGATTTGTGAATGACTTGGTTCGTATATCTTTAGTCGAATGTTTTTGGACATAACTAGTGATGGGTGAACTCGAATGAAAAATAACCTGTTATTCGAATTGTCCAAATAATCGTCATCATCCGATTATTGCATTTGAGTATTCGAATGAATAACTCGTATGATTCGTAACCGTATCGGGTATCGTATCTCTCCTCGTCTTCGTTTTCGGCAATTCATCAGCGCTCCCTATTCACTCAAACTTTTAGATGTTTTTAAACCGGTGACGGCGCCTTGAATTTGTTTTGCGGTTTCTTTGTGCATTTTAAATGTTAGGAATAATAGTGATAGTGAATTAGGAAACAAAAAATGAACTTTAATTTAAACTACACATATTGAAAACTCGGTTTTTAGCATAGATATATAATATTATATATCTATGGTTTTTACTTCTTACTAATTAAATTACAGTTTTATTAATGAAAAACGATCACATAATGAAAAAATAATTAACAACTCAAATTAAATTATAATAAAAATAAACATATTAAAATTAAAAAAACATGGTAAAATCACTTTGTGATTTGCTCAAAACTCCAGTGGATTTTTTTTCTGTCTAATGGTGGCATCTCCAAATACTGCCTCAGCATAAGTGCACCTGTGCTTGTAGGGTTGGTATATGACACTTTTTGTAGAATTTTTTTATCAAAATGTGACCAAATATCTTTCACCACAGAATCACCATCTGCTGCACTTATTTCTTCGGAAATATTCACAAGTACCTTTGCGTTAGCAGCAATTAATCCACTTAGTTCATCACTAACCCATTTTTGTGCATTAGCTGCATTCTCTTCTGATCCAAAACCAATTTTTTTGAACCGCAGGTCTAGAAAGGCAGCTTTTGTAACAATTTTACTTTTTTTCTAAAATGCCTAATCTACGAGTAATAGTTTCTAGAAGAAATGTCCTTAAATTTTCCCCCACCTCCGTATCGGCTTTCAAGTTGCTAAGTGTAAATTGATAACCCCTAATTAGCGGCACTATCAAAGAAATAGAGGGATAACTTTCGGCCGAAAATATTGTAGTCAGGTCATCAGCGTGTTTCAAAATTTGTACGACGTCATTAACGATGCTCCATTCTTCAGTATCTAAAAATTCTGGGCGTTTTGGTAGATCAGCTACAGCAACACTTAGCGGATTTTTAACTTTTAACATTCTCTCCAACATTAGAAAACAGAAATTCCATCTAGTGGCAACATGTTGCTTAATTTTTAATGTAGGTAATTTCATTTGTTCCTGCACAGTTTTTAATTTTTCTGTAGCAATTGCACTATGTTTAAAATGTCCAACAAGTGTTCTACATTTTTTTTAAATCTGACTTAATCTGTCATTGTTGGATAAAGCATCGTGAACGCTTAGATTAAGCGTGTGTGCAACTCATGGGTGATGGTATTTTTGGAGGCAATCAGTTATTCCCATTTTAATGTTGGCTCCATTGTCTGCAACAACTGTCACTACTTTATCAAAAACGTTCCATTCATCCAAAATTGATTTTAATGATTCTGCAATCACTTCACCTGTGTGACTGCCGTACAAGTCCTTTGTAGCTAAAACCCATGCATACAGATTATCGTTAAAAATGAAGTGACAGGTAACACTAATGTAAGCATTATTGCTATCGGATGTCCATATGTCACTGGTTATGGCAAGATGTTTACACTACTAAGCATTCTCTTCAACTCTAAAACTGCTTTTTGATAATATTTTGGTAAAACATCGTATGTCAATTTTTTCCTACTTGGAGGCTTGTAAAGCGGCTGCAGAGCTTGAGTATACTCGAGAAACCCTTTATTTTCTACGATAGAAATCGGCTGAAAATCAACTGTAATTCGTTGTAATTATTTTTTCTCTAAATGTGCCTCTTCAGATTGTGAGAGTTCATCGGACCTCTTTACCCCAAAAAGTTTAAGTTGTTTCTTTTTAGGTGGTAATGATGCTTTTTGTTCATTACTTTCCTTCCGCTTATTAATACCGGACGGTCCTGGAACTGCATCAACAAATTCAACATAGTTTTTCTTCGTATTATTTTCACTAAAAAAATAAAACCACTCTGTAACAATAATTCACAAGATACGCAAATCACAAAATCAACAAACTTTGTTTGGAAAGTAGACACTTACCAACCCTAACAAGATAGCCGATTTACGTCATCACTCCGGTCGTCTATTCTGACGATCAGACAACACGGCAAGGTCGTGACGTGCACGGTATTTGTATTGAAAGTTCTGTGTTTATTATGAATATTTCCTATCGATCCTTGTTTTTATTTATGGGATACCCTGTCTGTATACAGTATATTCCATTAGCAACTTCCAAGTTGTCCAAAGACATTCTTCTCAAGTAAAGCAATGAATTACAAACTGAGAAATCCTAAAGTTATTCATATTTCATAACATCTAGTCTTGACAGAAGTTTTTTCCTTACAGTATCATATCATAATGATCCATAACCCAACTTGTTCTTGATCAAAGCTTTCATTTTTGTTTTTCTGAATATAAGTTGGTTCATAAATTACGAATAAAAATTCATTTGTTTTAGTCACAACGTATCAGGGGACACAACTTCTTCCAGATCATCGAAACATTTAACCACGCATATACAAAAAACTCCAAAACGTCTCAAAGCAGACCCAAATTCTCTTAATGAAACACAAACGAATGCAACTCAATTATTCCCTTTAAGCGACAAAGATTGCAATATTTCTCAAAACATGAGAAAACCGAAAGAATTGGATAATATCGAGAAATTCTCGGATATTTTCTCGTCCCAAATACTAGGTTTCAAAAATAAAGAAACAAACTCTAGCAGAATTTTGACGAAACGCGATCCAGCATCGGCTTGCGATTATTATGTATCCGAAACAAGTAAATTGAATAAAAAAGAAACGAAAAGGCCTAAAAAGGAACAAAAAAGAAATATAGAAGAGACAGACGAAAACGAAATTAATTTGAATGCATTCGAAGGAGAAAACTTTTACGATTTTCCCGAAGACGAGATCATCTCCCAAAATAGATCTCAATCACAAACATACGTACCTAGAACAGCATCAGAAGAATACATCGATACAAAGATCCGAAAAAATTATCCGGTTTATCCAGGATACGAATCGCCATCGACGAGCAGGCATTTACCACCGCTGCCACCTCCAGTCGACTGTCGCAATTACGATACTTGGCCAAATTCAAATTTTAGGTGTGCTACTAGAGCCACTCCAAACGCAATACATTACTCTAGCTACGTTAATCCGATTCATCCTGATTTACGACAGAGTTATGAGCCTATGCATAGCCTTAGGTATGGTCCTCATGCGTACGGAATGAGACCGTTCATCGGGTGTAATGTAGGGCAGTATGGAAACGTAGATGCTGGGTATGGTGGTGGCTATCAGGTAAGTCAATGTATGTATATGCGCAATAACATCGACTCACCCAATAAATACCAAATCTTTTATCTTAATAAAATGAAAATTTCAGTGATAATAATGTATGTAATGTAAATTAATTGTTTGAGAAATTTTGACCATTTATATATATTGAGTGACAAGAACATCAATTCCTTCGAATTATTTTCATCATAAGTTACTTGTTTGGGACTCTCTAGCAAACAATTAAATTTTGAAATAAAACTAGGTTAGCTAAATTCCGTTTTTTTGTCTATATTCCTTTATTCATTTTTGTTGAATTCTCTTAGTTGTGATTAGTTTTATTTGATTTTTTGGAGGTAGTGTTTGATATCCACCTAATAACATGCCAAGAGCTCTAAGTGTCAGCAATTGAGTAACTTTCAGATGAGTGGAATTATTTTCCTTAAGGAAACGTTTGGACAGGAACATCGCTCTGCAGGCCTTGTTTTCTATATTCTTTACTTACTTACTCACTTTTGTTTCCAGTCTTGTTTTTTATTTATTGCACAGTTCCTCCAATCCTTCGCATTAATCTCCTTGAAATAATTTTGAACTTGGTAACCAATTTTTCCTCGGATCCCATACTTTCCTTTTATTCCTTTCTTCAATGAACAGGACCTTCTAGGTACATCTATGTTCTAGCATTCGTATTATGTGGCCCAACCAACTGGCTGTTTGTGTTTGATTTTTTTAATGAAATTGACTGTCTCGACCCATACTTCGTGGAATATGCTCATATTAGTGTTTTTAAATGAAACTCAAGGTCTCTAGTTAATTCCACAATATAATACAAGTTATTGAAAATTCTAAAAAATTGACAATTGTTTCGATAAATCAATATCATCGTCAGAATGACAGAAGTTACATTTCATTTTATGCCTACCTGATGTTTAGTAGTTATTTTTGGCTAGACCAAGAAGTAACCTAACTTGTGATTGGCTTAATATATGTTTATAGAAAAAAGAAGAAGATGTGATATTACAAATATTGAAGCTTAGATATTATTAGCCCTATGGTGATATCCTGGATATCATTTTTCCAATTAAGATCAGTATAACTGTGCAATGATATAGAAAACCAGGAAAACTATATCTGCTGATCTTTACAATTATCACTTAAGAAGACAGTTTATTAGTGGAGAATTCCCTAGATTTAACTGTTCATTGACAACTTCATATTGTGGGTTTCTTAAATGTCTTCTTATTTCCAGTTCTTCCAGGAAATCCAGTTCTTGTTTCTTTTCACAAATATGCAGTACTTCTAGTTCTGTGTTAGGTGTCAATGAATGATTGGTGTCAAGTAGATGTTTTGCGTAGTGGGATTTATCTGGTTGTTTTAATCTGTATGCTCGTAACTGCTCACTGTATCATATTTCAAAATTCCTAAGGGTCTGACCCAAATAGACAGCATTACATTCTGGACATTTGAGTTTATATATACCTGACTTCTTTAATAGTGGTATTTTTGTTTTTACATTTAACAATTTTGTACTAACGTTACTTTCTGTTTTAAAAGAAATTGTTGTATTCGTTGCTGAAGATATTATCTTTGAAATATTTTTAGAAATATTTCCTGCATATGTGATGGTTTTATAAGTTGAAAGCAATCCACTTACAAGATAACTATAAACTCATATTGTTCGATGTAACTAACATGTTTACTAAAATTCCTCCTAAAGAATGTCTAATACTTGTAAGAAAATTACTAGAAGATAAAAATATTAATCCAGGAATAATATCAGATATACTTAATTTATTTGATGTATGCATTAATCAGAATTATTTCACTTTTGACAATAAGATATATATTCAAAATGAAGGTTTACCAATGGGAAGCCCTATATCACCTATTTTAGCAAACATTTTTATGGACAATTTAGAAAGAAAGATCTTTGAAAGTAATATTTCGAAAAATATTTTATTTTGGTATAGATATGTAGATGACATATTAGCTTGTTTTATGGGTAGTGAACGACAATTAGATGTATTTTTCAACAACATCAATAATTTACACCCGAAAATTAAATTTACATTAGAAATTGAAGAAAATAGCTCAATCAATTTTCTTGATTTAAAAATTCAAAGAGTTAATAATGTACTTGATTATTCAATTTACCGAAAACCAACACAAACTGATGTAACAATTCCATTCAATTCTAACCACCCTGTGTCTCACAGACTAGCAGCATATAATTCAATGATACATAGAGCTTTTTCAGTTCCTATGAACAAATGTAATTTTGATAGAGAGATTAATACAATTAGACAAATAGCAACATCTAACGGTTATCCATTAGATATGATAAATAAGCTAATTAGTAAAAAAGAGGAAAAAGTGGCATTACAACTAATATATCCTAAACAAGCTGATGAAATTAAAACTTATAAAACCATCACATATGCAGGAAATATTTCTAAAAATATTTCAAAGATAATATCTTCAGCAACGAATACAACAATTTCTTTTAAAACAGAAAGTAACGTTAGTACAAAATTGTTAAATGTAAAAACAAAAATACCACTATTAAAGAAGTCAGGTATATATAAACTCAAATGTCCAGAATGTAATGCTGTCTATTTGGGTCAGGCCCTTAGGAATTTTGAAATACGATACAGTGAGCACTTACGAGCATACAGATTAAAACAACCAGATAAATCCCACTACGCAAAACATCTACTTGACACCAATCATTCATTGACACCTAACACAGAACTAGAAGTACTGCATATTTGTAAAAAGAAACAAGTACTGGATTTCCTTGAAGAACTGGAAATAAGAAGACATTTAAGAAACCCACAATATGAAGTTGTCAATGAACAGTTAAATCTAGGGAATTCTCCACTAATAAACTGTCTTCTTAAGTGATAATTGTAAAGATCAGCAGATATAGTTTTCCTGGTTTTCTATATCATTGCACAGTTATACTGATCTTAATTGAAAAAATGATATCCAGGATATCACCATAGGGCTAATAATATCTAAGCTTCAATATTTGTAATATCACATCTTCTTCTTTTTTCTATAAACATATATTAAGCCAATCACAAGTTAGGTTACTTCTTGGTCTAGCCAAAAATAACTACTAAACATCAGGTAGGCATAAAATGAAATGTAACTTCTGTCATTCTGACGATGATATTGATTTATCGAAACAATTGTCAATTTTTTAGAATTTTCAATAACATGTATTATATTGTGGAATTAACTAGAGACCTTGAGTTTCATTTAAAAACACTAATTTGATTTATTTATTTATTTTATTTACATACAAGTTCATTATCTCATTATTTGTACGTCTTCGCAATTCTCCTTATGCTATTTTAACTCCTTATAATATTTTTCTAAGCACTTTCTAATGGTCATTCCTGATACTCGAATTCTTTAACCTCTCCAAAATTGTATTCTCTAGTGTGTGCCTGTATAATTAAATGTCATTGGGTTTCACTTGTTTGCAGTTCCTATTTTGGTTTTGGCTTCGTTTATCACATCTTCGTTCTCCTGTTCAAACTTTCTAAATACTGTTATTTAACTGCTTTTTTCATCTTGTCAGGAGCATGTACGTATTGTTCTTGATGGTGATAAATTAATCCAGTTCATTGGAGTCTAATTTTTCTCATTATTTGTTCCAGTACTAGCTTCAATAGATCTATCTTTGTTAGAAATTGGTTAAAGGTACGTCCTTCCAATAAAATTATATTTTTTGTTTCTAATAGTGTTATTTGGAGTTGAATTAATTTCATTGGGATTCCGTGTTTCCAAACCTTCGTAGAGTTTTTTCTTTGAATGGTCTCATAGGATTTTATAAAATTTATTAATAGCAAGTATAATTCGAGATTTTGTTCATATAGCTACTATCTTGAAGACTTTTTATAGTAAAGATCTGGTCTACTGTTAATCTGCTGGATACATATCCTTCCTAGTAGTCTCAGATTACTTCTTTGTCACACGTTTTTGATCTGCTTTATTTTGGCTAGGACTTTATATGTCACAATAATGATATCCCCCTGTAATTCCATTGGCGTGACATTTTGTTTTCTCGCCATATTTGTAATATATCAGATTTAAGTTTCTCTTTTCAATTTCTTTCAAAATTTCTGTCGGGATGCCATTTCCACCAGGACTTTTTTATTATTGTTAGAAGTTAGTTCTTCATGGGTTTGATTCAATTACATTTCCTAAGTTATATTTACTACTTTTTCATTTTGCTGTTCGTATTTACCATTTATAGAAATATTCATAACTGAAAAATAGCAATTTAACACAATAGATAAAGAATCAGTACGTCAAATTATTTCTGAAATAACTTTGTCTTATTGAGTAAAGATTGTAAAAACTATATGGATAGATTGAGACAAAAATGAAATTTATTTATCGCATGATTACATCATATTCAATATTTTTTGGACAAAATAACTATTCAACTGTGGCATAATAAACTTGGCGACAATGTAACTCAAGGCGGATTTATACAACATTTAGATAGTCATAATCACAGTCAGAATTATAAATTTAATCACAATAATTCTAAAAGGCGTTTTTATAATTAGTGTATAAAATAGACTTCATTATAACATTGTTTACAGTGTCACAATGAAGTTTCTTTCTACACTTTTTTAGTAATTTTTAGTGTCATACATTTGGTTATTGTATGTAGTATGTATTTTTATTTGACATTTGACTTTAACCTTGAAACAAATTATAAAATGATCTAGCGTTGTTCGAGCTAGCAAATTATATTAAATGGTCTTAAAGGTAATTTTGAATAAATTATATATTAATAAATAAAGTATGCTAACGTTTATTCATCAATGATTTCTCAATTGTTTATTTTTATATTGAATAGGATCAATATATAGTTATACATAATGTTCGATTTTTGGGATAAATTACCAGATATCTATGTGAAAATATATTATAGAAATAATTCTGTTCATGATATAATATAAATAGATCGCAGGAGCATATACGAAGAAGCTCTTTTTTAAACAAATAATCATCCTCTATTTGCTTAAATGAAAGTTTGTTTACAATTTACACAATTATTCAATCATAATATGTCAAAAGTGCTGAATAAACGCATCTGTGATCTGACCAATCAGGAATCTACAGAATTTCCAACTTAAATTCAAACCACTCCTAGTTTAAAAACAGGGATTATGTAATTCTATTTTATTTAAAAAATTCAAAAAATGCGAATTATAAAAAATATTGTGTAAAACTTGCGGCACAATGACTTTCTGTAGTACTGGTGATTTGTGCAACTCACCGCTTCGCGGTTCGTTGCGCAAACTTCACTCGTACTACAAAACGAGTCATTAATTGTGACACTTGCTTTACAAATAACTATTATACAATTTTAATAGTCACCGTTATAAGCACAAAATTCATATAAATGAAGTTAGACAACAGCCAAAATCAAAGTACGCTATAAACAATGAATCCCAGAGCTCAGCAAAAACAGCCAATAAAATTCATTCTCTGACCGAGACGCCTCCTTGTCAACGTTGCTCATCGCCTGTCGGTTTCGATGCGTGCGCACTTGACAGTTATGTTTTACACATTAAAGACAGTTTTTAGAAAGCTTAAATAACATTTTAAGAATCTAATTATTGGTCTTATTTATTACCAATTATCACGTGAATGCGAACATCAATCAGAGCGCGATCATGTCACTGCACTAACAAATTGACTTATTTCTCATAACCAAATTAAAAGTATGAACTATTTCTATGTTAATTTATTAGAACAACGATAATATTTTACGATTTTTATCACAATGGGGAATGGATCGATCAAAAGAAATAGGGTGTATTCCGTAATTTCACCAGTATCCTGGCCAGTAGTTGTTACGTCATGAATCCGACGCCATATTGCACTTGTGAGAAAAGGCATGTTTTTTTTATTCACCGGTAGATCCGCCAACTGCGTTTTTATATTCATTGATGGATTTCAGATTGAAGAAATGACGCGTTCATTTATTACTGTTGCATCCACCAAAATTGCAAACCATTCCACCGCTGTGGTGGATAAATTTGGTGGATTACAAAGTGACAGCTTAACCTCAAAAAACATGCTTATTATTTCATACTCGGAACTATCAGATGAACTGCTATTCCGAGATCTGGAGGCGAAAATAACTACAACACTTTTCAGAGTATTTTCATTCATTTCATCAATTTTTGCTATTGAAAACAAACAACTTAGAAATCGGTTATCAGTTGTCAGATATAATGATGTAAATAACAAAAACAACAGCGTTTTTTATGTACCACTGGTGACTCTAACATGTCGGTGCAGCAGAGACTGACGTCAGTCAACCAATGGTGAATAAATCATGTAAAAAAACGTGCCTATAAGTGTGACTATTTTGGCGGGCGTGTAAATTATTTAAAAGGAACGCGACCTATGTTACACGAGAACCACAGAACATCCTGACGAGAACTATTTTCAGTACGCTGTGTCTAGGCACACGCTAACTTGTAGTTAACCTAGTCTCAGGTCGCGTTCATCCGCACACACGATACCTGATCGATCAGGTAGCGATCCCAAGATGCGTGCATGAACGGTTCATTTTACTGTGATCGCTCACTGATCGGACGCCATTTAAAAGATCACTTTTATTTTACGATCCGCTCCTGATCATAGCGCTCACCCCACATGACCCACGTGTTTTGTTTGAAAGTTTTGAGCATAGTAGTTGATTTTTGATTTATTTAATGTTATTGTGTAGTTTGAAGTAGAATTTAATATTAAATATATTTAGTATTGTATATTATAATCTTAGTTTAGTAAAAGTAGTGTAGAAATAGTTATATTGAAATTACTGCCTTGTGTTATATTTTAATTTATTGTATTGTTTTCCTGTAGTTTTTGAAATATTTTGTATTAATAAATCTAGTTGAGTACCTATCATCTTGTGTAGTATAGTATAGAACCCAGATTAAGATTACTGTAAGTAGAGTAGTGTAATTTCTTTGTTAGGTTATAATTATAGTAGGTAAATAGTTTAAATTTGAGTCATGAGTATAAAATTAGTTGAGGGGTGCATCAGTTATGTGTTGATGAAGCGAGATTAATGGAAATGGATGAATACTTATGATTTAGATCAACAATTAAAATAATATTTCTGAAAAACAATGTAAACAAACGAATGACAAAGGCATATATCGATGTCACTTTAAATTGTCGGTTCATTCGTGCGAGATGATCGCTACTTTCGGAGCGATCTTTAACTGGTGTGGATGAACGCGACCATTCTCTACCGTATTTTTCACAAATCAACAGAGAACATCTTCATCATTATCAGAATTTGATAATAATTCTTTCAATTCTGCTTCAGTTAACGGTTTATTTCTATTTTTACTCATTTTATGCCTTTTTGGCTGCGAAGGACCTGCTTCAGAATCGACCATTTTATAACTACTGCTAGAGTCAACCAAACTACAAAAACTCAAAACGTCGCGGTGGCAGAAGTAAGGTAATTCTATCCTTTCTGTATGTGCTACGCCGAATTACAACAGCTACAGACTCATGCTAAGAGGTTACCCTGACAGGTTAACCGAATTATTGTACTTGACTCTTATGAGCGCCGCTAGGATCACTGAACTGAATAAACATACTGTAACGCGCACGTAAAGCTCGAATGTATTTAAAATTTGAAGCCGCACGTAGACAAGGACAGATGCCGTGGGAGGGCATATACGTAATAAATAAAATATACTGCTAACTACCTATATCTCCAATAAGCGAAATGCGTTCCATTAAGAGTGAGAGGTCCGACTACACTCTCTGTGGCCATGTTAGTTATGCGCAAGTGCTATATTTGCCGCCTGTAATATTTTTAAACGAAGATATTTGAGTCAACAAAAACTTCGTCTCTGATATTTGATTTGACCAAATAAAGTGCACTTTGTAATTACATTTTTTTTCACTTCTAACATAAATCTCCAATAACGTCTATTATAGTTGTCTAGGTTACTTCAAAAGGAATAGAAATGAATTAGATAAACATGAAATATATAGTGAGCACTTTAACCAATTTGAGTTATTTTTTTTATAAATCATTTCTTCGATATCTACACACTAATATAGCCATACATATTGACAAATTAAATGACGATGGATGATTTGTTTTCAAACGGAATTTATTTTTATATACCTGTAGACCTATGAAAATTTAAATTAGGACCAATCTCATTACAGAAAAAGCACCGTTGTGGAAACATGGTTTTTAATAAAAATCTAAATAAAAGAAACACGTAAAAATCACAACACAATGATAAAACAAATAACAAAATCACTAAACATCCAAACCACATCCTAATTTTACTATGCTGTGTCCAAACAAACAACCATAGAGAAAATAAAATATATAATTTGTCTATGCTAACAACCTTTGCCACCCCTCTGAAGGTCAAAAAGCGTCAAAGCGGGAATGATACAGCCAATGATATTAAACAATGCAACGTCTCGTGACTCGCATGCGCGTATTGATCTTGGCCACCGACGGTGCAGACATATAAATGTCGACACTCTGATGATCGCCACGCTTCCCGGACCGCTAGGCGCAGTATATTTTATTTATATGTATATGTGGGAGGGAATATTTTCTCTTTCTAATGTGTTTTGATTAATTATTCTTCTTAAGCTTTGTTTATTTGGTTTAATGTTGATTACAAATATACATGATGATAATAATCATTTCCTGACAGTCTAGTTAATATAATATAATAATATTAATAAGTTTATTTAAATTTATTCATTGCACACTTTTGGAAACTTTCTAATGGTACAAAATTTTATTTAACAGCTCTAAATCGATTAAAATAATTACACTGAATGAAAACAAATAGATAATGTAAAAAATGTTTAATAAAACTAACTCGTTTTTAATTTGTTTTAAATATTAAAGCATATTGAATGTTTCAAAAAATTGCTAGTTACCTTGTCTTACATTTTCTTACATATACCTACCTAATAAAAAGGGATTTTAATGTATTTAGCATCACTAAAATCTTTTCTTTTAAATTTAAATATAATTATCACATTTCTGCTATTTAACTGTGCACGAGTATAACAAAGATAGCCTTCCCTCCCTCAGCAGTTGCTCTTGTCTAACTACATGGCTTCATTTTTAGAATGTATCGTAGTTGTTCCAGTTTGGGTTATTCATGTCAGTGGTTAGGACACAGTGAAGAATAGCTAGGATGCGTATACGCGCCGATGGCAGTGAACTGGCATAAGTAACCTATAAGTAAAAATCAAAATTGGCATGATTTTAGCATGTACCAAAAAACATTAAACCATGCACGTTAAAAAGTGACGTTGTTGCTTTGATTTCGTTTCACGTATACACATTTTTTAGATTTCCGTACTAGTTAGCGTGTACCTAGACTCGGCGTTCTAAATTTGAACTCGATTTATGACGTCAAAGCACTAGCCAACGTATTACGAAACAAATCACTAGTATGGCGTCAATTCATGACGTCACAACCACTGACCAGGGTGCTGGTATGAATTATGGAATACAGGCATAGTTGTAAGAAGATTGATTCTATGATGGTGCAAGTTTGTTTACTGGAATGGATTTTTGTGCAGCGGAGGTTAACCCTTTGTCGTCTGACGGTTCTCAAAAGTACCAACCTATTTAAACAGCAGTAAAATCACAATATAATCGAATATCATGAATCTGTCCATCTTAGTACCACTCTAAGGTATCATTGTGAAATGAAATGATAATAGATATAATGCGCAAGTCGAGTCATTAGCAGATGTTGATTAGCAGTGGTCGTTGCAAGTTGCTGTCTTCAGAATTCGATTTATTTATATACATATTTCAACAAAGGATTTTATTGCGGTAAGCGAATTTTTACTATATTTTATTGTTTGGCATATCAGTAAATGGTTTTATAAAAGAAATGTCACTGTAAATAAACAATCGGTTAGAAAAGATCAAAACAATGTTTGAGACTTATAAGTACCGACAGGCTTTGACGATTAGTACCTTTGACCACAGGTATTGAGTTACATTTACCGATAATTACCGGCATTTTTCATTTCTAGCCGGAAATGGCTACTGTAGCAATTTATGGAAAAATCCGTTGACAGACGAAGAAATTTTAGTCGAAGCAGAAAGAGTATTAGATGAGCTGGGCAGTGACATACAGTTGGATAATAATTTTCAGACGGATGATGAAGATGTGGATTTATTCATATTAGAAGATAGTGAAGGTGAAATAATGACCAGTGCAGCTGGAGAATATTTCAGAGATAATCTAAGTGAGCAGAGCGAATTGATAGAAAATGAAAAAAATATTGAGAGCAAAAATAAAAAACGCTGAAAACTACTAAATGGAAAGAAAACGAACAGGAGGAAATCAACAGACGATGGAAAAAGAGGGAAGTAGAAACTAAAATACCTGAATATAATGAAGTACAGTTATTTTTGAAAATTGCCAAACCGCTACTGATTTTTTTACAAATTTATTGAGCCTGTAATTGAAAGTATAATCTTTCAAACGAATCTATATAGTGTTCAGAGAAATAAGGTCCTAAATGTTCAAAAAGAAGAATTGCTTACATTTCTTGGCATCAATAAGCTAATGGGTTATCACGTTCTACCCTCCTGGAGACACTATTGGTTTTCCTCATTTGGATATGTTTTACCTAACTGGTACTTTTGAGTCTCACACTCTATAAATGACTAACTTCAAAGTACCCCCTTCTAAAAAGTAAGAAAAATTTGACAAAAAAATTAGTACATTTTTAAACCAATTAATTCAAAAAAAGCCACTACTATATAATATATATTATTTTTTATTAGTGGACAACAATGGGTTAAAAACGTGAAAATGACTTTGTAAGTACCTATAATTTTACATTGTTATACTTTATTACAAATGAGAGAGATCCTTACTCATTTTATATACTCTTTTATCATATTTAGAACTATTTATCATCTATATCAACCAAATAAAAATTGGCTCTGTAAACAAAACTACTAATGAATAATTGACTTTTTATTTGTGCCACCAAAAATGTTTAAAATAATTTTAAATTTATATTTGTCGTTTGGTAGTAGTAGTCAGAGCTTACAACTTATATTAAAGTGATATTCACAAAAATGACTGCTGGTACTTGTTGTCAATGAACCTGGTAAGTCTTCTAATTTGTGCGATTTTTGGAACGTTTATGAAGTTTTTGTGGTGTTCTGATTGAGGTACATTTGCACATCGGCATTGCACAGCATTTGTAATACGACCTATTCCTTTTTCCGACTTTTATTTAAGTTATTCGTATGAATTCAGTCAAGATCAGTTAAATTTGACAGAACTCGAGATTCTATTATATAGCCTGTCCAAGCGAGGGTTGGTTAATACCAAAAGTAAATACCGTAGCGTCCTAGCGACGATTGGTATTAACCGTTCCGTCATCGTTTGATGTCAAATTACGTCACGGTTAAAACCACCAGTAACCCTGTCGGGAGCAGAGTTATAGCGGCTGACAGATGTGCTATTTCACATTTGCTTATGGCATATTCATTAAAACTGAAGTTCTTAACTTTCGAAATGGGAAAACGATAATGAACACTGAAAAACAAATCAAAACAGCGAAAATTTAACTAAACAAATCGTCTAGACCGTACAGAAAGTAGATAAAGACATTGGTAAATACCAAAATATCAAAGCGACCGGTATAACAGTGACGTATTTTGACATTACCGCCGGTAATAATCACTCGCTCGCTTGAACAGGCTAAGTGTGCATCCACATGAGTACGTGATCACGGATCCGTTGTAACCACGTCACTACTACCAATCAATCGAGTGCTGGATGATTTTACGTACGTCATCACGGAGTGAAGTTCTAAGTGATATTTTTGCGATCTAGCGTCTTTAAGCGGATTAACAGTGTCGCTTAAGCGTGACGTCATAACGGTGACGTCACGCTTAACCTCGCAAAAATGGAAATATCTAGCGATATTTTCTGGCATATGACAATGACATTTCTCTCATGACACATACATACTATACGTTTATTTTTTGTTTCTGAAATTGTGAAACTGTAGTCTGTAGTAAGCAAAACAATATTAGTATACCTAAATCAAATAATATTGCTTTTGTTAAAATGTGTGATCTTAGAATTTAGAATGAAAAGGAGGAGATACTTAATGGTGCTGCTCAGTGAGGATACAGCTTTTTCGGTGGTCCTTTTAATGAGAAATCAGCTCTCAAGAAGAATAAAAAGTTGCAAATAATTTTTTTCAATTCTAAAAGACAATCAGGTCGATTTATGAGGAAGAATGGATAAGCCGTTATCTAAATTATGACTTTTATATTTTATTTCGAATGTCTAAAGACACGGTACCTCGCAACGACCCCGCAGAGATATAAATGTTGTTTGGGAAAAATATTGTTTAAAACAAATATTTTTGTTATCTATGAGTTTGTTGATAAATTCAAATTGTTGCCTACTAATAAGAAAGAAAAGACAGCCACACCATTGGTCCACTCTCTACCAATTTGTTCTGTCAATGCTATCAACAACAGCTGAACCGCTTCACAAAGTTTTCTGGCGCACTCTCGACCACGCTAGTTTCCGCGTCGAGCGTTTTTAAGCGTGACGTCATTACTTATACGCGAAAATGAATCGCTTTAATCCGTTTAAAGACGCAGGATCGCAAAAATATCACCTAGTTAATTTCAACTTCAGCACGTGTTTTCTCTCCGTTTTGTTTACATTTTTTAAATTCATTTTGGCGGTTTTGTTTTTGAGGTTTGGAACGATTTTAGTTTGTGTTTTCGATGTCGGCTGAACAAACGCAGTTCAAATGTGGATATTGTGGCTTTGACTTGATATCGTTGCCACAGTTTTCTTTTCACCCCCTTGGGCATAGCTCCAAGGAGTAAAATATAATTATTACTAGTCATTCTTCAAAAAAAAACTAGATTCTGGCAGAAAATAAACAATTTACATAGAAATATTGATAAAATACTTAAAATCAAAAGTTCAAAACATTAAAAAAAATAGTTCACAAAACCAAACAACAATAAAAGGAAATGATAATAATATTGGTGATGACAGTCATGGATACGTAACAACAGATGCTCTATTTGGATGGCGTACATTTCTCGTATACGGATGTCCGTGATCACGTACCCATGTCGAAATAGTTTGATTACGTCTCGACACGGTATGGAGCGTTTTACCGGGGATTTTTAAACCTATTTTTATAAAGGTATTTTTTTATTGAAATTTGTCATATTTTTTATAAAATTATTATTTTCGTGGTTATACAGGGTATATCTTTAAAATAAAAGCAATTTCAAGAATTAGACAACATCCCTATTGTATAAACGGACCTATAAGAAATAATTACTTTAACTCTTATGATTGTGACTATGACTATTCAAATGTTGTATGAGCCCGCCATCATTTTGCCAATAATAAACACGACAGGTTCTTATATGGAGGGTAGAAAGTAAGGAGGACCAACTCAGTGTATGAAAAAGTGTCCTCTGACAGGGAGCAAATTAAGGTGGCGCCAGAGTAGTAAGTGGAAAGATTTTAAAAACTCGACTACGTAAATAGTTGACGTTTTATAAACTGCAATATGCTCAACTACACTAGTCATCAGAGACATTAAATTTTCCAACTCAGCGCACTTCACTCCGTTTACAACTGCTAATTTCATGTCCTTTCCACTCGCTACGCTAGTGTTATTGTGGTCGGTTATTGAACTGTAATTTGCTGCTTACAGCTGGACACTTTTTCAACTTGTACCCTATACAAGACGGTCCTCCTTACTTCTACCCTCCATAGTTTCTTATAAATTGAAATAGTATTTACGGGAATTACAAAATAAAAGATCAGTGATCAATTATACCAACCACCGAAAATAAATTTAACGATTTGCTATGTTGCCAAGCTTAACTCTACTTCAGCGATGATTGGATATAAAAAAAATTGTGGTTATGTAATATATCAATTGATGTTTCTTAAAAATCTACACACAAAAAAGTTAATTAAATGAATAACGACTTTTAAAAAAGGCAAATAAAAGGGTGGTATTTATAGAGTTTATAAAATAGGTTTAAAAGAGCACATTCCAGTATGTGGCTAATAAATATAGGCGATAAAAAGCATAAATTGTAACTACACTCAGATAATCATAAACTTCCTTTACTGATAAGATTTTTATGTTAGATTAACAATAAAAGGATTTTTTATGAATTACTTCTTGTTAAACAATGCGAAAATTATGAACTGCAGTCATTAATAGCTGATAAAAACTTTTTTCCGTCTTTTACTGCTTCTACGGTCTAAGTTATAAAAAACCAATCATCTGGTCGGCATACGGTCTCAACTCCCATATATTGTATAAAATTATGGAGTTTGGACAATCTCCTTTGATCTTACTTACATTGGATGGTGTCCGACCCGTAACTAAAGTCACGTGGACAATAAACTCAGATAGGTATACTAATAAATCCCATCTCACTGCAGTTTGACTTCAGCAAAATATATAACCTTCTTTGGAATCTATATATCCTCGCAGTATTCAGGGTCGGACTGGGCCTTCCAAAAAGACGTCAACCCCAAATTCTCCGATGCCGCTAAACCACAACGATTTCGCGAACTTAGAGGGACAACTGCCCTCGGGAAAGTGAGCAGGCGAGCCAGTCCGGGCCCGGCAGTATTGGAAGAGTGCATTTGATTCATCATCACTATGATGTCATTTTCGTTATCTGTAATTAAGCTATCGTCATGTCGTTTTGTCGCTAAAATGCTTAAAAGAACAACAACAAAGAAAAAGATTTCATTGGGTTAACTGCATTTTTATTATGATTTAAATACATTGGAGTTAATCAAATTGGCTCCTGAAATAAATAATTTTAATGCTACAAAAACTATGTAGTGGTGTCTATACTTATTATTAGAGAAATTTGTTTTTATTAGGTGCGTTCTTTTTGACTGAGATCTCAGTTAATCTCAGCTCACATCAGTAATGTGAGCGTTCTTTTTGTTTTACTCACTTTAAGTGAGCTGATATTTTTCCTCCCCCTTCGCCGATGCTGAATGTGTTGTAAGGGGGTATCAGTTCGAATTGAGTCGGAAATAAAGTGGAAGGGATGAAGAAATATTTGATTTGCTTGGTTTATTTGTAGTTTTAACCAAGGTTATCTATAGTTTTAACCATTGACATATAAACAATAAACACACTTAATCTATTTTTCTTTTGTTACAAATTATGGATACATTAATTAACATTATTAGATGCAGATACGAATCTGTCGTATAGTTTAAATCTATCTACAGATCGCGCGCTTCAATTGAGATGTCGTTCTTTTTGGTGCTTACTCACATCACTTTATCTCAGATCATCTTAACTGAAATGATCTGAGATCTCAGTCAAAAAAAACGCACCAATTATATACAGTTAGGACCAATTAAGCACTTTGATATTAAATTTTAATAACATTCAGAAAAGTGTGCTAATCAATTTGGTTAGTAAAGCAATCAAATCCAAGCCAAAAGGCTTATCTTTTAAACACCAGTTTCTATATTGGAATTAAATAACAATCTAATACCAAGGCGTCCCAAAGAAAGGTTAAAGGTTGGTTTTTCATTCCTGTTTATAAAAATCAATAAAAGAGCGTTAGTATTTGTCAATATGAATTAATCAACAGATTACTACTACAAAATATTCAGAGTGTCCAAAATGAAAGATCCAAACTTAGCCTGTCGAACCAGATTATTTACTTTGATTGAGACAGCGTGTTTTTTAGTATGAACTTAATCCACAAATGAGTGCACCTCGAAGATCGTTTTCTCCTAATGATATGTACGAAGGTAGAATAATTCCCAAAACTATTCCATCGGCTACACCATCAAGACATTTTTACAGAACTCCCGATGCGATCCAAGATGATCTAAATAATTCCTATGTAGTACCAGATCCAGCGTATCCTGTTGGTTACAATCGACATGTTGCTAGCCAAATATTTTTTCCTAGAAGCGAACATAATGTTCCTTACGGTTTTATTCCCGAATATCAACAAAGTCAGGATGCCGATAAGGATTACGTGATGAGTAACTACTGGCATTCGTTAAACCGCGAATGACTATTAATCCGTCGTTTATTTCAATTAAAAATGGATTGTAACGTTAATTTATGATAAAATATTTGTAGGTTTTCTATTTTTATTTTCGTTCAAAATGAAAAATTTGAATTATTGTTTGTTGTGTATTTTATTACTCTGTTCTACATAGTAATTTTTTAATAATAAAAAAATCATTACTTCACTATTTTTATATTCTAATTATTGTTTAATAAAATATTTGAAATTGTGGTTTGTTTACTTTGTTAGGTCTTTTACGTTGAGTGTACCGGGTGTCCAAATAAGAATGACCCTCGGCCCTCTCAGGAAACGTTTATAGTACAACTGCGGGGAAATATTTATAACAAAAGTAACCTGGAGATTATCTCCAGACTTGTAGGTTTACCACCAGATGGCATAATATAATGGCAATCATTATAAAATCTCAATTTCACAAAATTTGCCTAATTAGGTGTATGTGTTGAGGGTGTGGGTTTATAAAGATGAGGGTAATAGATTGAGTTAACTGGACTGCATTCTTTTTGGGAGCAAACTGGCTGCTGCTGTCCAATCAGTCTAGATAAATAAATGTTCCAATATATGTAATAGTAACTAAACATTAGTGAATCAAATGAAAACATCTCTATTCACACTACCAACCATTGAGGGATTGTAGCAATCCAACCATTTTTCAACTTCATTGAAATCTCAAGATTTATGGTCCAATTCAGAACGAATCTGACTTGGTCGTGCTAATGCACACCCCTTATTGCACAATACAGATTGTTATCCTTTCATTTTCTCACCCTAGTTCCAAGCATAAGTCTAAAACCACTACTGTCACTGAGACTTTCAAATCAATATCTATTTATTCACTAACACTGTTATTAGATAATGCATGTTTGATTAAAGGTACCAACTGTTTTCTAGACAATTTCAGATTACCCTGGTTTAGTAACGTTATATATTTATTTTTTTTCTGCAGCTTGGTAAATTGAAAATCATATTCTTTATTATTAAGAAGTACTTCCAAGATTTTTGCTTTCAATCCCTCGCTTCCGACAATACCAAACACAGCGACATCTTTTCTACCCCTATCTGCTCCTTTGAGGACAATTACTGAAGTATTTGATTCAGCCGCAAACTCCTTCAAAGCCTTATAACTACCTTCCAATTTTAGGAAATTTTGAACCAGCATGGGCAAACTTGGCACTGGAACACCTTCGATTATTTTTGTATCCTTGTAAAGTATTTGCTTCGGAGTTAAATTTGAAACGTTGGTTCGTAAGTTCATCAGTTTTTGAAATAATGTTTGTCTTGTATCAGTAAAACTGTATTTGTTTTCTAGAAGTTTAGCCATTCTGCAGTCTAGTTCCCTTGCTTTACCTTTTCCTGGCTCCAAAGCTTTACAGTCCACCATTATAGTTGCTAAAAGAAAAAAGGATAGTAAGATACTAATCTGAAAGTGAAGTGATTCAAATTTTACAATTTTCGTGATTAATTCATGCTGACCTGTAAAAAGAGACATAAAAAATAACTATTATTTTAAACAAAAATTTCTTCCAAACTAATTCTAATACTTTTTTTGAAATAGCTTATTACTTCAGTGATAATGGTATGGTTGAAAATATTATACAGAGTTCGATAAGAACTTGTGCATGTATGAATGAGATTTCCTAGATTGAAGCAGCAAATAGACTGGGTGTCGACTAATATCAAACTATAGTTTCATAATTTTTCAACATGTTCTTTGTATCTATTTTTAAAATAATTAAAGAGCTCATGATGGCGTGCGTGATATTTTTTAATAGTTCTTGAATTGCTATTTTTCACATGATTTTTGCAGGTCAGGATAGCTTAAATAATCTATTATTACCATACAACAAATAAGCCAATTCTTTAGAGAGTATCTGTTCAGCTGATGACATAACTAGTTCAGTTATTAACGTTGAACAAGAACCGACGTCATTCATCACAATGTTGACCTTATTTTTGTCCCAATTTGTACCAGACTGAAGCGGTCTGTGGTCATAAATATTCACAACGGTACTTTCTAATATTTTAAGATCTTCTGATAACATGTGATGATCTACCAGAGTAGTAGTGACATCTTTGGAAAATACCAAGTGTTCTATATCAATTTGGTCCCTGTAAAAATTATACTACAGCGTCTAGAAGGAGAAACTTGGAAAAACTATACTAACTTATAAATCAGAAGGTCTAGTGATATACCAATTTCTTGATAAATATGACAGTTATCTGAACGAATGAGAAAGTTTTCTTTGGAAACGTTTTGTACTGGAACTACTAAGGCATCTTCGGGAATGGCGTTTAGTCTATTCTTGTGTAGTAAGAACGCCAAAATTGTTGCAGAAATGCTAGAGTCCAAGTCACAAGATTCGTTTCCTAGTACAATGTGAATTTTTTCAAAAGTATCAGGATGTTCCTGAAAATCAAAACAGTACAACGAGCAGACATTTATACGGTCATATTATATAAATGGTCAAATAAACTATCCCATTAATCGTGTTTTTTTCATATTGTTTATTAGTTTTAATAAGATAAATTTTCTTACCAAAGATGTTCTAACCGATTTCAGATAATCTATGATACTTTCTTCTCTATTCTCTTTCTCCATATTAACAGTTTTTTTTTAATATTATTATGCTTCAAATTCCTACAGTTCTGTACCTGAAACACTGACACTAACTGAAAAATAACTATCTAACGAATTACTTATATTGATCGATAAAGTAAAGGATAAATATTATGTGATGAAACCATCTCAGTTAAAGTATAAACAAGAATATATAAGTTTTTCCAGTTAAATATTTTTTTCTTCGTGTACAGTGCACGTGTAAGGTATAGAAATATGAAGATATCTTTGTCACCCCGTAAAATACAGTAACAAAATTTTGGTTATGTATATTAGATCAGCCAGTGATTTTAAATTTTATACTTTCGAAATTGTCAAATGTACAGTTTGTGAGAAATATAAACAATATGTGTATTTTCAAACGGGACAACCTATATATTTTATAATTTTTTGTTACATATCTTGACCATTAATGTGAAGAAATGAGAAAAACATTTTTATTTCGTAATTTAATATTGCAGTACTTGTAAACAGAAAGCAGTACCTAAAGAAAAAAATAAAGGTTATGTGCAATATCACCTCCTTGTCTTTGGAAACAGAAATCCAGTCTTAATTAAAATTCATCCAAGATTTTTTCTGGAGAAATTAGTGCTATGTCCTCTTTAATTCTGTCTTTGGATAGTATGTGGCCAATTCACATACACTGTGCTTTTTAAATATCTCCATAAAAAAATCATCTAGAGGTGTCAAATTCGGAGATCTTGCTGGCCATTCGATAGCTTCTCCTTTTCCAATCCAACAATTTGGGAATGTAATATCGAGAAACTCAAGATCGCATCAAAGATAATGAGGTGGCCAAAACCAAATAAACCTATTCATATAAAAATGCCCAGTATTATTTATCCCAAAAATAAGATCCAATAATGGTACTATTAATAATTCGTGACCACGCATTGATCGTTTGTGGATACTGTGTATGTGCCCCCACCATCCAATGAGGATTTTCACTAGACCAGTACTAGCAGTTTTGTTATTGACTGTGCAGTGTAAATGAAAAGTAGCCGAACAGAAAAAATAATGTGATTAAAAAATTAGAATTAGTGTTAAATCTATTTAACATTGTACTCCATTCAGCAATCATGGATCGTCTTTCGTTCAGTTGCTGTACCAATTAATTGTGCCATTTTCTTTCTTTTTTTTAATATTTTAAGAACAACTGTAACTATTGTGATTTTAGGGTTGCAACTTATAAGAGGATCTTCATTCATATGTTAGGTGTGATTCTAAATAACTATTAGTGGACTGTAAATTCTAATTGACTATTAAATTTGGATTTAAAAACTTACCAATTATCTAGTTTTTAAAAACTTACCAATTATCTAGTTTTTAAAAACTTACCAATTATCTAGTTGAAAAGAGGAAACCCAATTCCAGCTGTCCTTTTCATGTTTTTGCCAAATGAGGCTAGGTACGGGGTAGATAGGGCAAATTAAAGAAATTGACAAATTCATATTTGACTCAATTGTATAGTCCTGAATTCACGATTACTAAGATTAAATGATTCGGTATTGGTTTAATTATGATATCTTATACAGAGATGTTTCGACTTATTCAAATATTATATTCTAACTTGCTATATAAACTATGTACTGGTTGAAACATCTTGTTCGCATTTTTGTTTTTACCGCAGACGTTTTTGTTAACAATATTAATTATTTAAATCGGGCCAGAATACCTATTTTTTATTTTTATATACAATGAACAAGGTGTGTTGCTTATTGCTCAGGAATCAACTGACCATTTATTATTAAAGATGACAAGACTACTAATAAAAATTTAATGTTGCAAAAAAACAACAACAAAAGATGTTATTTATTTGCCATGGTCAGTCAATTTTTGGGATTTCTCATATATGCCCACTTTCCTAAAATTTCTTAATAATTTTAGATACAGTACCATGTGTTATTGGAGCTGTCTTCATAATTTGTTATTAAATATTCCACATATCTCTTCGTGTGTTCATGTCCTACAAAATGTCACAAATAAAACATACCCAAATTTCAGAATATTTCGGTATTATATGTCACCACATATGTTTAGTATTATAATTTCAATTATTTGACACTCTGTATGTATCATTGTATTTTACTCTGGTTTTTATCGGACAGTAAAGCCTACTCGATTAAACAATATTTGCGATTAACAGTTTGTATGCTGCATCACAGAGATAAGTAAGATTACTTACTTACGCTGGTCCACCTAATATAGATATACAAAATTTTCTTACTATATTTTAGGGGGTGACAAAGATATCTTCATGTATCCATATTTTACGCGCGCACTTATATATTATGTTATCTACATTTCACACACCAAAAACACATCCTGTACAATAATAGGCATAACAAATATCTCTTTCATCTCAAACTGTACCATATATGCGAATTACCCGTATTCTTTCCAAAGAAAATAAAACGTTACCATAACTTATTTATATCTTCAAAATACCGTATTTCCATTTCAAACTTATTTTTAGAAATGCCTTATTTGGAGAGTTGTATCTCCTGTTGCTCTTATTACTTATTTTTTAATGACCAATCGGTTTTTTATTCAATCCAAACCACGTGACTTTTTAGCTGTCAATATGGCGGCGACGGTCAAACATTTATTTATGTTTAGAAAATTGCAGAGTTTTATAGTTATAAAACGGTTTACTTTGTATTTTGTGGGGTTTTAAGGTGTTTTAGAGTGTTTGAGAAGGACAATCTTCTTATTTTAAGATGAAAAGTGATTATCACAGTGCTTATTTTAAATCTATATTAGTGTAAAATCCAGATGTTGGAGAAACATAAATAGTTTAGCTAATATATATATTATGTGTAACATTATGCTGTTAAATCAGTGTTGTATGTTATTTTTTGTTAATAATTGTAGAACTAAGTTAGCCTTTCATTAATTGTAAGGAATTATATATGTATTTGGAGTTATATGACGAGTTTATAAATTATTGTTTTTGTCCATGTTGTGTTGTGAAATTATTTCTATAACTTTTGGTGTTTTATTTTCTATCTTTTTTGTTTTTGGAAAAAATAAACTTATATAAGGGTTTTGTTTTTTTATTGTCCCTAAAGTGTGTGACATTTGATGCATTAGAAAAACAATTATTTTACACTGCAAAATATAAATTTTATTTCATTTTGATGTGTACATTACAATACATATTTCTAATATTAACATGAGTAAAATCAATTAACTTCAGCCTCATTGTTCAAAGAGTTTGATCTTATTGACAAAGCTATATGTAAAAATATATTGCTAATAACACTTAGTACATAAACGTTATATGTTTTATGAAGAGACAAGAATTATTACTAATTTAAGTACAAATCAAAATAAAACATTCATTAAATGTTGAAAAATAATAAAAGTTGCAAAGTAATATTTACTAAATGTTTAGCTCCAAAACTAAAACATAAATACTTAAGCATCATAGACACCACAGTCTCCATAAATTCAATTTGATCATCCTGGGACTGTTGAGGCATTTCATCAATATCCATGACCTGTTGACAAAGTAATTAATTATAACAATTTTCAGCAACTATCAATACATAACTTAACATTGCTATTACTAAAAATTATCAAAATAAAGTGTGCAAAACATGCTCATCGAGTATCTTTTCTTGACCAGGACGATCAGTTAAACATATCCCAATCAATTGTCATTCAGCTCTTGAGACAATTTACATAAAAAAGGACTACTACTAACTATTTTTTACCTTAGTGTCAGTCAGTTTTGTCCTTTTATCTCTGCGATTCTTTCGGTCAACATCTGCAGCCCTTTTTTTTACTTTCCGAGACACATGTCCCATATGTTGAGATGGTACCCATCAGTCAAGGTGTTCTTTATCTTCGAGGACAGCAGGTTTGCCTGAAATGAGTTAATACCTACTTGAGTTCAAACTACGTAAACTAGGAGCTAGTAGAGTTGATATATTTGATAAGAAGCTTACCAGTTATGAAGTGTCCACAGCAAACTTTCTGATGTTTCAATATAGATTCGGGTTGGGTTTCGGCTCCGGGGACACTCTGTTATATAAGATTCGGTCAGATCGTCTCTCTTTATTGCTGCAATCCATGCAGCCCTGCGAAGTTTGGTCAAATCGGTTTTCTATGTTAGAAACCTGTGTTTTGTCTCTGCGGAAACGCGATAAAACGAAACTTCATTACGATTAGAACGGTTTCCACAACCAACTACAATACATATCGAAGACAAACACTACACTATTTAAATACCACAATTGACAGCCAATAAACAGAAAGAAAATCAATTTAACTGGGAACAATAACCGACATATAGATATATTGACCCTATTCTAACTCCATATATGTAGAATTCCGCCATATTCACCGATAATAACAGATATATGGTCAATATTACAAGTTTCAAGGCCGATTCAGAGAAAAGGATGTATTTTGGGCAAAACTAAGGCCAGTTCTCATTTTCTAGCATATTTTGTACTTCTATGCATTATAACTTGCTGTTTAGCGATTTAGTCATTTCTGCTGATAATTATCTCTGTTTACCGAGAACTGGGAACAATAACCGACATATAGATATATTGACCCTAATATAATTCCATATATGTAGAATTCCGCGATATTCACCGATAATAACAGATATATGGTCAATATTACAAGTTTCAAGTCCGATTCAGAAAAAAGCATGTATTTTGGGCCAAACCATATTGACTCTAATCTAGCACTATATGTGTAGAATTCCGCGATATTCACCGATAATAACAGATATTTGGTCAATCACACTCTACAGTAACTTTGTTATTTATTTCACCGTCGCCGCCATATTGAATTTATTTTGACAGGTCGTTGGATTGCCTCAGCTCAGGAAAAATCGATTTTACACAGATAAATTAACTCCAATGTTAAAATGTCATATACCTGGAAATGTTATTGTCACTTTGCCATCGATAAAAAAGGTGCATCCTTTTTTATCGCGATAAAAACTTCTCTTCCTCAATATCTAGTAAGCGGACGTCACTTTTACACAATGACAATGAGTCGCAATTATTGTTGTTGTTCATCCATATATTCTGTCGTTAATTTATCTTGCCAAAAAACACTCGAGCTTTTCTTTTATTAGATAAATTCCTCTTTGACTCAAAGTTTTGCCAATCACTAAATTTGCTCGAAAAACTGACATTAGATAAAATCGCTCCACCTTCGGTGTCGCGATTTTATCATGTCAGTTTTTCTCGTAAAATTAGTGATTGGCAAAACTGTTTCGTTGCAAAGAGAAATTTATCCGATAAAAAAAAAGCTCTTGTGTTTTTACTGTTGACAAAATCATAACCTATAAAAATGTATGTTCGATGATCATCGATTTTCGATGATCGTCGATATTCAAAGTGTCAGATAGTAATAATATCGAAGATATCGATAATAGCGTAGACGGGACGCGTAACTTTCTATGCAAGCTGTGTAGTCAGTTTGAATACCTATTTTAAAACCGACGCCATTTTTTGGTGGGCAACGTTATAGGGAACACCAGAGTTTTTTGCGGTTAAAGTGATTTTAAAGTGGACTTTTGATTTTGTTAAGATGTTTAATTGTTGTATCAGTGTAAGAGTTCTAGCAGAAAGAAAGAACCTGAAATTTCGTTTCATAGGTAAGTTATCTCTAACTTATTTTTTTGGTAGCTACTTTTTTCTTTATATCTTAAAAAATAAGCTTTTAATCATAAAACCCCACTAGTGAGTTAAAACGTATTTCATAATAAATTCAATTATGTTAGTAGAAAAGACATTACGAAACTTTTTCATTGAAAATTAACGAATTTATTGTTCAGTTTCTCGGAATTCCTAACCCCAAAAGATCATAATTACTAATGCCTACAATTTTGATATAAGTTAAATAAATCAATATAGTTTTATTTTTAAATTTCCCATGTATAAAGATTAATTTATAAAATAAAAATTTTAGTCCTTTAGAACTATCATATAACGACAATGAAGTTATGACTTGGTGGGCATTGGTATCACAGTAGTTGACAGAGTTACGAGTCCCCTCTCTTTCCTAGTCTAAGGATAATACCAACAAAATTCAATGGGAGGAGAGGTATACAATAAACAATACATTAATGTGAATTATTAGTTGCTAGCCTTATGATTTCCTGCTGATTATATTATTGATAAGAGACTTTACACACATCTCGTCAAAAAAACTAGAAAGATACTCATCTCTATCAACTCAGAAATTTTTATTGCAGCACAACGTTCAGAAGTAACTAGATTACTTTTGTTTCAGAATTGTAATTCATTGAACAATCGGTAGGTTGATTATTTTCTCTGGGATTTTTCCAAATATTTATAATAAAGAACAAGAAGCAAGTCATCTCGTCATCGTCACTTTAATTAAACAGGTTTTAGTTGAAGAATACGTTTTTTTATTTATTACGGAAGCTTTCATTTAACTAATTTTTAAACGGTAAGAAAAAATCTATACCTAAAATTATTTTTATTATTTTGGTAACATAAAATACTCTTATGATTTAGGTAATGTAGCTCTTTCTTTTGAGCTACTAACTGCTTAAATTCGTTGAGTTTGAGGAAAGTTATGCGTGCACAATCAACTTTACATTCAATTTTTTTCAAGATTTTCCTTCTCGCAAACCTCTATAACTAGAGTTCTAATTAACGTAGGCCGTTGACACAAGTCTAAAAACACTCAGTGGATCAAGCCCTTTCTTTTGAGCTATTAACTGTTTAAATTCGTTGAGTTTGAGAAAAGTTATGTGTGCACAATCAACTTTACTTTCAATTTTTCCCAAATACTACGGCCGACGCACAGCTAATATTGTCTGGAAGGAAGTACTGTAAAATGATTTTATGTAATAATTACACCCTCTCATACATAGTCTATCCTAATGCTGCGGAGCAGCACGGTTCCTCTAGTCACTATTATTTATCTTATATTTACACTTAATCAAATAATCCAATAAACATAACCTCAAACATAGCTTTTAACATCAAAAACATGGATTGAAGGATAACTTACATTATCATTTATCATAACTATTATTTTTTATATCGAGAAGATACGCTTACTTACTTTTTAACAATTTATTCATTTCAAAACCACGTATGAAACGCTTAAATAATCAAAAATCTACACTAAAATGGAAATTCTTATGGCAACAAGTTTTGATTGGATACAACTTCAAATTGTGACGTTACACTAATCTCGCGTGCACGCGTGCCGAAGTATCACTTCGCCACTAAATTGATTGGGGATGGGCATTTATTGGTAACCTGAACCTGGACCCTTTCAATTCAAAAAGTGAAGACATTTCCAAATATATGTTTGTAAAGTATTCATCCCTTTTTAAAAATTATCATTTATGAATAACATATTAAATAATGTAGTGAATGATGAGGAAGGGATAGAAGATATTTTTCGTGATGATATTGCTAATATCGTTTATAAACTGATTTCAAAACAAACAAAATGTCGTTCATGTCAGCGTTATTCATAGATAAATACTTTTAATAAGGCGTTATTGAAGTTTGTTTGTTAGTTCTGGTCTATGATTGAGATGGCCGTACCTATAGTCCCAACTGGAAGTTAGCAAACCCATGGGGTGCTCACTCTCGATGTTTGACAGTTTTTTATTTGTAGTTATTCCTCATGTCGCGAGTGTCGTGAGCGTCGTTCTCATGGACAAAGAGTAACTCTGACAGAGACCAGAGATCACGTAAAAGAAGATTTAATTAATTCTTAATTCAGAAGAAGAAACATATACCTACTGTTATATTTTTTCCAAACTGTGGACAGTTAATATATTGTTTAATTTACATTTGAGATTTTACAGTTACTGCTGTGGAATAATTTTTCTTTATTATAATTATTATCAAAATGGTTTTTATGTGTTCCAGTCCTGATTGCAGTAATACAAAAATATTGCATTGTTTACCAAAAGATCCAGAGGTAAGCTATTCTGAATTAATTAAGTAATTACGAATTTACACATATTTTGATTTATAGATTAGACGACAATGTTGCCTGACTATAGGAAGAAACGATATTGTTGACGTAAATACTAAACAAAGGCACGCATTTAGGATTTGTGATCTACATTTCTTTGAAGATATGAAATTTATTATCAATAACAATCGAACCAATTTAAAATTCAATGCTGTACCATCATTAAATATTCCAAGTATGTATATATACTAATAACTAATATATTAAAACTTTAACTTAAATATTATTTTTGTTACTTAAAATACTCATTTTTAGCAAATATGGAGGCCATAACTCCTATTCACCTAGATTGTCTTGGTTCAAACACAAAATGTCAATTAAAAATGACAGATATACCTACTTATTTATTAATTTTTCATCCTCATATTAGATTTAGTGCAGGTATCGATAAAATATCTATTTTGTTTATTTACATACTAAATATTGTTGTGTATAATAAATTTTGTTTACTTTTTAAATTTTATTCCGAATCCTATTAATCATGGCCCCAATGCAACAATGAAACATGCAAAATATTTGTTTAAATATCAGATATAATGTGCGAAGATTTGGATCTTCAAATATTATTATTAGCATTATATTCATATGAAGTACTTTTTTCAAGCATTTAATTTCTATTTATAACTGCTTGCTGAAATTAACTTTATTGGCGCCATATATTATTTGAGGCAATAAGTGTGAAATTGTGTAACTCGTTTTTTGTATAATGGTTTTAATTTACCAAAGTGTCAAAGTATAACAAACATTATATGTTGGCGCTTTGGACGATTAAAACACTATTTTGCGCTCATGGCATCATTTAACAGTGAACTTACTAATTTCAAAATTGGCGCCTTTCACCCTAGTTCATCCTCATGTCGCGAGTGTCACTAGTAAAACGCGTTTTGGAGGGAAGGCGAGAGTCGGCTATCTAAGGGAGTATATATAATCTGTGAGCAAACCTTTCCTGGCTGACAACTGTACAGTTCGTTTCTCAGCTGTCACGCGCTTTTTTCTACCAAATACACGGAATTGTTCGATTTTCAAATGTTTCAAGTTAACTCTAATGACAGCATTACGTAGCTGTGGGGTTTACGTCATGATTACTAAATTCCGTAAATCGATTTAGGTAATTATCCTATTTTTTTAATTTTGTTTCTTGGACACAAAAAAGGCAATGTAGTATAAACACTTGTTTCATAAGGCCTTCCATCGCACTTGTGAGGAAATAGTATATTGTGCAACAAGTGGGAAAGTTCAACTTTTCTCACGAGTGTGGAAGTTTGTGGCGCGAGCCTGAAGGGTGTCTGTCGCAAACACACGAGTGGGAGAAGTACTTTTCCTCACATATGTTGCATATTAGACTTTTTCTACAACTGCACACATTTAAAGAATAGCGGTCACCGACGATTTGTCACTTGAAAGCGCCTGTGGGTCATACAAACCGTTTGTTACTGTTAGTGTGTACACGTTCATCATAAGTTTATATTGCGATTTTGGAAATTCTGAGACAATTACCACAATGATTGATAATAAAAGCCAACATCGAGACGTCACTACCAGATTTGTTCTAAAAATACACAAACATATTTGAGGTTAGACCCATACTGTTTATCGACGAGGTAAGTTTTAACCCGAAAGACTTTCCCAGCGTTAGTAATATGGATATTGTTAGTTTTCTGGTATTAACAACGAGTTTTTACACCAAGGATGATCAAATAAAGGCATTTAAAAGTTATATGCATACAAATTTTTTGAGGCAGGATTTGTATCTCGATGTGGAGTGAAGAGAGTAGACGATATTTATATTGTTATTGGAACGGCAAGAAAATTAATCCCTTAGGATGCAATTATGTACCTGATACCTGACTTGCTATTTAAAATCAGCTAAATTATTGTTTTTCCAGTTAAAACATTCACAAAGGATGAACGAGGCCAATTTAAAAGTGTGGTAGCTTTTGAACACCGATAAAGTGTTTAAACTGTTCATTGTACCTGTATTATATTAACAAAATGATTGAAATACGTCTTAAAATGCTTTAAACAAGCGTTGTATAATGCACTGTACTGCTGTGTACGTCCCACAGACGCCATGTTGACATTTAAGTGACAGATCGCTTGTGTGCCCTAAAGGCGTAACCTCATGCAATCACATGACGCTAGTTTTCAGCGACAAATCTGGTCACGTGACCCCATTTTGAATTTCCCGCGACTCAAAAAAGTAGAGACAAGTCACAAATCGCCGCGATGAAAAACAGCGACAACATGGCTGCTTGCAGCGATCTCGAAAGCTGACAGTTAACCTTAAAACTGATTTCCTTATTAGTGGCAGTGATACAAGTGAATATAAATAAAATAGTGTTCTAATCCTCAGATTAACAAATAAAATAGATATGTTTGTTTTGATTTTTTTTGCCCCAAACATCGAGTCACATTCTAAGCTCACTTGCGGTCACTTCCACTGCTTTGCCATATTTACAAAGTCTCTTTAGTTGCAGGAAAAATGAAATTAGAAGTTTAATTGAAAATATGTTGAAAAGTTATACAAATAAATAAAAATCATACTAATGTATGCATTTGAGTCACTGCTTTTAAAATTAATTAATAATACTTCAATTTTATTTAATGAAGGCATATCCTTATATAAATTTCAAACAAGTATTTGTTGTATCTTTAGATACCTTTATGGTTATAACTAAAAGTAGCAACATTACTCAAAATTTCAGTACCTGTTTAATGTGTCAATAGTAATCTATTTAGTAGTTTTATCCTTGTATAATTACCATATAAAGAGTGTAACGATGTTACTATTTTTCGTTCCGACATCCCACTGTATACATTTTAATTTCTCATTTTATTAGTATTATTATTAAGTTATGTTATTATTTACTTATACACCCCTCTTTCATCAAAAAGCTGTAAATTTATTTGCTCTTAATAATTTTTAAATATGTATATTGATTTTGATACATCCGATATATATCTAATATGTATTGCTTACTGTACCGTTCGCGCAAATCATTCTGCGTCGTTCTTAAGATTGTTAAGTAGGGGACCTCCTGAGTGGGGTCGAGGAAAGAATGTATAAAACCGGCAAACGGGACGGAATTGCTCTCTTTGGCTCTTGTGCTCTCTTAGCTCTATAGCTCCTAGTTCTGTGCTCTTACAGTGCCACCGTTTCCGAAACGCCGACTGATTTTCGCCAACAAGGTAAGCGAATTTAGAAATTATTTTATAAATCATTCTTGTGTTAAATTCATTTTGCTCCTAGCGTCTTTCGTAGCTGTATTAATAGATTTTATTTTTGCTTACTGCTTGTTTAATTTGAGTGATTTTCCGCGTATTTGTGGACGATTCCGAAGTAAGAATTTACTGTTGGTTTTAACTTTAGGGGAAAAGAAATACAGTTGGGAGACTCCCAAGCATTCTCGCTGCAAAGCAGGTAGATTCTTGGCGGATTTTCAAGGTATTTCGGGAATCCCGATTCCGGTATACAACACTAGGGAAAAGAAATACAGTTGGGAAACTGCAAAGCAGGTAGATTCTTGGGGGATTTTCAAGGTATTTCGGGAATCCCGATTCCGGTATACAACACTAGGGAAAGGAAATACAGTTGGGAAACTCCCAAGCATTCTCGCAAAGCAGGTAGATAGGTAGATTCTTGGGTGATTTTCAAAGTATTTCGGGGGTTGCTCAATCTAGTACCATAGGCCTTGGTAGCATGACTTTAAAATATTTGATAATAGGCAACATGGAGGAGTCTCGTCTGTGTTCGCTGCCATAGCAGGGACATTCTCGAGGGTTTTCCAAGGCGCTAACGAAATAATCTCACGAGCGTTCGCTGCCATAGCAGGTTCGCCAGGGAGAGGTTTTCGGATTATGCCGACTAACTGATATTTTCGCGATTGATTTTAGCACCAACGGCCGGGGTAATATCCGCACAAAAACCGAGGGAAATTTATTATTTACCGCCGTTCTATTCTAAACCGTACACAAATACCAAGAAACGCTCCCGTAATACACCGCTAGTGCCTTGATAACGATTTCTCTGTGTAATTTTCATCGTACTGCTAGTAAGTTTTCACTGATTTTCACCGGCAATCGCCGAAAACTATTAAAGCTTGCACGTTAGGCTTGTAATCGTAAAACATTTATTCTGTAATAAAGTGCTTTTGGTTTGGGTTGTAATTTAAATAGAAATCGTAAATACTGAAGGGTTTTCATCAATATTTAGTTGTTTTAAATATATAGCTACGTGGTTCGTTTTATTTTCCTTTTCCCAAATTATTTCGAAGTCGAAATAAATTGTAAAATTTTATAAAGCACAGGTAGTTTCATTTTCCGACAGTGGTAAACAATTAAAGCCTGTTTCCCACTTCGCACGGCATAGAGGTCAAGAACAACAGACCCCTGGAATTACTTAACCTCCATCTGTTGCTACCCTGGTAACTCTTGACGCTACCATTTCGAGGTAGATAGTAAAGCCGCGGGTGTCATAGTGACGTCCGTAATTCTTTTAAGGAAAGGAGGCACGTCACAAAATAGCGCCCGAGCAGGGACCGTTGTTGTAAGAAAAATACAGGGACCGTTGTTGTAAGAAAAATACAGGGACCGTTGTTTTAAAAATGCAGGGATCGTTGTTGTAGGAGCAAGGACCGTTATTGTAAGAGCAGATATCGTTGTCGTTGGAGCAGGGACCGTAGTTGTAAGAGCAAATACCGTTGTTGTAGGAGCAGAGATCGTCGTTATAGAAACCGGAGCCGTTGTTGTAACTGTAATAAGGATTTTGTTCCGCATATTGGGATCACCTTGTATGTGATATTCAGCGAATTATGGAGAAAATTTTAATGATAAAATTTCGAATCAGAAGCACGAGTGTGTAAACCCTCTTAAATCCAGAATTAAAATTGTCCATCAACATTTCGAAAATTTCTTAGGATCTAATTTGTTAAATTTAGTACGTAAAAAATTATATTTTGGAAGTTGCAATAAAATATTTCCGATAGAAATATTTCAGTCTTTTTTTTAGCCGTTTCTTGTTAACGATAATTGTTTTTTTTTGGTTTTGTTTGTTGTTAACAGAAATATTGAATTGTGATCGTTTTCAAAAAAGTAATTTTGCTAATGAAATAGAATCAATAGATTTTACATGGGAATACTTTAATAATTATTATACCGGTTGTACCAATAAATAGGGATTGCAATTTTAAGTATTAACTAGAAACAAAAGGTGATTTTTACTTAGACTTTTATTTGCTAATATTTTAATAATTATTTATCGCTAGCAATAATATATTATACTGGTTGTCCTACAATTTTGTTATCATCGTTCACTACTGATAATAGTATTTTGAGTAGGTATTGTAATTTTGGGTTTCGAATAGAAATCAAAGCTGATTTCAACTCAAAATTTGTGAAACAAAAGGTGATTTTTACTTAGACTTTTTATTTGCGAATATTTTAATAATTATTTACTGCTAGCAATAATATATTATACCGGCTGTCCTGCAATTTTATTATCATCGTTCACTACTGATAATAGTATTTTGAATAGGTATTGCAATTTTGGGTTTCGAATAGAAATCAAATCTGATTTCAACTTAAAATTTGTGAAACAAAAAGTGATTTTGTTATAGTATTTTGAATAGGTATTGCAATTCTGGGTATTTGATAGAAATAAAAGCTGATTTTGACTTAGAATTTGTTTTCTGGAAAGTATCTTGGAGATTTCATTTTCTAAATTTACATTTGCATCTTGAGTTGTATTTCCTGTTGCGAGAAACTTTGTATTGGTTTCTACGTTTAAAGTCCGCCATGTCTTAAGTTTTATTTTATTTTATCTGAAATACGAGATTGATTTGTTGTTGATTAAAAAAAATTCTTTATTGTTGATTATCCGAACTGGACTTGTTTTATTTGAATGCAACTAGTTTAAACCTTTACCAACGAGAGTGAACTGGCGTTGGTTATTTTGCTTGTCTGGATATACCGACCGAGCCGATTTGAGGATTACATCTGATGTCATCTAGTGAATACAGCGACTCCACAGATAGTAACGATAAACGTACATCCACGCTGGAAACCACTGATAAGCCGCTTGTGAGCTGGATATATTCTCTAAAGAAAGAAGAACTCTCTGATGAACTAACCAAGCGGCAACTGTCTCCAACTGGATCCGTAAGAGAGAAACGCCGACGACTAGCTAGTTTTCTAAAAAAGTCATCAGCTGTACAAAGGAGTACTAATTCCGTTCCGTCTGGAGGTGAAAGGGTTAAACCCGAGTAGTCCCGTAGTTCCACAGCTTGACCGTATTGCAGTAACCACTGGAGGCACGAGCTCCGTAATAACTATGACTACTGCTACTACTTCCGTTACTTCTCCGTTGAATGTGCACGATTGGAAAGTATGCTTTGGAGAGCGCGATGACCCGGCAAATTTTCTGGAACGACTGTAAGAAATTTGCACTGCTAAGAAAGGAAAATACGAAACTGTTGTTACTTATAGATCAAAACTTACAGTATTACTTGATAACCTATTTATATTCCCCAGCGTAACATCATTACTCATACATATAATATATATTTTATATCAACTGTACACAATATTTTGGTAATGCCTTATACTGCCATTTTTACAACTTAACTTTACAACACAGCCTCTCTTTTATAGGAACAAGGGAAGCATTACATATAACTATCACTAAAATCGGATCACAACAAATGTATAATAACTTGATATATGCTGATTTTACATACTTTTAGTAATTAATTCATGGAATAGGAACGCAATTAAAACCATCTGGCGTGCATAAAAAATTATGAAAATTTAGGTTTCTCACAATTTTTTGCTAACTTCGATGCCATTGCGCGACCGGAAAACAAATTAATAAAACAATTATAATTAGTGATATTTTCACGTCTACACCAACGGATACTTTTGTGCACTATAGCGATCTGAAATTTATAAAAAAAGAGAGTTTTTTCGAACCACTCTACTAGAACATCAAGCAACCCCACCGAAAAAGTCTAGACATCGAGGATCCGTCTGCTGGATTCTGGTGTGGGAAAAGTGCCGTGAGAGATCATATTTCTCACAGTATGAGCAATATATGGTTTTTAAATTAAGTTAGCTATGAGAAATGTCATAGCAGTTGTAGAAAATAGTATATTGTGCAGCAAGTGGGAAAAGTTCAACTTTTCTCACGAGTGTGGAAGTTTGTGGGACGAGCCAAGGGCGCGTGCCGCAAACACACGAGTGAGAAAACTACTTTTCCCGCATGTTGCACACTATACTAAGTATCGAGAACCACCCACCGAAAACGGCTGGGCATCGAGTATCCCCTACTGGATTTTCCATATAAATGTATGTAGTGTGGGCAAAGTGCCGTGAGAAATAATATGTCTTACAGTGTGAGCAAGATATGGTTTTGAAATTAAGTAAGCTATGAGAAATACGCTACTTTTCGTAGCAGTTGTACAAAAAGTAAATGTCGCCACTATTTGCGAAAAATACAGAATAATTGTAAGACTTGAACTACCGTAAAGTGAGGCTATTTTGTGCCACCCAAGGTAGCTTTGTTACAATGCCCTCAAAAAGGATTATTTATTTTCTGGCCGGTTTAGAATTCAATGACGATCAATTTTAAAATCGATATAGACAACTAGGCTAGGGTGTGCGCGCAAGCGGGCTCTCTGGTATGAAACGTGCTCTTGTACCTGCCTAACCACAGCCACTTCTCTGAGCCTAACTCAGTCAGCCTTGAAATCGAGTGATAAAGAGTTCATGCTAAATCTTTCTACTGGAGATAAGTTTTCATAACAGAGATTGATTCCCAGAGTTAATTTTTTTAATACCATTATCTTTTAGGACTATTTTTTTCTTATTTTGAATTTGTTTTAAGTATTGTGGATATCTGATTTTGTTAATTATTTAAATTTTCGACAAATCCGGGGGTTTTTTGGTGACACTTTTTGCTGTCACAAAGTAACCCCTTCAAACTTACGCAAAGATTTTAACTTCCATTTTGTGTTTTTTATATATCGTGCCTAGGAAATATAAACGTAAAATCGGTGTCCGTGGTTATGTCAACTACACACAGGAGAGACTAAACCAAGTACTTGATGATATTAAAGAAAAAAGGCTGTCATTATGCAATCCTGCAGAAAAATACGGCATACACAGAAACACTTTGTGGAATAAGATTTGATTGACAACCCTAGGTAAAGTAAAATTCTGACGAAAAGGGGAACAAAATATCCGGAAAGAAATAGAAACGCATCCAAAGCATATGGGTGATATTTGATATCTCTGAATTAAATCTGCTTATTGAGTAAATGTAAATACCTACATAATACACACTATCATACACTTGAATTCTATTACAATATTTTTTAAGGCTGTTTCACATAACTATAGGATGCATTTTATATTTTGTTTGTTTATTTGAGGGCTCTAATATTTAGATTTAGAGTTTTTTATATTTTCAAATAAAAGTTTATTTCTTAGCTGCCTTTGTGTATTTCCTTTTTTTTACAATTTTTTATCAAGGGTTTCTTCTAAGATCTGTTCAATTAGTACATGTGTACCTTGTGCCAGCAAGTTGTTTGCTCCTCGATAAGATGAAAAAAGTAATCCCAAAGGTCGGGATTATCTGGTGACAAAAATTCCTTCGAAATCGACGAATTACGAATGTCCTTTATTAATGTTACGAAACAGCACACTGGTATAGTCCCTAAATCCGACTCTGTCTAAGCCAGGTATGAAAGTTAAAATTAGGGCGGACGCGCAGGGTTTCTTAGAATTGTTTACGAATTGTGACAATCTTATTTTATCATTGTTTTTGTGACCAGACTTATCTAGAAAATGCCAGAAAGCCAATTGTTTGAGAATAAGCCGCAGTCTAGAATTATCTAGTGAAAAAGGCATTAATATATAAGGGACCGACCCGAAAAGGTGTAGTTAGTTGATAAAGTGATCGCGACAAATAAACAAGTAAATAAGTGAATATAAATGAGTGAACTGTTTATATAAATTAATTTAAGTGAATATATACTGTGTATATAATTAGTGAATAGTGTAGTGTTCAAATAAATTAGTAAGTAGCCATACCGTGTGTTTAAAATTTATCCCACCCGTAATAAAAACGTTTAAATAAATAACAAAAACATTACATTGGTGTCAGAAGTGGGATAATATAAATTAATATCTACGTAAAAATGGCCAAGAGATTAAGGGATCTGAAAGTGGCAGAATTAAGAGCAGAATTGGAAGATCGTGAGTTGGAAACGTCCGGTAAGAAAAGTGAATTAGTAGAAAGACAAAGTGGCACTGGAAAATGACGGATTTGATCCAGAAACAGTTTTATTTAATGATGAGGCTTCCACCTTAATCTCGTCAATATCTGCTAACATGGACGAGAAGATTTCTGTCATGGAAGAGAACATGAACGAGAAGATGTCTGCTATGAAGAACGACATTTCTGCTTACATGGACGAGAATATGTCTACTATGAAGAATGATATTTCGGCTAACATGGACGAGAAGATTTCTGTCATGGAACAGAAGATTTCAACGAATGTGTAAAACGATATTTCTGCTATGAAGAACGACATTTCTGCTAATATTGACGACAAGATTTCTACTTTGAAGAACGATATATCTGCCGATATCTTATTATTGAAAAACGACATTGCCGCTGACGTTGATAATGAAATTTCGTCTCTAAAATCTGAAATCGAGAATAAGATGTCAACGATGGACGAGAAGATTGAGAATAAGATGACAACGATGGAAAATCAGATGGACGAGAAAATCAAGGAGATAGAGAAAAAGATTGCCGATTTAAGAACACAAGACACTTCAGCAGAAGAAAAGAAGATCGAGATCTGCAAGCCAGAAATATAACCCAAGACAGATGATATTTGCAGTTTTACCCGAGTCAAGGCCCCAACGTTTGATGGAAAGATGTCGTGGACCAATTACGTAAAACAGTTTGAAGCAGCCGCTAGAGTGAATAATTGGTCCGACAAGGAAAAAGCAGTGAACTTAACTATCGCGTTTCGGGGAGACGCCTTAGATGTACTTCAGACGATACCTCTGGAAGAAACGGATGACTTCGAGCAGCTGAAAAAGAAGCTGGACATACGATAGGGTCACGAACATTTATACAGATTCCAGCTGAAGAACCGAAGGCGGAAACGTGACGAAACCCTTCAAGAGTATGAAATGGATATTGCCCGACTAGTTCGATTTGCTTATCCATCAGCACAAGAGAACATGATGGAATGTTTAGGCATCCAGGAAGACGCTTCGATTAGCCCATCCTAAAACATTGGTCGATGCATTGACTGCTGCTCTTGAATATGAAGCAGCCACGATGGCTTCGGTATACAGCAAAGGTAGGACCATGCCGGAAAAAGGTGACGATGACAAACTTGACCAGATCGTCAACCTGGTGAAAGGTATGGTAGACATGAAGCCGAAGAAGATCAGGTGCTGTAATTGTGGCGAGCTAGAGCATGCACGCAGTTCGTGTAAGCGTCCTACGACTCCTGCAAACCAAGAACCTTTTAAATGCAAAGCAGCCACGAAGGGCTCGCGGTACAACAAAGGTAGGACCATGCAGGAAGAAGATGACGATGACAACCATGACCAGATCGTCAACTTGTTGAAAGGTATGGCAGACAAAAAGCTGAAGAAGATCAAATGCCGGAAGTGTGGCGAGCTACGGCACGTACGCAGTCCGTCTAAGCGTCCCAATACTCCTGTAACCCAAGAACTTCAGTCACAGGGGAAATCAGACAGGGGTGAACATCCAGCTGATGTGAATCACCGAAAATCCAACACTGCCTAGACAGTCATGCCCTGTAGACTATTCACAATGCAACAAGTCAAAATCTAAGGAAGTTGCTGTTTCAAGAATTACAGTAGTCAATGAAGAATGGTCACCCACCAGGATCAGAGAAGATCAGGAGAATGATCCCCATCTAAAGATGATCCGGCAATGGAAGGAAGAAAATTGGCGACCTACCTGGCAAGAAGTGTCAAGATTTTCACCGAAACTCAAGGCGTATTGGGCTCAGTGGGACTCCCTTGTCCTGGAAGAAGGGCTGTTGAAAAGAGTCTTTGAAAACGATGATGGTTCTGAGATGAGGAGACAGCTAGTTATCCCGAGAACAAGAGTAGCTGAGGTACTGAAGAAGTTACACGACAGTCCATCGGGAGGTCATCTGGGAGTGAAGAAAACCCTCCAGCGAATCCGTGAGAGGTTTTATTGGATGAACAGCTCCGATGATGTGAAGGACTGGTGTAAGACTTGTGCTACGAGTAATGGACCACATCGCAAGAGAAAGGCACCTATGAAACAGTATAATGTTGGAAGCCCTTTCGAAAGGATTGCTTTCCTGCTGAACCATTTCCGATGACAGAAAATGGTGGCAAATACATACTGGTTGTAATGGATTATTTTACAAAATAGGTGGAAATTTACCCTATCCCGAACGAAGAGGCCACAACTGTCGCGGATGTATTGGTGAAAGAATTTATCAACCGATATGGAGTGCCCTTGGAAGTCCACAGTGACCATGGAAGAAATTTTGAAAGACATCTATTCCAGGAGATTTGCGACAAGCTGGGAATAAAGAAGACCAAGACAACAGCATTACATCCACAGTCAGATGGAATGGTCGAAAGAATGACCATGACTGATGGAAAATACCTGTCCATAGTAGTTTCCAGCCATCAGAGAGATTGGGACCAGTATCTTTCCCTATTCGCATTGGCTTATCGATCTGCCGTCAATGAGTCCACGGGTGAAACACCTGCGAAAATCCTGTTTGGACGTGAAATGAGGCTTCCTTGTGATCTGGAATTTGGCTGTCGGCCTGGAGAAGATCTAGCAGGAGAAGACTACGTTATCCAATTGAGAAGAAGACTGGACGATATTCATGAACAAATCTTGTTGCTAGCGACAGAATGAAAAGTCGGTACGACTCGCAGGCCACAGAAGGCGGTTTTAAAGAAAGGGAAAAAGTCTGGTTACACGACCCGAAAAAGAGAAAAGGATTTTCTCCAAAATTACAAAAATCCTGGGAAGGTCCATACTTAATCAAGAAAAGGATCAATGATGTTATATATATCGCATAAGGGAGATCCCCAACGGAAAACCGAAATTAGTTCACCATAACCGACTAGCGCCATTCGAAGGAGACCATGACCTAGAGAAAGGAGTAAACCATATTCGAGATGTATCTGACCCTACCTTCGATGAATTTATGGGCGTGTATGGAGGTACCGGGAAAGCTAGATATGAAATTAATTCAGAACAACGACAAGATTTGTTCACTCTCCCGGAAGATTATTCACTGGCATACAACATCCCCGCATGTCTCAAGAACGCACGAGGGTTAGCATCCGTCTTTCGAAAGAAGTTCGGGCAATTAGAAAAACTTGAAGACCAGATTCCAGCCCCTGGCAAAACACTGAAACTGAAACATAATTCGCGGTACGTCTTATACGTGGTAGCTAAAAATGAATTTCAAGATCGATCTACCTACCGCGATCTGTGGGAAGCACTTCGAAACCTACGAGACCATGTGTTGGAATCCAGCGTGAAGAAACTGGCTATGCCTAAGATAGCGAGTAACCAGTTGGATTGGCGAATCATCAGGAACATGGTAGAGTTTATCTTTCGTGATACCGGTGTCCAGATATTAATTTGCAGCTACGACCCCCGTTATCAGTATCCGATGAAGACGGTGCCCTGCTATTTCCATAAGATCGGAAAGTGTAGAAATGGGGCCAGTTGCCGATTCAAACATCCAGTCTCGGCTACACAAAAGTTCCAGGAGGAACTTCCATTTAAGGAGGGGGTAATGTTATGAAACAGCACACTGGTATAGTCCCTAAATCCGACTCTGTCTAAGCCTGGAATGAAAGTTAAAAGTATGGCGGACGCGCAGGGTTTCTTAGAATTGTGACTATCTTATCATTGTTTTTGTGACCAGTCTTATCTAGAAAATGCCAGAAAGCCAATTGTTTTTGAGTAAGCCGCAATCTAGAATTATCTAGTGAAAAAGGCATTAATATATAAGGGACCTACCAGGAAGAGTTTAGTTAGTTGATAAAGGGATCGCGACAAATAAACAAGTAAATAAGTGAATATAAATTAGTGAACTGTTTATATAAATTAGTTTAAGTGAATATACTGATTATATAATTAGTGAATAGTGTAGTGTTCAAATAAATTAGTAAGTAGCCATACCGTGTGTTTAAAATGTATCCGGGTATATCTCTGTAAATTGAACAATTTCTATTTTCCATTTGGCAGTTTGTTGAATCATTTCAGATCAAATATTTTTGTTCCTAGATTAATTCAATAGGTTAAATTAAAAGTGAAACTTTTTATTTCACGATGATTTGTTGTTTTTTTTTGTTGTTTTTAAAAAAAAAACTCAAAATGAGGGAGTGACATGAGATATGAGGGAGTGACATTATGAACGGTTTGATAATAGTAAGTTATTTAAGAACTAAGGTATGCTTTTAATATGACAACTTAAACTTAAAACTAAAGATACATAGTTATTACAGCGAAAAATCAATTTTTTTAAATCAAAATATTTTTAAAAACAGGTCTGTTATACAAGCAAACTCATCAGCGGGTAAAGAATGAATTGATCTCCTGTTGAATGAGAGTAGTTCTGGAAACTTGTTGACTGTGCATAAAATACTATCGGCGCAGATGACATCAGTATCCTTTTTATTAGGCCAAGTAAATCTGTTAGGCCCCAGAACTTTCATAAAATTAACTTTTATTTTTCCTAACGGTTCCTTTTTTTCGACGATTCCCGGTATCCATTGTTCGTCATACACTACAGCAACCCACTGATTAATATCTAGCTCAGGATTGCTCTCAGTTGTTGGAGGTACTATATAATTTGTAGCTAACTCAACTAACTGATTATTGTCGGTTGTTGAAGGTACTATATTATTTATAGTTAATTCATCTAACTGATTTCTGTCAATTGCTGAAGGTTCTGTATTTGTAGCTAACTCAACTAACTGATTATTGTCGGTTGTTGAAGGTACTATATTATTTATAGTTAATTCATCTAACTGATTTCTGTCAATTGTTGAAGTTTCTGTATTTGTAGCTAACTCAACTAACTGATTATTGTCGGTTGTTGAAGGTACTATATTATTTATAGTCAATTCAGCTAACTGATTGTTGTCAATTGTTGAAGGTTCTGAATTGTTTATTTCATTGGTTTCAGACTGTTCTTTTAATTTTGAAGCTTTATTCTTTGGATAACCCTTTCCTAAGTGAAAATGAACGCATGGCATTTTATCTAAATAGCAGCTGAAACAGCTAAGTCTATTAAGGAATATACGATCATCTACTTCTCGGAATATAATCTGGACATTTGTAGTTCCCAAAAATGCAGGAGCTGAAAGATCAGAAAATAATATTTGTATTTGTTGTAAAGCCTCATCCGTCAGCTCTTGAAGGTATATTCCTGGACATCTTACTTTTAAAATGGCTAAGAGTTCTGAAATATTTGATATGTCCTTTCCCTCAGCTACTGCTTGGTCTGCGGTTCATTTCAATGTACCCCCGACACCGTCGGCAGCACCTTTGCCGTGGCCAGCTTCAGAATAGTTCCAAGTGAGGTATTTAATACTTGGTAAAAAGTGTTTTGAATATTTTGATATTATTTGAAACATAAAACGATTTCTGTACTGTGTTGCTGGCCCATCACTAAGGAAGTGAACCTTTGAAATATCCTCAGTTTTTACTTGGCATTGATTTAAAAATTTTTTTCTTTAAGGCGCTGCCATCTTTTTCTATACTTCTCAGACGATTTCTTATATTCGGTCAGTTTTACATTTAATTTTTGTATAGTTCTACACATTTTTGAACGTAATTTCTTAATTCTTTTACGACCCACATTTCTTCTCGATGTTGAAGCGTTTGGAGTAGGCAAATTTGAGTTTGTGGGAGTTACCGCTGCATCGGGAATAGGCACTGGTGAGGGAGGAGGGGAATTATCTTCCAAGATTCTGTTTAAAATATGTCGGTCTTTTTGACTTTTTCTGTAGTTTTTTGATCTTTTACGCCATTCTTTCTTTATTTGTCGGTGTTGCCAATTTAGTTCCCAATACATTTTTACCAGAACAATTTTAGCCCGAAATATAGAACTGTGTGAGGGAGTGACCATTAGTCACTGGTACTAATAAAAATATTTAATTGCTTGATCTGATTTTTTATATAACATAACTTTTTTGGCTTTTTTACAATGTCTGAAATACCCTTTATATTATATTGAAAGCACTCGGCGCTAAAAGGAAAAGTGATTTTAAAAAAATCCATTTTAAATCAAAATTTCTCAATTTGGACATAGTGAGGGAGTGAGAAATCATATCTAAATTGTTTTTGTTTTCGGGCTAATGTTTTCAAGGTTTTACATCATTTCCATGCATAAAGCATCAATATGTTATATACTAACCTTTTGATAAAAACTAACTCAGCTAAAACTTATTGAACCTTTAAAAAAAAGCTCGGACATCAAATTATTCGATTTGCAGAGATATACCCATCCCACCCGTAATAAAAACGTTTAAATAAATAACAAAAACATTACATTAATACATGTGGATAATATGGCTGATTAAGTAATTATCGATGATATTATTATAAATGTCGGCAATATTGTGATATCGATGATGAAAAATCGGGAAATGGCAAATGGGAAGTTCTAACATGTTTTTCGGTGTAACGAGTTTTATTTTTGTAATTCTTATTTTTGTACATATGATTTTCTTTATTGAAAAAAAATCGTTTTGTTTTCATTGAAGAATTTTGTTTATTTTAATTTATTTTTGTTGCTTGTTAATGTCATAGCTTGAGAGTTTTCAGTTTATTTTTGTTATGGAATTTTTTCTAACTAGTTTATTTTGTTTATATATATTTTTTTTATTTATGCTTATTAATCTGAGACAGTTTTCCTTTTGTTTTTGTTATGGAATTTTGTTTATTTTATGAGAAATTTTCAAGTTAAGTGAGAGATTTGGCTACTGGCGAAACACCCACAAAAATGGTAATGCGACATATGCAATACTTCATGAGTGGTGTAGAAACTTGCTTGTAATTACAACGCTTCCCACGTCCAAAAAATAGTTCAGTAAAATGTAACAATGCTAGTTTTGATCCCGCAAAAAAAGCGTCCACGCCACTGTGCAAGACCCGTATCCGTAGACACGAAGGTCATTGCACTATCTAAACATATTGGTTACAATAATTATTCTTAGAACTGGTGAAGACCTATTCCACTAGTAGTTGCATCCATATTTGAAGTCGCAGTCATATACAGTGTGTCCGCGGATGGGGTGCCTAAAAGGAAAAACTGTTTAATTTTCAGTTTTAGCGAAAAATGTTATTCTTGATAAAAACCAATGTTTGTTCAAAAACCGAGTAAAATTAAATAAAATTCAAGATTTTCAAAACTTACTTCATTTTGTATTCAGTTTTATGTAAATCCCTATGAATTTTTGCTTTAAGTTCGGAAATATTATAATAATCTAGTGAATGACTTTTGCGATGTTCCTAGGTAACTGTCAACTTCGGTGAATAATTTTCAAATTGTCATTCTTTTTCAACAATGCTAACTCTGCAACAAAGAATATATGTTGTAAAGTGCTATGGTATTGGAGCTGTATCGTACAAATACGCAATTCATTTATTTAATGAAAAATATCTGGATGTACCGGTTACGCGAAAAAAATTAAAAAAGGTAATAAAGAAATTCGATGAGACAGGACCTGTTCAAGACTGAAAGAAATCGAAAAAGACGTACAATGAGGACGATGATGCATTCATTTGGGGAAAATCGCAAGTTTGGTTTACGAAAAAGAACAACAGAAGTTTTAGCAAGAGTCGCTTACAGAAAATATTCAAGCTAAACAAAATTCATCCATATAAACAGAAATTTATTCACACTTTACAAAATTGTGCTAATGAATGTGCAATGGTTGGTGAAAATCTTATGACATCTTTCTCTACAATATTTTATTTTCTGATGAATCAACGTTCACAACAAAGGGGACTGTTTCATCTAACTGTCGGTATAGGGCTAGTGAAAATCCTCATTACAGAATTCATTGTAATAGTCAACTTGGTGTGCTGTTTTAACAGATCGAATAATTGGACCTTATTTTCTGGAGGAGACGTTAAATCAAGAAGTATATTTGGATTTGATGGACAACTTTTTAATACTTAAAGTAGATGACATACCTTTGGAACAAATGTGTAATAGATATTTACGATATAATAGTCGTAAAGATTCATATTACGAAATGAGATGGGAAATTTGTCAAACGAGGCCGTTCGGCCGAGTTTGATAACCATTGAATAACGTAATATGAATTTACGATACAAATATAGTACATTGTTTTACCTACTACCAATAATGTTAAGTATTTACTCAAAATTAGTCAATATTCCTGAAATTAATGATATTAGAATCATGTAACAAGCAAGCGTTGCGCTCATTGTTGATTCATTTTGCGAACTGTCAATTTTGACGCGTTCACTTCAGTTTGGTATAATTGTATCGACAAGAGTTCAGACTATGAAAGTATGGATTCTGATATAGAACTTACTGCAAATAACGCAATACAAACCCTAGTACCCGCAATAGATACGAAAAAGAATATAAGCGATTCGAAGACTGGTGCAGTTCAAAAAAAAGTCCGTGATATATAGGAGAAAATTTTATTAGCTTATTTTGCTGGGAAATCCAGTAGTGTTGCTGAAGGATACGTAGAAACATCCTTAGAAAACAAAAAAAATATAGCTACCAAAATAATGGGAGGAGAAATCGTTTCTACAAAAAATTCAATTGAAATTGAAAACTACAATTCTTCAATTGCCTTCACGTCAGCTGGAATAAATATCACTAATTGTACAGGTGTTGTGTTTAATTATAATAAATGAGGTTTAATTTTTTATTCATGAATTGATGCATTAAATTTTGTTGAATTCATAATATTATTAGTGTTACGTCTATATTCATAATAAATGGGTTCGTTGATTTATGTGTCTCGGTTGTCACTCATTCTGCAAACTGTCAACTTTGACACGTTCATTCCAATTAATTTTACTTTACCGCACTAGTGCAGTAAAGTATCTCATTACGAAACTCATATCAGTATCGTAATGTTTGATATTACATATTAGTAGTAGGTAAAATGTATTTTCAGCATGATGGCTGTTTGCCACATTCTATTTGTTGATAAGAGGATGATGGCTGGATGAAAATTTTCCTGAACGATGGATAGTAGATTGAAGATCTGAAAGAAGCAAAGAAACTCTTATAAAGAATTTAAAAATAGAGCGGAGAAATGTTTTGAAGTTGATGGAGGCTATGTTGAATAATTTTTTCATTTACTGTTAGTTTTTCCACATTTTTCTGTATTATTATTTTTGTTCTGTCTTCAACAGATTGTGAGTCATCGAATTTGTTTATTAATTTTTTAATCCTTTCAGAATAACTGGTAAATCATTGTATTTTTCATTAAATAAGTGATTTGCATTCTTGTAAGAAACTGCTTCAATACCTTAGCACTTTATAAGATATATTATTTGTTGAAGAGTTAGCATTGTTGAAAAAGAATGACAATTTGAAAATCTTTCACCGAAGTTGATAGTTACCTAGGAATACCACAAAAGTCACTCACTAGATTATTATTTTATTTCCGAACTTAGTGCAAAAAGTCATAGGGTTTTACAAGAAATTGAAAAATGAAGCAAGTTTTCATTTCATATTATGGGGTTTTTGAACAAGCAGAACTTTTTATCAAGAATAACAATTTTCGCTAAAACTGAAAATAAAAAAGTTTTTCCTATCGGGGGCACCCCATCCGCGTAGACACTGTATATGCACAAGCTGTGCAAAAATTGGAATGTGTAGTTAGAAGATTTATTGGGTAATAATAATACAAATTGAATTTTTATCAATTTTAATTAATATTATATATTTGCCTTCAAATCACAAGTCAACTGCATCTAAAATTATTGGTATAATTTGTTTTCTACTTAAAGTGATATTTTCCTGCCTAAAACACTTGATGTTTTGAAACTTTGTTTCTATTTCTTTGAATTGAAAGTCATAACCTTTAACTTTTTGACAATTACATAGCATTTCCAACAATCTATCCATAAGCTTTTCCCCATCAGTAGTAAAATATATAGCAATGTCTCTCTTAATGATTTCGGTAGTATCTATTCCTATTACAACTAAAAGAGACACATTATTGTCAATAGTAAATAATCTTATAGCTTCATAAGCTCCGTCCAACTTAAGAAAATCTTCTACCAGCATTGGTAAACCAGGAACAGGGATTTTTTTGACTACCTTACAATCCTTTACCAAAATTTGTTTAGGAGTGAGCTGGGATACATCATTGTGTGCTCTCCAAATTTTTTTATATAAATCCTCCCGTCTATCAGGGAAACTGAATTTTGTTTCTAAATATTCAGCTATTTTGAAGTCTAATTCTTTTGCTCTCTTACTTTCAGGGCTCAAACTCTGAGTATCAAATATAATAGTGGCTAAAATATATTATATCATTTTAGAAACCTAAACAAGAACAATTTAATGAAATTGACTGTCTCGACCCTTACTTCGTGGAATATGCTCATATTAGTGTTTTTAAATGAAACTCAAGGTCTCTAGTTAATTCCACAATATAATACAAGTTATTGAAAATTCTAAAAAATTGACAATTGTTTCGATAAATCAATATCATCGTCAGAATGACAGAAGTTACATTTCATTTTATGCCTACCTGATGTTTAGTAGTTATATTTTTGGCTAGACCAAGAAGTAACCTAACTTGTGATTGGCTTAATATAACTACTAAACATCAGGTAGGCATAAAATGAAATGTAACTTCTGTCATTCTGAGGATGATATTGATTTATCGAAACAATTGTCAATTTTTTAGAATTTTCAATAACTTGTATTATATTGTGGAATTAACTAGAGACCTTGAGTTTCATTTAAAAACACTAAGAACAATTTATATAATTCAGTTTAACCAGTATTTTTACTAGTGTACTCTATATGATTAAGAAAACAATTTTATTTAATTAATGCACTCTTGTTTTATAAATAAACACTGTGTTCATTTTAAATTAAAAAAATAGTAAATGTTATTTTTTAATTTAAACTGTAGTACGAGTTTAAATAGAGTAGGTAGTACAAATATAATTTGGAAATTACCTTTTAAAGTAGCACTTACCATATAGTAAATATCCTATTTCTCTAAATAACAAACTATCAGCTGTAGATATTATGTGATCAGCTATTAAAGTAGTACAAGAACCCACTTGTTCAATAATTAAATCAACTTTATTTTGATCCCAAAGTGCATTAAGATCTCGAGGTCTATGGTCAAAGATTTGTACAACTGTATTTTCCAATATTATCTGGCTTTCTGTTAATACATGATGATCTACAAGAGAAGTTGTAACTTTTTTCGTTTCTATTAATGTTTCAAAATTCAATTGATCCCTAGAATCACGAAAACTCAATGTTGACTAGTTATTTTACCATAATCAAATAAAATATACTAACTTGTAGACTAGTAGATCCAATGGCAATCCTATTTCCTTATATAAGTGACAAGTATCTGTGCGAAAGGGAAAATTTTCTTTAGAGACATTCTGAACGGGAATTATAAGCGAATTGGTAGGAATCTTGGATGGTTTATGAAAATGAAGAAAATAGCTAAGAGCAATTGAAGAAATACTTGAATCGGTATCACATGATTCATTTCCCAACACAATGTGGATATTCTCGAAAGAGTCGAAGTTATCCTGAAAACATTGCTTAACAAACTGAAGGTAACCAATAAAATTTTCCATCTCAACAATTTTTTAACTAATCTTCAAATTAAACAGAATGAAATTGAATATATTTTGTACTCATATATATGAAACACTTTTTTAATAATCCTAAATTGAAAAAATGTGTTTTCAATAATTTTGTGATTTGTATTTTGAATATTTGAATGTCAAAAGGTACACTTTCAATTCACATTCTTCTTCTACACTTTGCGGAGTCATTGCTTTGCGGTGTGTGTATTTATGTGAGTTAAGTCTGATGAGGTTGAAGGTGGAATAGTCATAGAGAAATAAACATAATCTACTTATATTATTATTTGTTTATGGGAATAGGCCAGCAACCAGCAATGAAGAAAGTAGAATCTGACAGGCAAAGCGGCGGTTACTAGTTAACCTCAACAGCATTTTCATTTTGTTTTTCATATCAATGAAAATATTGCTAAAATGGTGGATGGTAAGGTGATCTTATTAATATATTAATACAATTATACCTATATCGTTTTTTAGTACCCTTACAAAATAAAACAGAGGATTTGTGGAATCCATACAAAGAACTTAAAAGCAATGTTTGGAAATATTTAAATCAAACCTCAGAAGAATTGAATACAGCCGAATTTGAAAATGTTCTTAGGCGAAATAAACAAAGTTTTTTTTCACTTCTACAAAATCCGGTAAGATTTAGTACTGTTTGTGTGATTTTCATAATATTACAAACACTTTTAGCCTAAAAACATTAATGCAAGAGAAGAACTTAAGAAGGGTATGGTAGATGGAATAAACGTTAGAGGTATTGGCCATCAAATAATATCAAATGAACTATACCAGGAAACTATAATTTTGTCAGATATGTTCTTAATAAACGAACTAGTTGCATTGGATTTACTATGTACAGCTCAGATGCAAATGCCTTATTATCCAGGTCTACCTAGAGGATTAGTTGCTGTTCTTTTATACTACGATGGTAGAAAAGCTCTAGTAACAACATTGCTGTACCTTGTACAGGCTCGTAATGGTGTACAGTGGAGCGTTTCTTGTAAACCTGATATTGCTGCTTATATAACTAGCTACACAGGTATTTATTCTAGAATCATGTTTCAGTAGTCTATTAAATCAAAATAATTGCAGATCAACTAATGGAAGGAGGCCTCTTCAATAGAATCTTTGAATTACTAAGAACTCTTGATTTAAGCAAAGAAATAGATCATCTACAAGCCAATTTAGCTTTAGGAGGGCCAAAACATAGGCGTCAAGTTATAGACATGTTCAATGATATTAGACATATCCTATCTGACATTGTATTTACATGGGCAGCTCAATGTGGTTTACCAAAAAATCCAACGGTGGCCTTGATAAATTACTTAAGGGAAACCAAATTGGAAGAAGATTCTTCAGGAAAGATTGATGATGTTAATTTATACTTAGAAATGGCATTTCTATCAGCTTTAGACGTTAGTATTTTGCATACAAGAGAAGATGGTGAAAAAGCTGTTCAGTCTTTACCAATATTTGAAGATTCTACTTATATTCCTACCATTGTTAATGAATTTTCTATGAGTAAATCAAAATGGTTGTGTGAAGGTAAATATAAGTATAAATTCAGTGGCGCAGCGTAGACTAATATAGACGTGGGCGAAGTCACATCAGTGAGGCCCCTTTTCTTTAATTCCCAAGATCTACCCAACAAATCTATCTTAGCAAACATGCTTTGACACAACATACATACCTACTCATGATACTGAAAAATATAAATGAAAGGTAGGAGAATATTAAAATGCATATAGATTTAAAACAAGGTTCTATTTTGTAACTGGACTGATTTAATTTATTTCAAAAGTGAAGTTCTTCGGCTTTTTGCTTTACTAAAATCCTCTAATATGGATTTGTAATTAATTTTTGCAACTAAATCTGCTTCGATTGATAGGATTGCTAAATCAGACAGTCGGTCCTGCTTCATATTGTTTCTTAAATAGTTTTTAATCATTTTTAATTTAGAAAAATTTCTTTACAGGCATAGTTAACATAATCCTAAAGCAAATGTAAGCATTGGGATAGACGTCTTCCAGTTCATTTGTAATTAAGTATTGAATCATCTGATTGGCGTTTTTATTGGAATTTGGCAGATTAGGCACTAAAAGTTGTAGTTCTTTGTAAAGCTTGTAAGATTCTATATCTTTGCTTTCGCCATCTTGAAGTACTAGACCTAAATCATTACAGTGCTTCAAAAGTTAGTTATTTGGCAAACATTTTAAATTATTTATGTCATACAAATTGTTGTAATATTCAGTGGGTGCAGTAAACCTTGTATTAATGTCTTGTATCACGGCATCAACCATTGTATTAAAAAAATCAATTCTGAATCTACTTTCAGCGGAATCAATAGGTTCATCTACAGCTTCATAATTAAACATTTTCTTTTTATTGCGAACCCTTTTTTCTTTAAAAGTCATTGGAACCTCACAACTGATCTTTTCTATGAATTAGTAGGCTTTTGCAGTGCATTAAATAAAGCCTGTTTCCTGAATTCTCTTGATGCAGCCACAAAAATTGTGCAAACTGCCAATAGAGACATTTAAATTTATATCGACTTTTTGCCAGATCTTACTTATGTTATTGACACGGTTTAATATTTCGTACCACAGGCGTATCAAGATAATAAATTCAAGATTTAGCATTTCACTTACAATAGCTTGGCAATCGCAATGAGTGTGTATCTTCAGATTGATTTTGCAGATTATTTATACGATTGATAATATCATCAAACTGAAATAATATAGCTTTCACTGAAGCAATTCGGCTTTCCCATCTTGTATCAGACAACGATTTTAAGGTTATCTTCAATTTATCCTTTACTAATTCCCATCTTTTGCTGGATTTAGAAAAAAGGACATTTATTTTTTGGATGAAACCAAAGAACACGTTTGTGGTTGTGGATGTGTTGGCTGCGTCTACTAAAATGAGATTCCAACTGTGGCAACCACAAGCAGTGAAACATGCTCTTGGATTGATAGTTAATATTCTTGATTTTACTCATTTGTTAATGCCCACCATACTGGCGCTATTATCGTAGCCTTGGCCTATACAATTTTGAATATTTAATTGATGTTTTTCAAGTTCATTGAGTATGATATTTGTTAAAAACTCTCCTGATGTTTCTGATACTGCTAAATAACCATGAAAATGTTCTTCTAAATTACCGGTGGACGCATTCACGTATCTTAATATAACAGACATTTGTTTGACACGACTAATATTTCTTGTGCAATCCAGTATTATAGCATAGTACTTAGCTTGTTTAATTTTTCCTATAACTTCAGTAATAACAGCTTGTGACATAAATGAAATATGTACGCTCATTTTGTATCTGCGGACTTAAATAGTGATAATTTAGCTGTTTTTCGTTGATACGACTTAAGTAGTTACTGAATGTCAAATCATATTTAGATAATAATTTGAATAGATCAATAAAATTGTCGCTATTTCCAATGTGATTTGGATCAAGAGATTCTGTATGGCATCGAAAAGCCAAGTTATGGGAAGCTAAGTAATTAATTATATCAACCAATCTTTCGAATAAATTATACCAATGTTTCTAATTTTCTAGAATCAATCTCTCATTTTCTTCATCGATAGTCTTTCCATGCTTTTTTTTTCAAATGATAGCCATTGGACCATGTTCTTTCTGATTTTCGTAGTGTTCAAGAATAGTATTTAGGTGTTTCCAATCATTGCAGCCTTGAATCAGCTGTGTTTGCAAGCCAGAGAAAAGTTTGCAACTGAAACAATATACTTTGTCTTGTGAAGTTGAATATACTAACCACCTACGATGCTGACTTTCGTCATTGCTTAATTTCCTAGTATAATAAAAATTCGAAAAGTGTCTTCCATTTTCATTTTGTGGATAATATTTATTGCAAGGATCTAAATTTTGTTGGGGACCACATTGGACTAAATCATGACAGTATGCATCGTTTATCGGAAAGCTCCATTTTCCGGGATCATTTGTTTCAAGTTTACAAAATTCTGATTCTTTATTCTCCCGAAAATTTACGCATCAAGCGGAGTTCCAGTTCCAAGACAGAGCTCAATGTTGCTTATAGTTTTGTCGGATTCACTCCGCATGACTTTTTCTTATTCTGATGACGTCCTGTCATCGTTCTTTTGAAAATCATTTTTTTCCGATTCTGTACTGTCAAATATTCGCTTCATTCATTTCAGACTCGGTAATCATATCCAAATCTGCAGTTTCAGAGGTCCATAAATTTTTGTTTTGATTTAAAAATTTCCGCAAACTAGCACCAAGAGCTTCATTAGCTACGGCCATATCTGCTTTTATTTTTCGTTTCGATGCGCCGGATTCCCATTTTCGGTGCGCATCTCTATCCCTGCTCGAGCCGGACATGATATCTGTAAAAATACTGGATTTTACCAATGCGGTTTATGTGGAATTTTATTTTCAATTTAGAGAACATTACAATATTGTCGACAACGTGTGAAACCTTGTAAATCTTAAAAACAAAATTTTACAGCAGAGAGTAAATACTGTCTCCTAATTTCAATATGTAAACTATTTGTTCATGTTTTGTTAATATAACCGTTTATTATCAGCTCTATATACATCCAAAATAAAAAAAAGTTACAGGAGAGTAAAAACCGTCTCCAAATTTTAGTATGAAGAAATGAAGACTGTTTGGTCATTTGTTGTTAATATAATCGTTTATAATAAGCTCTATATAAATCAAAAATGAACGCGAGTATATTCAAACAACTGCGCGTTGAGAGGTTTTCTAACTAATATCATGAAAAATATATATTGGGCATAAAATATATTTACGAGGTTTTCACTCGTTACTGACCATATATAGAACAGAATAAAATATTAAACATAACAAAATAGAACACATTGATGTACCACGTTATGCAACGCGGCGTAATGGTGAAAATATGCATTTAATACACTTGTTACTTTGAATTACATGTGCCACTTTTATAAATAAATAATTTTTTACCACTCAATTTCAATAATAAATATCATTTTGGATACATTTGGATATCATATTATTTTTTGACATATATATTCAAATCATTACCCTTTATAAATTGAGTATCATAACAATACCTATTGCAGTGAATTGCAGTTCGATCAAAAAGTCTTAAATTGTATGAAGTATAATATCTAATTCACGTTTGAGCATTCCTACTTATTATTTATATCATTTTTACTTTTCCGCCTAACCTATCTAATATGCGAGAAAAGTATTGGTTTACCCACAAAAAAGTTGAAATTTTGAAGAAATTTTTTTAATTATTTTTACGTTTTTCATCAAGAACAAAATGAAAAAATGGTTTTTAGAAAAAAAATCCGGTGTGTATGTCGTCGTCGGTCACTTTTCGTTACATGTCTTGTTAACGCGATACAGCCTCCGGAGTGCAACAAATCAACAGTTTTATGATTGAATATTGTTCAGGACATCTCACAGATCAACCCTATTGATTTTCAGCTCACAATAACCAGTACAACGGATGTTATGGTACTTGAAGTACGACATTTTTGTCATTTTTTGAGAAATTTCAGTTTGTTAGCACGATACAGCCTCCGGAGTATATACAAGTGACCAATTTTATGATTGGATATTATTCAGGGCGTCTAAAAGATGAACCCTATTGAGATTCAGCTCAATAAAGCTTGGAACTTGACGTACCAAATTTTTGTTATTTTTGGAGAATTTTCAGTTTGTTAGCACAATAGCGTGTATACAAGTGACCCATTTTATGATTGAATATTGTTCAAGGCGTCTTATAGATGAACCTTATTGATTTTTAGCTCACCAGAGCTGGTACAATGGATGCTATGATACCTGAAGTACCACATCTTTGTCCTTTTTGGAGAAATTTCAGGTTTAGTACTATACAGCCCCCGGAGTGTATACAAGTGGCCAATTTTATAATTGGATATTTTTCAAGGTGTCTCACAGATGTACCCTATTGATTTTCAGCTGACTATAGTGAGTACAGCGAGTCCTATAAATCCAGATATACTGCATTTTAAGTTACTTTTGGAGAAATACATAACACGATACATCCCCCGAAGTGTATACAAGTGACAATTTTATGATAGAATATTAATCAGGGCATCTCACAGATGCGGAAAAGTTAGTTTTAATCTTTAAAACCGTTTATTTACATGATAAATAGCATTCATTCAATTGAAAAATTTGTAAATTTTTATTACTTACCTTTTATTTATTCGTTCGTTGGTTTAGCCAGGATAAATACGTACAGAAAGATTCGAAGAAAGTAATAAGTAACACACATCACTTTCAATAACTTTTAAACAATCCATATATTCAGTAGCAATTTAACACAAATAGCAAAAGTAAATAAAACTATAGATATCTGTAGAAATTCACAAAATTCCTACAATAGTTCGAATATCAACCCCGCCCAAACGTCAACCTACATTCATTCTCGTAAGCCTGCTATGCCTTATTTAAGGGCAGTTCGCTCTCATCTCATCCTCATTCCTCAACAGACGAAAAAGGTTTAGTGTACAGTTCTTTCAAATTTACACCCGATAAAATGGGTATTTTGCAAACTAACAATTAAGTGAAAAGTAACCATCCTAAATTCAGTGCTATTTAAACTGTGAGTACATTATTTATTGTATAAAAATTCAACCATCTCCGAAGTTAGAATAACTGGGGAGATATTTCTACATCCACCTGCTGAATCAACTTTAATATCACCATCAGCCCCATTAATTGCAGGGTTGCCGGCTTTCTTTGTTCTACCATAAGTTTAAATTTAATTCACCTATTTGTAATTATAAGAGTTCTCACTAGATACTTCAAGTCTCTACCAAATGTAGAGAGGTGATAATTTGACAACACATTACTTTCACAAATCCAGCGATCCTACCCTACACCTTCTCCTACATTTGTTTTGGTTCTTCGAGCAGGATATTCCGTCAAATTGACATTCTTATTATTTTTCACCTACAATTTCATGCAATAATAAACTTCTGTTATCAATTGGACAGTACGTTTTAACCTTGTAAAAAATAAAAAAGACAGTGATAGTGACTTTACTACGAACATTCACATATATTATCGGTGTTATGCGTCCAGAAATTCTGCGCGAGCCGGCACCCTGTCTAAATCTTCTGACTGACGGCTAGTTACCTGACGACCCAAAATTGAGAGGAACAAAACGAAGTAATTGTCTTTGTTTTATTGTTTTCCTATTTCGCCCTTCAAGACTACCTGCAGTGCATATTTTCGATCCCGTTATTAGTGCATTGTGTATTTTATGAAGGTTTGAATGACAATAATAATTGTTACTAGAATACATTGTTAGTTTCTGTAACTGTATCTATATTTTCTCAGTGTTTTTAGGTAAAACCTATAGTGTTATTTCTGTATACTGTGTGATATTTATACTTTGGTTTATAAGTATTGAATATTTTTTATTATTTTTATTACAATCTGTTTATGCTTACTTATCTAGATGCCTAAATAGGACCTATTCTAATATTTATAACTTTAGTAGGTATTATTGATTTTATATAAACGGTTTTTTAAGCTTTTAAGGATCACTAATTGATCTGCGGTTTCTAACGTTCTTCAATATTTTTTGTATATATTTGCTTACTTACTCATTTATATGATCTTTTGCATACTTACACTAAACATAAGTATTGCTCAACATTTATAATATAACCTTATTTCCTGATTAGTGGTGCTATAATAGTCTCAATTCTCTAAAATGGATTTAACTACTTTGAAAAATAAACGCAAAGGTTGCAAAAACCAACTGTCTAGAATCGAAACCTTTCTCAGGGGCCTTGAGGGATCTGAGGAAATTCATCTCTTAAATGTAAAACTTGGTAATATTTCGGGCAATTATGAATGTTATCAAAAAATTCAACTTGATATAGCTTCTCTTGCTTCCGAAGATCTCACTGACTCCGATACTGTTTCAGACAATATAGTAGCGGATAGGTTCGAAAATGCTATCGCTAAACTTGAATCTATTATTGAAAGATGCAAGGAAAAAATTGTTAACAATTCTGACATACAATCTTCCAATGTGGTTCTGCCTAAAATAAATATTAAACCATTCTCAGGGTCAGCTCAAGAATGGCCCTCATTTTTTGACATTTTTTCTGCAATTGTACTCAATAACTCAAAATTGAAATCTGATGGGGAAAAATTTTATTATTTGAAAAGCTTATTACGTGGTCTCCTTTAGATTTAATTACTAGTCTAAGCCTAACTAATCAGAATTTAAGGGTAGCATTAGATATTTTAAAAAAGAACTATGATGACAATTTTAAAAGTTTAAATTCTTTGTACCAAACATTGGTAGAACAAAAAAGCTTATCAAAATGCACCGCTAGCGATTTAAAGGAATTTTATATAACCTCTCGAAAAACTTTTGATTTAATAAATAATACAGGTCATTCGTTTGAAATTAAATTTGAATCTTTGATTATATTTTTGCTCGAACAAAAACTTGACTTCAATTTGCGAAAAGCATTCGAGAATGATCGAAGATCCGAGATAATTCCTTCCGCTGAAGAATTCTTTGAATTTATAAACAAAAGACAATCTGTTTTAGAAAATTTAAATCTTTTTGATCCCAATAATTCTAAGCCTAATTCTAGACAAATAGACAGCCGAAAAAATAAGGTGTCGTTAGTCGCTAGTGTAAATCACCCTCCACAACAATCGTTTAGCGCTCGTTCAAATTGTTCCTATTGCAAAGACTCGCGCCATTCCATTTATGGATGTTCCAAATTTATATCTTTAAGCATGCATAAATTGTCTTAGTTTCACACACACTCTACCGGAATGCAAATCTTTGAAAAGATGCTCTACTTGTGGGAAATCACATCACTCTTATCTTCATTTTGATAATCAATCGAGGTCAGTAAACATGCCGCAAAATCATAATCCATCAGTTAATGTTCAAGGTAGAAACGTGACTTCTCAATTCAGGACAAATAATACTGAATATCAACAATCAAATGTACATGTTGTAAATAGTCCTTTATCATCAAATAGGAATCATGTAGTTAATGAATTTCTTGAATATTCTAACTCCTCAGCTCCGCAAACCTCGCTTCATACTGTGTCGATATCTAAAAAAATAGTTCTGCTACCTACAGCTCTTGTAAACATCCGATGCTGTAATGGCCGGCAAATTGTGGCAAGAGCTCTCTTGGATTCCGGTAGCCAAATGAGCTTGATTGAAAGTTCTTTTGCAAAAAATTTACATTTACCTTCTCGAACACAAGTTGTAAGTATTTCTGGATTAGGTAGTACCACTTGTACTAAAAGTGGAGAAATACTAGATATCCAAATCAGTTCTCTTATCAGCCCATCTGCTAGTTTTAATGTTTCTTGTTCTATTATAAATCAAATCAAAATATAAAACTTGAGCTCGCGGACCCCTCTTTCTTTAAAACCGGTCCTGTAAATTTGCTGCTTGGTGCAGATATTTATTTTAATTTACTTAAATCGAACGTTATTAATATGGGACCTAATTCCCCCTCTCTCGTTGAAACCTATCTAGGCTACGTCATTGCCGGTCCTATACCTAGGAACCCAGTTCATTTTGTTTCAAACCAAAATATTTCTCATTCTTTCCTAACCATTCAATATGTATTGTTTTATGATGTAGTCTCAGTAGGACTAACAATTAAATGGCGAAATTATGACGTGGGTGAGCGAGGCTCAAACAAAGATTGGGGAATCCCCAGTTCATACACAAACTTTCTCATAAGTGACTCACTCACTCGAGTTACATGCGCCAAGTTTAAATAAGCGAAAAGCTACCTTGTCTTTATAAAGCGTAAAACTGGGAGTTATTTTCTGCATTATCTATTTTAGGTTCAGGAAAAACTGTATTTCAATTTTTGTTTTGCCATTATTGGTAACAGTGTACTAAAGCTGAATGTGGCGGATCTTTATAAAAAGTCCAAAAATGTGTACTTCTCCCCTATACAAGGCGTATCCCCCCTCAACAAGAATTTGAAATAATTTTGTAGCGGCAAAATTTTCCCTTTGAGATAATGAATTCACAAGGAAATATTAGGTTGGCTTCAGCTGGTGATACTATTTTTAACAAAAAAAAAATATTATAATCCTAATCATTTAGGTTATTCGCAGCGCTATCAACGGTACTTTTAACAAGAAATTTGCATAAGATGTAGTACAAAATGTAATAAATATCTAAAGAATTAAAAAAGGGAATATATTTTACATGTTCCTTCTTTTGAAAAACTTTATGAAGACATAAAATAAATATACATCTTATAATATCTTCCATCTTCTTCATAAGAACTTCATAGTTCATACATGCATGCATGCAATCCTATGGAACATTTGACCTACATTCGAATTGTAATAAATATGATGTAGTCAATATTTATTAACTTTAATCATAAATATCTCAAAGGGAAAAACTATCCGCAACAAAATAATTTCATATTCTTGCTCAGTGGTTCAAAATACACATTTTTGGAATTTTTTATAAAGATCTGCCACAATCATCTAAAGTAAACGTTTAACGCATTATTTATAAAATAATAATTACAGGCCATAAACAAACACGGTTTTCAAGAAGACACATTTTTTTGGTACTTTAATAAAAAAAATACTACAAGTTTCATTGATATACCATTTGAAGCAGACAAATAAACTATCTTGTTCTGAACTACCTACTTCTAGAATTTTTGAAATCCTCCCTTTTTCCAAAATGTCTACCAACTTCACTGTTTTGTATGAAGTACTTATGCGCGTAAAGAAACGTTTTGCAAAGCTAAGCTGTGTTGCCAGTCTGTGACGAGTGTGACCAATATTTTATAGATTTTTATTTAATTTAAAAATAAACGAGAATTTTAAGTCTGAAGGCATCGTATTTAAAGAATGCCCACTTCGCCCACGCCTAGCTACGCCACTGTATAAGTTGTTCATTTCAATAGTAATTTTTTGTTGTTTTTGAAGGTTTACAGGCATTATCAACATTTGGATTGGCAGTTTGTATTAGTTCATTACGTGATATGCCTCAAAGTTTTCGTTTTCAAGAAGCAATTAACAGGGAGGAATCATTTGCAGATACTGCAATAGAAATGAATGTATTTACTTTTCTACACAATATATTTCTTGAGAACAACACCATTTACAAAGAACCCTTCATCTACAAAAGGATCCATAACTTGATGACTGATTTTATATTTTCTATGTATCCTAAAATTAAAGACTTGCGAATGAAAGCAGATGAAATTGCTAGAACCATGCAAGTTTATATCAGAGAAGGTCTAGAAGTTCCAGCAAACTTGCCCAGATATTTTGAGTATTTACTTCTCTCTGTAGGAAAAATATATAAAAATGATGTGTTAAATACTGGCTATGTATCAGACTATTGGAGTCCCATTGAAATAAATCCTAATCAAATCAATGCTTCAAGAGCAGAACCACGTTCAGTTGCTCTTTTTAAGTTTATAAGATTAGCTGGAGATGTATTACCCACCACATTGTTCGTTCCATATTTAACCATGTTGAGTGGTTTATCTTCTTCCCAGCAGACTGCAAGGCATTGTTTCAATATGTTAAAACAAGCTGGGTTACATATTTCAGGAAATTTGTCATGGGATCATTTCTTCATGTCGTTTTCTCAATATTATAATAATTTAAGGCAAGAAACACCTCCACAAACAGATACTATTTATATGACAAGAGCTCCCTATCACAAGGTAAGCAAAATTGTGATTAGAATAAATGTTATGTGGCTAGTTGAGTCGAGTCTTATTACCAAAACTTTTTAGAAACCATTTCTCTTTATAATTAGTACAACTACTAGTAGTAGTAGTGTGAAAAGAATTGTTTGTATACCAGCTACAATTGCTAAATTGCAAACTACTTAGGGATACTCTGGCATACAAGCATGATTTTTCACATGATAGGAACCCTTTTTCAATTGTTTGTCAAAGTATAGAATAAAATAGTTTCTACTTAAGGTAAAGGCACCAATAATTGACACAATTAGAATCTCTTATGGCATTTAAATGTATTTTTGGAGATCCAGTAATTGACACCTATTATTCAGTTGTTGGCACCCCAGTAATTGACAAGTACCAATGATTGACACAATTAGAATCTCTTATGGCATTTAAATGTATTTTTGGAGATCCAGTAATTGACACCTATTATTCAGTTGTTGTCACCCCAGTAATTGACAATTACCAATGATTGACACACCAATTATTGACAAAAACTTTATTTTTTCCTTATTACATGAGTATGTAAAATTATTAATGACTTGTAATAACAAAAGTAGGCATACAATATTAGTAATAATAAAAAAACGAAAATCAAATTGGGTACAAGAATAGGCTTCTTAATAATACCTTCCATTTTTAATTTTTTATTGTAGAAATATTGTTTTTATCCTATACTACTGGAAAACCCAATTTTTTTGGCCCTATCGGGACGGGAAAGTAGGTATTTGCACGGCTAGGCGAGAAAAATGGCAAAGAATAACTAGGCAGGTAAAATAACTTCACAAAAATGACACTAGATGGTACTTGTTATACAATATAATTTGTTTTGAACGGGCTGGTTGCAATTGATACGAGAATCGTAGTTGAAACACTAATATTAATATTTTACAAAATAACTGTGGGGCAGCTTCTGCAATGTTTCCACTACAATTGTACTATTTAGTTTTAATTAACATATTTAACTTTATTGTGTTCGTTACTTGTTGTTGCTAACTTACTGTCAGCCTTCTTAACATCACTGTCACAGAGCAAGTACAAGTGTCATATGTTCATGCACTTGATTTTTCTTTTTCATAGCTGCAAAGGAGTGTTCTGTTGGTGCTATAAACTGAGCGTTTTATTGTCACCAACAGCACCCTATTATAGATAGATAGATTTATTTCATCACATTAATTACAAAAATGTACAATAGTGACAAGTCAAACAGACGTAGTAAGGTAAATGCTAGTTACAGTTAATACACGCTTATTACACTTAAAATAGTTATTTCTAAAAGTCAAAACAACAAAACTAACGATTTAAAAGAGCAATGTCTCACAATTCAAAAACTCTTCGATGGAGTAGAAACAGTGCCTCAATAGCGAGTTCTTAACTCAAACCCTGAAACGGTTATGACTCAAACCAGTAATATCTGCTGGTATTTTATTGTATAAATGCAAGTTGAGTGAATTTCTAGCTGATAGATCCAGTCGATAAAATTGAGGCCTCAGTTGTGCACCTCTTCGAGTTGGGTAATTATGAAAGTCAGCGTTTGTAAGGTACTTAGTATTATTTTTGTGTACTTCTAAGACATTGTAAAATATGAAGATACATAGCAGTGGTAGAATCTTAAGTACTTGAAATAAAGGACGACAATGTTCTCTGTGAGAAACATTGGCTATGATCCTGACTGCTTTTTTGCATTCGAAAGGCTTTAATTGCATGTGGAGACTGACCCCATAAAAGTATGCCATATTTTAGGTGGCTGTTAAAAAGAGAAAAGTGTGTCTGTAATACCATACTTTGACTAAGACACCTTTTTAGCTGTCTTAGTACGAACAGTTGTGTAGAAAGTTTTTTGCACAAACCAGCAATATGTGCTTCCCAATGTAACATGTCATCAGTTTTAAACCCCAATAAATATTCATGTTGCTTTGTTGTTATTTGTCGATTTGATGATATTATAATTTTCTGTGTATTATCATCTGCATAGCAAAATGATAAGCTTGGAAATAAGAAATTGAAAATATCGTTAATATATATCACAAAAAGAATTGGTCCTAGTATGGAGCCTTGTGGTATAACCGTGCGAAATGGATCTACATGAGCTAGAACTTCCAGATGTATAAATAACTTGCTTTGTCCCACATAAGTAGGTCTTCATTAGCTCTAAAGCTGTGCCACATATACCATAATATTCCAGTTTGCCTAATAGGAGGTCATGGTTCACACTGTCAAAAGTCTTACTCAGAGCACATAAAGTTAGAGCAGACACTAGGCCCTTTTCTATATTATCTATTATTGACTCAACTATAGCCATCACAGTTTGGGTAGTTGATATGTTAGACCTAAATACGAATTGATTTTTATTAAGTATTGAATTAGCATTTAAAAAAGAAATTAAGCATTCTTTAATTAGCATCTCAAAAGTTTTAACAAAGATAGTAATGATGGATATGGGTCTATAGTTATTAGGAATATTTGGATCGCCCTTTTTAAATATGGGAATAACTTTACTTGTCTTAAAGATGTCTGGAAATAGTCCTTCACAGAGGCAACGATTGAAAAGAAAAGTCATTGGACCAGAAACAAGGTGTATGGTTTCTTTAATCATTCTGCTGTTGTATATGTCCAAACAAGCAGGGTTTTTTAATTTAGTTATTGCTTGTTTAACTTCAAGCTCAGTAACTGGATTGAGAAAGATAGAAGTGCTCAGTTTGGGGAGTGTATAGATGTAGGTTAGAGCATTAATGTTGCAGGAGGGTAGAGATTTTACAATTTCTTTTGCTACATTTGTGAAAAAGATGTTATTTTCATCAGGGGAAATTCTGCTTGAGGCTGAAAGTTTTTTATTTAAATTGCGATCATAGTTAATTAACTTCCAAGCGTCCTTGGATTTGTTACCTGATTCATTAATGAAATTATCGTATGAAATTATTTTGGCATTTTGTATGGCGCTCTGGTATTGCTTTTTATAAACTTTGGATGCGTTGTGGTGTTCAGGCCTTCCAGTTGCAGCGCTAATACTATTTAACACCTGGAGGTTTTCTCTCATTTGTTTTAATTTGTCATTAAAAAATGTCACTGGTCTTTTGTCCCTGATATTGATTCGTTTTAATGGAAAAATTTGATTTATAAGAGAACTGTAGGTCATGTTAATATATTCTGCTATTTTATTTATGTTGTTGTTTTCGTCGTAAGCAATTTTCCAGTCAACTGATATAAATGACGACGCGGCTGTCACTTTCAAATTAATACTTTAGGGTTTTGTTGCCATTAAAAGTAAGATGGAATACAGTATGTTACATGTTACATAATATGGACGAATCCGACGGCGGTTATTCTACACCGGAAGAGATTATGTAAAGAGAAAGACAGGCTACACTAAATTTGCTACCTGAAAAGTTAAAGGGAAAATATTACCAAATATCTAAACATTTTAAGGATTGGTGTTTATTGCATAATATTAAAAGATACAGCGAAAATGTAATTTTCAATAACTCATCTACAATTCTCTATGAGTCGTTCATCTCAAAACATTAAACGGTACAGTGAATATATTTCCCACCTATCTTTTTATCATTTTAGAATGTAATCGTTTATGTGTAGGATAAAAACTATTGTGTGTTCCACGCCGCGAAAGTGGCCAGGCTCCACTACGCCTCGCCTGGCCATTTCTTCTGTCGGCCCGGAAAACCAGCACTTTTGCGCCTAGATACACAAATAGCTATTTCAATCAGTCTAAAAGATGTTGGTGTGTCACTTGTTGATTTTAGGGAAACAACTTCAATATCATTCTCGTTATAAATTTTTTGAGCCACACAGATATATCTGTAATAGAATGTTTGCCTATTACCTCACAAAAACTTTGCCAAAACAAAATCTCCCACTTTAATCTCATCAAATTTTAAATTCCTTCCTTTTGATTTTAAATTAACTTCTTGCTCATTTTCATATTCAGCCTCATCTTCGGATTCCTCCTTTTCTGATCGAACATCATCCATGCTATCAACTCTCTTCCCATTCCTCGCTATCAGATGAGCTTTCAGAGTCTAACGTAGTTTTTTTTCTTTTAACTGATTTTGGTGTTGTTTTCTTTACCTCTTGCTTCCGTTTCCTTTCTTCAGCTCTTTTATTTTTCTTCCTGCTTTTGCTTCTTTTCTAATTCTTTCTTTTTATGGTATTCCTGCCAACTCTCTGATGTAAGCAGAAGGAATTTTTTCTTTGTTTCGTTTCTTATTTTCACATTTGATTTCTTCTGGCCAAAACAGCATTTTTAAATGGTGTTGGTTCATTTTGTTTGAGAACTGACAAAGTCGTGGGAGATCCAAACGGATATTTAATTATATTATATGAAGGCGACAAAGTTTGAACAGAGTGTACAATTATTTTTGAAGGTGTGGCCTCCTTGAATGAGTTAGTTCTTACATTAAGTCCAGGACAACCAGACTGGGCTACATCATTTTCTTCCTTTTCCGTATTTTCTTTGCTTTCTGCCCTTTCAATATTTTTCTCTTCTTCTAACAATGCTGTTCTATTTTCTACAGTGCTTTCCAAACAGTAAAAGTGATGTATCCTCGACATTTCCACTCCAGCCTGCTTTGGTTTCTTTAAAAGCAGTTAATGTATCTTTTGGGACGTACTTTTCTAGAACTTCCAATCCAATACTTGTGACGTGTTATGGGATCCAAATTTTCCTTGGAATAGTTTGAAATTTTTATATGTCCAAAATGTTCTCTTCAGAGCTTCTTTCCATGATTTTAAATGTGCTATTCTCTTACATATTTCCTCCAAAGGATCATAAGAGGTTTAAAAACTGAAACATCCACGGGCGGGATTAAGTGTATAAGTATAACGCAAGCAATTCAATACCGTTCTCTGAACAAAGACGAGACAATTGAAATATCATATGTGGCACATGGCCATCAATTAACATCAATATGGGTCTCTTAATTTTCTTGTCTATCAACCAAGGAAAAAAAATATTTGTAATATATTCGAAGTATGTTTGGCCACACATCCAGCCACTTTCCGAATGACCTATTCCCCAGCTTTTGTTGAGGCTGAGTGCAATATAACTTGGAATGCGTAGATATTTAAAAACGACGGCGTTTACGGTAACTAAAACTGTAAGATTTCATTATCATCGTTGGTTCCAACATTACAGATGTTTTTGTGGCCCTTCTTTGTCATTACCTTATCGCTTTTCGGTTGAAGGAAAAACGCACTTGCGTCATTAGTTATATCTAATAGATCCTTAGACTCCAGATAAGCTCTTATTTCCCCAAACCATTGTCTAATTTTCTCTTCTGATACCTTTTTTCGCCAAACCATTGTCTAATTTTCTCTTCTGATACCTTTTTTCGTGCCAGAGTTAAATTTTGTGCAACTCTTTGACTTAAATTTGGGTGCCTTTTCAGAAATGAATCATTTTCTACCTGGGCGAGAATTGCTGAATGTATTCGGACGTTTCTTTTCTTGCAGTAAAAAGTTGTACACTATCTAATAACTGATCTTTATGACCAGGGTGATGGGCCTTATCCAAAGGTAGTATCCATTGTTCTAGCAAATATTCTTCTTCAGGAGTGAGAACTGTAGTTGGTCCCATATGATATTCTACGGGCAGCTTTCCACTTGACTTGTAATATAAGGTAATTCTTGGCACAGAGTATGACCTGGCGGCCGTAGCTACAGGTATGCCTTGCTACAGCTTCTAGAGCTTCATTCATCTGCTTTTTGCAATATTTTATTTGTGCCTTATCTGCAATAAATGAGTTTCAAGTAACTGACACCTGATGTACCAAAAATTGACACGCATGTCAATAACTGGAATCATTGACGTTTTAGAACTCTTATCAAGAGATGATCTTTCTGAGTATTCTTGCAATGTTTTGGTGTGATTGCATTAAATTTGTTGAGAGTTCCAGTCATTGACACCTTTGTCAATAATTGGTACATGGTAATAATCACTTGATTCAGTCATTGACACCCACGCCAACTTCAGATCATATGTTTTACTGATAAAAACGCATCAAAAATCCTTTGATTCATACTTAAACTGTACCCTCGAACATATGGGATAAATCAAACATAAATACATTATGGAATAAAAAATAATATTTGATTCAATTACCTTAACTAATCTCTCAAATTTTCACATCCAACTGTTAACGAAACTTTTCACATTTTGAAATGACAGGCAGTTATCAGCTGATTTGTTTTATAGCTGGTACAGTGTTGCCAACTATATTTATTAAGTTTTTTATTGAAAATGGCTCTGAAACGTGGAGGTAGCTTATTTGGTGAAGATTTATCTTTAGGTGTCAATTATTGGAACACTGTCAATAACTGCTGCATTTGCCTTAAATACTGTATTATTTTCAAGGTCTATGAAACATCCAAAATGTTCTAATCCCATCTTTATTTTTCAAATGGAAGAAGTCTCTTTAGCTACAGGGTGGTGAAAAAAGAACACATGGATTTGAGTAGGGTAGTATCAATGGAGGGGAGCTGTCAGTGACTGCCAAGCGACGCCATTTTGTAGGTTAGAGTGTGCAGTTTTGGTAGACACGTTTAGCTTGTCATAAGTTTCTACATGTTGATGTAAAGAAGTTGTCGAGAAAGCAGATAACGTATCGTTTCGTGCTAAAACCAGGATGGTCAAAGCATTATTCTTTGGTAAAAGTAAAAAAATAATGAAAAATAAAACTAAAAATGAGCTTTGTGGTTATAATCAAACCAAACCGATATCAAAAAGACCTGTAAAATAGCACTAATAACACAGAATACTAATTTTTGGTTGGGATACGTATATGGAGAAGGGACATAACAATCCGTTCAATGTATCGTATCGACTGAGCCGTAACGCATGTGCAGTTCGTTACAGATAGGTGAGAAATTTAAGACAAGCTAAAAGTACCTAGTAGCAGTGGACCGTGCAACATCCCGTGTTTGCTGTTGAACAGCATTCCAAATCGAATGTATCTGTAATTACTGCTCAGCGAAGCTTTCATAAAGAATTTATTGTCGAGCGTAATGGTTCGATACATGATCACAACACTATACCTCGTTGGGTAAACTCGTTTCGTGCAACAGAATAAGTTACAAAAAATAAATCGACTGGCCGTCTTCGTATGGCGCGAACTCCGCAAAATGTTGACAGTCTCTGAGCCTCAGTTATTCGAAGTCCTCACCACTCAACCAGACAGCGTGCTCCGACCTTGGTGATATGACGTCGATCACTGCAGCGTATCCTGAGATGTGAGTTGAAATTCCATCCTTACAAGATTATGATTGTTCAGAAGTTTAATGAACGTGATTGTGATTAACGATGAATTTTTTGTGAGAGAATGCTTGATGTCGTTGCAAATGACAATGCTGTTTTAATGATGAGTGATGATGCTCACTTCCATTTGATCTGTAAACAAGCAGAATTACCACTTTTGGACAGCCAACAACCCACAAGAAATGCATGAAAACCCACTGCGCACTCCTAAAGTTATGGTGTGGCGTCTCGAACTTTGGTACCATTGTACCTTATTTTTTTGAAGAGGGTGGTGCAACTATCACAGTTAATTCTCAACGTTGGGGATCGACACGGCAAATATTGGTTTCGGCGATTTCCATTGGCCAGGTCTATCGCCGTGCGACTTCTTATAGGGTCACTTGAAATTCAAAGTTTATTGTCGTAAACCTCGTTTGAAATCTGCAACACGTGAATAAATTGCTGCTATATCACAGGACACTTTAACAAAAGTTGTGGAGAACTTTGAAGAAAGACTTTTAATGTGTATTAACGTAGAATGACGCCGTCATTCTGATGTTACTTTTCAAAAACAGTTAAGTGCTTTGGAATTCTTAATACCCAATTCTCAAATTGGGTTGCTTGCTGGTTGTTTTGGTGTTAATAAAATTTATAAACTTATAGCATTTTAAAATCTATGCGTTCTTTTTGTGTCACCCTGTATGAGTATCGCTATTAAACTTTAAATAAAGGATAATTCAAGAAGGAGGCTAGTTCTTAGTAGTCAATGCTTCATGAAATAAAAAAGACTGCTTCTATTATTAGAAAAACATTTTAAGGGTGTGTCTCCTCAAGAACTTGAAGGTTTACATGCAGTTCTCTTACTCATCCGCACTGTCGCTGAACATGACGAATTTTCCCGATTGGCACTTTGTGAACACCCTGGTTGGTCACCACTTACAACCTTACTGGGATTGGTGAGTTGTTCTGTACCCATTCCCCTTAAAGCAGATCTATTACTAACATTAGCAGCACTCTCTAAAAGCTCAGAAAATGCCTCTCAGATGTGGGAAAATTTGGAAGCCTCACAGATTTTGGTTACTATTCCTACAACATCAAGTTATGCTCCTAGAGGTAAGTTATATTGACTATATTCTAATTGTGGTCCATACTTTTGTAAATTGATATTATTGTAAACAATTCCAGTTTTCCAGTCAAATCTAATTGTAGTAGGTTTAAATTTAAACATGAAAACATTTAACTAACAATTTTAATTAAAAAAAATTTAAAAGTTGATTGATTCATTATGAATTCTAGTGAAATCTGACCGGACTGGTACTTATTCAGATGTGAAAATATTGTATTGAACTAGTATTTCTAGTCTAATGGTTTAGTTACCAGGCTCATATTTATTAAGTTGTGAAAAGATTATGGCATTATATTAGTAGTATAATTTTATTAAATTCATTGCAGGCATACAAACAGAACTAGAAGAAATAGAATCTCGTTTGGAAGAGTATCCTTTGACACGAGCTATGCTTAAACTTCTTGACGAATTGACTAATTTTGGGATACCAAGGATGCTGGGAGCAGGTCCAAGAAAACCAGGCTTCGATCCGTATCTTTCCTTCATTATTAATTCGGTATTTCTTAAACACCACACCAGATCATATCGTAACCCTTCAGAAAAGTGGGAGGTTGCAGAACTTTGTCTTAAACTCATTGAAAAGTTTTTAAATCAGTACGATCCTAAAACTAACGATTTTCTCGTTAATAATTTACAGAGTGAACCATCTGCGCCTGGCTATCATCTGATGCTTCAATTAAATAGCAAATCTGAACTATTTTACGTTTTAATGAACTTAATAGACGAGGGAAATAGCTTTTTTGAAGCGTTTGTACCATTCCATTGCCAAGAAGCTGTAAAAAATAGCATTCTCTCTTCACTTAATATCATACATAGGGTTTTGGTATTACAAAATAAGTTTTTCCGTTTACTTACTTCCTCTTCTACTCCTATTGTTCTAACCAGCATGAATAAACTCTTAATGTCTATAAATAGACGTACGGGCAAGCCGGATCATTGCGTAAATATAGCAAAATTCGTAACGTACCAAGTACATATGCCAGATCATTCATATGTTGCTGTAAGGATTATAACGCACATTACTAGTTCCTGTGTTATTCATAATCACTTTATGAATATACTTTTGTCGATGGAAGATTCAATGGAACTGATTAAGAACGGCTTTGTTGAATGTTTGGATAATAACTCAGAAGAAAATACAGAAAATATAGAAAAAACTAAAAAAGAAATTCTTAAATTGTTGAAGCAAGCTTTACCCTATAATGCTCCTAATATGTCGCACTTGTTACTTGGTTTTGACATTAAAAAAGATATTTCTAAAACTGAATTTCAGTTTCCAGGTGTTTTGGGATTTCCCAGGTCATCATTCCACTCAATCATATCCATTATGGATGCCGCTGTTCATAATAGTTTTGAAAAACCGTCTCCTTCTTTGTTGGAGTCAGTTTATCATTTACTGTATCTCCTCGCATCCGATTCTAAAACGTCGGTCCCCGTTTTGCGATTCATAAGACAAAATAAGATGTTTTATCAGGAGCAACTGATAGAAAGTTGTAGTACTATTGGGGAAGACTTAGCTGAGTATGGACAAGTGACTTGGTTACTTAAAACATTAGCGATTGAATTGAAAGTTTTGAGCCAACTAAAACAAGTTACTCATTTGAGACAGTTAACTAGTTTTCTCATAAATCTTCCAAATGAAGAAAACAAAAATAAAGGAATGTTTGCTATGATTGAACAAACAACAGTAGATACCAAAACGGTTCTGCCTGAAACATTAAAAATGGACAACTTTTTGACCAGCTTAATTCCACTGTTTGAAATAAATTTACCAGTTCTTGAAACACCTAACTGGGAGTATTTTGATAGCAATGTACTATCGCAAATTTTGCAAAACTGTCAACAAAAACATCCTCCAAAAATGATCGATTTGAAGAAGTTGCATCAAGTTTTGTATGATGAGTTGAAAACTTTACAAGGAACAGCTGTAATGGGACAAATGCAAGCTATCACTCAAGAGATACAAAAAGTGCTTAAATATGCTCTCGAAACAAATAAAAGGAACGAAACCTTTACTGTCATCACACGATTTACTGATGCTTGGAGGCAAGTAGCTGAAGTTCTTGTTTTATTTACCCCTACCGAGATTCTTTCCTCCACAGAACAACAAGTCGTTAGCATTTCCCTATTAAAACATTTATTAAAAGATATATCTAAAGCTCAACTATTACCCGAAGTATGCAGACTTTTGTCTGGGGCAGTACTTTTACTAACACATAATCTAAGAAAATGTTATTTGCGTGAAAAGAAGTTAGAAAAGATCGCAAGCTCAGATACCGAAGTGCTGGTCAATGTTCTGAAGTTATACTACACTACTTTAAAGGAAATATTGGAGAATCTAATACAGTGGATCATAGTATCAGATGTTATTAATGGCGAATTAAGAGTTAATTTGTATGCATCACTAGTATCATTTTTACAACTCACTGATAGAGATACTCCTCACGAAGATGTTATGTTCAACAATAGTCTTTTTGTAACTCGTTTGGATAGTTCTAAATTGAGTATTACAGAAGAAAAAATGCCTCTTGAGTTTTCAACGGAAGTATTATCCAGTTTCGGTGATAAATTAATTGAAATAATTTGTCAGGATTGTATTGGCGGGCAGGAGATTTGCAAAATATTAGCCATGTCAGGTTTTACTCATTTAATGTTAATATCTGGAAATATAAATTGGATGCTGCATTTATCCAGTAGAGGTTACTTGAAACACATTATTCAGAGCATTGAAGATAGCAACAACGAACTACGAAGTATTTTAGAGCCTCAAGCAGAGTCTATAAAACCTCTTTATTTGTATACAGCGAAAATGTTATTGTTGGCTCGTGTAGCTGGTACAAAGATGGGTAGTGAGTTGCTGCTGGAACAAAAATTACTTACAGTTTTCAGTAATATGTCAGTGTTTACGTTCCATCCGGAAATTTCTAAAATTTGGCAAACCAATGATATCTTAGAAGATTTCTTACCACCATTAGAACAAAAATATCTTCATCTATGGCTACCGACATTACATATTTGTAACGCTATTTTAACCACCCTTGGAACTGAAAATCAATCCGCTGTGGCCCAAATTATGTTCTTTTTACTAAGCCATTTGGATGTAGTCGAGTTAATATTGAGATCAGGATGTCCAGATCTTTCAGTGATGTCTCTGAAAGAGCTATCTTTACTAACATCTATTTTTTCCCGAACTGCTAATAACAATTTGATAAATATCCTCGAAAATCCTAACATTGTTCAGAACAATCGAGCCCAGTTGCACAGGATACAGAAACTAATGCTGTCGTTGTTGCCAAAATTTATTTTGTCGGAAGATAACGTTAAAAAGTTGACGAGTCATTCTTCTCAAGAGTCTGTCAGTTTCCAAACGTCAGATAGATTATTGTACGCGATGCAGATCATCTCTAACCTCCTCTGTTACTCCAGAAATATAGTAGCTAATAACGGAATCGATCATGCTGGAGTCGGAGTGCTCTTTTATCCAACTTTAAGTGATCCCTTGTTGAATAATATAAGAAGTGTACCGAATAATAATGAACAAGAACCTTCATTAGGCGTAGTTGTTCAAGAGCTAATAAACGTTGTTAACTTTCAACATCAAGAAAAAGTTACTCACGATCTTTTAGTGAGAAAGTTGACAGAAATACCCGATATGAATTCCGCGGAATTGCGTCCCTACATTAACGAGTCTATCGAATTGAGTGATTTGTCCAGTAAGAGGGAGAAAGCGTATGAGATCATAGCAGATAGGTTGGAAAAGAAGAGAAAAGAGATCAATTATTGCGCTTTTATTATTGAGAATTCTTTGTATATTATTTGGACACATTTGGACTTTTATATGTTGAAGGCGATTCCACGAACAAGAAACTTTATGCACTCGCCGATGAATCCATTGCTGAGGCCAGAAAGTGAGTAAATTTTAATTTTGTCTACATTCTTCCTCCTATTTTCTTTCATCCCTTGCATATTTCAGTTTGCTTATTTGAAGTTCAGCTGCAGCAAAAAGAGTATCCAGTTGTGAAGCGATTTTGATTTGATGGCTTTTAAAACTCCAATACTGCTACGATTTGATCATATTATTGTCGATCTGAGTGACTGTTTTTCAGCGTACCTGTCTTTGGATAGTCATTAGACTCATCCATTCAAAGTTTGACTTCTCCAAACGAATTCAGAGAAGGATTCTTAAGCATTGAAAAGATCTAATCATTTTGAGAAAATGTTCTGGATTTCTGGATTTAATTCCATTTTTTGAATAAGTTGTAAACTTTGATAATTTGCTGTAGCTAATAATACATTCACGTTGATACTATTTTCTCAGATTTAGAATAATTAACAATGGTTATGTATTATTTTATTTTTTTCATTCATTTAATAACCATTTTAATTTTGTTGTATATGTCTTCTACATAGAAATCAGCAAAAATATCTCAGTCTTGAGAAACACGGAACCAATAAACAAATAATACTCTTTGTATTATATCTATGGTTCATTTATATTTTCATTTAAAGGGATACTGTTGGCAGTGGATTTTCTCTAGAACTCCCTTTGATGGTGTCTTAAGATGTTTCTAGCACAATATCAGATGAATTATTATAATTTACGATTAGGCAAAATCTGCAGGATAACTTACAAATCAATAGGCTTAAATATTCTACTCTATTAAACAAACTAAAACTTTTTAATATTTCTGCTCTTATAACATACGATCATTTTATACTTTCATTTACACTTAACAACAGATTTGCTTTAAAATTTCTAATTTTATAATAGTTTTAGAATAATAGTATTTTTATGAATCATTGGTCTTCCCCATTGACCTGCAATGGTTTAATTTAAAAGTATGAGTTTATATACTGTGTGTTCATAAAGTAACATAATAACTTAATATTTCGGTTTTCGATAGCTTCACGAACAAAAATTTCAGTTAAGAAAGTATTCTATTAGTCCTTATTAATGTTAACCACACCGGGTGATCCATTTATTTGAAACTAAAAAAAATTCATAATTTTTCCATTCAGTGAAAATCGCAGGTTGCTGTCGTCATTATTTTTAAAATTATGAGGCACTTTATTTAAATGAGAAAATAAATGTAGAAAAATATTGTTTTAATAATCAACAACAAATATTTTATTCAATTGTATGTTTAAAATGTGCTCTATTTCTATTTGGCAACATCTTTTATGAAATGCTGGTATGACTTTATGTCATTTTTCATTTATTTGTTCCGTAAATACCATTGTTCTATAGATAAGATTATTCAAATTACCAAGTTTTTTTTTAATTGAAACATGTCGCTTCCACCAAAACGCACACCAATACAATAATATAATACCATTAGATCTTATACAATAAGTTTATAGATTTTAAATAGTCTATGATTCACCTATGATATTGACAGTCTTTTCCGAGGAGTTGCTTGTTCGACTGTGTATTTTGGACATGCAATAAGGACATGTTTTATGCTATCTACGACATTACATGTTGTACACATCGGGGGTTCACTATTTGTGAATAAATAGTAATGGGTATATCTTGAGTGACCTAGTCGAAGCCATGTTAACATAACTTGTATTTTCCTATTTTTAGTAGTAGGTTGCCATGGAGATATATTACTCTTTACTTCCCTTAGCTTTGATCTGGAATTCGACCACTTTCGTTCCCACGCACTATACACTTTCATTTTAAAGAATGCTTTTAAATCACTAGCAACGCCTCGACACTCACTTTCTAAATTAATATTAAAGATCGCGTCACGCGCACCAGCATCTGCTTTGTCGTTGCCTTCGATTCCAATATGCGATGGTATCCATATAAACTTAAGGCTTCTAGAATTCAACTCAGCTTCCAGTAATTCAGCCTTTATCAGTTTTCCAATAGGATTTTGTTGGTATATTTGCTGCAAACTTTTTAAAGCACTGAGGGAGTCGCTAAGAATGAGGCTGTTTGAAAATGTCTGCAAGTTGGAAAGCTTTGTATAAAGCAAAAAGTTCAGCAGAGAAGATACTGAGGCTGGAAGGAAGTCTGTATTGGGAAATATTCCCCGAATTTACAATGGCAGCCCCTACCCCTGTTTCACATTTTGATGCATCAGTGTATATTTTATTGCAGTCACTGTATTGTTCCAAAATTAAATTAAATTTATCCCTTGTATTGCTGAGTTTACTTCGTATTTGTTAAATATACTTAGTGTTGCATTAACACTAGGGGTTTTGATGGTCCAGGGTGGAGGATGATTCAAGTCTACAGGAAATACAGGAGGAAATTGAATGTCCAAATTATTTAGGAATATTCTTATCCTTTCGTAGTAAGGTTTAGCTGTTTGGGGCTTATTGCTGAAGTGATGTAGATATTTATTGGTGAAGGTGTTATTATAAAGGGGCTTGTTTTTATTCGATGCAATTGAGGTAGCATGTGACAATGTTGGATACATTCTTCGATAATGTAGAGGAGGTTCACCCGTTTCACTATGAATACTATCGACATGAGTTGTTCTAAAAGCTCCAAGAGCAATTCTAAGCCCATGGTTATGAACAGTATCAAGTAATTTTAATGTTGTATTAGATGCAGATGCGTAAGCATTTGATCCATAGTCTATTTTAGATCTTATTAAACTTTTGTAAACAGTTAGCAGCATATTATAATCAGTGTTTGTTACTTAATGTAGCCTTTCATGACAAGATAATATGGTTTGCTTTATACGTTCTTTCCAAGAAAGTTTTTGGTCTAACCACATTCCGAGAAATTTAACAGATGGCTTGAATGAAATAACTTCATCGTATAGAGTGAGTTTTGGAAAGATTCTGGGATCCTTTTAGAAAACAGTACTCCTTGTGTTTTTGAAACTGAGAATTTGAAGCCGGTGTGCTGAGACCATTGTTCTAATTGTGTGATAAAGGATTGAAATATATTTTTCATTAGAGTGGTATTTTTGCCTGATCTGTCTTTAAGGAAATTACTAATAAATCTGAGGCAATTACCATGAATATTCCATGAGTGGAGTTCTTTTATTATGTTAAATATCCAGCATGTGTTAAATGCTCTTTTCAAATCAAAGAATATAGATATACATGAATGTTTAATCGACAGTGCTTCATGGATATCACTTTCCAGTTCAAGAATATTATCGATACCGGATCGATTTTGTCTAAAACCATTTTGTTCGGAAATTAAACATTTTGATGTTTCCAAGGTCCACATTAATCTGTAATTAACCATTTTCTCCATTAACTTGCACATTGAACAGGTTAAACTTATAGGTCGATACGAGTCAGGTTCGAGACTTGACTTTTGGTTTTTCAGGAAAGGTAGAATGTACGCTGTTGACCATGTTGAAGGACATTGATTATGTTTCCAGACACAGTTGAATAGTTGCAGAAGGAGTGTTTTCGCAGATTCAGGAAGGTGTTTTAAGAATGTGACTGGTATATCATCTGGTCCAGGACTAGCATCTTTCATGCTATATCATGCTATAAAGTGCATTTTCAAGTTCCTCCATAGAGAAGGATATGTTTAGTGGAGAGTTTTCGTCTTCGTCTTGAAGTAGCTCGTAATTTTCCACCACGAATCTGTTTTCAAGGAAGGTATTATCATAATTGCGGTTTGAAGACAAACTTTTAATGTGATTGGCTAAAGCGTCGGCCATTAGCTGAGGAGAGGTTGTGACTGCATCATTAATCTTTAATCGAGATAATATTGGTGTGTACTTTAGTCCTGAAACTTTTCTTATTCTTTTCCATACTTTACTGATGGGAGTGGCGCTGTTTATTTCGGAAACATATTTTGACCATGATGTTTTCTTAGCTGTTTTGAGGACAATATGTGCCTTCGCTTTGAGCCTTTTGAAATCTATTTTATTTTCGATTGTCTTGTGCCTCTTGTACTTATTAAGTGCTGTATAGGCGGCACGAATAGACGTATGACATTCCGTATTCCACCATGGTACAGGGGTGCGTTTTTTGTTTGTCCTCATAGTTTTTCCTATGAAGAGTTCTGCACTTCTTAGAATAATGCTGTTGAAATTATTTAAATATTCATCAACGTCGTGGGTCATCGTACATTCCAGCATTTCGTGGTTGATGTGGGGTTCAAATTCTGTTCAGATTGCAGATCCTATTTTCCATTTTGGAACAAAACTTTCAGGAGTCAGGGCTGAGTTCTCGATAAGGATAGGATGGTGGTTACTGCCGTATGTGTACTGAAGGGCTTCCCAAAAAAGGCGAGGAGTAAGTTGGGGGTCGCACAAACTTAAATCAATTACTAATGAGTTCCCAGTGTTGACGTTAAATCTTGTCGGAGAGCCATCGTTAAGAAAGTTAAGCTGAAGGTCCGATATGATTTTTTCCATAATATTCCCTCTAGCATCAGTATGAAACGAGCCCCATATAATATTGTGACTATTAAAATCTCCTACTATAATGCGAGGAGCCGGTATCTGACTAAACAAATCTTTTTTGTTCGTTGTAAGTTGTAGGAGTGCTTGACAGTAGATAGAGATTACAAATAAAATAAACATTGTCTGACTTAATTTTAACAACTATGGCTTCCAAGTTAGTTGTTACGGGAAATAAACTTGCTTCTAATGTATCCTTAACTAATGTTGCTACGCCACCACTCGATATATTGTTGGTTGTGACTCTATCTTTTCGAAAGCATTTAAATGATACAGAGTTGTATATTTTTTGAGGGTTTAAGTTGGTTTCTTGCAGACATATCATGTCCGTAGTTTGTTCAGCAATAAGGAGTTGAAGCATAGCAAGGCGATGAAAAAATCCATCAATATTCCATTGTAGTATTAATGTGAATTTAAGGAATTAATTTGTAATGTTAGTTCTGGCTTAACTGAGAGGCGTCGCTTTCGTCATCTGAGAAATTACCACCGAGCTGGGCGAAAATTTTCTTTTTAAGTAAAGTTAGTTTGCACTTTGTCTTTTACGTGGGGATATATTAGACTTAGCATACTAGTCAGTGCTAAAATATCTATAGTGTACTCTTTTATAATACTAATGGGATCTGAAGATCCGCTTAGACTGCTTGGCAAAAGAATTAGTTGATCGAAATTGAGCACAAATGGAGGAGACTGATTTTCGATAAATGTTTTGCCCGGTTCAAGTGATTGTATTAAGTTTAAATTGCTATCTTCATTTTTTGAGTTAGAGTTGAATTTTGGCTTCTTTGCTTTTGACTTATGTTTTGGTACAGGGAATTCATTGCACTGTGTGATAGGTGGACTCACTTCAGGTGAAACGATTTCGTCAAAATTTCGTTTTGGTTGGCTTGTATCGACAGTTGCTTGAGAAGTTTCCATAGTTGTAAGTATTTGTGGGTTATCAGAGACAGCTTTTGTATTTGTTAGTAGCGTTACTGTATTTGTTTGAGACAGTGCTGAAGGAATTTCATTTGATACATGTGGAAGTACTGTAGGTTGTATTATAGGTTCAGAACATTGAGATGCTATGTGGCCTTGCTTTTTGCAATTGTAGCAAACTATATTGTCTTGAGAAATGAATATTATGTAGGAGGTGTTGTTGAAATCAAGTATAAATGAATCCGGAAGCTGTAAGTTGTGTGGGCTGACGAATACTTGTCTTCTGAAACTCAATATGTGAGTATATTCCGGTAGAGATGCACCAATTCTCAGGAATGTCATGGGTGAAACAGGGGCTAAACCAATTTTTTGTAATTCATTAATCAGTATATTATTAGGTATAGATGGGCACACATTTGAGAGAACGATTCTTTCTGCTGGTGATATTAGTTTTCTAGCACTGACTACCATTCGGTTAACTTCTATTTGTCCGTAGTCAGTCATGAAACTTTCTACTAGATGTTTATTGGATAAATACATGCATATCCGGGTGTTTGATAACCGGGATGAAAATATTATGTTTTTTGGCTGGATTATATTAGCCAGAGGAATTAGGTAATCTTGAAGACAAGTGTTTTCTAATGCACTGAAGATGGTTGCTTGTTCTTTTGAAGGGAAGATGGGGATTGAAGCTGCTGATGAATAGGTTCGGGAAATATCTGATCTAGACTGAGAATGTAGAAGAGTCGAAACATTTTGGTTGGGGTCCATGATGAAGTGTCCGAAAAATAATACGGCCCTGTCACCTGATAAAACAGGTGTATGGACCTGCGATAGTAATTATTCAGTTAATGAGACCAGTTTCTTATCAATCACAATAGAAAATGAATGAAACTGAAATTGTTTAATACACAGATATTGTACACTTTGTTGTCAATAATTTAATTTTGAAGATACCAGCAAATGCACTTACTGTTGTAAAAGTATCTACACAAAATTCACAATTATTACTTTGTTAACACTTAGCAACTTTGGAAATAATCAGAGCCCACATTGAACACAGATTCTCTGTATTCGGTCAGGGCCGAACTCATTGCCATAAAAGTAATCTAAAGTTGAATGATCTTGAGATCATGCTGGCCACTCAATTGTATCTCTTCTGATCCACCTATCCACTAAAATCAAATTTCATTTAAACTATTACCAGTAACATGTTATTTGATTTTGGAAATGACAGTGGTTCAAGTAATACCAGCCTCTATATTCTTTTTTGACAGTATTTGTGTTCATTGTTCCCGGATTCATCTAGTATTCAATATCTGCAATTTATTGTGGTTATCAACAAAATCAACAAAAATGTAGTTTTATCAGAAAAGTCTGTCAGTATTTAACGTCGGCATTAGGATTTCACAAAATACAATCTGTGGTTAAAATCATCTTCAGACAATTGCACTACTAACAGATTCTATACTAATGTCACCTCATAGCTTCTTTTTTTATTGCCGTAACCTCGTATCATTAATATAGTAATTTTTTGTAAAGATATCGAGAACCAAATAATTAAACCGTGCATACAATTTTGAAATATATTAGAGGCTTCATAGGGGTTATTCAGTTGTGTCAATTATTTTCAAACTGAAACAGGATCCAATAGACCCAAAACTGTATGGAGCTTTAAATGAATAATTAAATTGGATAGTTTAAATATTTTTTTATTGGAGGCAGCAAACAAAAACTTACAGTTTGTTATTCCTACAAACACTAGGATTATGAAGTTTTCTTATCAAAATATTCGGAGAAACTAGTGATTCGGGCTTTTGGTTTTGAAACAAAAAATTTTTCATTGGTTTCTGAATATTTTTCATTTGCAAACGTCCTTTAAAATTTGGTACTGGTGTTATTTTTTCTTTGTCAACTTTTTTCTTTGATATAATTTTACGTGTAGTCACTTTTTGAGGTTTGTTTTCTTTACATTTATTTACTTCCGGTTTCATATGAAACATACCTTGTATTTCCGCTCTTGTTTTAATGTCAAAACTTTTTCTTTGTTGCGGTTCGGCCGTATGAGCTTTTTGACCAACGCGGAGCTTGGAATTTAACACATCCAAAGAATTAAGTTTTTTCTTTTTGTGATCAATAACATACGATTTAATGTTGGGGATAGTTTCATCTTTATCTATTCTTTGCTTTAGATCATTCATATTTCTTTCTGAAAATGTTACAGTGTTCATTTGTTCTGAATGTGCTTCGATATCACCTTGTTCAAAATACTTTTCCGCTGATATTGTTTCGGCTTTTTCTTTGTGAGTTTCCCATTCACTCAATTTTGTATTTTTTGAATCTTCTATTGTTAGTTTCTCCAAATCTTCTTCAGGTATTTCTTGTAAACTCTCTTTCTGTCTTATAAACGTGTTTTCGAATATAGTTTTTATCTCTGTATCTACTTCATGCACACTTTTCTCCATTAGAGATAAAGTAGATCCATAATTTCTTTCAATTTGTTCTTGAAAGCTGTTCTGTTTTATTTTATTCTTCGAATGTGCCAGTTTCATCTGGCGTCTTCTTTCTTCCAGCATTTTTTGAATTTGCTTGAGTTTTTTGGACGTATCTTTAGTTCCTTCCATTAATAATTTAATGGTGGACGCCGGTCTTATCATCTTCTACAAAAAACGTCCATTTTAGGAAAATTAGTGAAATATGCAGGAGACTAAATCAGTAAAGTTTAAAGAGGACCAGAGAAAGTGTGTAAAAAATACTATATCTTCTAACGATCCACTATTGATAATTTAAAAACTCATTTCAGTAAATAAAATATGTAGTGCAAACCAGTTAATTCCCCATTGGAAGTAATAAATTTGAGTCTTGTGACTCGAGTGTCTATCAAATTTCTTCCCTCGGGGCCGTAACGTTCTTTAAAGTAGTGGGCTATCAAGTGATACTTCAATGGAAAGGTCTCTACAAGATCCACTTACGTTTAACAAATGAATGAGAATGATCCCATTCCTCGAATAGAATGTTGTGAAATCGTGACAAAATAATTTCAATCAAAAACATTTTCCTGAGTAAAAAGTCGACATTTTTCTCAAATGGAATGATCAACACATATAATTGTCAATATTTGAATGATACACATATCTTCATGTTTTTAGAGAATTTCTAGTGTATGAAACACAACAAAGTCCCGATAATTTAAGACAAGCTAGTAGGAAAATAAGATCTGAAACATTTTGAAAAAGTTCAACAAGAATATTATGAAAGTAAAGTTCATCATTATATGGAAGTTGTGTGGTTATTCTGAACATAAACATTATTGCTACCAAGCAAGATCTATATATACAATTGCATTGACAAGATGTTGTCTTTTCAATATAATAAGGTATGCAGTAAGATACAGCGAATAATCGGATATGGCTTTCAAGGGAAGAGATATGACATCCACTTAGAAAGTATCCTGTTGGTTTTTTTGTATATTCGGAATGGTCTAAGATATTTTGATAATCATTACAAGGAAATGTGTACAAAAAAGTAACATCATATAGTTATGCAATTATTACTAACCGTGTAGTTATTTCCTGGATTAACTTTTTTCTCCAACAATTTAGACGGATGGGGATGCAAAATAGCATGTTCTGATCCCAGCTTCGGCATCTCTATTCTGATCATTTTAACTTCACTGCTAGATGAAAAGCCACCCCTTGGCAGGATAGCTTTAATAAGTGACGGTTTATTTTTAATCTGTTTATTTAAAATGGGTCCATACACTTTTTGAAACTCTTGAAAATTGTTTGATTTAGGTTTATTTGCGAAATTGTATGTGGTTTTCTTAGGGTCTTGTGTTAATTTTGTTTTTTTATTGATATGGAGCTCTTTTGGATTAAACATTTTTAGATTGTACTTTTGTTACATTTTGTAAATCTAGTTTTTGTAAAGTATGTTACACTTCGAATTTAAAAAATATTTTTGACAGACATTTAGTTTTTGACAATAATTTTAGAGAACTATACAGTTATGCAATTTCACCCATCTCTATATAGGTTATTATATAACTAGTTAACATTTATAATTTCAGCTACACTTGCTTCTGCCTCAGAAGCTACTTGGAAAGTCTCCACAGATCTTATTAGCAGTTTAAAACAAGGATTGGTTTCTCTCTTTAATGACAGTTTCACCAAACAATTGTTGGAAACAGCGCAGGTAATCAAAATTACAATTTTTGAATAAATCAATCTATTTTTGAATTAGTGGCAATACTAGAGTGAAATACATATTTTGTTCTTTACATTTTTATCATATTCTGATAGTTGAATAAATATTTGCTGGTCGTATCAATACCTTTTTTTTCAGGATCGTAGCGATTCCGACAAAGGATTTGTTGAAGCTTTATTGAGAAAAATCAAGAGACTTGTACAGTTCGTTCCAGTTAAATAATTTTGTAATATTTAATACCTACTAGTGTTATTTTTTGTAATAAATTTTTAAGTTGTCTGACTGTTACTATTGTACCCCGATATCTCCCTCAGCAGAATAATGTAGTCATTGCCACTGTAAAAAAGTATTTTTCGTTTTAAATCCATTATTCTATATCAAATAAGTAGTTTATTATGTTCATTAAAAATAAGGTTATGATTTTTGAGCATACATCACTTTTGTTGTTTGGCCTATTGACATATTATAATAGTGGACTGAGCGCGTATTCTGTATCGTCATAGAAAGGAAATTTCTTTCTATAAATTCTCTATACCACTTTACCTTATTCTGTAAGCAACATCGGCAGTGGTCGTGCTTCACGAACGCTTCGTTCGGTAGAAAGATATAGAAAGACCATTTTAGGTCTTTCTATGATACCTGTCTCTTTTTAACACACAATCATTTAGATTTATCTTTGTTGGCATGTTTACATTTTTCAAAGGAAAGGTGCATATTGTTAAGTTATGATTAGGGTGTTTTGTGGTTTATATATACAAGTTTATATTATGCTGGAAAAATAATTTTTGGATAATTACGTATTATTAATATTATTGCAATTTAATATGTAAACAACTGCAAAGGGTACCTAAATAATACGTATTTATGGCCATTTACGGCGTTACCTGTAAATGTGAAATATTTCTGTGTTGAACAATGTGTAAAATTAAATACTAAACTTCTTAATTTTTGTCATTAATCCAATTCTTAAGAAGTTCAATATATTTAACATTGGCGATTTTAAGGATTAATAAATTCTTCTCTCTAAACGTAATTGGTTTTGTCGTACCTACTTCATCTTCTACTTGTAGCAAATGAATTGTTTCCAAACTTTATAATGTACTCGTAATAGAGATTAAAATACGAAAACTAACAACAGATAATATGCAATGCTATAGTTTATAATATCTACACCACACACTATAATAGCAGTTATAATAATAATTGACTCCCACAATGAAATATGAAATAATTCTCGTAACTATTATTATCCTCCTGAGAAATAAACAAACAAATGTTGCTATCGTTGCCGACTTAATCAAGAGATATCCCAAATTCCCCTAAAAACAGGTCAATGTTTTTACATTTAATAATTATCAGTTCTCTATAGCCGAGCATTACCGAATAAATATAGAAAGAATCGTACAGAATAGGTTCACGAAATAGAAAGAAATTTCCTCTCTATACTCATAGAAAGAAATTTCTTTCTATGAGACGATACAGAATACGCGCCCTGGCCTACGGTAATAAACGCTGTAGGATAAAATGCGGAAGAGACTAGAAAGAGATGGAACTAGGTGTGGCAGAAAACACAGAGAAAGCATATAAAGTGTGCTTATAAAATTATTTTTTTGTTAATAAAAGTTGTTGTAACTGCATTAGATGCTTCAAATAATATTTTAATTTTATAAACAAATAACAGACTATGTTTTATTAAACATCTTTAATATTATTTTAAACCCAAATAACACAAAAAAATTATGAAACAACCATTAAAAAAATCATTTTATTACATATAAATAGAAAATATACAATTATTATTGTTATACATTACGAAAAAGACAATGCAGTTTCATAAAAATATATTGTTACGTGTCTATTTATACAGTGTGGTCATATAAAGTGTGCAACGTGGAATTCTTTTTATTGCTCAGTAAAAATTCAAATATTGCTAAAAGTTGGTGCATGTTTGATAATTAAATTAGATGCATTCAGAATGGTTGCAAGTCAAACAGGGTAGGTTAAAAAATAGTCCAAAATAAACTAAATCGATTTTTGTGTAATATTTATTCATTTTTTTATATTTACAAAGTTTGATTGGCAATTTTCAAAAATTTCTTTATCTTTTCTGGAAATTCTAAATCTCCAGACTATTGGATCTCGTTTTTTTCTAAAAATAGAAAAAATGCATAATTGAAGGTATTTTTTTAAATCGTCAACTACTTAAGAATCAGAGTAGGTCTTCTTACCTTGCAACTTTTTTTTCAACACTCAAACATGTTTTTATTTCATTGGATAATATGTTATTGTTTACTGGATCTTCTGGCTTATTAACTTCTGGTACATATAAATCGACTTCCATAGATTCCACTTCAGGAATTATATCGGTACTGCATCCTGCAACAGCATCCTCTAAAAATGTACACTTAAGTATATTAAAATTGTAATATAAAAAGTATTCGAATGCTTATATTAAAAATATTATTTTAAATTCAAATTTTTCAAGAAAAGCACCTTCATCTTGGTTTACATTAAGTATTCTTGTTACGAGGTTTCTCTTTTTGATAACTTTGATCAAATGAGCAGGAAAATCAAACTGTGATGGAATACCCGATTTCCGTGAACATTTAATACCTAGTCATTAACTCTAAAATGCTTTTCACAAATAACAGCTGTATCACTTGGCTTATAATTATCTCTCCTAACAGCGTGTAACCATTACTTAAATTGCGATCTTTTGGAAATATATAAAACATGAAAAATATTTTTAATCATCTTAATAAACCTAACTTGTTTATTTACCTACCTGTGAAATTTTTTCTCGCCTATTTTCAACCTTGTAGTACAAGTACTCGTATAAGATGAACACGATCTCATTTTCAAATATTTCTCAAAATTATTTAAAATATGTAACAAACGTACACGCAGTAACATATAAAACCATACCGTAACCATACATTGAAAAATATGTTTGCCACTCCTAGCGCTATCCTTCTCGATCTTTCTCTCTCGCACTGCGATGGCATCAATTGTGCGGTAGGCGGGCCAGTCCATCAGTATAGTATGTCAATGGTTTGGCCATTGAAAAACGCGAACATAGAACATAAGAATGCAGTACGGTACGTGTGACGGATTGATACGTTTCACGTAACGTAACGAAACCCACGTATCGCTTCTGCACATGCGCATTGTGATACGGATAAGTGGTGGTTTTTAAAACTGCTTTTTGTCCCTATTATTTACTACCATACTACGGCGTATTCGAAATGATCGTTGAGCACACTGACAATATTTGCATCACTCTTTATATGGTAATGACATAAGGACAAAACTACTAAATAGGTTACCCTTGACACATAAAACATGTACTGAAATATTGAGCAATGTTGCCACTTTTAGTTATAACCATAAAGGTATCTAAGGTTATTAGAAATACTTTTTAAAATTTATATAAGAATATGCCTTTATTAAATAAAATTCCAGTATTATTAATTAATTTTAAAAGCAGCGACTCAAATACATAAATTAGTATTTTTTTATCTGCATAACTTTTTAGTACATTTTCAAATAAACTTCTAATTTCATTTTTCTTGCAACTAAAGAGAATTTGTAAATATGGAAAAGCAGTGGAAGTATCCGCATGCGAGCTTAGAATGTGACTCGATGTTTGGGGCAGGAAAAAATCAAAACAAACATATCTATTTTATTTGTTAATCTGAGGTTGAAACAATATGTTATATATTCCGTATATACCCGGAACTTACCATAATTGGTTAGCGTGTTTCTCAGTCTGGTTTTCTTACTTGGTTGATGATCTCCAAAGATTTACGGAACGATTAGCAATGGTCAGTTGTCACAAAATTTCGTATCACAGTGTGCATCAAAGACAAATAATAGAGGTGTACATCCACATGAGTACGTGATCACGGATCCGTTGTAACCACGTGACTACTACTAACCAATCGGAGTGCTGGATGGTTTTACGTACGTCGGTGATCACGGAGAGAAATTAGTTAATGTGTGCGTTCCACTTAAAGCCCACAACGATCGCAACGCCCACTTTACCCTTCCATTTTAGGCCCGTGATCGTTGTAAGCGGTCGTTTAACGTCATAGATGACGTCACTGTTTGCGACCGAGTCTCGCCCACTTCGCCCATACAAACTGCACCAAAAATCATTTTATTTATTAATAAACTGCAAGTTTTCACTAAGCCACCATATTGTGAGCCTACCCCGCTCAAATGTGCATTCCAAATATTGATAAAATACGGAAAATCAGAAGTTCAAAACATTAAAAAAATAGTCCACAAAACAAAACAATAATAAAAGGAAATGAGAAAATTGGTGATGACTGATGTCATGGATACGTAACAACGGATACTCTATTTGGATGGCGTAAAATTCACGTATACGCTTAACGGATGTCCGTGATCACGTACCCAAGTGGATGCAGCCTCAGCCACATACCACGTGGTATCCGCCATAGATAAATACATAAATGCTTCTTCTTTGCAAGACCCGTGCATTCAGAAGAAATGGAGGAGGCGGCTGCGTATTTCTTTTTAAACGTGATGGATGGCACATCGTTATCGGTTCTTCTACAATTAGATCCATTGTCCCTAATCTCGCTTTGCAATGCCCACAAGAAAAGGTTTCGTTGCCCGAGAAAACAAAATGAAAATAGTGTATTTTGCAAAGACTTTTTCGGTTATTTTTATAACAGCTTTGTACTTACCGCATCCATCTCGGAAATAAAAACAAATGTGATTTTTCTTTGAAAACAACTTATACATAAATCAACTTGGCTGGACAGAGAAATGTCCGTATATAAAGGTTATCTATGGATAAATGACATAAAACCTCAGATTAACAAATAAAAAATGGATATGTTTGTTTTGATTTTTTCCTGCCCCAAACTTACTTAATTTCTAAACCATATATTGCTCACACTGTAAGAAATATTATTTCTCACGGCAGCTTGTCCACACTACATCGATTTATATGGAGAATTCAGTAGGGGATACTCGATGCCCAGCCGATTTCAGCAGGGTATACTCGATGCCCAGCTGTTTTCGATGGGTGGTCCTCGATGCTTAGACTTTTTCTACAATACTATTTACTTATATTCTTTAAATTTGTGCAGCTGTAGAAAAAGTATAGTGTGCAACATGTGGGAAAAGTACTTTTCTCACTTGTGTGTTTGCGGCACTCGCCCTGGGGACGTGGCACAAAGTTCCACACTCGTGAGGAAAGTTAAACTTTCACCACTTGTTGCACAATATACTTCTTGACACCTTCTTAACGTCAACGTAACTCCAATACAGATACGTGTAAAAACTTATGACAAGCTAAAAGTGTCTATTATGGTGTTTTGGCCATTGTTTCCATAAAAATCATTAACATTGTTATTCTGAAGTGCTTGGTGTATTATACAGTGAAAAATGATTGGTTCTAGTAGCTCAAATCATTATTGTTATTGTTGTGTCCCGCCCCAAAAGATCTCGTTGTAAAGACATTCCTAGTTTTCATTGCCTTCCACGAGAACATGAACGAACAGTTCTGGTTTAGAAACATACAGATATCAATTAAAATGTATTTAAACACTCATGCTCATGCACTCATATAAACTACAAAAAAATATATGTATATTGTAGTTGAAAATATTTAATAATAAAAGTCTAAATACCAAGTCGTACACCTTGAAGTGTAAGCAAATAACAATGTATATATGTCAAGTTTGAGCTTTTGTAAGTTTGGCGCTTGCATCTAATTTTGAATTTCCAATTGTCTGCAGGTATAAATTCAGCACTTCTTCAGAATATACTCACAGATCATATAACTACTATTAAAAAAAGAAGATAGCTCACTTGATGTAGGCTTTAGTTACGACTAACAACACAAAGGCGCTGCCATAGCAGTGACATAACAGAACTTTTTGTTCTGTGAGTGACATAGATACTGTCATTGACCTCTGGCGGTAATATTTAAAATTTTAAAATAACGGGAGTTTTCAAAATCTCAAATTGTTGGGTTTATCTTCCAATTTTGTTGTACTAGTATAGTATTTTTCACGATCTAAGAAAATGACTAGCCTCCACAAGCCTATACAAATCAACTGGTGTCGGGGAGCGAAGACGGGCAGTAAATTCAGTGGACTGTATAATTGTTGGTGATGTGCTTGTTGACATCTAAGTGAACTATCACGTCTCCGCTGACCACAAAAGGTTAAACAAACTACTGAGATGTCAATAAATAGCCAGTTTAATTTCAACTGATCTTTAATTAAACAATATTTGGCTACACTGTAATCTTAGCCATTACCATAAAATAATTAATAGAGAGTTTTTAAGCCCTTTATTTTTTCACGTAGGTATGGTTATCGTTATTCTGAGAATGCGCAGAATGAAAACTTTGAGACCTTAACTTTAATAACGATAACGGACTTCTTTATTTACGGAGAAATACCGTAAGAAGGTTTTTATGCTTATGGTTATTTTTCCAATTCAACGTTGTCAAAATTAATATATTTTGGTACATGCAATTGTTAAAACCTACTTAATTCCTTCAAAATAAAGGAAACTAATATTTCCTTATGTTTTAGAAGCCAATATAGTTTATAAAACAATGTTTTTTTGTCAACAAAGCTGGTACATATTTTCTCTGGGAAAATCTGACAACGTCAAGAATTTATTGTGCCAAACATAAAACCTAACCATTATTATTATTCAATCTGTAAGGATCCTTCTAACAGTAGCATTTTCTAAAGCTTCTTCCATTGTTAAATTTATAAAATATTGATCCATTTACTATTTAAATAACATGTGGGGTTGTCATAATAATTGATCTGTGACTGTTAAACAGAATACGTTATTTTTAGATGGCTTAAAATACCTTCTTTTCCTGTTCAATGTAATCGTTATTGTGGATAAAGTTAACCATAACTATACCTAAAATCTCTGTTGTATTAGTAGGCTTAAAAACTCTCTATTACATGAAAAGAAAAACTATGTATCAGAAACGTGATAAATGTTTCCATAGAGAGAATTGATAACGTGCGATGGATGTAATTGTGATTTGATGTAGAGAGAGAGAGTGAGAAAGATATACCGGCTTCTTGGGCAACGTACACGGCAATCTAAACGTGTTAGAGAGAGAACCAACTACCGGCGTTTTTAGGAAAGACCACGGCGAATAACTGAGTTGTTACACAACTTGAACAACAACGCACTAACTTCACAATAAAGCTGTAAAGCTCGAAACTTACATAGGGCTAGTGCGTGTCTAAAAAGTGTACACTCTCACAGTAAGTGTGCCTAGGGCGAAAGCTACTGCAGTACTTTTGAAAATGAAATTGCGCGCGCAGAGATTCGTTACTGCTAGACACCCAGCGACATCTACGCCAGTTCCAATACATATGTACAGGGTGTCTCGAAATATATAATTAGAACAGTTGCAATTACTTAGTGTAAATTCCAAGAACTGGCTATATTGCATATTGAGAACATTACTACATATACAGCAAGCCTGGTAAAGTAGCATAATCTGTAAATAAAATCATACTGCATATTTTACATTATACTATTTCAGTCGATATTCTTTTCTGCACAGTTTACATGGAGTTATTTTTGTACTGGGAATTTACTTCAATATAAACTAGGAATAAAGTGATACATACTATTTTCAGAAAAATTTAATTATACATTTCACATAATTTATAATGTATAACTTAAAATTATAATTCAGAACATAACCATTACATTTAAATACACACAAAACAATTCTAATATTACTTCCAGAAATTTATTATTTAAAAAAAATTCATCTTTTTCTATGGCCCACCTAGGAGACGTAAGTTTAAGACTTCAGGCCTCATTAAGGTTCTCCATCAAAGACATGTCTACATTTTGTGGTATCACGAACACTTATTCCAAAATTTATTGAAATGGCTCTTTAATTTACTAAGTGACGGCACAAATACTTATTTCAAAGTTAGTTGAAACAGTTCTTTAATTTGTCATGTAGCTTCACGAACAAATTCCTTTGCAATAAATTGAAGAGGTTCTTTAATTTGCCAGTGATCTGACTTAGATTAGTTTCCAGATCACTATATCAAAAACGAGATCTTTGAAGGCTCTAAAGCAACAATAACGAGTACTTTTTTATGTATCCCCCTGACTAGCCACACAACAATGGGTAGAACATACTCTTACATTTACTTACCTATGATACGATAAATACAGATTCAAAAGAGCTTACTTATTTCTAAATCAATCAACAAAAATCAACATGAATATTTATACATCCGCTATACAGGTTGACAACATAAAAAATTGTTTCTATTGTAACGATGTTACTTTTGAATGTTTTCATTTCCAGCAACCATGCAGTATAAATTTCATTTTATTTAATAATTAAATCGCCTCTCTTTCGAAATTTACCTATGAATATTTATTTTTATATAAATGTACTGCTTTTGAGACATCCGGTATATCCTTTTGTCAAGTTCACTTAAACCAGTCTGCTAATGTGCGCGCATTTTCAAAATTTTAAGGAGGAGACTTCGTAAGTGGGGTAGGAGAATTTAATAAAAGGACGTAGCATACAGGTAAACGGGGCTTTTTCTTTCTGTTCCTGCTTAAAAATTTAATTGTGTTTACACCGAATACTGTGACTGGTTTTTTTTTTGTGAACCCGGTAAGTGGATATACATTTTTCTTTTCTCTGTAAATAGCTATTATCATCCAACGCTTAGCCGCTTTTATTTTTACGTTTGAATTCATAGTATTTGTGTACAATTCCGAAGTTAGAACATATAGAGTCACTTTCATCTGAATATTTAATCCCGCTCAACAAGCCGTTGTACTGTTAAAATTTAGTTTCTTTTACATTTGCTTAGAAAAATCTCGTCTAGATTCGCTGCTGAGCAGGGATCAATTCGAGAGGCCTCTAAGGCAGTTTAATTTACGAGATACGAAATAATCTCAAAAGTATTCGCTGCTGAGCAGGGATACCCGAGAGAGGCTTTCGCATTCTGCTAGTCGTTGTCATTATCTGAGAATTTGATTTCGTACTATAGGCGGTTGTTTGTTAGTAAAATCATAGATATAACATATAGAGTCTGTTTCATCTGAATATTTAATCCCGCTCAACAAGCCGTTGTACTGTTAAAATTTTAGTTTCTTTTGCATTTGCTTAGAAAAATCTCGTCTAGATTCGCTGCTGAGCAGGGATCAATTCGAGAGGCCTCTAAGGCAGTTTAATTTACGAGATACGAAATAATCTCAAAAGTATTCGCTGCTGAGCAGGGATACCCGAGAGAGGCTTTCGCATTCTGCTAGTAGTTGTCATTATCTGAGAATTTGATTTCGTACAATAGGCGGTTGTTTGTTAGTAAAATCATAGATATAACCTATAGAGTCTGTTTCATCTGAATATTTAATCCCGCTCAACAAGCCGTTGTACTGGTAAAATTTAGTTTCTTTTGCATTTGCTTAGAAAAATCTCGTCTGGATTCGCTGCTGAGCAGGGATCAATTCGAGAGGCCTCTAAGGCAGTTTTGATTTAAGAGATACGAAATAATCTCGAGAGTGTTCGCTGCTGAGCAGGGATACGAAGGAGAGGCTTTCGGATTCTACTGTCAATCTATTTTATCTGAAAAGTTTAGTACGTACAATAGGCTGTTGTTTTGCCAGTAAAACTTTAGTTAGAACATTTAAAGTCTAGTTTATCTGAGTATTTAATCCCGCTGAATAGGCCGTCGTACTGTTAAGAAAATTTAGTTCGTTTGCACCTGAGTAGAAAAATCTCGTCTGGATTCGCTGCTGAGCAGGGATCAATTCGAGAGGCCTCTAAGGCAGATTTAATTTAAGGGATACGAAATAATCTCAGAAGTATTCGCTGCTGAGCAGGGGTACCCAAGAGAGGTTTTCGCATTCTGCTAGTAGTTTTCATTATCTGAGAATTTGATCTTGTACGATAGGCCGTTGTGTTGATCAGTAAAACCTAGTTTAGTTGAATCTAGTGAAATCGCTAAGAAATTCCGGTGGCTATTGAGATTAACCTAGCCGCCGAGACTAGTTAATTGATTATTTTCTTCCGCTTTATTTAAAAAGGTACACAAATACTAGGAACCGATATAGTACGCTCTGTTAGTGCAACCATAACGCTTTCTCTGTGCATTTTGACTTATTATTACTAGGAACTTTGTACTGTTTTCACCTGCTACGTACTAGTAGAATTCTGCACGTTATTTTCCGCCTCCGTTGTAAAATAGCTAGAATATTTATTGCTTGGTGTGAGTCCGCTTTTGGTTTGATTAGTAACGTAGATATTTAGTAGTAGATTTTGATATCTTTGCAATTTCTCATTTATGTAAAATTCAATTTTATTTGTGGAATTAAAATTGACAATTTCTCCAATAACGAGTAGTTTATTTTGATATTTTTGCAATGTCTCATTTATGTAAAATTAATTTTATTTGTGGAATTAAAATTAATAATTTCTCCAGTAGCGAGTAGATTATTTTGATATTCTTTTTTTTGCAATTTCTCATTTATGTAAAACTCAATTTTATTTGTGGAATTAAAAGTAATAATTTCTCCAGTAGCGAGTAGTTTCATTTGTTTGATAGTGGTAAGCAATTAAAGCCTGTTTGCACACTACATATCCGGAAAGGTCCATAACAACAGACCCCTGGAATTACTGAACCTCCATCTGTGGCTACCTTGGTAACTCTCGACGCCGTATTTTTCGAGAGTTCGGTGGAGTAAACCACCCCAAAAATCTGGCGCCCGAGGAAAACTAGGAAGTACCGAAGCCGTGGGTGTCATAGTGGCGTCCGTGATTCTTTTTGAGGAAAGAAAGCACGTCACACATGGCGCCCGAGCAGGGACCTTTGTTGTAAAGGAATAATCGTTTTTTTTAAGCAATAGAGGAAAGCGTGCAAAAGGGCACAACAGAAACCGTTGTTTTGTTTTATCTATAAGCGTTGTTTGGAAAAGAAAGAAAAGCCGTGCAACTGCCGCTGTAATAAGAATATTGTTCTGTATACCGGGATAACCCTGTGTTTGAAATTAAGTAAATTTTGAATATAAAAGTACAAATCCGAAGTAATTGAACCTGAAACATACTGTGATTGTTTAAATCGACTTAAATCTGGAATTACATTTTTGGTCAACAGTCCGAAAACCACCGGGGATTGATTTATTTTAAAAATTAGGTATCTATTAACAATTCTTTCATTTCTATAAGCGAATAACGACGTGAAAGTTTATATTTTGAAGTTACAATAAATATTTCCAGCTGAATTTTTTTTTCTTATCAGATAAGAAGACCAGTTTTGTTTTGTGGGCCAGTTCTAGATAACAATCAATAACATTTTTTTTTATTTATTTGTGCGAACTTTATGGAATTTTAAAAAGTAATTAGTGTTATTGAAATAAATTTGATAGATTTTACATGCTAATATTTTAATAATTTGGTACCGATTGTCCCACAATAATTATCATCTTTTATCGTTAGCAATAATATTTTGAAGTGAAAACTATTATTTCGTTTTAATTGTAATTTTAGTATAGATTAAGAGGAAAAGAAGCTGGTTTTAGACTTTGTTTTTTTTTTAGAAAATATCGTAGAGACTACCTTTTCCAAATTTATATTTGCATTCTTGTTTATATATATATTTTTTTTTACGGGAAAGTATTTTCTAGGTTGCATATGCCTGGTCTTCATTGGTTTTAATTGTTTTATTTAATTTGAAATCATAGATTGAATTGTTGTTGATTAAAATTCTCTATTGTTGATCAACCGAACTGGACTTGTTTTATTTTGATTACTGAACCCGAGTGGACTAATACTACAGCTTTCTCTGGGTTTTGGTTTTGTTCGGATATACCGTCCGTACCGGTTTAAGGATTTTGAATTGATGACAGCTAGTGAGGATAGTGATTCCTCTGTTAATAACGAACACCGTACATACGAACAGGTAGCTAAAGACACACCGCTGGTAGGCTGGATATATACCCTTAAGAAAGGAGAACTCGCTGCCGAATTAAATAAGCGACAACTATCTTCATCTGGATCTGTAAGAGAACAACGAAGACGACTAGTGAGTTTTCTCAAGGAATCTGTTGCTGTAGACCCGAGTTCGGAAGTAACCATGACTACTACTCCTCCAGTTACACCTCCGCTGAACGTCCACGATTGGAAAGTATCTTTTGGAAATCGCGATGATCCGGCAAGTTTCTTAGAACGACTTGAAGAAATCTGCACTGCTAAGAAGGTGAAACAGGATAATTTACTTCCGGTCTTACCCGAGTTCCTGTCTGGAGAACCAGCACTGTGGTTCCGCAACAACCGGCACCGATGGACAAACTGGGATGATTTTGAAAAGGCTTTCCGCATTTTCTTCTACCCTGTTAATCACGAGGTGGACCTAGAAGCGGAAATCAGCAAGCGTCTGCAAAGGAGAAGCGAGGCAGTATCGGCGTACATCACTGATCTGCAAACCTTGATGCGTAGACATGGGAAGCTATCTGACGAGCAACAGTTGGCTTGGTTATATCGCAACCTGCTACCAGAATACCAACAGCAGATTCGTAAAGCTGACTTTAAAGATTTTACTTCTTTTTGCCAAGAGGTAAAGGAATACGAGTTGCTGCGAAAGGAACTCCAAAATATTCCTAGCACCAGTGGATGGCAAAGAGGGACAAATGGACGTTTTCAACCAGCAAATACATCACGGAATACGAATGCAGCCCCCAGTCCGCCCCGAGAACCCATAGCTAGTACCAGTAGCTCTCGCCCAGTTGATCCAGTTAGTCGAACACCTATGCCGAGAAATTCTAGTACACTGTGTTGGCGCTGTGGTGAGACAGGCCACGTCCGAACAAACTGTAGAAACCAGCCTAAAATATTCTGTTCCCGCTGTCGTAAGGAAGGGGTCCTTACCAGAGACTGTTCATGCTCGAAGCAGGAAAACTAAACCGAAACTGTCCCGAAGGGAGGCCGTCACAGTTTCCTAATCTTTTAGCCTCTCAAGAACATCCGACTTCCGGACCGTCAGATCCGCGACCCCAAATTGACGTCCAAATAGAACACTTCAAGTTTAAAGCCTTGCTGGACACTGGAGCTATCAGATCGCACGTGGGTGATTCGGTAGCGAAGCAATTTTCCCAACGAAAGCGAACGGTCAGTCATTCGACAAGAGCACGTTTAGCTAATGGAAATTTGGTTTCTATCACAGACATCTATGATCTGCGGCTTATGGTAAATGACGTCACCATGGAGGAACCGTTGGAACATTTTCCAGGTTTGGTCGCTGATATGGTTCTTGGTCTTGATATACTGAAGAAGTATAATTTCTGCTTAGAACTAGGACGGAAAGCTAGTTAACTGTCAAGAGCCAGATACCATGTTCTCTCCCATAGGAATTATAGACGTAGTAATGCCACCGCCAGGAGAGAACAATCCTGGGTTGTCATGCGAAATGATCATTGCTGACACCACTAGAACAAACTGTATGGTTGCTGATACCACTAGAAGAAATGGTATGGTTACCGAAACTGCTGGAGAGAATCTGCCTGGTGTTGGCCCTGCTACAACAAATTTTTCTGTTATCGACCCCACTAGAAGGACATCTGGAGAAATCCCGAAGAAGGAAAGAGGATCTGATGCGAAAACTCCTCTAGAACTGGACACTGCTAGTAAAATCTCTGAAGATGTAAAGACTGTTAAGGATATGAACTGTTATAACACGAAATACCCTCTGGAAACAACTGATAGGATATTGACCGATATCTCCCAGTCAGCCGTGGAAGGAAACCAAGGTGATAGGAGATCTAGTACTGAATATCCTCTAGGAAAAACTGATAAGGGTATGGACTGTTATAACGCGAAATACCCTCTGAAAAAAACTGATAGGATATTGACTGATATCTCCCAGTCAGCCTGGAACGGACCCGAAGCCGAAGGTGATGGAGGGAGATCTGATACTGAATATCTTCTAGGAGAAACTGATAGGATATTGACTGATATCTCCCAGTCAGCCTTGAACGGACCCGAAGCCGAAGGTGATGGAGGGAGATCTGATACTGAATATCTTCTAGGAGAAACTGATAGGATATTGACTGATATCTCCCAGTCAGCCTTGAACGGACCCGAAGCCGAAGGTGATGGAGGGAGATCTGATACTGAATATCTTCTAGGAGAAACTGATAGGATATTGACCAATATCTCCCAGTCAGCCTTGAACGGACCCGAAGCCGAAGGTGATGGAGGGAGATCTGATACTGAATATCTTCTAGGAGAAACTGATAGGATATTGACCGATATCTCCCAGTCAGCCGTGGAAGGAAACCAAGGTGATAGGAGATCTAGTACTGAATATCCTCTAGGAAAAACTGATAAGGATATGGACTGTTATAACAAGAAATACCCTCCAGAGAAAACTGAGGGGATGTCGACCGATATCTCCCAGTCAGCCTTGGAAGGAAACCAAGGTGATGAAAGGGGATCTAGTACTGAACATCCCCCTGGACAAACTGAGAGGATAATAACCGATATCTTTCCGTTAGCCTGGGAAGAACCCCCAGGTGATACAGGGAGATCTAGTTCTGAATATCCTCTAGGATCCACTGATGGAAAAATCTGCGAAGAAGTTAAGACTGATAAGATTACTGACTGTCACAAACTCAGGACATTCACCGGCTTATCCCGGTCTGATTTAGAAGAATATGACGAGAATATGGAGTTAGCTAGGGAAGAATGTCCTCTAGAAACTATAACACCGTTACAGGACCGAGATTTGACTGTAATAGAAGAGAAAACGCTGAGAAAATTTCTAGACATAGAGTTACCGAAATTCGAGAAAGTTCAAGGACCGACAGACCTAGTCCATCACGAGATTCGCCTCTTGCACTCAACCCCGATTAAGCAACGACACTGTCCGCAGAATCCAAAGATGCAAGAGATTTGTAACACCGAGGTGGATCTGATGTTGAAAGAAGGAGTAATCGAACCCTCAAACAGTCCGTGGAGTTCTCCGGTGGTTATCGTTAAGAAGAAGGATGGAAAAAACCGTTTCTGTATTGACTTTCGAAAAGTCAATGAGGTCACAAAGAAGGACGCCTACCCTCTTCCATTCATAAATGCTATTCTGGATAAATTGCGACGCGCAAAGTATATCTCTAGTTTAGATCTGAAGAGTGGATATTGGCAAGTCCCATTAGCTCCAGCAAGCAAACCCATCACTGCCTTTACGGTACCCGGACGTGGACTTTTCCATTTCACAGTTATGCCGTTTGGTCTACACTCAGCGCCCGCCACATTTCAACGCCTAGTAGATCGAATTGTCGGTCCTGACTTGGATCCGAATGCATTTGCATATTTGGATGACATTATCGTATTAGGGGAAACGTTTGAAGAACATCTGCAAAATCTAGCTGAGGTTTTCCGCCGTCTCCGAGACGCCAAGCTGAAAATAAACCCAGAAAAATGCCATTTCTGCCTACCGTCGATGAAATATCTAGGCCATGTTATTACCGGCGAAGGTATCCGTACCGATCCCGAAAAAGTGGAAAGTATTTTGAAGTTTGCAGCGCCAAGAAACGTCCGAGAACTACGAAGATTTTTAGGAGTGGCCTCCTGGTACCGCCGATTTGTGCCCGCATTTTCTCAGACAGTAGCTCCGCTGACCAAGTTACTCCGTGAGGCGCACCGTTGGAAATGGACCGAAGAGCAGGAGGGTGCTTTCGCTAAAATCAAGATATGTCTGTCTGAAGCGCCTGTACTAAGTTGCCCGGATTTCAGTTTACCGTTCACGCTGCAGACCGATGCGTCCGAACACGGTTTAGGGGTGGCCCTGACACAACAGATAGATGGCAATGAACATGTGATAGCTTACGCGAGCCGAACCTTAAGTCCAGCCGAAAAGAACTATTCAGTGACCGAAAAAGAGTGTCTTGCCATAGTATGGGGGATTGATAAGATGCGCCCCTATCTGGAGGGATATCATTTTACGGTGTTAACTGACCACCAATCCTTAAGATGGCTGCATTCTATATCTAGTCCGTCTGGCCGTCTAGCCCGCTGGAGCATCTTTTTGCAACAATACGATTTCGAGATCCAATACCGACGAGGTGCCATGAATCGAGTGGCCGATGCACTATCTAGGAACCCGCTACCGGACACTCCTGAGCAAGCAGCGGAAGTGTGCATGGCCGATATTCCAGAGGAATGTTCCTGGTACCGAAACAAGAAAGAGGAAGTGCTAAGAGACCCAGGTACATTTCCGGATTACTGCATCAAGGAAGGACGACTGTACCGACATTTTTGGGACCTGAATGATCTGAGTGAGCCTGAACTGTCTGACCCGTGGAAGCTATGTGTGACGAAGTCACAAAGATCCCGTATTTTACAGGAAAATCACGATGCCCCTACCGCCGGACACTTAGGGATAGCAAAAACAATAGCGAAGATTGCTAAGATTTACTACTGGCCAGGAATGTTTAGAGACATAACCAGGTACGTCCGTGGCTGTATGCAATGCTTAAAATACAAACCGTCTCAACAGCAGTTAGCTGGGAAAATGCAACCGTCCCGAAACCGACGTCCATGGGAAACTGTTAGTACCGATATCGTTGGACCGCTGCCGCGCAGTAAAAAAGGGAACTGCTACATAGTCATGTTCCAGGACCGTTTCACAAAATGGGTACAGTGTAAACCGATCAGAAAAGCGACCGCTAGCTCGATAAGTAACGCTTTTCACGAAGAAGTTCTGACCACGTTTGGATGTCCACGTACCGTATTATCAGACAATGGGACACAATATGATAGTAAACTCTTTAAGGAAATGTTGAGAGGCTTGGGAATCTACCATCGATTCACCCCACCGTATACACCACAAGCTAATCCCGTCGAAAGAGCTAACCGTACCTTAAAGACCATGATAGCTCAATATTGCGAACAAGACCACCGAGACTGGGATCTGAGACTATCCGACCTGAAGTTTGCCATTAATAATTCGAAGCACGACTCTACCGGCTTTTCTCCCGCCTTTCTCAATTTCGGAAGAGATCTCGACGTCCCGAATACACTACGCCGAAAAGTGGAACAAAATCAGACGACCGAAGAATCTGAAACACCCAAAGACGCTGGAAATACCGATGAAGAATTCGAAACACTCACTGAAGCTGGAAATACCGAAAATGAAGTCTCTGAACAGTACCTACTTCGCTTGAACAAATTACAAGAGTGTTTTGATTTAGTCCGGTTGAATCTGTCTAGAGCCTTTACGATACAAAGCCGATATTACAATCTACGCCGCCGTGACTGGAGATGTACAGTAGGTGATTCAGTAATGAAAAAAGAACATACCCTTTCATCCGCCGCCGATCATGTGGCCGCGAAACTTGCCCCGAAATATTCCGGTCCGTATAAAGTGGTTAAAGTTTTATCTCCTGTTGTGTACAATTTGAAAGATGCACAAGGGAAGCGTTATAACCGAATACATATTAAAGACTTGAAACCGATTTCAGAGTAACGCTAGTAATTAGAACTTTTCAGGATGAGACCGAGACGTGATTCCCCGCCGCAAGAGAACGATCCCTTACTTTCCTGGGACTCCGAGCACCACCGACCGACCGAGGAGATAATAGACCTAACCTCCCCCGCCGCTTCCCCGACATTTTTTTTGTCAGACCGTCCCTGTAGCCCCCCCGCAGCCGTGCCCCATCCTGACCCTTCGACTTCCCCTGTCTCCGAAGAATATTCACTACCTTGGGAGGACGTGGTAGACTTCGCTATCCCCGACGAATGGACACAGAATGTCGAGCCCGCCTCTCCAGAAGACCTGATGGTCCTGGAACTGTATATACCGGGCAACACGCCGCCGCCATCACCTCCCGGTCCTGAACCCGGCACGTATCTGGAAACGGTTACGCTGGAGACTGTAGTCCGAAGAGAACTATTCATCCCACCCGAAGAAGACTGGATCAGATACAGCGAGACGATCACCAGACACACCGACACCCAGTATGGTTTTGAACCAGTGTTTCCGCCAACAACCGCCCCGGCTGCCCATCCCCTAATGGTTGCTGGGCCATCCGAACGGCAGCTTGTGATCAACTTCGCATGCCGACAACCCAAAGATCATCCTTGGCCGACCGAATGGGTTGATAGGAGCCGTCCGTTCCGGCCCACCGGCTCCGATCCGCGCCGCTGGTGTCGAGTGTACCTACCCGACGACCAGGGTCGCTACTGTAAAGTGTATCTACCGCCCTGCAACGGACTCTAGTAATGTTTTAGTGCCGAGACTGTAAGCTTTATTTTTTTTTTGAGTTCACTGCCATCGTAGTAGGCAGTGTAGGATTTCTTTTATTTTTGGGTGAAACCGCTTAAAACTAGTGTCGCTAAACCTACGCGAAGTGTGGTGCTCTCCGCTCGCGCAGTTTTGCTCGTGCCTACTATCGCTACTTGATTATAAAACTGTTTTTCATTTCTAGATTTCCGGACTGCTTCTTACAGCATGGCTTCCGAATCGTCAATCGAAATACTAGACATATCCGAGGTGGAAAGTTGGGATGAGGATGATCTCCCATCCAAATCAGTGCGGCGATCCGAGGAACCAGCTGCCGATCCTGACCGATCTGACTCCAATCCTGGTATGGCCGAAAGCTCCCCAATTCCAACCAAACTGTCAATGAGCTCGTCATCTCCGGTTAACGAATCAAGTTCAAATACCCATGTGGGATCAGGAAGGCCGGTAGTACTAGAGGGGGTCCCGAAGAAGATTAGACGAGAAACACGGCCAGCGCCAATCCACACCGGCAGGCTATCTGATAATCGACCATCCGATGACATTTTCTTGCCCGTTGAAAGGGACTTATGTTGGAGATGTGGATACCCTGGACACCGTCGCGATACCTGTAACCGTGGAAAAACCATATTATTTTGTTCCCGCTGCGGACGTTTTGGTAAGATGTCCCGGGACTGTTTCTGTGCGAAGCCGACTCTCAGAACCACCTTAATAGAGAAGACTCTTAAGTGTCCCAGCTGCGGTCGTTCCGGACGGCCGACGAAAGACTGTACCTGTACCAGCCGAGAAATTTCCAGACCTACACCGGAGCCAGGAAAATGCTCAGTAGAAATCCAAGCACCACAAGTATCCCGAATCCGGCAAGATGTTGGCACTCAGTGTGACCTCTGTGAATGTGCCATGAAAATTCCGGACTACGCCACTAGGGCCCATCCGCGATATACAATCCTGCGGAACGCCTCCACCGTAAGAAGAGTGAGGACACGTTCTTCCCGGCGGTATCCCAGCCTAAGTACGAGGAGCTCTAGGCTCCAGTAACCCCGTGAGGAATTTGGATAGATGTCCCTGCCGCAAGATCCGATACTGTTTTTTTTTTGTTGTTGAATAATCTTTTATTTTAGGTGGTAACGATTAGTTTTAAGAATGAGTGAAAAAAAAATATAACAAATGCAAGCTTCACTTTCATTTGTCAATTTTTTTTTAACCGAAGAAAGAGGGGGATGTAACGATGTTACTTTTTAATGTTTTCATTTCCAGCAACCATGCAGTATAAATTTCATTTTATTTAATAATTAAATCGCCTCTCTTTCGAAATTTACCTATGAATATTTATTTTTATATAAATGTACTGCTTTTGAGACATCCGGTATATCCTTTTGTCAAGTTCACTTAAACCAGTCTGCTAATGTGCGCGCATTTTCAAAATTTTAAGGAGGAGACTTCGTAAGTGGGGTAGGAGAATTTAATAAAAGGACGTAGCATACAGGTAAACGGGGCTTTTTCTTTCTGTTCCTGCTTAAAAATTTAATTGTGTTTACACCGAATACTGTGACTGGTTTTTTTTTTGTGAACCCGGTAAGTGGATATACATTTTTCTTTTCTCTGTAAATAGCTATTATCATCCAACGCTTAGCCGCTTTTATTTTTACGTTTGAATTCATAGTATTTGTGTACAATTCCGAAGTTAGAACATATAGAGTCACTTTCATCTGAATATTTAATCCCGCTCAACAAGCCGTTGTACTGTTAAAATTTAGTTTCTTTTGCATTTGCTTAGAAAAATCTCGTCTAGATTCGCTGCTGAGCAGGGATCAATTCGAGAGGCCTCTAAGGCAGTTTAATTTACGAGATACGAAATAATCTCAAAAGTATTCGCTGCTGAGCAGGGATACCCGAGAGAGGCTTTCGCATTCTGCTAGTCGTTGTCATTATCTGAGAATTTGATTTCGTACAATAGGCGGTTGTTTGTTAGTAAAATCATAGATATAACATATAGAGTCTGTTTCATCTGAATATTTAACCCCGCTCAACAAGCCGTTGTACTGTTAAAATTTAGTTTCTTTTGCATTTGCTTAGAAAAATCTCGTCTAGATTCGCTGCTGAGCAGGGATCAATTCGAGAGGCCTCTAAGGCAGTTTAATTTACGAGATACGAAATAATCTGAAAAGTATTCGCTGCTGAGCAGGGATACCCGAGAGAGGCTTTCGCATTCTGCTAGTAGTTGTCATTATCTGAGAATTTGATTTCGTACAATAGGCGGTTGTTTGTTAGTAAAATCATAGATATAACCTATAGAGTCTGTTTCATCTGAATATTTAATCCCGCTCAACAAGCCGTTGTACTGGTAAAATTTAGTTTCTTTTGCATTTGCTTAGAAAAATCTCGTCTGGATTCGCTGCTGAGCAGGGATCAATTCGAGAGGCCTCTAAGGCAGTTTTGATTTAAGAGATACGAAATAATCTCGAGAGTGTTCGCTGCTGAGCAGGGATACGAAGGAGAGGCTTTCGGATTCTACTGTCAATCTATTTTATCTGAAAAGTTTAGTACGTACAATAGGCTGTTGTTTTGCCAGTAAAACTTTAGTTAGAACATTTAAAGTCTAGTTTATCTGAGTATTTAATCCCGCTGAATAGGCCGTCGTACTGTTAAGAAAATTTAGTTCGTTTGCACCTGAGTAGAAAAATCTCGTCTGGATTCGCTGCTGAGCAGGGATCAATTCGAGAGGCCTCTAAGGCAGATTTAATTTAAGGGATACGAAATAATCTCAGAAGTATTCGCTGCTGAGCAGGGGTACCCAAGAGAGGTTTTCGCATTCTGCTAGTAGTTTTCATTATCTGAGAATTTGATCTTGTACGATAGGCCGTTGTGTTGATCAGTAAAACCTAGTTTAGTTGAATCTAGTGAAATCGCTAAGAAATTCCGGTGGCTATTGAGATTAACCTAGCCGCCGAGACTAGTTAATTGATTATTTTCTTCCGTTTTATTTAAAAAGGTACACAAATACTAGGAACCGATATAGTACGCTCTGTTAGTGCAACCATAACGCTTTCTCTGTGCATTTTGACTTATTATTACTAGGAACTTTGTACTGTTTTCACCTGCTACGTACTAGTAGAATTCTGCACGTTATTTTCCGCCTCCGTTGTAAAATAGCTAGAATATTTATTGCTTGGTGTGAGTCCGCTTTTGGTTTGATTAGTAACGTAGATATTTAGTAGTAGATTTTGATATCTTTGCAATTTCTCATTTATGTAAAATTCAATTTTATTTGTGGAATTAAAATTGACAATTTCTCCAATAACGAGTAGTTTATTTTGATATTTTTGCAATGTCTCATTTATGTAAAATTAATTTTATTTGTGGAATTAAAATTAATAATTTCTCCAGTAGCGAGTAGATTATTTTGATATTCTTTTTTTTGCAATTTCTCATTTATGTAAAACTCAATTTTATTTGTGGAATTAAAAGTAATAATTTCTCCAGTAGCGAGTAGTTTCATTTGTTTGATAGTGGTAAGCAATTAAAGCCTGTTTGCACACTACATATCCGGAAAGGTCCATAACAACAGACCCCTGGAATTACTGAACCTCCATCTGTGGCTACCTTGGTAACTCTCGACGCCGTATTTTTCGAGAGTTCGGTGGAGTAAACCACCCCAAAAATCTGGCGCCCGAGGAAAACTAGGAAGTACCGAAGCCGTGGGTGTCATAGTGGCGTCCGTGATTCTTTTTGAGGAGAGAAAGCACGTCACACTATTCAATGATTAAAATGTACAATAAATTACCGAGGTTAATGCAAACAAAATATTTTAATGAATACATGTCTACTATACTCCGTTTTTAAAAGGCATGCATGGAGTAATAAATCACTCATTTTGGCCGGAACCATAGGCGTACCACATTTAGTCATTTAAAAAAAGTTAAGGCTTCTAAAATTATCTCATTTCCGAAAATAACCGTTTTGTAATATTATTTAAAATGAAATTTCAAATTATCAATAGTATAATAAACTGTGGATTATATAACTGACATCAATTTTCCAGAAAATTTATTATTATGTATAAAAGGGCGTAGACGAGTCCCTCCACTAAGCTCCAGGTAGTTATAATCCTACATACAATAAATAATAAAATAAATGTTAATAACAATTTTATACCAACCAAATTCGACCAGATATGGAGGATTTATCACATCACCATCTAAGCGACCTAAAGTTGGCCCATTGTCGCTGAACGAAAAAAATCTGATATTAAATTGCTATTCCTCGTTGAAGAACGAAGAAATTAGAAGAAAAATCATGAATTTGACAGGAAGTGTTGATGAAACTGTGGAGATTACTGCAACAATGATGGGTGTTTCAAAAACAACAATTTATAATTTAATGAAGGAGAAAAAAAATGGAAACATCACAGCCCCAGTAAAGTCCCCAGGCCGACCCAAACTTGAAATGGATGACGACTTGAAGAATGGAATAAGGCGTAAGGTGCATGCTTTTTTCTTTAGAAAAGAGATCCCAACTCTCTCCAAAATTATGGCTTCGGTTCAAGAAGATTCAGATTTTCCGAAAATGTCTCGAAGTACATTATGGAAAATTTTGAAGGAACTTGGATTTGAATATAAAAAAAATTATCGGAACGCAATGTTGATTGATAGAGACGACATTGTCATTTGGAGGAGGAGTTATTTGCGCAATATTCGGAAAGCAAGACTAGATCAAAAACGAATTTATTATTTGGATGAGACTTGGTTTAATGAAGGTCATACTGTTTCAATGTTTTGGCAAGACACGAATGTCAAAAGTCGGAGGCAGGCAGCTCTTGAAGGGTGGTCAACAGGCCTCAATCCACCAGCAGGAAAAGGACGTCGACTCATCATTACTCATATGGTTTTGTTAAAGGTGGATTGTTGTGCTTTGAGTCGAAGCAAACCGGAGATTATCATGAAGATATGGATGCAGACGTTTTCGAAGAATATTTCTCACAAATGTTAGATCTAATTCCAACGGGCTCAGTCATTGTTATGGATAACACAAGTTATCATTCCAGGTTAATGGAGAAATTACCTTCAACTGCATGGCGTAAACAAGATATCCACGATTGGCTAACCTCGAAAAATATTGAATGCCCAGATAACCCGCTGAAAAATGAGCTCTTCCAACTGGCCAATTCACATAAACACAAATATAGTAGATACGTTGTAGATCAAATGGCATCAGCGCGTGGTATAACGGTGCTGAGGCTTCCTCCTTATCACTGTCAACTCAATCCCATAGAACTAATATGGGCCCAAGTGAAAGGGGAAGTTTCAAGAAAGAATACGACATTCAAAATGAGTGACGTAAAAGTTTTATTCGAAGACGCGTTAGGTAACGTAACCAAAGAAAACTGGAAGAAATGTGTTGAACACGTGATACAAGAAGAAATAAATATGTGGGAAATGGATCATATAAGTGAACACATGATTGAACCATTTATAATCAATGTTAATAATGGAAGCTCAACAGAATCGTCTGATTCTGATATATAGACTAGTTTTTGTGTTAGTTATTACTATTATTTGTTAGACTTTTTTTTATAAATATTACATTAATTCGTACTTTATTCCTGCATTTTTCTTTTTTCCTCTCCTATTGTAAACGGTATATTAGTAGTAAAGTTGATACCTACTGCAAAAAAATTTGCTATTTTTTATATAATATTTTATATACCAAGTTTGTTTTGTCCTGATTGCACGCCTCTGAGGATTAAATTGTTTATTTGTTCATTCAAATACAATAGAGCGACCCTTTCAATACAATAGGCGACCCAACCTAATACAGAGTTACGGGGTGTCTACCTGAAATTCGTAACAAATGAGAAATTTTAGTACAAAATTAGATAAACTTCGGAGATATTTTATTATACACCCTGTATCGGTTTTGCATACCTAATGAGCTTTTATTACTCCATGCCTTTTAAAAACGGACTATAATCTGTAACTACTGTTAAAGCTTGCCAGTTTTATTCCATTTTGTTTCAGCTTGCATATTTTTCCGTGCAATAGTACAACTAGGGATTGTCTTGTACAGTGTTACTTTTTTGTAACGTTTACATCTTCTCACAATGTCCTCACTTGTTTTAACTATAAATAAATAGAAAAATATAATTAAACTAAGGTACAAAGCCCTAAGAAGTATACCTTCATAATACCACAATATTAAATTATCATTAAAAGATTGTAAGTTTGTTAATCATTTTTAATGTTTTTATCACTTTGATATTTGTACTTTTAAACCTGTAGTTGTGTTTCTTGTATATACTATAAAATATTGCAATTTAATGAGTATTGTCCTTGCATACATAAATTTTTAAAATATATGCTAGTTTTATTAGGCCAGAAAAAGAACAATTTATTATTACTTTAAACACAATCCTGCACTATTATTTTTTGAATTTAATGTTTAAATCATCTTATTTGGTAATGAAGTGTAAGAATACATGTAAGTACAAATTATACTATTATATTACCTAAACTTTCCATCGATTTTCCATTAGAACTTTGACTGAAATCTGGTTGTGGGCCGCTACTTTCTAAAATAATATAAATAAAATGAAGTGGTTATCAAAAATAGTATGTTTATTTTTATTCTTTATCAACAACGAATCATCTTCACAAAACACACTAAATTATTAAAATATCCTCAATTATTTCAGGAATTCTAGTATATATCCACTGGTAATTAGGAATTTTACATTATTTAATAATCAATCAACTACAATATTTACCAGTTGGTCCCAAGTATAAAGTAGGTACTGCATCTCGTTTTAAATTTGTTCTGTTATTTTTGGCTTGGAATTTCCAATCCTCAGAAAAGTGGACATCACAAACTCTTCCGAATAACTTTATCTTTATCCTCGGTGAGTTAATATTCATGGTTAATGTTATTCATCCACACATGGAAAATCTAACAAAAAAGAAATTGTTAATTATAATGAAATTCCTATCGGCACATATGAAGTAAAATAATGCAAAACACCTTATTCAAAACTATTTCTATTGTGAACACTGTGACAAACAAATTTATAATGTGAAAGCTATGGGAATATATTTTTTATATACATATAAGAATTTTATATTTTTCAATGCGAAACTACATTTTCAGGTTTTAATAAATAAAAGATTATAAGTTTGCAAATTAACTTACCTCAAGATCTTTAGGAAAAGCATGCTTTAGCTTTTCAGTGTTCTTAAAAGAACACTTAGGTACACAACGCGTAAATACTATTATTAAAATGAAATAAGAATCAAATATAATATCAATAATATTAAAAAGATAAGAACATAAATTGAAAACACGAAATAACGAATAACGCTTTGAAATATTGAAATTTAAACAATCAAACAGGGCGCGTATTCTGTATCGTCTCGTAGAAAGAAATTTCTTTCTATGAGAATAGAGAGGAAATTTCTTTCTATTTCGTGAACCTATTCTGTAACATTCTTTCTATATCTATTCGGCAATGCTCGGGTATAGAGAACTGATAATTATCGGATGTAAAAACATTGACCTGTTTTTAGGGGAATTAGGGATATATTTTGATTAAGTCGGTAACGATAGCAACATTTGTTGGTTTATTTCTCAGGAGGATTTATTTCATATTTCATTGTGGGAGTCAATTATTATCATAATCATTATAACTGTTATTATAGTGTGTGGTGTAAATATTATAAACTATAGCATAGCATATTATCTGTTCTTAGTTTTCGTTTTTTTAATATTCATTGCGAGTACATTATAAAGTATGGAACCAATTCATTTGCTACAAGTAGAAGATGAAGTACGACAAAACCAATGACGTTTAGAGAGAAGAATTTATTAATCCTTAAAATCACAAATGTTAAATATATTGAACTATTTAAGAATTGGATTAATGACAAAAATTTATCGGTCTTATTAATAAACACGGAATAACCTAGGACTAACTTTATTCCATGGTTAAACCATAAGTTTGACAGATACGCTATTAATAAACGCATATTAAACAAGGAAAAGGCTACTCCGACGTTAGTCTAGGACTAACTTAGGTAGCAATTTTAATCAAAGGAAATAGGTAGTTTAAGCTCGGAGTAACCACCCATTAAAAGGGAACGAGAGCATCAATTTTAAATTCTCGCGAAGCGGGAACTGTTTATATTAACGTGTGTAGAGAATTTCATTTGGAGAAAAAAACTCTTATACCCCTTCTCCCCTCCCCCCCATATAGCTAACTCAGAGACAGTTTGAGATATCGAATTTTTATATATCAGGTGCACATCTATGACATTTTCGGCTAAAGAAAAAAAATATGATCCCTTTCCCCCTCCCCCTTCGAGGAGTATCTAAAAGAGAAAAATCCGACTGGTACATAATCGATTTTTTGATTTGAAGATTTATACAGGGAAAAATGAAAAAGTATTTTTGCAAAATTTTTTTTCGAATTTTTATCAACGAATATCGAAGCGTAAGAGATCACGTCAAACCCTCTTGAAAAACATATAACAGAACGTTTCTGCCCCCCCTGTTTGGGGGGGGGAATTCACAGGTAAATTAATTTTTTTTTTTAATTTCGGATTATAAATATGATGGGATAACTTATCAGGCCAACCCTTTACGATGATATCTAGGGGCACCCCCTGCGCCCCCTTTTTTGGGGGTCCAGCATTCGCTAAATATTGATGCTGGAATCGTTATTTTCGAGGGATCTTACTGATTTGGAGTGTCTATAGGCGTCATGGGTTTGAAATATTTTTAGGGTCCCCCCAATGAACCCCCCCAACGGTTGACTGAAATTGAACGTGGAAGTTCGAGATTATGTGTTTAGGTATATACGCATTCGGTATATAGCTACGGTCACAACCCACTTTAGAGAACTAGCCGCGCTGAGCACAAAGTGGCAACAGCGCTGAGCACAAAGTGGCAACAGCGCTTGGTAGTCCGATAGTCCTATCCCACTCCTATCCTTGTAGGTAGTCTTCGTCGTCGCCTTATTGATTTGTTATTGTTGTTTCTGACATCTCCGCATGGTTTTAGCAGTCAAAACATGTGACAAAGTTTTTCGATCTGTTATGTTATAATAATGAGAAAATTATAATAATTGTAGTGTAACCTTGCAGTCATATTTTAATAATCTGGAGAACAATTCATCCGAAGATACGGTAAGTGTTTATTATTTGATGTTAATAAAGAATTATTTGTAGGTTACATTTTTCAATTGCAAAAAGTTCTAGCAAATAATTACTGAAAATTTATTTTAGATGCCTCGAAGGTGTTCAATTCCTGGATGCAATTCAAATTATGATTCCGTCTTGAAGGGGTCAAATAAATGTGAATCGACATTTGCTTTTCCTAAAGATAAAAACAAATGTGAAAAATGTTTGAAAGCTATTCCAAGGAAAGACTGGACTCCCACAAAGTGTAGTGTAGTATGTGCCAAACATTTTCATGACTCAGACATTATTATAGGTATCATGAATTTACTTTGCCATCGGGTGAAAACAAAAAAAAATTAAAATAAATACAAGGAATGCAGTTTAATCTTGATGTGAACTTTTTATTCAGTAAATTAACATAACTGTTCGCTTTTGACTGACAAGTTAGAAAAATTAAAATTAAAATTAAAATTATTTATTTGTAGTCAAGGTAACGACTACCGACTGTCTTTTAGAACAATTAACATATAAAGTACAATTTTACTTTAACACTTTCCCTTGTTAATTGTTGTAATAATAATGAAATAAACAAACAAAACATCTTAGTACCCACTATGTTACTTTAAACCCAATTTATCGCGTAATATTTGTAATCGTATTGCACCCAAAGGCTTCGTCATAATATCTGCCAGTTGATTCTCAGAAGATATTTGTTGAACTGCTAATTCGCCTTCGGTTACCCTCTCTCGAATAAAGAAGTGCTTGATGGCTATATGTTTTGTTCGTCGATGAAACTCTAGATTTTCGCTTAAACGCACTGCTGCTGTATTGTCGACCTCAATTATTGGAACTTGCTTTAAAGTTACAATATTTTTAAACAATCTTGAGAGCCAAATAATTTCTTTAGCTGCTTCACTTGCTGCAATAATTTCAGCTTCGGTAGTGGAAGTGGCTACCGTAGGTTGTCTTTGACTCATCCATGAAATAGCCCCTCCTGCATACTTAACTACGACACCAGAAGTAGAGCGACCAGTTTTCGTGCATCCTCCAAAATCAGCGTCACTGAAAGTCTCAAGAATACCCCTTTTTACCTTACGAGTATAGGTTATTCCTTTCGTCAATGTGCCTGCTACATAGCGGAAAACTCTTTTAACGCGAGCTGCATCTTCCAAAGATGGATTTTCCAGTGATCTTGATAAAAATCCAACGCTGTATGCTAAGTCAGGTCGAGTTCCTAGCATCAAATACATGAGAGCTCCGACCGCCTGTCTGTAAGGGAAATTATGTGCTTTGGAATTTTCTTTCCCTGATTGAGAAATCTCAGAAGCTTTCAACATTGGCGTAGAGACTGGTTTGCAATCTGAAAAATTGAAACGTTCTAGAATCTTTTTAGCAAAAGCTTGTTGATTAATTGTAATGTAATCATCTGTTTGTTCAATTTCTAGCCCTAAAAAGTATGAAGCTTTCTGTGAAGTGATCTTGAATTCTTTGCTTAAATCTTGTAAGAAAATCTTCAAATCTTGAGGATCTGTTGCGGCAACTAATCCATCATCTACGTACAGAGCCATGATAATACTTTTGTCATTTTCTTTTCGCATGAACAAACATGGATCTGCATCACTAACTTTGAAGCCGAGACTGATAAGATACTTGCCAAAACGTTTGAACCAGCATCTTGGAGCCTGTTTCAAACCATACAAACTTTTTTGAAGTTGACATACCTGATCAGTACCGTTTTTGTAGCCTTCTGGTTGCTGCATGTAAATAACCTCTTCAAGTTCGCCGTATAAAAATTCTGTAGATACGTCAAACTGTGCTAGATGCATCTGCTCACTTGCAGCTATGCTTAAAATCGACCGAATAGTTGCCATTCTTGCTACTGGGCTGAAGGTCTGGCTATAGTCAATGCCGTAGCGTTGACTGAAACCTTTTATAACTAGTCTTGCCTTGTATCGATTGACCGAACCATCTGGATTGGTTTTAACTCTGTAGGTCCATTTACATGGGATCGCTTTTGCTCCTTGTGGCAAAGTTGACAGCTTCCATGTGTGATTTTCATTGAGCGATTTCATCTCATCATCCATGGCTCGTTTCCACTGTAAACTTTCCCTACCTGAAACAGCTTCTTGGAATGATTGAGGAGTTACATACGTGTCAATAAAATCAGTGTTTTCAGCAATGTGTGCATATTCTTGTAGGTAACTTGGCTTTCTCAACTTCGAGCGATCTCTCAAAGTTCTTGCAGGTACTGGCGAGGGCGTCGCTGGCTCTTCCTCGTCATCGGTTGCCGATTCAGGTTCCGTGCTTTCCGACTCGTACTCAAGTGGTTCATCTTGTTGAACTGGTATCTCGGGGTACTCCAAAGGCTCTTCTAGTTCGACTGGAACCTCAGGATTTTCCTCGGTGTTATCTTTCTGTAAATGAGAATCTTTGAGTGGTAACTGAACCTCATGATCGCAATCTCTCGTTAATTCGCGAAATTGAACGTCTCTTGAGACAATAACTTTGTGCTCTTCCTTGACATAAATTCTGTATCTTTCATCGTTATCGTAACCTATCAAATAACCCTTGATTGCTTTCTCGTCCATTTTTCTTCTCTTTTCTTTAGGTATATGAACGTAGCAAGTTGATGCAATGATGCGTAAGTGCTTAATTCTCGGCTTACTTCCAATCCACAGCTCGTAAGGACTCATACCGTCTACTGATGATTTGCCTGTTCTGTTCAATACGTACGTAGCTGTAGTGACTAATTCTGCCCAAATGGCTTCAGGAAATTTCACGTCGGGATTGGAGTACTTGAATGTTCTAGCCATTTCAACGATTGTGCGATTTTCTCGTTAAACGCAACCATTTTGCTGTGGTGTATACGGAGCTGTCAATCTGTGCGTAATTCCATTTTTCTCTAGAATAGCCTTGACCTCCACATTGTCGAACTCGCCGCCGTTGTCACTCAGCAGCGCCTTAATCGAATGACCTTGCTGTTTTGCGTGAGCAATCATTGACTGTAAAGCTGCTGTGACGTCAGACTTCTCTGCAATTATGTAGCAATATCGAAATTTAGTGAACATATCTTTGAATATGGCCATATACCTCTTCTTGCTAAATGATACATCAAAAGGACCACATAAATCTGTAGCAATCAGTTCTCCAGGTTGGCTTGCTTTTCTTCTAGTACCGAAAGCTAAACGATGGGCCTTACCGTAAACGCACGGTTCACAAATTTCTCTGTCTAACTTGACGTTAATACCCAATTCTTTTTGTAACAAGTTTTTCACGTGCTGCTTGTCCTGATGTCCCCACCTCTCGTGATACAGCTGTAATTGAGAACTATCAGTAACAGCAACATTGAAACTTACATTACCAGCGGGAAAAATCGGTTTGATAGCTGCTTTGAATAGTGTTCCGTGAACATTTCGGACTCCACTTAGCAGTATCTTGTTATTCACTTTGAGCGAGCACCACGTAGCTGTTGATTCAAACATACTGTTTAGGTTTCTGTCTTGAGCTGCTAGAACAGAAAACAAATTCTTCGATATGTCGGGAACGTACCAAACATCGTGCAAGGTTAGGATGTATCGCTCGTCGTTCACTGTTGATACAACTTTTACGATGCCTTTCCCTACTGCTTGCAAAAGCTCTTTTCCTGCAGCCTTTATGCCACACGGATTCTTGAATTTTTCAAAATCTACAAAGAAATCGAAATTATTCGTTGCGTGCCTTGTAGCACCGTTGTCGATCCACCAGTCTGTAGTGTTGATCTCAGTATTGAAAATCTCTGAAAATGACAACACAAGACCTTCCTTAACCTCAACAGCATTGCTCTGAAATTTGTTTTGGTTATTTTTGTGGTTAGCTTGGTTTTGAGAGTCATTAACGGACTTATTTTTGGATGGTCGTCCATCTGCGATCCATTTTCTGCATTCACTGACCCAATGGTTTTTCTTACCACAATAATTACAGGTTGTACCTGCTCTCGACTTCTTTTTCGCGTCTTGTTTTTGCGTCTCGCCTTTTGCCACTAGAGCTTCTTGAGAAAATTTGTCGTTGTTGGTGCTTTTCTTGAAATTTCTTTCGAACATACACAACTGTGTAGTCAGCTCGTCAAAGGTTTTCTCTGTGTCTTTGGTAAGCAGCATCCAACTGGACCTAAATGTCTCAAATGCAGCAGGTAAAATATTGAGCGTTTTACACACAAGCATTAAGTCTGGTAACTTGTTTTCATTTCGAGCAGTGAGACCGTTGTTGAGATCACTCCAAAGACTTCTCAACTTAGCTAAATGTGTAGACACGTCCTCACCTAACATCCAACTAAAAGCGAAAAATGAATCACAAATTTGAAAAACTTGATCCTTGGATGTCGCTTCAAACTGCTCTTTAAGGGCCTCGAAAGCATCACGCGCGGTTTCTTTATCGATGATTTTCTCATACACCGCATCTGTAACTGAGCTAGCAATCATAGACTTTGCGTAGCTATTTGCCTTTCGAAAGAAATCATACTTCTCTTTGAATTCTTTTTGTTTAGCCGCACTAGCGCCGTCAGCTAGAGGTTCTGGTTTTTTAATCTTGTTATCGATAACGTCTAATGCACCTTCATGATAATCGAGCAGATCACGAATCTTCCGCTTCCAGATCGGCCAGTCTGCCTCACCGGCCAAGGGTTTGATGTGCTTCGCCAAATCCATCTGTGGCTATTCAACGATACTTCACAGTCCAACCGTTTCTTATACGAATTTATTCTTTCTTGAATAAAAACGATTCTAGTACACAATTAAGCGTACTGGTCCCATAACCAATTAAAATAAATACAAGGAATGCAGTTTAATCTTGATGTGAACTTTTTATTCAGTAAATTAACATAACTGTTCGCTTTTGACTGACAAGTTAGAAAAATTAAAATTAAAATTAAAATTATTTATTTGTAGTCAAGGTAACGACTACCGACTGTCTTTTAGAACAATTAACATATAAAGTACAATTTTACTTTAACAAAAAAATCTATTAAAATACCCAAAGTTGAGTGAAAGTGCAATTCCAAGACAATTTGACAACTTACCTAAATATCTTTCATCTGCACCTGCAAAAAAAAGAACAAACCCAGAAAAACGACGGGAAACAATTTTACACAGGGAAGAACAAATAATAGAAGATTTTTTGCATAATGACATTATAACTGATTTTGATGATCTGGCAAACAATTTTAAAACGAAGTTGGAAATTCAATCCTGGGAAGCAAAAATTGTAACAAAAAATAATAGTCGTAAGTTATATTTTTACAATTTAGATATAGATCAATATGTGACAGTTATGGTGACAATTGCAATTGAAGATAATTTAATGGTTAAAGTTTACCTCAAAGACAATCAACTTGCATACAACGATCTTAAATGGATTTTACCATGGGATGTAAAGTTGCAAAGGTGGTCTCAACTTTCCAATCTATTATCTCGTTATAAAACAAATACTGTTAATAAAGAAGTAAATGTAATAGAGATGCTTAAAGAAGGATTGAAAATTATCTCTGATGCATATCTAAAATGTGAAAACAATTATGATGAAAGTAATACATTTTTGTATAGTAAACATTTAGAGATAATAATAGATCAGTTGTATCAGATTGTGTCAAACAAAAATAAGTATCGACCATCAACAATTATAATGGCATTTATATTATATTCACAATCGCCCACCTGTTATAATGTTATTAGAGATTTCTTTGTCCTTCCTCATAAAAGGTATTTGCAGAGTATTTCTTCCTCTTTAGCAGTGTCGCCCAAAGAAGAGAATAACAATAAAAATTATTTATTGAATATTGTAAAGTCACTAACCGAGACTGAAAAGGTTGTTGCATTAATTATTGATGAAATATATATCACGTCTCGAATAGATTATAGATCTCAAAATATTTTGGGTTCTGCTGAAAATAATGTCCTAGGCAGTGATTGCGAGTTTGCAAGAACAATTGTTACTTTTATGATAAGCTCAACATTTGGTAATATGAATGAGGTTGTAAAGCTCTGGCCAGTTAATAATGTCAAAGGTAGCGAATTAACAAAAATGACTACAGAAGTAATTAATTTTGTTCAAGACTGTGGCTTTGAAATAATTTGTATTATAACTGACAATCACTCAATTAATAGAACAATGTTCAAAACTATATCCGATAATGGATTATGGTTTTCTAATCCAAAAAATCAAGAGAAATTAATTTTTCTTTTATTTGATTTTGTTCATATTTTCAAAAATATTTGGAAAAATTGGATGAATTTAAAAAATTTACATAATACTTTTCTTTTTTGTGATTTTGAACAAATTAATGAAGGAACTTTGAAATATGCGAAGTTTCAAGACTTACGAAATGTTTATGAGTCTGAGAAAACTTCGCTTATAAAACAAGCCTTCAAATTGAATTATAAATCTCTGTACCCTTCCACTCTGGAGAGGCAAAAAGTCCAGTTGGCAGACAATGTATTTCATCAGTCCACAATATCATGCTTGATGAGTACTCCAGAGTGTAAGGATACAGGGGACTTCTTGCAAATTATTAGACGTTGGTGGGATTTGGTTAACAACCGAAGTACCCTTAAAGGTATTATGAAAAGAAATGAATGGTGCAAACCATTTGAAAATGTATCAGATCCAAGGATTAGCTTTTTAAAAAAGTTTGTAGATTGGTTAGATAGATGGAAAAATATAGAAACTAATAATGGACATTTATCTAATGAAACTTTTCAAGCCATTAGGCAGAGTACTTTTGTTATAAAAGAAATTATAGAATATTCATTCAAACATTATCCAATTAAATATCTATTACCTGGCAAGTTTACAAGTGAAAATTTGGAGAAGAGGTTTGGAAAGTATCGACTATTATCAGGCTGTAATTATAATGTATCATTAGATGATGTCATAAATGCGGAAAAAAAGATATGTGTAAAACATATTTTTAAAAATAATAATATAAATCAATACTTTACACTTTCTGATATAAAGTCACAGTTTTCATTAATATCTGAAAATGATATTAAGGAGTCCTTTCAGAGCATTGAGAGTAATAATACATCCAGTGATTCATTGTTTAAACAATTTATTCATATATTAAAAACCGACTATTTAACATCATCAGAAATTGACGAGTCGTCAAAGATTTATGTTTGTGGGTATGCCAGTTACACGATTTCAAAAAAGTTGAATGGATGTAAATCTTGTATATCATTGATAACATCAAATAAAGGTGGTCAAACCTCAAATCAGTGTTTTGATTATCTTCAGAGAAATGGGTTATCAGTAGCTTCTGATTTTGTCAACCATATTTTTTTTCACATATCCTCAATTCTTCAATATATCATTAGCAATAAAGAATGTGAATCATATTTTCTGAAATGTAATCAGCAAAAATATATTTTATCAAAATTAACTATTGAAAGTATAAAGTTTGATTACTATTATGGATATTTCCAAAATATTTGCTCAGAATGCAACAAAAATTGTTCTAGACTGCTTCATATGATTTGTTCTGTGTTTAGCAATGTATTTTTAAATAATTATGTTAAACTTAAAAATAACGAAAATATAGAAAAACAAAAAAACAAAAAGAGAGAAGCTGAAAGCAGCCGAAACTCTCAAAAGAAAAGGAAATTAAACACTTTTAGCAGTTAGATTTATGAATATGTTTTGTTATTTTTTTACCTTAATTAAAATAATTGTCATTTGATAGTAGCAAAACCTCTGCTAAATATGAATAAAAAATATTGAACCGTCTTAAAGTAATAAAGAAAAACGAGTTTTATTTTAATAACTTCAACACCCTGTGTATCAAAAACGGGCGACATTAGACCCAACATTACCTATATAATTTTTCATGATTGTATGAGAGCTCTTTCCTGTAAAGCGTTGTAAGTGTCATTTGGAAACACCCTGTATAAAATAGTTCAAAATATTAATTTTAAACCATTTTGTACACCATGTCTTTATTACATATTTATTTACGGAAATATTTCAGCAGAATGTGATACAATTTATGTAGATTTGCACCCTATATTTAACTTTCGTAGGAATTTCTTTGTAACGAGTTTAAATGAAGCTCCAGCCATCAAGCTAGAAACCGGACCACTCTTATCAGCTGATCCAGTGTTGCCACATGTGTCAGCGCGGCTAGTTCTCTAAAGTGGGTTGTGCTACGGTGGTCGAAAAAAAATTTAACCTCAAAATTTAGCGCGTCTTGTGGCGTCCTCTTTTTCTATAAAATATCCATATCAATAGATAGAGAAAAAATTAAAACAGATGTCACGATAATGTCACTTTATTGGTCAATTCTTATACCACCCTCCCATAAAACTGTAAACAACTGTGAATCTTACTTACGTTACTTCCCAACCCAGTAATAAAGAAAGAGTAACTATTATCTCCTTAGTCGGGGTTTATTCATAGCAATTTTATTACTTCTTTAAACCTCCGCTAGTCTCAGAGTAAATATTCTCTGACTAATCTAAGAGTAAGGTCGGAGTAAGAAATTTTTATTAATAAGACCGTGAGTTTAGTAATTAATTTAACACAACGTTCAACACAGAAATATTCCACATTTACAGGTATCACCGTAAATGGCCATAAATACGTATTATTTAGGTACCCTTTGCACTTATTTACGTATTAAATTGCAATACTATTAATAATACTCAATTACTCCAAAAATTATTTTTCCAACATATAAACTTGTATATATAAACCACAAAACGACATAAACATAACATAACCGATATGCACATTTCCTTTGAAGAAAAGTAAACATGCCAACAAAGATTAATCTAATGATTGTGTGTTAAAAAGACACAGGGATACTCAAAACATCATAGAAAGACCTAAAATGGTCTTTCTATTACTTTCTACCGAACTAAGCGTTCGTGACACACGACCAATGCCGAAGTAGCTTACAGAATAAGGTAAAGTGTAGAAAGAAATTTCCTTCCTATGACGATACAGAATACGCGCTCAGGGGCGCGTATTCTGTATCGTCTCGTAGAAAGAAATTTCTTTCTATGAGTATAGAGAGGAAATTTCTTTCTATTTCGTGAACCTATTCTGTACGATTCTTTCTATATCTATTCGGTAATGCCCGGCTATAGAGAACTGATAATTATTGGATGTAAAAACATTGACCTGTTTTTAGGGGAATTTGGAATATCTCTTGATTAAGTCGGCAACAATAGCAACATTTGTTTATTTCTCAGGAGGATAATAATAGTTACGAGAATCATTTCATATTTCATTGTGGGAGTCAATTATTATTATAACTGTTATTATAGTGTGTGGTGTAAATATTATAAACTATAGCATAGCATATTATCTGTTGTTAGTTTTCGTTTTTTAATCTTTATTGCGAGTACATTATAAAGTTTGGAAACAATTCATTTGCTACAAGTAGAAGATGAAGTAGGTACGACAAAACCAATTACGTTTAGAGAGAAGAATTTATTAATCCTTAAAATCGCCAATGTTAAATATATTGAACTTCTTAAGAATTGGATTAATGACAAAAATTAAGAAGTTTAGTATTTAATTTTACACAACGTTCAACACAGAAATATTTCACATTTACAGGTAACACCGTAAATGGCCACAAATACGTATTATTTAGGTACCCTTTGCAGTTGTTTACATATTAAATTGCAATAATATTAATAATACGTAATTATCCAAAAATTATTTTTCCAGCATATATTAACTTGTATATATAAACCACAAAATACCATAATCATAACATAACGATATTCACCTTTCCTTTGAAAAATGTAAACATGCCAACAAAGATAAATCTAAATGATTGTGTGTTAAAAAGAGACAGGTATCATAGAAAGACCTAAAATGGTCTTTCTATACCTTTCTACCGAACGAAGCGTTCGTGAAGCACGACCACTGCCGATGTTGCTTACAGAATAAGGTAAAGTGGTATAGAGAATTTATAGAAAGAAATTTCCTCTCTATGACGATACAGAATACGCGCTCAGATTATTTATCTATTAAGTTTACGTTAAGATCGACACTGAACCACCGTGATATCGAAAACAGCAGTCTCACCAACAATAAAATATAATTTATTACCAGGTGTGGAACAACAGCGCTTAGTTGTTGTTAGTCAGAACTAAAAAGTGAACAACCCCTGAATCTACTATTTGATGTATGTTATTCAGTTATATATGTTTTCTCTCTACATTAGCTCAATTTTCCATCATGTGCTCTCAATTCAAGAGACATTAAAAAATCTGGAATTTATCGATTTTAAAAAAAGTGAATTAGTATTTTTTTGTTGTAATCAATTCAGTTTTCGTCAGAGATACTAGGTGCGTTCTTTTTGACTGAGATCCCAGTTAATCTCAGCTCACATCAGTAATGTGAGCGTTCTTTTTGTTTTACTCACCTTAAGTGAGCTGAGATTTTTCCTCCCCCTTCACCGATGCTGAATGTGTTGTAAGGGGGTATCAGTTGGAATTGAGTCGGAAATAAAGTGGAGGGGATGAATAAATATTTGATTTGCTTGGTTTATTTGTAGGTTTAACCAAGGTTTTTTATGGTTTTAACCATTGACATATAAACAATAAACACACATAATCTATTTTTCTCTTGTTACAAATTTTGGATACATTAATTAACATTATTAGATTATGATACGAATCTGTCGTATAGTTTAAATCTATCGACAGATCGCGCGCTTCAATTGAGATGTCGTTCTTTTTGGTGCTTACTCACATCACTTTATCTCAGATCACCTTAACTGAAGTGATCTGAGATCTCAGTCAAAAAGAACGCACCTACACTACTGTGGATTTCGTCGGTATTTTTTATTAAAATATGTTTAAGGCGTATTCAGCTTTATTTACTTAGCATCTGACGGCCAATCCCATCACAACTGCATCAAAATAATAGTTCCCAATTGGCTAATATGATACAGTGCATTTCAAAAACGTGTTTTGAATAAGTACTTGAGTTTCAACATCTGTAAATTGTCAATTGCCACTCAATATTTCCGTCAGATGTCAAAAGTAGCCAAATGCCAGAATATTGACTTTTCATAAAAATTCGTAATTTAAGGTAATTTCAACTATCAAATATTATCAATGAATGTAAAAAAGAATAATATAATTATCAGTGATATTGAAATCATAAAAATGGTATTTTATGAATCATATTGTAAATTTTAGATTCCTGTACAAGCACCTATAGTTAAACATGCAAAGAGTTTATTAGCCTTTTTGAAATTCATGTATTTATTCTCATTTTTTCATACAACATGACTGATATTTTTGAACGACTAGAATCAAATAACAAAGAGGCTGTTGAGTATGCCAAACAGTGTCTTCGAGAACAGTTCATTAAAGGTAAAACTATATTAATTACTTTTTAAGTTGGTCTTGTATCATGCATTTATATTTATCTTTATTTAGTACTTTAGCATATTTAATATAGAATTCACAAATATTTTTTATACAGTTTTTTTATTTAAAATTTTATTTACACTGCACACTGCTTGATGTTTAGGTTCTATGTTAATTGAGATTTTTTTGTAGTTAATGAGCCGTGGCTACTAAATGGATTATATGATTATTATTTATGTACAAAGTCTCAGAGAGCTATGGAAATTTTGGTTAATATTAAGGAACCCCACCATGTATATTTATTTGATAGGTTAGTTTATCTTGCTACTTATTGTTCCTTATAAAAAATTAATTTACTTATAGGTTATCAGACTCACTAAAAGGTCAAAAGTTAGACACAAAAGTTCAGGCTCTAACACTTTTTGGTTATGTAGCTCGCAGACAACCCACTTGGTTATATAAGTTACAGGAACATTCTCTCCTTAGAGAATTGCTGAGATCGCTCAGAGTAAGTACTTACATAACAATATATCTACAGTTGGAATTTTCCTTATCAACTTGAGCATAAAAAGCTCTTTTTTATAAAAAGTTCTGCACAATGACATAGAACAATAATAGACCCATTTATTTACATTAAATAAAGCTAACATTGCAAAAGCAATAACGAAATTAGCGACTATATGCTACCGGTCACAGTGCTCCATTGTCAAAATATGCTTTATTCCTGAAAACTGTTCGAAAAATATATAATTTATGTAGAAAATGCAAAGTAACATTGATTTGCAAAAAAATAGTCGTGAGGCATATGATATTATTGAAAGATGACAATGAAGGTCATACAGCAAAACTTTCTTGCAATTTAAGTTGTTGATGTACCTATGTGTTTTCAACAATAAAGTTATTCTGCTTTACGTATCAACGCTGTAGGACCCGATCCATTCACAAAACGAATTTCAACATAAAAATCATCACATAGTTGTCATTACAGAAGATCATGAAATTGTTTCTATGATTATTCGGGAATGTAAGTAGTTATTGAACTATTGCAGACTCAGTAAGTGTATTATAACTCAAAAACATGATTCCTCAGTGTTGTATTTGCAAGAAATTGGATAATTATACAAATATTTTAACCAAAATATTTCTTTTCACTGGTAAGTTGACATTTGCAGTGGACCTTCATTTTTGAATAATCAGTGTCGTCATTATAGGTGCATCTACTTATTGAATGATTTTCAAAGTTGAAAATTATGCATTTTAGCAATATAAAATTTTTCTGTTTCTAAGTATAATGTATAAGTAAGTAAATAACAAATATAATTTTATCTACCTTTTTTTTATATAATTAATGCACTTAGTGGATTTTCAACAACATATATTACAGGTTTTCCACAAATGATGAGCAAAGAAAAATTTGGTTCTCAAAAAGATGTTGAATAAGATTATATAGTTCCATTGCATCCTTTAATATGCTCCTCTCATTTTGCTTTAAATGATATTGTTGTTAAAGCAAATGGTGTAAAATATATTAAATCTGGTGCAAATCCAATATATTCATATAGGGCGTTCGTTTTAGTATCCTCCAGGTATAAGTCCTATCAAAGATTTCTAATACTTAATATTTGTTTAAGAAGTAGATACACATTAGAATTGTGAGTCTAAATATTATCAGTTCAATTGATAATAAAATATTAATTTACTTACTTTCAATTATTAGAAGAAACATTGTAATTTTTGAATTTTCCAGCGAATCAGAAAAGAATGTTATGCAATTGGTACAAAAGGATCCTTCTTCGTTTCCCACACTGACTGCTTCAGAAAGAGAAGTAGAAAGAAATTCTTTGTAACTCCGAAATATTACAGATCCATCATGTAGTACCACAAAATCATTAAATCTCAAGAAAGTTAATGAAAGTTGATTATTGTTCATCAACTAGCACTTCATATGAAAAAGTTATAGATGCAATTTTGTTCATTTATATTATTCTTCTTCAGTCTACATAGGTGTTTTGGAAATTTCATATTTTTCCACATTGACAAAAAGAAGGAAACATTTGAAAATAATCAAGGCCAAAGGTGGAAGAGATTAAAATAAAATTCATTCATTGCAGTAGTCCGTCTGAAGACTCAAAAGTAAAATTGTAACTTTGAAATCCTTGATGGCGTACTTCAAGGAAAGTGGATGCCAATGGATATTTTATGACTCTATTTACACAGAGTTGGCAAACGAGGAAATGGAAGTATTGTTGTCCTTTTCTAGCACATTGTTAGAGAATTTAAGGATTTGTTTAAAACAATCCTGATATTATGAATGACATGCTAGGTCAATTCTTTTTATATGTCATTAGGCAATCCAAACCACGTGACTTTTTAGCTGTCAATTTGGCTGCGACGGTCAAACATTGGATTCAGTACCATAAGCTTTAAGGATTTCTTTTATCTTTAGAAAGCTGAGAAGTTTTATAGCTATAAAACGGTTTACTTTGTATTTTGAGGGGTTTTAAGGTGTTTTGTAGTGTTTGAGAAGGACAATTTTCCTATTTAAGATAGAGTGTGCTTATTTTAAATAGTTATTAGTGGAAAATCCAGATGTTGGCAAAAGGTATGCTGGATATCACTTGTTTTTTTTGTACTTAATGCTGAGGATTTCTTTCTTATTCTACAGGTATCAGCAGAAATTGAGGATAATTAATGGCTTAGATCCATACACTGTTGATATGGAGAGCCTCGACACTTCCATTCCTACACTGATGTGTACATTTTCTTTGGACAGTGCCTTCAACTTCACACCAAATACCCATTGTGCCAGTGCGAGACATGGACTGGGGAAGGTCATTTACCAGAGTAGACCAAATATAGCTCCCATCTCTTACCTCAGGCGAAATAATAGATATTTTGCAAGGTATATCTGATGCAGAAGAAACATTTGTACTGATGAGGATTTTGGAGCCATTTGCCCAGAAGGTAGCTAAAGATGCAACTACATTACTATCGTCTGTTCTAAGTCATATTTATGATGAAAATAATTTGAAGATGACCCATTCAGAGCTTATGCTTATTTCAAAAAATATTATCATTGATGTAAATAGGGAACAAAGGAATATGATAGACAAAGTAACAAGAAAGCAGAGTGCAAACCAGAACTGGTATATTTAAAAAGCTGGAAGAATAACAGCTTCAAAATTTAAAATTGTTTGTAAGACGAACAAAAACAAACCACCCTTATCATTGATAAAATCGATTTGCTATCCCACTAAAATACTTTTTAATACAAAAGCAAATAATTGGGGATTGTCACATGAAAATGGTGCTATTGAACAGTACAGAATTGAGATGGAAAAAGAAAACCATGTTTCATTAACTATTAAAGAAGTTGGACTCATAGTTAGCACTAGTCTTGGTCGATATATCGGTAACCACGATATTTCACCGGTGAATGTAAAATCACTGGCGCTACCGGTGATTCATTTCTCGCAGATGCGGTGATCGGTGATTCAGTTTCATCCGAATACTGCAATATCGGCATCATCAATCATCGACTGTAGCATTGCAAGACCGCGCCAATCGTAAATCGATATAAAATAACATTATTTACAAATATTAGGTGAAAGAAAAACGGTGATTTAAGCCAATATGATATTATAGGTATTTGGAATATAAACTTTTGATTTTACAGAATGAGAAGGCAGCGGATTGGTATAGATAATATAAGTATATTAATGATACAAACATGCCGCCCGATCTGATACGGATCAGAGCAAACGTGCCGCTTTTCTTTGTGAATTATTTTGTTCCTTTCCAAGAGAAATATTAAAATAAATTTGGTGAACGCCTAGCAGCCATAAGATATAATAAATGTTTTTATTTTTTTTGTTAATCTCTGCTTTTTCCGCTGTATACAGTGTTGGGAACATTACGAGGGAACATACGTTTTACCGCCAATGTGTTAGAAAGAGACAAAATACATATAAATTCAGTGTATCACTCTTCTTTGCTAACAGGGTATCATAAAGTGAGAAACAAAATAACTGTATGTGTAATGGGATGTCTGGCAGGCACCGCCTTCGAGAAGCGAGCAGTAGCTCTTATGCCTGGCTTTTACTTACAGTTTTAAATAAACAAATTAGAAATGCATTCAGGCTGTTACTAGTCACTTTACCACAGCAAAATGTTGTATAAACTACTCATTATGTTAAAGATCGCAATGAAAGAAGATAAGGTTAGAAATACAGATGTGTAATGTGAACAGTTTAGTTTATTAATTGAGAAATAATAAGATTGTACTATACTGATAGCTTAATGCAATGAACAATAAAAAAAATCAACATTACTTTCGTTTATGCCTTCATGATTAATTTACAAAGAAATAATTCAGTAGTAATAATCTAATTCACTATATCAGTTTTGGGTAGTACACGCTAATATGATTTGAACAATAAATTAAAACCTACCTGGTAGGTATTTGAAATAAGTACCACTAAAAAATCACTGGAAGGTAGCTAAAAAAATTACATTCGTCGATATTGAGGGTACAATTAATGTATATAAGCATAACAATTTTCATTAACATCATAAGGAATAATCTATGGCAACAATACAGAGTCCAAAAGCGACAATATGTTGTAATAAAACAAGTGTTTTCAGTGTATCACCATTTTCATTCACTGGGTATCATAACATAAAAAAGTCGTATGCTAATATTTGTTTACTGTCTTGTATGTACAAAAATATCTCAATATAAACCGCCTGTTTCCTACACTCCTGATAAAACGATTTCGCTTACAGCTCTAATTCTTCTACTTTTATCTATCCCCTCTGTTTATTTTTAATCTACACGTTAGATTGTAAGTGCCCTTAAAATTTTGCTTTTTATTTGTGAGAGAAATCAGTCACATTTAATTTCAACGTAAAACGAAAACCTCTCACGGCCAACGGGAAATTATAACGGTCAGATGGCGTTACCAGTGTGTTAGAGGACAATCATGAGACAGAGAGTTAAAAGCCAGCGTAGATTATTATACCAGACGAATACGAATCGCGCGTGTGCCTCTTGAAGATGTTTAACTGTACAATCTGGGTACTTCACTAAACGTTTGTTTGCGAATGAGTCTTATTAAAATGCAAGTACACCATAAAGTGCAAATTGTAAAATGGTACTACCAGGGTCATTCATATCGAGAAATAGCAGAAAATTTGTTTATTGTGGCATTCGAAAATGCCCAACCAATTAGCAAAAAACAAGTGAGAACGGTTATAGAAAATTTTGAAGAGAATGGATGTGTCAATCCTACTAAACATGGGCCGCGTACACAAAATCGTCAAACCCAACCCGAAAAAGAAGAAACAGATATTTTAATTTGTGCCAGTGTGGAAAATAATCCCCTACAATTGTCCACTCATTTAGCAAAGGATTTTGATGTTGATCCGAAAACGATTCGGACTGTATTAAAAAAATGGTTATCGTAGTTTCAAACTGAAAAAGAGCCATGCAATTTTTCCAGACGATCAATTTTGTAGAACGGAATTTTGTGAAATAGTTATAGAAAGAATACAATTGGACGCAAACTTTTCGAAAAATATTTTGTTCACAGATGAATCGACTTTTCCCATACACGGTGCACATGATTCATCCGTTATTCGATATTGGTCAAGGACAAATCTAAACAAACATTACAATAGTAGAACTCAATATCCCCAAAAGTTAAATGTTTGGGCTGGAATATTAGGTGAACATTTAATTGGACCATTTTTTATTGACGGCAATTTAACCGGACAAAAATATTTGGACATGCTGGAAAATCAAATTACTCCTGCCCTTATACAATTAGGTGTCAATTTCAATGATATCTGGTACCAACATGACGCTTGTGCTTCACATAATGATCGACTAGCAATAAATTTTTTAAATACACAATTTCCCAATCGGATAATCTCCACGAATGGTAACATAAGATGGCCTGCGAGATCTCCAGATCTGGCTCCCAACGATTTCTTTTTCCGGGGTTATGTAAAATCGAGAATTTATGGATTCCAAGAAACCAGAGCCACTTCTCCAAATGAACAAATTTGTATGCAAATAACACCTGAAATGTTCATACGTGTTCGTCAAGAATTCTATAACCGTCTCGGTTACTGCTTAGCTCAAAACGGGGGTTTATTCTAACATTTGATTTAAGCTCATTGAAGAATTAAGAAGTTCTACTTTCTAATTTATTAAATATTATAATATTACTTTTATTTAAAAATTGTAGTCATTTTCATCAGAATTCGATTTTATTTTCGTTTTTTTTAAATTTGTACTGTGGTGTGTGTTTACACAGAGAATTCGTTCTCATTTGTATACAAACGATAAAGATACGAAAATGTTTTTTACTAACACATTCGAACCGCAGCAGATGTTTCGAGACCAATTTCACGTTGCCAAATCTGAAAAAGAAACTGAAAACTAGAACAATTTCCAGCATTACAATAAAATATTCAACGAATAGATGGAATTAATTATATCTTGATCTGTTACAACCTCTTGAATTATCATAATTAAAATCTTCTTATAACTTCTTCTCATGTTAGAACAATGCATTTTACAATTAATATAAATATACAATGAAAATTGGCAATACTGTTAGTAGCTACAAAGAATTTGTAAAACGCTGGCGTTCTGGGCATGTATTTTCCACTTTATGAGATCCTATTAGCGAAAAATAAGAATTGATATATTTGGAAACATATTATTTATCAATAAAAATTAAAATAGACTTATTTCTCATGTTATGTTATTATTCCAATACTAACCGAACTAATATAGTGAATTAGAGTATTACTACTGAATTATTTCTTTGTAAATTAATCATGAAGGGATAAACGAAAGTAATGTTGATTTTTTTTATTGTTCATTGCATTAAGCTATCAGTTTAGTACAATCTTATTATTTCTCAATTAATAAACTAAACTGTCCACATTACACATCTGTATTTGTACGCCTCTCGAAGGCGGTGCCTACCAGACATAGGTACCTAATCCATATAGGCATTGCACGTTTTCCATTTTATGGATTTATGTTAGCGAAAAAGAATGATACACTGAATTTATATGTATTTTGTCTCTTTCTAACACATTGACTAGGTAATGGCCAGAAAATGTAAACGTTATTAGGAGAATTGTAAATTATATTCTTTGTTTGTAAACCATTTAAAGAAATCCACTATCGTGTTACAATATGAATGAACTGAAAATTAAATGGCATGTCTTGAACTATTATGTCATTTTAACAAAACAATGGGATAAGGGGCAAAAGAGAAGTTTTCGGGGTCATCCTGTTCAATTTTATTAAAAAAAAGTTGAATATGATTTGTCTGTTTAAATAAAAGGTTATAAAATCCTTTAACCAAGTTATTAGAGAGATAAAAAATCCACAGTAAAGTATTTTTCTTTTATTTTCAGTTTAGAACATGTCTAAAAAAGCGAAAACCAGTGAAATCTGGAATTTATTTACACCTGTTGAGGGTGACAATTACTATACAACATGTAATATGTGAAAGAATTATTTTTTTTTCTTTTTAAAAGTAATGAATAAACCCTAAAAATTGATATATTTTTTACAGATAATATAGCAACATGTTCATTTGAAATTCTCAATTTAGAATTAAATAATATTAGTTGCAATTTTTATGTTGCACCTTTTATATTAATCTTTCTTCGAGTTAAGAGTCGATCTCGATTTCGTATTATTGCTAATTGTTGATCATGATAATATTTATTGTTTTAAAATAACCCGATAAGAGGTGCATAAATAATATATTCGTACGCGTCGCCAGTCACCGCGCGCTAATCATATTTAGATTTGTGTTTGCTATTTTTACTCAGTCACTGCGGTCATTCAAATCACCGTTTAGAATCACGGTGATTTAGAGATCACTGTCGCCGTTTCACCGGTTACCGGAAAATCACCGTATTTCCCAACACTAGTTAGCACTAGGTGGCCACAGTTTGGAGCATCTCCAGACAGACTAATATTCTGTGAATGTTGTCAAGGTGGATGTGTAGAAGTGATGTGCCCATACTTATTATTTTCTGAAAATGTATTACACATAGATGAATATTTAAAAATGAAAAGTTCATATCTTTTAAGAGAAAATGGTAAAATTGTACTTAATAAAATTCATTCATATTATTACCAACTACAGTTGCAAATATTTGTCACTGAATATACTATACTGTGTACATTGTATGGTCTCCCAATGTTTTTTTCAAACAGAGAGTTTTGCCAGACTTTGAATTTTGGGAAAAGAACTCTATAGTAGCCTTAAAATTCCAAGAAGAAGTCATTATGCTAGAACTATTAGGTAGATTCTTTACCGAAGAAGATGGTGAGGCCAAAATTATATGTTGGTGTGTCTGCAAAGGTGTAGATGATGGCAGCCCAATGATTGTGTGCTCTGTAGATGACTGTGAGATAAAGTGGTTTCATTTTCTCTGTGTGGGACTAGTAGACGTCCCCAATAATATGTGGTATTGCGAGAGTTGTGTGGAGGAACATAAATAGTTTAGCTAATAGATATATTATGTGTAACCTTCTGCAATTAAATCAGTGTTGTATTTTTTGTAAATAAATGTAGAACTAAGTTAGCCTTTCATTAATTGTAAGGAATTATATATGTATTTGGAAAGATGTAATGATTTTATAAATTATTGCTTTTTGTCGATATTGTCTTGTGAAATTGTTTCTATGACCTTAGGGGTTTTATTTTCTAGCTTTTTTTGGTTTTTGTAAAAAAATAAAGTGTTATATAAGAGTTTCATTTTTTTATTGTCTCTAAAGTGTGTGACATTTAATGTATTAGAAAAACAATTATTTTGCATCGCAAAATATAAATTTTATTTCATTTTGACATGTGTACATAACAATACATATTTCTGATTTTAACCTGAGTAAAATCAATGAACTGCAGCCTCATTGTTCAAAGATTTTGATCTTATTGACAAAGCTATGTAAAAATATATTACTATAATAACACTTAGTACATAAACGTTATACATATTATGAAGATACAAGAATTATTACTAAATTAAGTACAAATCTCTACATTCATTAAATGTAGAGAAATAATAAAAGTTGTAAAGTAATATATACTAAATATTTGGCTTTAAAACTAAAACATAAATACTTAAGCATCATAGCCTTCTATATGATTGAACAGGATGTATAAACAGATATACTTTTAAATATTAAAACTATAAAGGAATTATAGGTGGAGAAAGATTAATCAGTGCACAACATACTGTAACAGCTTTATCTAGCATATTAACCGTTTCATTATTGCCTATTTTTAACATAGAAATTGGAATATTTTTAAAAATATTAAACTTATTTTTAAGCATTCCAATAATTGTTTCTATGTGAATTCTAACATGAGCAATTTGCTGTGTTTCCTCCACTTCTAAAAGGTTCAATTGGCTCTTACCTCTGGTAAAAGCCGGAATAATTTACTTTGCATGCAATACTCCTAATGTCTCAGATTAAAAAAACCCCTATCTGCTGACACTGTGATTGCCTTGGGTAGTCAGGGGGTAGGACATAAAGGGCTGTTTGATTAGAATTGTTTTTATTCAGATTTCGTTACAGTTATGTTGGAGAAAAAATTAAATAAACTCTTTCGTAGAAATAATGAAATTGTGTACAATAAAATTCTATATACAACTAAGTAGAAAGTGTCGCCGGTTGGGGTGGTCGGCTTCTATAAATCTCACGTACTTTGCCTCTAAGTACTCTGCGGTGTATTCTGGGTTTAATAAGGGTCGTTCTTCCGATATCTCCGACTTCTGGTATCTAACCACGTCTTCTCTGGATTATCTACAATGTCCAGGGTCTAGGTGCCTCCCCCCACGATCAATACTCAGTGGGGTTCGGTAGGGTTGGAATTCAGTACTATCTCCGGGTCGATACTCTACGAAGATTTCTGTCCCAGGATCAATTCTCACCGGGAGTTCAGGGACGGATAGGGTTGGTTTGTGTTCTACCCTCCGGATCAATAGACGACAGAGGGGTAGGACACGTACCTAGGGTTAACCGTTATCTCCGGATCAATACTGATCAGAGATTTGACGGCTAACGCTGACGGCGTTCGAAACTTCCTTGCAACGGCGGTGCCAGGATCAAGTCTCTGGTAACAGGTTTCGTCTTCGCTTTTACGAGTAAAGGCTTAACCTTTAATATGAAGCTACATATCACTCCTGGTGTCAGGTTCGAGCTTGACTGGTGTTCGAATTCCCTCGAATGTATGTCCGTGATTCATTTCTACCGTTTTACGGCAAAAGTACCGCTATCTCGGTGTGGGACGTCCAAACTTGTTATAGTATCGCTCTGGTCTGGTATTGCGACGTCGGTAACTGTTGTAGGATCTACTTGCTGTGGTGTTGGAGTACTGGTTTGACGCCAGTGTCGTTACAACACTATATCACTTGGTTTAATTTTGTCACAATAACTACTATTCTCCACAACAGCCTTATCTGATGTACGACCTCCCCAAGCATCACTTACATAGCACACAGAACCTTGGGGTGTTATTCCAATTAAAAACTTTATTGTCTGATGATGCTTATAATTAGACCAGCATTGTTGCTGTGTCAGTAAATGAGCAGGTCTTTCGATAATAAATTCAAAACAATCCAAAATGACAGTTGTTTTATCATGAAACGTTTCTTTGAAACAATATGGTACACTATTTGAATTTCGCTGATCTGGCCATGTGATTAAGGATTTAAATTTGTTGTAAAAAATATTCAATATCTATTCAAATAGGTAGATGCAGAAATTTTAAACCTATAGGCTAAATCTTTATAATGTAAACGTAGTCTTAATTTAATTAAAGTCAATAGAAGTTGATTAAAGCTGCTCAAAGCTGTAGTGCTAGTGGCACAAACAAATGGTTCTACTCTTCTGAAAATTATCATTACTATTTTACATTTAAACCCTGTATAATATTGCCACTTGTCATTATCGGATTCATCATCCAAAAGACCAAAAGGTGAATTTTCTACTTTCAACTATAATGCTTCCATTTTTTTGGAACTAAATTCATAATGATCCAATTTGATTGTAAGTTCAGTCTGGGTAGACACCCCAGTCTCCATACATTTAATTTGATCATCCGGGGACTGTTGAGGCATTTCATCAATATCCATGACCTGTTGACAAAGTAATTAATTATAACAATTTTAAGCAACTATCAATACATAACTTAACATTGCTATTACTAAAAATTTAACACTCTTTTTATCAAAATAAAGTGTGCAAAGCATGTTCATAGAGTATATTTTCTTGGCCAGGACGATCAGCTAAACATATCCCAATAAAAAGGACTACTATTAATTATTTGTTACCTTAGTCTCAGTCAGTTTTGTCCTTTTATCTCTGCGATTCTTTCTGTCGACATCTGCAGCCCTTTTTTTTACTTTCTGAGACACATGTCCCATATGTTGAGATTGTACCCAGTCAGGGTGGTCTTTATCTTCGAGGGAAGCAGGTTTGCCTAAAATGAGTTAATACCTAATTGAGTTCAAATTACGTATACTAGGAGCTAGGAGAGTTGATATCATATTTGATAAGAAGCCTACCAGTTATAAAGTGTCTACAGCTAACTTTCTGGTGTTTAAATATAGATTCGGTCAGGTCGTCTCTTTATTGCTGTAGTCCATGCAGCCCCGCGAAGTTTGGTCAAATCGTTTTTCTCCGTTTAATCCTGTGTTTTGTCTTTGAAGGAACGCGATAAAACGAAACTTCATCACGATTAGAACGGCTTCCATGACCAACTACAATACATATCGAAGGCATTTCACAAGACAAACACTACACTATTTAAAAACCACAATTTACAGCCAAAAAACATAAATAAAATCAATGAAACGTAGGTTAAACAAACACACTCTACAGTAACGTTGTTATTTATTTGACCGTAGCCGCCATATTGAATTAATTTTGACAGGTCGTTGGATTGTCTCATTGTTTCTGCTTAACCTAAAACACAATCATCAGATATCAATATTTTTCCAGCAGTTTAAATTGTACTCTAGAGAAAATTACCTGTATCGGCAATATAGCAAATTGGTATAAAGAAAAACAAAACATAATTATATCTATTTGTGTTAACAAACACTTATATAATGCTTCTAATAAGAAATTTTTTACAAGGAACATTAAAACAATAATATAACACATCCACAAAATCCATAAAAAAGCTTTAGTTATTTGTATAGAACATTTCAAGAATAAAGTAGAGTAAATTCTTTGACCACTTATTTCCTAAACCACGAAATATATAGGCGTGCATAATGCAGAGAAAATTAATCCTATATCAGGGTAATCTAAACAAAATAAAAATCCCTCAACTTTCTCTTAGTCTGGGGACATTGTGCACAATCTAGCAACGTCGCACGGGGGGCATCTGGGGATGTTTCCAATCTACAAAGTCTCAACGCACTAGGGCTTCAAATAAAGGAGATACCCATTAACCTCCATGTAATTCCAGATTTAATCGTACTCCATAGTCGTCGGAGGGATAGCTACTTATTATAGAGCCCCTGTGTACAAAAATCGTTTTAATAATTCACGTATAAAAGAGACTTCATTATAACATTGTTTACAGTGTCACAATGAAGCTCTTTGAACACTGTTATAGTAATTTTTAGTGTACAGTTGGTTATTGTATTTAGTTATATTTTTATTTGACTTTAACCTTGACACAAGTTATAAATAAAAAGGTCTAACGTTGTTCTAGCTAGCAAATTATTATATTAATGGTAAATTAGAATGATTTATATATTACAAATATTAATGAATAAAGTACGCTAACGTTTATTTATCAATGATTTGTCAATTGTTTATTTTTATATTGTATAGGATCAATATATAGGTATACAAAACGTTCGATTTTTGGGATAAATTACAAGATATCTATGTGAAGATGTATTACAGAAATAATTCTGTTCATGATATAATATAAATAGATCGCAAGAGCATATACGAAGAAGCTCTTTTTTAAACAAATAATCATCCTCTTTTTGCTTAAATGTAAATTTGTTTACAATTTACACAATTATTCGGTTATAATATGTCAAAAGTCAGAAGTGCTGAATAAAACCATCTGTGATCTGACCAATTAGGAATCTACAGAATTGCCAACTTAAATTCAAACCACTCCTCCTAGTTTAAAAACTGGGATTATATGAAATTATATTTTATTTAAATAATTAAATAAATGCAAATTATAAAAAAATATTGTGTAAAACTTGTGCCACAATGACTTTCTGTAGTACTCGTGATTTGCACAACTCACCGCTTCGCGATTCGTTGTGCAAACTTCACTCGTACTACAAAACGAGTCATTGTGACACTTGTTTTACAAATAACTATTTCGATACTCTTGATTCCCGATGTTTCTAGAAAATACCAGATGTTCGAAACGGGTATATAAGCAGCCAACCGCGTCGAAAGATCGGTATTATAGTATTCAGCAGTGGCTATTTAAGCGAAGCGATGCCGTTGCGATCCTGTGTGAACCATCCGAACAGTTTCTGTTATATATGTGGTGAGGTGACACTGAAAGCTCATCGAAACACCTTGAGCCCATTTGTAAGAAAAGCCTATGAAGTTATATTTCGGATTCAAAATTGGCGATCAAGACAAAACTTGGCCTCCCAAAAAATGCTGCCTATGAAGTTTGGAGTGTCAATGATTTAGCGGGAGCCTAAGAATCATGTTGCTTATTACTACTTTTGCTTAACAAGAATTCTAGGATTTTCTAGTAAAAGTAAGCATAAATTAGTGTATCCTAATATCCCCTCAGCCATTAGACCTGTACCTCATGTCGCTTCTAGCATACCTGTTCCTAAGCCCCCAGAGAAATATGATGAACCAGATAATTATGATGACACAGAGCAGCCAGAAACCGGTCTAAGTTTTGAAGAGGAATTCGTTTTCGAATGTAATAGCAGCAAACAGACACATTTTATATCTCAGGAAGGGCTCAATGATCTAGTGCGTGATTTAGATCTTCCCAAAACAAAGGCACAACTGCTGGAAAAGGCAGTCTATGCTGGCCACATTTGTCTCAAAGGAAAATGACTTAGTTTATTGTCATGATATTCCAGGTTTAATGAATGAATTTGGCATTTCTTATGTACCTACCGAGTGGCGAATATTTATTGAGTCTTCGAACACAAGTCTAAAGGCAGTTTTGTTGTTTAATAGAAACGAACGGATATCAGTTCCCGTTGGTCATGCTGTAAATATGAAAGAAACATACCAAAACATGTGCATATTACTCCAAAACATTGTGCTCGGCCAGAAAAACGTTATTAATGAACCTTTAGTGGAGAAGGAAATGCGTTTCTTTATTTGAGACGGAAAATTCCGCGTATAAGTGAAGTAAAGCTTAAAGAAGGAATTTTCGTTGGACCTCAAATACGGGAACTTTTTAAGGATCAAACTTTACTTTACAACTATACTTTTGAGAAAGGAAAAAAGGGCATGGGATGCCTTTAAAAACGTATAGCCACTTCCTAGATAACAAAAAGTCGGACAACTACAAACATCTAGTTGAAGAACTTATCCAATCTTATAAAGCTGCATTTTCTTCACTCCCATTTAGAATTCTTCCCTGAAAATTTGGGTGCTGTTTCAGACGAGTACGGCGAGAGATTTAACCAACAAATTGCTCAGATGGAGAAGCGCTACAGTGGAAAATTGACCCCAAATATGCTAGCGGACTATTGTTGGACCCTTAAATATGAAACCGCACCTGACGAATACAAGCGAAAAAAGACGACCAAATAAATTACTTTTCCGCCCAACATATCTAACATGCGAGAAAAGGATTGGTTTATCTCAAAAAAAGGCGGAATTTTGAATTTTTTGAGTTATTTTTACGTTTTCATCAAGAACAACTCGAAAAAACGGTTTTTGAAAAAAAAACCTGCGTGTATGTCGTACGTTATCGTTGGCCACTTTTCGTAACATGTCTTGTTAGCACGATACAGCCACCAATTTTATGATTGAATATTGTTCAGGACGTCTCACAAATGAACCTTATTGATTTTGAGCAGTACCAAAATTTTGTCATTTTTGGAGAATTTTCAGTTTGTTAGCACGATACAGCCTTCGGAGTGTATACAAGTGGCCAATTTTATTATTGAACCTTATTGATTTTACGCTCACTAGAGCTAGTACAACGGGTGCTATGGTACCCGAAGTGCCATATTTTTGGTCATTTTTAGTTACTTTTTTAAATGAAACTAACTGTTTCTAGATAATTCCACAATATATTGAAATTATAGCAATATCGAAACAATTGTCAATTTCATAGAATTCTTTAACATTTTTTCAATATATTGTGGAATTATCTCGGAAACAGTTAGTTTCATTTAAAAAGGTAATATGAGTAGATTCCACAGAGTAAGAGTCGAGGCAGTAAATGTAATATTTGGAGAAATTTCGTGTTGGTAGAACGATACAGCCTTCGGAGTATACAGGGTGGTCCTTACGTAATTGTACATAGAAGTATGGTAGATTCCTGACTTTAAAATATTATGTTGAAAATTAAATTATAAAATTTCTTTTTTGCAATAACTTTAACGTTTTCGGATATGTATACATAAAAATTTGGAAATAGAGGTTTTTGGGCACGAAAAATCATAATCTGGTACCTACTTCGATGTAATTTGTAGAGGGCGCTACAAAGGCCACATTTGTGGCATCAATGTGCCCAAAATTTTTTTGCTGTTTAAGTTAGCGGTATTGTTGTAAAAGAATATTAAAGCCACGCTATTTTAACAGAAAAAAATTATATTTGTTATTAATCTTAAAACGGTTTACGGTATAATCGCATTTTAGGGATCAGCTGCATGATTATTATTGAAAACATTTAGAAAACAAATTAAAAAAAACTAAGCTAAATAACATTATACCTTTGTTGTGTCACATTAAATGTTCGATATGTCCTCCATTCTCGTCGATGCATTTACCTACACGTTCCATAAAAGATCGTCTCATATTAAACAACATCATTGGATCAAAAACATCTACTGCTCTATTTATTTCTTCCCAAAGTTGGTCGCTGGTATTTATGGGATCCTTATAAACAATTTGTTTCATTGCACCCCATACACCGAAATCGAGAGGATTCGAGTCTGGACTACGTGCTGGCCAAGGAAAATGGCTACCACGACCAATCCAGCGTTCAGGAAATTTATTATTTAAATATGTTTTGACTCGTCTCGACGTTTGTCTCGTATAATACGGCGGTGTACCATCTTGCATGAACCACATATTTTGTCATATATTCAGTGGCAATTAATATATTAATGAAATCATTTTGCAAAAAATGTAAGTAGTTCTCACCATTCAAATTACGAGGAAACTCGTATAGTTCTAAGAAATTGTTATCAATGATACCACACCATACGTTTATTTTCAATTCATATTGGAAATGGCTTACTCGTTTATCATGGGGATTTTCAATAGCCCAAAGATGATTGTTCCTTAAATTAAAAATACCACGGCAGTTGAAGGTAGCTTCGTCGGTAAACAATATTCTGTCGGCGTACCTGTTTCGGATAACTCTTGCAAATTGGTGTCTTAACGGTAGATTTGCTGGCAATAAATTTTGTACCGGAGTAAAATGGTATGGGTGATACTTCTCGAGGTATAGTTTTTTTAAAATAGAAGTTTTACTGATTTCTAAAGCAGCAGATAAACGCCGTGTACTAACTTGAGGATCATCTTCATTGCGAACCATTATTTCGTCATCTTTATCAGGCGTAATTATTCTTGGTCGGCCTAAGTTATCACGCTTAGGACGAAACGAACCACTTTCGCCTAAATTCCTAAATAGATTTTTGTATGTTTGATGATTAGGTTGCTGCCTGTTGGGATATCTTCTCAAATATTCTCGTTTCGCACCACGTCCATTAAAATTTTGCTGACAGTAAATAGCAACCATATCTCTCATATCTGTATTAGAATAATTATTATGCATCGGCATTTTCCGCTTTTTTTAAATTAATCAATAAAATGCAAACTAAATATTACAAGACTGACATAATATTGAAACAAATCGAATGCTTTGCTGTCAAAATCATTCGTGACGTCAGCCTACTACATTAATAGTTTCCGAAATGAATAATTATTACTTTGGGAAGAAATAAATAGAGCAGCGGGTTTTTTTGATCCAATGATGTTGTTTAATTTGAGACGATCTTTTATGGACCGTGTAGATAAATGCATCGACGAGAATGGAGGACATATCGAACATTTAATGTGACACAATGGAAGTTATAATGTTATTTAGCTTAGTTTTTTCTAAATGTTTTCAATAATAATCATGCAGCTGATCCCTAAAATGCGATTATATCGTAAATCGTTAAGTTTTAAGGTTAATAACAAGTATACTTTTTTTCTATTAAAATAACGTGGCTTTAATATTCTTTTACAAAACTACCGCTAACTTAAACAGCAAAAAATTTTTGTGTACATTGATGCCACAAATGTGGCGTATGTAGCGCCCTCTACAAATTACATCGAAGTAGGTACCAGATTATAATTTTTCGTGCCCAACCTCTATTTCCAAATTTTTATACATATCCAAAAACGTTAAAGTTATTGCAAACAAAAATTGTAAAATTTAACCTTTAACATCCTGTATATTCCTTATTAGCAACATTTTATTAAAGCAAGTTGGGTTGAATCGTAATATTTTAAAGTCAGCAATCTACCATACTCCTATGTACAATTACTTAAGGACCACCCTGTATACAAGTGGCCATTTTATAATTGGATATTTTTCAAGGTGTCACACATATGGACCCTATTGATTTTCATCTCACTAGAGCGAGTACAACGGGTTCTATAAATCTTGATATACTACATTTTGGGTTATTTTTGGAAAAATTTCGGTTTGATAGTACGATACAGCCCTATAGAAATTATATATAAACCTAGAATGCCAATACGCTGAAAATTAGCTGACGCCTCGAGTTTAAGCGCACATGCACTTCTGAGTTTGCGCAATGAACAAAACAGATGCCGCGTATTTGAAATGAGTCAGAGCCGGCCTCCCAAATTAATTCTCCAATGAACATTTTTTGTATATAAATGAAATGCGAATTATGTATAATTTCTATGTTATGTTTGTATATATGAACCCTACAACATGGAATGAATTCCAAATTATAGTTACTTTAGTCGAATAACCTGTAGTTTTCTTCATAGGGTATGATTCTGTAAAATATATTCACAATCATAGATCATTTAGAAACAATGGTTCAGTACTAAATTAACTGCCGACATACAGTGTCAAAAAGTTTGCACCATATGTATATTCTCATTATTAAATACTGTATGTAAATGGAAAGAAAATCACATAAAATTTGCAAAATGATTTTTATTAACAATTTGTTAGAATACATATAGTTTCAATCATTCCATGTCACATAAATTAGCAACATATAATTCAATAATACATAGAGCATTTTCAGTTCCTACGAACAAATGTAATTTTGATAGAGAAATTAGTACAATTAAACAAATAACAACATCCAACGGTTATCCATTACATATGATAAATAAACTAATTAATAAAAAAGATAAAAAAGTGGCATTACAACTAATATTTCCTAAACAAACTAAAGAAATAAGAAGTTATACAACCATCAAATATACAGGTAATATTTCAAAGATAATATATTTAGCATCAAATCCAACAATTTCTTTTAAAACAGAAAGTAAAGTAATGTGAGTACAAAATTGTTGTAAAATCAAAAATATCCCCATTATAGAAGTCTGGTATATATAAACTTAAATGTCCAGAATGTAATGCAGTCTATTTGGGTCAAACCCTTAGAAATTGTGAAATTCGATACAGTGAACACTTACGAGCATACAAATTAAAACAAGCATATAAATCCCACTACGCAAAACATCTACTTGACACCAATCATTCATTGACCCCTAACACAGAACTAGAAGTATGGTAAAAGACCCAAATTCAGTCATATTTCAGTTGATTCAGCTAAAATAAGAAATTTACAACTTCCAAATATACGTTAGGACATCTGTTGATAAAATTCAACATAAACTATTCCAGTCATGAATAGTTTCCTATGTTACCGACACTTTAACGGTCAATGCACAACCTGAAAAGTTGATGGTGCTGGAAAGTTACGTGCTGTGCTCATTTGCAAAGTATTTCTCATATACGTAATAAATAAAATATACTGCCAACTACCTGTATCTCCAATAGGCGAAATGCGTTCTATTAAGAGTGAGAGGTCCGACTACACTCTCTGTGGCCATGTTAGTTATGCGCAAGTGCTGTATTTGCCGCCTGTAATATTTTTCAACGAAGATATTTTCACTTTTAACATAAATCTCAAATAACGTCTATTATAGTTGTCTAGATTACTTCAAAAGGGATAGAATTGAAGTAGATAAATATGAAATATAGTGAGCACATAACCAATTAGAGTTATTATTTTTATAAATCATTTCTTCGATATCCACACACTAATATAGCCATACATATTGACAAATTAAATGACGATGGAGTACCTCATGAAATGATTTGATTTCAAACGGAATTTATTTTTATATACCTGTAGACATATGAAAATTTAAATTAGGACCAATCTCATTACATAAAAAGCACCGTTGTGGAGACATAGTTTTTAATAAAAATATAAATAAAAGAAACACGTAAAAATCACAACGCAATGATAAAACAAATAACAAAATCACTAAACATCCAAACCACATTCTAATTTTACTATGCTGTGTCCAAACAAACAACCATAGAGAAAATAAAATATATTATTTGTCTATGCTAACAACCTTTGCCACTCCCCTGAAGGTCTAAAAGCGTCAAAGCGGGAATGATACAGCCAATGATATTAAACAATGCAACGTCTCGTGACTCGCATGCGCGTATTGATCTTGGCCACCGACGGTGCAGACATGTATATGTCGGCACTCTGATGATCGCCACGCTTCCTTGACCCCTAGGCGCAGTATATTTTATTTATATGTATATGGTATTTCTAATAAGGTAAGCAGATTTTAGCTGTTATATTCTTAACCACATGACACCACTAATTGAGCACATTGAAATTAACTTCTTTGAAGTTGGTTATTAAAGTTTTAAATTTGCATTTTAACAAGGTTTGCTATTAGTAAAACTACAGAATTTTATCATTTTTATGGTGTCGGGATTAGGTACAAGCAAATTTGTATTTTCCGTAAATCAGACACTGAGTGTCGGATTTGTGTGCATGTGATATATGGTTGATATGATACTATCCCGTTCTTTCCTTATAAAATAACCTCAGTAGATACCGTTTTATATAGAAAAGCTCATTTTCGTGGTCGTATCCAAATTCCGACACGAGTGACGGAGTTGAGTGCTTCAACTGTCTGAATTATGTTCAGTTTATGTAAATGGGTATCCTCTGTTATTTTAAAATTTAGAAAAAATCATCATTAATAACTATTTATTGTTGCATTCTTTGCTTTATTTACAGGATGTCGACGAAAAAAACTACAAATATAGCAGAGATGATTTGAGGCGAGGTTTAGATGCCATTGCTTGACAGTGTCTGTCTTCTCGTAAAAAATTTAAAACGTCCTAACAATTTTACACATGGAAGACCGGGCCGTCACTGGTATGAATTATTCATTAAAAGGCATCCTGAAATCAGTGAAAGAATAGCACAAAACTTATGCGCTTCTCGAGCAGCTATAACTGAAACTAAAATCAGAAACTGGCATAAAGAAATTGAAGATTAGAATATTTAACACGGATGAGTCTGCTTTTTTTCTATCGCCAAAAAGCCCGTAAGACACTTGCTAAGAAAAGGTGTAAGTCACTTTATGATAGATCAGGTGATGACAAAGAGTTCCTGACTGTTCTTATAACTGGTAATGCTGCTGGTCAACTAGCTCCACCCATGGTGATGTACCCATACGAAAGTATACCAAAGCATATAGTATCACAAGTGCCTAAAGGTTGGGGGATTGGGAAGTGAACCAGTGGATGGATGACCTCAGAATCTTTTTTCGCATTCATAACTAATATTTTTTACCCATGGCTTTTATTTGAAAAAAATCTGTTTCCAGTAGTATTATACTTGGATGGGCACATGTCACTTTACCTTTAACAGAGTTTTGCAGAGAAAAACAAATAGTCGTAATAAGCTTGCTACCAAACTCCACACATATTCTGCAGCCTCTGGACGTGGGTTTCTTCAAATCTTTAAAAATGAAATGGAAAAGCGAAGTTATAAACATTTAGGCAAAGACACATTTGCTCATGTTCTTCAAAATGCTGTGAAATCAATCTCAAATTTAGAAAATATTTTCAAAAACGCCTTCAAGGCATGTGGTCTTTTCCCTTTTGATGCTAATAATATCGACTATCACAAACTTCTCAACGAAGATAACAATGAGTTAAACAAAACAAATGAAGCAGTAGATGCTAAAAGAGTGAGTCATTTGCGATATCTCGAAACATATTTTCAGCCAGATTTTTTTAATAAATGCTATGAACTGAAGGGTGCAAACTGGACAGGTGAAATTAAAGATAAAAGTTTGTATGAAATCTGGTAAAACATGTACGAGAACTCGGGGTTATCTCAGAACAAAGAAAATACTCCAGATATTACAATAGATGTAGAAGAAGGCCTAATTCTGGAAGATGGATGGGAAAATTTGGTTGTATTTGAAGCTGATGAATCATTACCTAAAGATATAGAAAATCCCGAAACAAGTGAAGTAGAACTCATGGTTAGTCATACGGAAAACGCTGACAAAGAAACTATATTAGAAAAAAAAAGCATTGACGAAATAGTGGAAATAGAAAATGACGAAATACGCGAGGAAGAAAGTAATGAAAAACGCGAGGAAGAAATTGACGAAATACGAAAAACCAATGTGTTAGGAAGGAGTGTAGGAGGAGTAATAGAAAACATTGAAGTAACCCCAGAAAAACGAACTAATACAACTGAAGCAACCCCAGAAAAACGAACTAATACCATTGAAAACGAGCAAGTAAGAGTCCGTCAATAAAGATGAAAGTGGGAATATTTGCAGTAATACGAAACATTCTCAAATACTGCCAGGAGTGGTTATACCATCTCCGTTTAAAAAATGTTTATTCTGGCCTGAACTAACAAAAAAGGTAAACTCAAGGAATAGTCGGGTTAAAGTTCCTTCTGTAGGCACCTACCTCTGATGCTTGGAGACAATATTTTTTGAAAAAAGAGGAAGAGCAGAAAAAAGCAATTCAAGAAATAGAGGATAGAAAGAGAAAAAGAGAAGAAAACAAGAGGTTGCGTGAAGAGAAAGTAAAAATACCTAGAAAAAAACATATTCGGCAAAATAAACAAAAAAAAACTCGAAAGAAGAAGAGAGATCAGAAAGTGAAGAAGTCTCATTTCAAGATATCGATGAAACGGAAAATGGTCAAATTGAACATGAAGGTAAGAAGCAATTTTACTAAAGTAATTAACTTAATTTTACTATACAAGAATTATTTATCAGGTGATGGAAAAGCAGAAACCTCATTTTATGACAAAATAAAAATTGGTGATTTCGTAATTGTCAGTTATTTTGGCGACTATTACCCAGCACAAGTTACAGATAAAAACAAGGAAACAATTTTAGCTAATGCAATGGCTAAAGCTGGTGGAAATGGCCAAGTAATAAAGATGAAATTTGGTACGATCCTTATGAAGTCGTCAAGAAGATCAAGCCTCCAATGGAAATAAATAAAAGAGGTTTTTTTCTGTTGAGGAGTTAGAAACACATAATGTATAATGTTGTAGAACGTTCTTTTCTATTTTTATATTAAACGTTTGAATTCTGAAGGTTAATTGACTATTTATATTTTCTGTCGGAATAATGTTACCCAAATGTCCGATTTGGGGTGACTGTCAGAATAACGTTCACTGACGTGTCTGATATTGGAACAAACTTTAATCTTGTTGTCGGAATTAGGTGTTATTGGCATGGTTACAAAAAAATAATTATTACATAATTATGTACAAAGTTTCGGGAAAATTAACTGCTCAGATCTCCTTCCAAATTATTGTTAATTCAAGAATATTAAAACTGACCGATGTCATTAAATGACTGTTAATTACTTCACAAAATATGTAACGTGAATTCATAAAGGTGTCTGAATTTGGGTCTTTTACCTTACTACATATTTGTAATGAGAAACAAGAACTGAATTTCTTTGGAAATTAGAAGAAGAAGAAACCCACAATATAAAGTCGTCAATGAACGGATAAATCTACGGAGTTTTCCACTTTTAAACTGTCTTCTTCATTGATAATTGTAAAGATCAGAAGATATAGTTTTCCTGGTTTTCTACATGACGATGATATTTAGTATCGAAACAATTGTCAAAGTTCTTAGAATTTTTAACATTTCTTCAATATATTGTGGAATTATCTAGAAACATTTAGTTTCATTTAAAACATTAATACATTATTCTATATAATTTCCATTCGCATCATCAAGTTTCTACATGTTCAAACTGACCAGAAAACAAGAAATTGCACAAAATAACCTGCAAAAATCATTATTATTTTCAAAACACGTCGTCAACAATCTTTTAAACATTATAAATTGTCTTCTTCTCTAAAAACATAAAAACAAATAAGGACCATAATAATTGTGGGTAACATTTATTTATGATGAATAATAAATACAACAAGATCAACCCAGAAAGACCAACATTCTTGATCTGGATTTAAAATCACTGGTGGGAAAATAAAATTAGCTTTGAAAGCTCCTTCCCCTTGTACTCTTTCCTAATTGTTTCGGTTTGTTTTTTGGCAATGTTATAACACTTGATTTTTGAGTATATTCTCACTAGACTGTCAAAAATATGATCTGATGGTATTTTGAACCAGTATAACCTTTACTTTCTGAATGAACGTTTCCATAAAAATTTTTTCATCGGGTATGCAATTTTCTGATATGTTGAGTACCTGTCTAATTTTCTTCTCAGTAAAGAAACGTACATCAACCACACTTTTTTATGGTTTAATTAGACTTTTTTTTTCAACTCTGACAAAACTTGTTTCAGACTGGATACTTTCTTTGTCAAGCACTGTCTTTGGCATAATCAGATTTTTTTCTTGAATACTCAGATTTTTTCAACTTCACAAGTATTTTTCAGGAGAAGAACTAGAACAATATGAAAAAGTCTAGTTAGAAACAAAAAAATAATACATGTAACAAAGTGATGAAACACTTAACATTTGGACATGGAACTTGAAGATAATTAATTTTTTTTTGCTTTAGGGCTGGACCCATGCAGCCCGAAACTACGTGCGTGGGTTCAGCCCTAAAGCCAAAAAAAAATTATTAAATTTGTAGTGTAGTGATATTTATTCAATTATTTCAAAACTAATCAATATTTTTTATTTAGTGTATTACATGTCTGTCAAAAACTTTGACATGTATCGGGTGTGACTAAATCTTGTGCTGATCACAACGCATTTTTTCGAAATATTCTTGAAGTACGCCTACGACCGGCTGAATACTCGGTGTCCTATTATTCTAACAAGAGCAGGTAAATACAATACTCTACGTTAGTCGTGCAATATACTATAAATAGCTGAACCCGGCAGACGTCCTGCCAAACATTGGTCACTGTTTGTTATATTTGTTATTATCGAAGTAATTATTCAATGTTTAGGTATATGAAGCGTTTAAAGATAGTTTAATAACGTTTCTATAAACAAAATAATTTTGAATTTACTATTAGTGATTATTGAAATTACCCACTAATTTTTATTCAGTCACAATCGCAATTTGTTATGATAGAATTTACTTATTACTTTATATATCGATAATGATTCGTAAACCCAAAGATATTGATTTCATTACAATTTCCTAACAATAAATTCGATGAAGTATGATTAGTATTAGATTTCTTCAATTCTTCTATACTTATTTTAAAATATCTTATTCTCTCTAGCACTGCAAAAAACAATTCTTAAAATATATCTTTTAAGTAAATAAATAAATTGAGATTTATTGGTATTTTAAACGGTTAATTAAATTTTTACTTATAATGACGATGATATTTAGATCGAAACAATTGTCAATTTTTTAGAATTTTAACAATTTTTCATTACATTGTGGAATTATTTAGAAACATTTTGTTTAATTTAAAAAGTAACATGAGTAGATTCCCGTAGTAACGGTCGAAACAGTAAATTTCATTAAATTTTTGTTTTATATAACAGATTAAGTAATAGTAAATATTTATAATAAAAATTTTCTACAACCACTATGCAAAACACGCTTTTCCACACAAATTTTTATACGCAAAGTAGGCCTTTTCTCAATTTCTGTGATATCCGTTGAAAAAGTAAAAATTTAGAGTGGTAAAAGTACACGCTATGGCACTTTTCCCCCACGAAAATGTCAATTTGAATTTTTTTTGACAATCTAACATTATCTTTATAGTGAATTTCGTTGACAGACACTAATATTACAATTAATTAAAAATTATTATCAAATAGAGATACTCCAGGCATAACAATTCAAAATTGTTCCAATTTCACTATTAACTATACCTACGTACCTTTCTGTTCAAAGTTTAAATAAAATACCTATATAAGTTACTTTTTTCTTTCATTAATAAACGTGGTTGTAGAAAAAATATTGTTTACAACTCGTACGCAAAGCACTTTACTCACTCGGATAGGTTAAACGATATCGAAGTTGATACGCTGCAGCGTCACCTGGTGGGAAGTTACAACAACAAGGATAGCAAATACAAATACTTCATAGAAAAATACATACATATGCCAATTTTCAGGGGGATGGTTGAACGGTGTAGAGTTTGATATGCTGCATCGCTACCTGGTGAGGATTTACAATAAAGAGCATAGTGTGAAAACCTTCTCCTTGAAAATATATATCTATATATATATTAATACATATCCTCTATCTAAATTCTAAAGAAAATATTGAAATAAGGAAAAATGTGCATCTTTGGATGTAATACTAGTGATACACAATGTATTATCAATAATTTTAAAGTTTCAATATACAAATAAATTTTGACATTTCAATTTCCAATGACATTAATGCAGAATATACTTTATAACGATTTGAAAACAAGAATACAGATGTCTCTGTTAGCAAAACTGCAATTATATTAAAATAATGAAAATCTCTCTTTGTTATAGGAAGACGTAAATTTATATTTAAAAAAAAAAAAGAATTTTTTGGTAACCAAAGGAGAGGAGAATTATTGATATAGAAAGTGGAGTTAGTTGATTTTGAGATCCCCACGAGGCAACATCGAAATAAGAGTTGCCTCTAATTTATTTAAAGATATCATAGTAATTTATATGAATATTATCAGATCATCAAATCCTGCATTGTAAAGTCAGTGCGTGTATAATTCGCAACGAATTGCATCGATAAAGTGCGGGTGATTTTCCGATTTCTAAATTATTAATTTAGAAAGTGTTTCCTGAATTCTAACACGGTTTATAATACGAACGAGTTAACCAGTACCTAGTTGGTGAGTCCTGTCCAGTTTATTTACATTATTTCTCGAGAATTAATAGGCCTTTATTAAAAAATATTTCAAAATTAGATGCATCTTATGGTAATAAATTCGATTGAAATTACAGTAACGTTACTCAAATAAAATTCAACGTCAAGCGAAGATAATTTTGGAATAGACAATTTAAACGGAAATTTGCGTATTTTGACATTGATATACATCAAGTATATAATCAAATATTTTGAACTTTGATAAATTATTTAGCGAGTAGATTTATAATTATAGGTTGTTTTAATTTTAAGATTGTAATATTTTTGAAATGTTCTAATTTCTTGTAATTTGTTATTTGATAATATATTATATAAATTTGAATTCCAATCACTCTTTGGTACTCATTTCATATTCATTTCTCATTGTATTTGATAATTTTCAGGCTATAGAAATTTTGATATAATAAGTGACATTTGGTTAATTTCCTGACAGTAAAATCATATATGTTATAAGATAATTTAATTGTCTTGTAGTATATTGAACAAACAGTTACTCTAGATTTGGAATAGCGTAATACGTAATTTGGAAAATTCTTTAAAAAATTATAAATTTGAATTATTATTTGAAATCTTTGATCCCTCCCTGAGATAAGAGTGAGTAAGTCGATTGTGTATTGATTTATCTTTCACAATATAAAATTTAATATTCATCTGAGCCGGGCATATTAATTTGACAACTGCTGTCAAAAATTTCAATAGGTTATATTCAGTGGTAAAGGCATATTCACAAGAGTGTAGTTACAATCATAAATTGTGACATCAACAAATAAAATTCACAACAAAACAACGGTCGAAGATAATAAGTTTGTTTTGGTCGGTTGCCCTGATGTAGGATTAATTTCCTCTGCAGGGCTGGGTTGGGGGTATTTTGGAGGTTGTAGTGCGCGTTCGAATATTGAGTCTGGTGTATTGGCTGGTTAACGGACATACATATACAGTGGACCCCCGGTAATCCGGCAAACATTATGCAGGGCAGTGTCTGACTATCGAATTTGTCGGATTATAGAGCACTGCCTAAGACCCCTATAGTCCGGATTTTTTTACGAAAGAGTACCTTGTAATCCGACAAATTACATATCTAATGACAAGAATCTATGTATATACATATTATACGTACATATGTATGTACTTTGAAGTACAAATCAGACTTAATTTATGTAAGTCGAATTTAGTAAATTAAATAACAATTGAGAGCTTACGTTTTATTATAAAATTAAGCATAAATGCACATACATATCTACCAAAATAATCAAGAATTATTAATCAAAATCATATAGTGAATATCATAGTGAATCATAGTGAATACTATATCAAATTATGAAGCTTTGAAATATTCATCAATTTTTTTTTGTTTAAGGTTGTTATAACGCGAGATCAGAGCTTTGTCCCTCAGTCTTCTCAAAAGTAAAAGTTCGTTGTAAGATGTACCATTCTCTTCAGCCCATTGTAAACCTAGCTCAAAAGCGTTAACTGCGTCTTGATCTGTGACTTGTGGAGCAGTTGCAATCACGTCGTCGTTATCTTCCTGATCGTTTGTTGTATTATTAGAAACCTCTTTTATAATATCTTCGTCAGACATTTCAAGAAAAACATTTTCTTCTTTATCCATTCCACGGCACCAGACTTCCAAATCTTCCGGACTTATCTGTGTTTCAGTAGCGACTTGTTCTATAACTTCCGAAGTTACACTGATTTGTGGATCGTTGCTAGGAGTGGTGATTATATCTGGCCATAACTTTTTCCAAGACGATTTAATAGTTGATGACGGTAACGCACTCCACGACTGACTAAGAGCAAAAACCAAGTCTTTCATATTAAATTCTTTTAAAGTTTTTTCTATTGGTTGGTCTTTTGATACGGCTCTCAAAAGTAGGTTTTTTTTATAGTCTTGCTTAACAAACTGAATGATGTTCTGGTCCATTGGTTGAATCAGTGCAGTGCAATTTGGCGGAAGAAACATCGCAGTGATGCATTTATCCTCAGTTGTCAGTTCTTCTTCAGACGGATGACCGGGAGCGTTATCAAGAAGCAACAACGCTTTTTGAGGAAAATTATGATCTTTTAACCATTTTCTAACTTCAGGTACGAAGCATTCATCAAACCACTTTTTGAAAAGGTCTTTTGTCATCCATGCCCTTTTTGTCCGTAATAGTGTACAGGTAAATCAATGTTTTTGAATGCCCTTGGTTTATTAGATTTCCCAATGACCACCATCTTAAGCGCGTGTGTACCTGCAGCATTAGCACATGGTAGTATGGTTACACGCTCTTTACTCACTTTTCGTCCAGGTACGTCTTTTTCGTTACAAGAAACGAAAGTTTTGTTAGGCATCACACGCCAAAAAAGCCCTGATTCGTCTGCATTGTACACCTGTGACGGGTCAAGATTTAAATCGTTCACCTTTTGCAAAAATCTTAATTTAAAGGGCTCTATGCAGGTGGCATCGTTAGAAAGTTTCTCTCCTGTAATAGTCATTAAACGTATGCCATGACGACTTTTAAAACGTTCTAGCCATCCTTTGCTGGCCACAAAATCATCTTTTTTTGTTATTTCCTTATAAAAAAACTTAGCTTTCATCGCCAACATGGGTCCCGAAATTGGTACATGCCTGTTTCTTTCCTGAAGAAACCACATGTACAAAGCTTCTTCCACTTCTGGATGTTCAGTTTTCTTGAGTGTCTGTCTCTTGCCTGGCCCGCAGTCAGTAGTTGACACGAACTTCTTAATCTTCTCGTGGTTTTTTTTAATGTCATAAATTGTAGATCGGCCTACGCCGTATTCACTTGCTAAACTACTAAAAGTTTCATTGCGATTTAAGCGATCTAAAATATCACATTTTTCTTTAATTGTCAACGTTTTGTGCTTTCGCTTCTGGGTTTGTGACGACGTTACTAGGTACTATACCTAATACACAATGAATAAATAGTAAACAATGAACGCACGCTAGGCCGTACCGCTATCACTAGTAGTCAAATTCAAACTAAGTAAAACAATGCATACGCGTCGAGCACAATAGCGGTGGCGCGTACGAGTTGTGACCTGTTCAAACCTGCGTGATCTATATTAGCAAAGATTGTCAAACATACATGTATGTATGTAATTCTAAGTCATGTCGGATTACAGGGGGCGCCGGATTAGACAGGGGCCGGATTATCGGGGGTCCACTGTACATTCATTATTATATATACGTGCGGATATTAAGTCTTACTCCGCACTAGGAAACTCCGTTATTTTAGACAAACATTAAAAATCCTCGAACCCATCAATTTTTATTTTAATCGAGGTGTTTTATAACACACACAAAATTGTCACCCCTTTTACCCCCTACACTTGACAGCTACCCCCTTAGATTTTTTTTAAATAGCAAGGGTGGTCGTGCGATACTTCGCTGGAAAGGGTTCAAAAATGTATATATTTAAAATTTGGGATGAAACAATTAATTAATAAAAAATTTCAAAAATAATGTATTACATTAATTCTTTAAAATTAAAGGGACTGGACAAATTATCCTAAAGAAAATTTGATCTACTACAGGAGATGCTGTTAATTTCACTTTGTTCTTGTCAATATTATTTACAATCAATTATTGATAAATGTGGTTTTTTGACGTCTATCAAAACCTAAGACACACCAACTAGATTTTTTAAAAAAGTGTTGTAACCACGGTACGTTCTAAAAATACAAAATCATTTATTCGGAAAAAATAGATCCGTATAAGCGCTCTCAAGAATAAAAATTGAATAATTTTTTTATATCGGGTGTCCAAAATTAAAGCAAAACCAGTGTAACTTTTTTTATATTGCTATTCGCAGTGTGAATCTTGAACCAATATATCGTTATTAACAAACAAATAATTGAGATCAAAGCAAAGTGTGATACATTTTTGAGTTTTGAGTTCTGCTTTTTAAACACTTTCCAACGAAGTATCGCACGACCCCCTTGTTATTTAAAAAAATTGAAGGGGTAGCTGTCAAGTGTAGGGACTATTTTTTGTATGTTATAAAACACCTCGATTAAAATAAAAATTGACGGGTTCGAGGATTTTTCGTCTTTTTCTAAAATAACGGAGTTTCCTAGGGGGGTAAGACTTAATATCCGCACCGTATAGATGATAATAGACACCTCTTGAAAATATTGGACAATTAACTTTCCTTCTGAGAAAACTTTTTTTTTACAAACTTCTTATATGTGTGGACACATTTTATATCTGATGATTGTAATTCAGGTTATATGACATACATAACTTTTGGTGAAGAATAACTTTCTTTCATAAAATTGATACTGAAAAAGTTTCCAACTTAAGACACAAGTACTACATTGTATGATTAATGCTTATCCATCAATGTAAAATTATTCCAAATAGGCTTATTATTTATCATGACAATTTTAATTTTTAGCTATGACTTTGATCTCCATAATCTGAGTGATAGCCATTGATTGTTTAAAAATATGTTTTATATCAAAAATTTGCTTTTAGAATGAAGTGGAACTTCTGCCATTAATAAGTGCACTTCTTGTTCTAATTGTATTGTTACCAACGATCCCTTCAGCGATGGGATGTTATTTAAGAGACATTTTTGAAATATTCAGGTACTCTTATTACAAAATTTCTATAAAATAAAAGCATAATTATCTGTTACTTATTTCAGTCGATTGGCATCTTGGAACTGTAATCCTGGAAAATTTGTTGAAGATCAGTTGATACATATGCAGGTTGCTTTATATGCATTGTTTCTTAGATTGTATGGCATGTTCCCTTGTAATTTTCTTATTTATTTAAAATATCAGTACAAAGATAAGAATACTCCAGTTTTTGTTCACACAATAAAGGTGAGTCAGTAGTCCTTTACTTTTAGCTTAATTTAACTTGTAATTATGTATTAGCTTTTGTGAATTTAAATAAAATATTTTAATTTTCTTTTAGCCTATGTTAAACACTGTCAAAATGCATCCATCACTAGTAACATCTACTGAAGACACTGAGGTTACAACTGAGAGGTAAGAAAAGACGCTTTTTAAGATGGTTCTTAAATTTACAAACTTTATCATTATTTGTCGGTTTAGGTGGAGAAGTAAGGGAGTTCATGAAGTCATTGTAGAATGTGAACGTTTTAGCTTAGATTTAACTGACCGATGTCCTCACGATTCCTGCCAATTCACTTCAGGCTTTAGGTCTAGATCTGGGACTACAAATTCAACCATTGGTAAGCACAGTAACAGAAGATAGTGAGTAATAAGATGAAACTTGGATTAATGTTTCAGAATCTTCATATCACCTACCAAATTTAAAAAGCTTGGCAAGTCTTCAAATGCCAATGGTCGATTCCTCTACTCCTTTCTTTTCTCCTAGCAGAATGTTCAATTTACATACTCCACCTATAGTTGAAGCCATTCCAACTGGAATATCTCAGGTTCAAGTAAGAATTATTCAAAATTTCAAAAGTTTTTTGTTAGCAATATATTATGTTTTATAGGACATTACCTCTCATTATTCAATTAGACAAAGTACTTCCTCACCAGAAGCTGCTGTGGAAGCCACACCCGAAACTACTCCAGTCAGAGTAAGTATATATGGTGTTTTTTACATAGGGCAAAACATACAGTTATTGGACAGTTAAGAATTTTCTTTCTAAAAATGTCAGTAAATTGGTTAGTTTGCATATTTTTTTGATGAATGTTTTTCCCTGAATGCTCAATTACTACTCGGTGCCCCCTCTATATTTGAAATTAATTTCATTAGTTTCAATTTAACCAAAAACAATAAAATTTTTAAAAGAATCACAAAAATATAGTTATTGGACGATTTTGACAGAGATTGGATATTATTATAACAGTTATTGGACAGCTAGTATTAAATTAACTGATAAATAATCACAAAACTTTTAATAATTCTTATTTTTATTTGTTGAAAAATATTTTACAAAGAGAATTGGATATGTACTCATTTTCATAAAACATAAATTTACTTATTTTCATTTAAGAAAGTTCTGTAATAATTGTAAAGTTCATCAATTTCCGCCTTTCAATGAATTGTTGCTTTTTTGGTATGCAGTGTTATGTATCACACTGAATTCCATTATTTTCTGCTAGGATGCTGTTCTTACATATGAAACATTCCTTATTTTCTTGACATTTCTTGTTAGTTTCACTTTAACATTAGTTTTTTTGTAGTATTCAATTTTTCTTCCCGTTTTCGTTTTCTTTCTTGTTTTACCTGTAACTTATTTTCTACTATTTCTTGACTTCGTTGTGAGGTTATTGCGAATGGAACTGTTTCTGTATTTCTTATCTCTTTGGACTTTCTGAATTTGTCAAATATTGCACAAATAACGGTGAGCCAATAATTCTATGATTATTGTTTGTTTGTATCTCTTTAGTCGAAATATATTCAGTTGAATTTGTCGAATTTTCTTCTGCAGCCTTGACCAAAATATCATTAGTCATATCTTTGAAAATATTTTCGGTAATATCTTCAATCTTATTTTTTAAAGCATCCCCTGTCGTATTTATTAGTGATATTTATGTTTCTATTGGTGCGTGAACTAAAACATCTACTGAGATTATATTGTAATGTTTTTCTTATTTATTAAAACGTTTTTATTACGGGTGGGATAAACTTTAAACACACGATATGGCTACTTACTAATTTATTTAAACACTAAACTACTCACTAACACTTAATTTATATATATAATTAACTATTCACTTAAATTTAATTTATTTACACACAAACTTAATTATTAATTTATATCAACACTTCACTGTTCGCTATTTCAATGTATTCTTGTTTATTTCACGAGATCACTTTATCAACTAAACTCAACTCTCCCTGATCGGTTATTTATATATTAGTGCCTTTTTTACTAGATAATTCTAGATTGCGGCTTACACAAAAATAATGTCTAGATAAGATAGTCACAATCGTAAACAATTCTAAGAAAACCCTGCGCGTCCGCCATAATTTTAACTTTCATACCTGGCTTAGACAGAGTCGGATTCAGGGACTGTACAAGTGTGCTGTTTCGTAACATTACCCCCTCCTTAAATGGCAGTTCCTCCTGGAACTTTTGTGTAGCCGAGACTAGATGTTTGAATCGGCAACTGGCCCCATGTCTACACTTTCCGATCTTATGGAAATAGCATGGCACCGTCTTCATCGGATACTGATAACGGGGGTTGTAGCTGCAAATTAATATCTGGACACCGGTATCTCGAAAGATAACCTCTACCATGTTCCTGATAACTCGCCAATCCAACTGGTTACTCGCTATCTTAGGCATAGCCAGTTTCTTCACGCTGGATTTTAACACATGGTCTCGGAGGTTTCGAAGTGCTTCCCACACATCGCGGTGGGTAGATCGATCTTGAAATTCATTTTTAGTTACCACGTAGAAGACGTACCGCGAATTATGTTTCAGTTTCAGTGTCTTGCCAGGGACTGGAATCTGGTCTTCAAGTTTTTCTAATTGCCCGAACTTCTTTCGGAAGATGCCAACCCTTCTGCGTTCTTGAGACGGGCGGGGATGTTGTATGCAAGTGAATAATCTTCCGTAAGAGTGAACAAATCTTGTCGTTGTTCTGAAGTGACTCCATATCTAGTTTTCCCGGTACCTCCATACGCGCCCATAAATTCATCGAAGGTAGGGTCAGACACATCTCGAATATGGTTTACTCCTTTCTCTAGGTCATGGTCTCCTTCGAATGGCGCTAGTCGGTTTTGGTGAACTGCTTTTGGTTTTCCGTTGGGGATCTTGCTTATGCGATATATAACATTATTGCTCCTTTTCTTGATTAAGTATGGACCTTCCCAGGATTTTTGTAATTTTGGAGAAAATCCTTTTCTCCTCGTCGGGTTGTGTAACCATACTTTGTCCTCTTCTTTAAAACCGCCTTCTGTGGCCTGCGTGTCGTACCGACTTTTCATTCTGTCGCTGGCAACTTGAAGATTTGTTCGAACTAATTCATGAATATCGTCCAGCCTTCTTCTTAATTGGATCACGTAGTCTTCTCCTGCTAGATCTTCTCCAGGCCGACAGCCAAATTCCAGGTCACAAGGAAGCCTCATTTCACGTCCAAATATGATTTTCGCAGGTGTTTCACCCGTGGTCTCATTGACGGCAGATCGATAAGCCAATGCGAATAAGGAAATATACTGGTCCCAATCTCTCTGATGGCTGGAAACTACTTTGGACAGGTATTTTCCAATAGTCCTGTTCATTCTCTCGACCATTCCATCTGACTGTGGGTGTAATTCTGTTGTCCTGGTCTTCTTCATTCCCAGCTTATCACAAATCTCCTGGAATATATGGCTTTCTAAATTTCTTCCCTGGTCACTGTGGACTTCCAAGGGCACTCCATATCGGCTAATAAATTCTTTCACCAATACATCCGCGACAGTTGTGGCCTCTTGATTCGGGATCGCCTAAATTTCCACCCACTTTGTGAAATAATCCATTACAACCAGGATGTATTTACCACCATTTTCTGTCGTCGGAAATGGTCCAGCGATGTCTAAAGCAATCTTTTCGAAAGGGCTTCCAACATTATACTGTTTCATAGGTGCCTTTCTCTTGCGATGTGGTCCATTACTCGTAGCACAAGTCGTACATTTATTACACCAGTCCTTCACATCATTAGAGCTGTTCATCCAATAAAACCTTTCACAGACTCGCTGAAGGGTTTTCTTCACTCCCAAATGACCTCCCGATGGACTGTCGGGTAACTTCTTCAGTACCTCATCTACTCTCGTTCTAGGGATAACTAGCTGTCTCCTTATCTCAGAACCATCGTCGCTTTCAAGAACTCTTTTCATCGGCCCTTCTTCCAGGACAAGGGAGTCCCACTGAGCCCAATACGCCTTGAGTGTCGGTGAAAATCTTGACACTTCTTGTCATGTAAGTCGCCGATTTTCTTCCTTCCATTGCCTGATCATCTTCAGGTGAGGATCATTCTCCTGATCTTCTCTTATCCTAGTGGGTGACCATTCTTCTTTGACTACTGTAATTCTTGAAACTGCAACTTCCTTAGATTTCGACTTGTTGCATTGAGAATAGTCTACAGGGCAAGACCGTCTAGGCAAACAGTTGGCTTTTCGGTGATTCACATCAGCTGGATGTTCATCCCTGTCTGATTTCCCCCGTGACTGGAGTTCTTGGGTTGCAGGAGTCTTGGGACGCTTAGACGGACTGCCAAATTGATGACCTGGTCAAGTTTGTCATCGTCATCTTCTTCCTGCGTGGTCCTACCTTTGTTGTATCCCGAAGCCATCGTGGCTGCTTCATATTCAAGAGCAGCAGTCAATACATCGACCAATGTTCTAGGATAGGCTAATCGAAGCGTCTTCTCCATATCGTGGTCACATAAGCCGTCAATGAAGGCCTGGATGCCTAAACGTTCCATGATGTTCTCTGGTACTGATGGATAAGACAACCGAACTAGTCGGGCAATGTCCAGTTCATACTCTTGAAGGGTTTCGTCACGTTTCCGTCTTCGGTTCTTCAGCTGGAATCTGTACAAATGTTCCAAATATTCGTGACCGTATCGCATATCCAGCTTCTTTTTCAGCTGCTCAAAGTCATCCGTTTCTTCAAGAGGTATCGTCTGAAGTACATCTAAGGCATCTCCCAGAAGCGCGATTTTTTAGTTCACTGCTTTCTCCTTGTCGGACCAATTATTCTCTCTAGCGGCTGCTTCAAACTGTTTCACATAATTGGTCCACGACATTTTTCCATCGAACGTTGGGGCCTTGACTCGGGTAAAACTACCAATGACTTCTAACTTAGGATGAGTTTCTAGCTTGCAAGGTTTTGTTTGCTCGGTCTTTTTTCTTTCGGTGGCGTGTCTTGAGTTCTTATATCTGTTATCTTACTCTCTAACTCCTTGATTTTCTCGTCCATCGTTGTCATTTAATTCTCGATTTTCTCGTCCATCGTTGACATCTTATTCTCGATTTCAGATTTAAGAGACGAAATTTCATTTTCAACGTCAGCAGCAACGTCGTTTTTCATTAATAAGATATCGGCAGATAGATCGTTCTTCATAGCAGAAATATCGTTCTTCATAGCAGAAATGTCGTTCATTATAGCAGAAATGTCGCTTTTCACATTCGTTGAAATCTTCTCTTCTATGGCAGAAATATCGTTTTTCACATTCATTGAAAGTTTCTCTTCCATTGCAGAAATCTTCTCGTCCATGTTCTCTTCTATGGCAAAAATCTTCTCGTCTATGTTAGCAGAAATCGACGAGATTAAGGTGGCATTCTCGTCATTAAATAAAACTGTTTCTGGATCAAATAAGCCGTCATTTTCCAGTGCCACTTTAAGTCTTTCTACTAATTCACTTTTCTTACCGGACGTTTCCAACTCACGATCTTCCAATTCTGCTCTTAACTCAGCCACTTTCAAGTCACATAGTCTCTTGGCCATTTTTACATAGCAATTTATTTATATTATCCCACTTCTGACACCAATGTAATATTTTTCTTATTTGTTAAAAAGTTTTTATTAAGGGTGGGATAAACTTTATACACACTACTTACTAATTTATTTAAACACTAAACTACTCACTAACACTTAATTTATATATAATTAACTATTCACTTAAATTTAATTAATTTACACAGAAACTTAATTATTAATTTATATCAACACTTCACTGTTCGCTATTTCGGTGTATTCTTGTTTATTTCACGAGATCAGTTTATCATCTAAACTCAACTCTCCCTGATCTTATTTATATATTAGTGCCTTTTTACTAGATAATTCTAGATTGCGGCTTACACAAAAACAATTGGCTCTGGCATTTTCTAGATAAGACTGGACACAAAAACAATGTCTAGATAAGATAGTCACAATCGTAAACAATTCTAAGAAATCCCTGCGTGTCCGCCATAATTTTAACTTTCATACCTGGCTTAGACAGAATCGGATTCAGGGACTATACCAGTGTGCTGTTTCGTAACAATATTTATGGGATTACTCCTGGATGAATTTGGTGACGGTGAATAAGGTAAATTGCATCTAAATCTATTGACCTATTAGTTTTGTTTAATAATTTTACCCTGATCTCTACTTTCAGTGTCATCTGCAGTAGTAATTGCATCTTGGTCACTTATTTCAGCCACAGTTATCGTGCCTTGTTTAATTTCCTAAAAATGTTGCCAAATTTTTAAAAAGAGTACGAAAATATTCTCTATTAACATCATTTAATAATTTGAATTGTGAATTTTTGGCTCATCTACAAGCGTTTTAAATTTTTTGTAATCCAATACTAGATTACGTAATAGAGGGTCTTTTCGGGATTGCTGTTCATCATATTTGCCCCCAAACACTTTAAATAGTCAATTGCATTTGTATAAAAGGAATAAAGGCGACAAGTTCTAAATCCGTTCACTAAAGTTTCAGGTTTAACACAGGTACTTTGTTAAGAATTTGACCTAGATTTTCTTCATCCCATTGCCCAACTGTATGACGCCATGCATCTTTTAGTGGGCGAAAAACAAACACATCACAGGGCTGTAGAATTCTCGTGGAGTCCTGGTAAAGGGCAAATAACTCTGTAAACCAATTGAATAAAAAACTTTGCGCATAATTAAAATGGGAGGTGTACCCATCTAAAAAAAAATAATGACAGGAAATTTAAGGTGAGGATGAAAAACGTTTGATATATATTCAAAGAAAGTTTCACTTGTTATCCATCCGTTAGTACTGCGATCAATTCCCCATTCTGGGTTTACTGAGTTTGTAATATTTTCTGGAAATCCCATATAGGGGTAAATTATCATAGGTATGCAGGTGTGACCATTGGCTGAAAATGAAAACATTACAGTGATATTTTATTTTGAAGATCCTCTATCAACTGTATAAACGATCTTTGAACTTCTTTCGGCAAACACTTTGCCAGTGTCTGTATTACGAGGATGTATTGATATCTAGGTAGCCTAGACCAGTTTCATGCATAAACAAAATATTGCGTTACCATAGTAACGAACAATAACTTATTGTTTGACGTCAAAAAAGTAAACCAGAGGTACGCAATAAATTAAAAGATGTCCACCGAAATTGTGAAAATCGAAAAATTCGAGTTTCGAGCCATCATCAAGTACCTGTATTTAAAAGGGTTAAGATGTAAGCAGATTTACGAAGAAATGCTTATTATCCTTGGTGATCAATGTCCTTCGTATGCGATCGTGAAAAATTGGACTGCAAGCTTCAAAAGAGGTAAATTTTCCATTGAAGATGATGACCGATTGGGAAGGCCAGTTTCTGTGTCAGTTCCCGAAAATATCGATGCAGTTCATGACATGATTTTATCAGACAGTCGAATTGGGATAAAACGGATATCTGAAGCACTGAATATTTCATACGAACGCGTTCATCATATAGTTCACGTCAATTTGCATATGAGAAAAATTGCTGCAAAATGGATCCCCAAATATTTGAATATTGGCCAAAAGCGTGCAAGGGTAGAAGCATCACGTTCGATCTGTGCTCGATTTGAAAACGATGTAGACTTTTTAAACCGAATTGTTACTATGGATGAGTCTTGGGTACATTTCTACGATCCAGAAACAAAGCAACAATCGATGGAATGGCGACATTCTGGTTCTCCAAGACCTAAGAAGCTGCGTATCCAAAAATATGCAGGAAAAGTTCTTGCTTCAGTTTTTGGGATTGCCATGGAGTAATCATGATTGATTTTTTGGATAAGGGTAGAACAATAACTGGAGATTACTATTCGACATTACTGACCACTCTACGGGAAACAATTATAGAGAAAAGACGCGGAAAGCTATCCAAAGGTGTTTTGTTTTTGCAGGACAACGTCCCTGCACACAAATCTCATGTTGCCATGCAAAAAATTCGTGATTTACGGTTTGAATTACTAGAACACCCCCTTTATTCTCCAGATTTGGCTCCGTCCGACTATCATATATTTCCTCAACCGAAAAAAGTTTAAAAGGTCGTAAATTTTCTCCCAACGAGGAGGTAATAAAAGCTGTGGAGGTCTGGTTTTCAGAGCAAGAAGAAACATTTTTTTTGAAAGGTCTAGAGACGTTACAAGTTCGCTGTAATAAATGTATCCAATTAAGAGGAGAATATGTTGAGTAATAAAATATTTTGACATTGAAATTTTGTTTGGTTCTATAGTAGGCTAAGAATTTTTCAATATATCCTCGTAATTTGGAATCCAGTCTAATCGCCTTTAAAGATCCTCGAAGGATCGCTTATAACATCTTGTAAGCCTTTTTCTTCCAGATAGTTATCTACTTTTGGAAACCAGTGTCTGATATCTTTTTCAGAAATGCAAGCACTGGCTGATGTAACAGATTCGCTGGATCTCTCTGATAGTGCACGATGTCTTATAAGGCCCTAAAAAAAGTTTATAAAATAACTTTTAATTTAAGATTTTTCTATTTTTACCTTGATCCATCTATTTCCAGGTCGATTATTATTAAAAGGGTTCTTTCGAGGAATATCATTTAAAAAATTGTAAACTCTTGTTTTCAGGTCATTTGCTTTTCTCGGAAACCCCTTACGTGCCATTTCTGTTATCCAACTAAAATGGAAAGAAAACTAAAAATAATTTGAGCTAACAAATAAGGGAATAAAATAACTATTGATTAGTTATAAATCTTACTTCACCAATGTTCTCTCTTCATGGTCGGTAAGAACGGGATAATGCCCACAAGTATCCTTATGCTCTGTATGTTTAATTCTAAATTTGATCATTCATTTAGGTAAACCATATTTCCATTCAGCTGACCTGTACGACTCTTTCTTACTGAGAACATCCTGAACGGTGTGTTCTATTTTCTTTTGGTCATACTCTTTAATTTTAGGCATACTTTTTCCGTATAAATAAAAAAATCCTGTTATAGGACACTATGAGTTTAGTTATTGGAAGAATGTCCAATAACTGTTTATGACAACTGGAAAGTAAATTAAAAAATACAGTGAACATTATGAATTAAGTCTAGAAAAAAGCAATAAAATTAAGATTATTGACACATTCACCGTTATAGGACGCTTGTCCAATGAAATTAACATACAATTTCGATTCAGTTGTTGGACACCCAATTTCTAGGTTAAGATATTAAAATCAAAATTCCTTCAAAAACTTTATTCTTCATAAAATTATGTACCTACACCGATAGTTAAACATTTAAATAAACTATCCAATATGGACAAAATCACATATTGAAAAATTAAATTTATCTTAACAAAAAAGTAATCTATACTTACCTATTCACCAAGTGCACTTTTAACACTAATACAGAACTCTCAAGTCATGTTAGAATATTTGCGTGCCTAAATGAGTGGAGGGAACTTGTAATGCTGTTGACATCCACCAATGCATGGTTTAATTTAGAATGTTAGAACGCCTGTTTTGGGGGTTTGGAACTAGAATGTCCAATAACTATATGACATCCAATAACTATGTTGCTTATCCTATCACATTCTTTATGCAGAGGTTGTAACTAATACATGGTACAATTTTAGTGTAGATTTTAAGAAGTATTATAAAAAAAAGATAATTATCTTAAATTCTCAATAAAGTGGTACATCAAAGGCTGACTCTTCATATTTGCATATACAATTGGATTAAAACCAGTGACTATATGAAGAATGCTATGAAAATTCAGCATTTTATTGTTTCAAGAATTCAATAGTCTTGCTAGAAGTGTATGGAGTTAGTTCTATAATAGAGAGACAACCGAACAAGTATGTGAAGCTGTATAAAAATTCTCAATAACAATCTTTTTGAAATTATTGACATTAATATTAAATGGTAAGGTACATGTCGATAGCAATTAACGAATACCACTGAACTGTCCACATTATAATCTGCTGCAGTTTTCAACAAATACAACAACATAACATTTGTTACAAGATTATTTTTGCTTCCTGCTCGCATATAATGCAATTGCTATAATTCTCTACCCTCTAAGACAACTCTATCCACATAAACTATATGTTTCTTAGATACCTGGTAGCCTCAGACATACTACTCGATTCCATTATTGACTTTTTTATGTTCAAATCAACAACATAAACAATTCTGCAAGGCTTTTGTGTTGATAGTCTAGATATTGGAAAATTTGTTTTGAATCATTACCAAAGTCAAATAAATTCTTTGGTAGTGTCATGAGTATATATATTGAACACATATCCACCTTTATCAGCTGATTAATTCTTTGAATAATTTCATTTTAACTTCTATCTGATATATCCTTTTTTATTCATTCAAAATTATCCAAATCAATCTCTCTTTTTTTCAATTTCCAAGATATTTCTACTCTTTAATAAATTATTTTACAATAAGAGGTACACTGTTATTATATATCATACGCCTTATCAAACCGCTCATTGGTTGCTGGATTATATCAATAATAACTTTATATGGTCCATTCCAGTACGGCTAAGCGTGGAACATATTTGACGTAATATATGAGTAAATCGAAGTTCTTCAGTTGACTTTGGAAATACTGTACTTTTGAGTTAGCATCTAGAATTATTTTCACACTAATTGACTCCTGATTTATTATACATACAAAACATCATACAAATTGATTTGAATTGAAGTTTTTGAAATGCTTAATGATGACTCCATCTCCATATTTTCATTTTTACTGTATCTATATTATACGAATGATTGCTGTTTTTGGTGCACTTGCTCTTGTCTTTTCACTAAACTCATCTGAATTCCTCAACACTATTCATATCGCATTGAAACTTTGGAACTGTGTTAGTTAAAGATGCAGATTAATTTGGACTTTTGGATTAGTTTCGCCCTAGATAACCACTATATGCAAAACTAAAAAAGCAGCCGCCATACAAACTACACCAATTGTACATATGTTCTCTATTTGAAAGTCATGCAATATGAAATAACTTTTAAACATAGAAGAGTATAAGACACAACGAATTTGAAATAAAAACAATTTAAAGTATTTGTATAAAATGAAAATTCAAATTAAAAATTTACCATTTTTTAGGATTATAGGACCATTTCGAATCGATCTCAACCCCTTAATTCCAACATAGCACGTGCCCTTACTAGCTTTACATCCAAAACTAGGTCGGGTTCGGTGTCCACTACTCCTTCACAATCTCAACCTTCATCACCCATGCACAAGGAATCATCACCATTTAATTTTTCGGCCGAAATCAAAGTAGAACCTATTAGATATAAGATTAGCAAATCAAAGTTGGATAAGGTAGGTTTCAACTAAAATCATTTTATTAGTTTCATTGGTTAATTAAAAAAACAAAATTCTATCTGACTTATGTTCAGGTATGTATTTATAGGCGGTTCCTGATTTTAGTATTTAAACCAATATTTAAGGAACAAGTGATTGCTTACATTAAATAATTGAATATCTGAACATCGTGTTAATAATTTGGAAAATCTGAACATCGTGTTAATAATTTGGAAAATACGAAGGGCATTTGAAAAAGGAACAACTGGAAATGTCTAGCAATTCAACTGAAACTATTCAATTTGACTGATTTATAGTTTTTATTAATATACACTACAGTACAAAGGTTTGGAAAAATTTTTAAACAAAGCAAAAGATGGCCAACTACACTGCTTAGCATAAAATTAGAGTAATTTGAAGTTATTTTTGGAAATTTTTATTCTTGTCCGATCTTTTTTAGTAACAACATACTTCACTAACTGATTGCTGGAAGATAATTTTTTTTATTTACAGTAATGGAAATGTACAATGTATTCTCTCCTTTAGCAGTAATAACAGCTTGCAGATGACAAGATATATTTTGGAACAGATTTTGAATCACATTCTGCACATTGGACTGCCATAAAATAGATATATGCACCATATCAGAAACTAATAAGAAAGGCAAAGGCATCTTAAAATACCGGAACTATGATCTATTCTACAGTGATGTGGGGAAATATACTAGGGCACAAGCGAGAGCAGGGATACTGCTTCATAAGAGATTTGAAAACAGTATCGTATACATAAATCAGAATATAAGGTCACGGAAGGGAAAAATCCAGTACCTATGCACCTGACATGAGCAAAGCAATAGAAGAAAGAGAACAATTCTTCGACGATCTATAGGACATAGTAGACAAAATTATTAATCGTGAGAGAGTATTCATAATGGGGGATTTCAATGCGAGAATCGGAAAAACCACCATACCCAGAATCATGCAGATATTCAACGAAGATCTTAAAAATAGAAACGGAAAGGCTGGTAGATCTGTGTACCTTTAATGAATTACATATAATTAATACATACTTCTACCACAAGTAGCATAAATATATATTTAATAATACAAGAAGCCAAAAGTCGATGATTGACTTTGTAATCATCAAAATGAAAACTGCACCCTAGCCATATACTTGACATATGAACGTTAACATCAACAAATACAGTCTTGCAACAGTTTGGTCTTATGCAGAGCCCGAAGTACATCATATAAATCTGCTAGAGTAAATGCACTGAATTATACAGTATAGGAAAGAGTATATATTGGGTATAGACAGAAACCTGGAAGAGTAACAAGGAACGCATTTATATTATAATACCAAATAACCGAGAGAGACGGAATGCTGTCCTCCCCCCCCCCGTGTTACCACACTCGATTCATCAACTGACTGTGTCAGTTACAGAGGAGCATTTTAAGAAACCCGAATCACACCACTAGAAAGCACTAAAAAGTTTGGGGGCGATGATATACTAGTCATTCTAAAATTATATTTAATATCGAAACAATTGTCAAATTTCTTAGAATTTTTAAAAAAAAATTCAATATATTGTGGAATTATCTAGAAACAGTAAGTTTCATTTAAAACAGTAATATGAGTATATTCCACGAAGTAAGGGTTGATACAGTTATAGTATGTACAAAAAGTACGAGGAGTAATAAACCCTAATTAAGTATGCAAAACCTTTACAGGGAGCACCATGAAATTTTTGATAAATCTCTTACTTTGAATTACATTTCTTCCGTAAATCTAAAAACCAGGTAGATCGACCCCGTATTTGTTTCAGTTGTAGCAAAGTTTAGGGTTTATTCATTGTTAAAGGATTAGCAGATAAGCAATAACGCAATGCAGTGGTGTGTATTTTGGGAAAAAAATACGTTTTAAATTATAATATAATAAAAAATGAAAAGAAATAATTATTGGAATACATTTATTACTTACATTTTATTCTATATCCGACTCGGAAGAGGAAGAATCGTTGTTGACATTAATAATAATAGGGTCGATTAAATCATCACAAATATTGTCAATTTTCCACATATTTGCCTCTACTTTGATAACATGCTCGATACAGTTTGTCCAATTTTCCTTACTCACATGACTTACAGCACTCTCAAACAATTTCACAACATCGTTTATTTTAAAAGTAGTATTTTTTTTCCAACTTCCCCCTTTACCTGAGCCCATATTAATTCTATGGGATTAAGTTCACAATGATAAGGGGGAAGTCGAAGAACTGATATACCACGAGAAGAAGCCATTTCTTCTACAATGTAGGTTTTGTATTTATTCTTGTTCATTTTTGCAATTCTGTAAAGTTCTTTCCTTAGTGGATCTTTTGGAAACTTGATATTTTTCGAAATAAGCCACTCCAAAAGCTCTGCTTTACGCCAACGACTTGTGGGCAATGCTTCTCGTAACCGTGAATGGTAACTTGCGTTGTCCATAACAATAACAGCCCCTTTTGGAATCAGATCCAACATTTGAACAAACCATTCCTCGAAGACATCCCCATTCATATCTTCGTGATAGTCCCCCGTGCGTTTTGAAATAAAAGTTAATAATCCACCATCAACAAAACCTTCAGAACTTCCAACATGGACAATGATAAGTCTTTTTCCTTTTCCAGATTGTGGCTGCAAACCTTCCACGAATGCCTGCCTTCCGCTTTTAATGTTTTCATCTTGCCAAGATTTGGAAACTGTATATCCAGCATTTATCCATGTTTCGTCTAAGTAGAAGATTTTCAAATTTTGTTCTCTGGCATGTCGAATGCTTCTTTAATAGTCTCTTCTCCAAAAAACGATTTCCGGTTTATCTATCAAGAGAGATTTTCTATTATGTTTTGTATATCTGAAACCCACATCTTTCAAAAGTTTGCATAATGTCATTCTGGAGAATTTTGGATAGTCCGTATCTTCTTGCACTGATGTCATAATTTTATCAAGTGTTGGAATTTCCTTTCGTAAGTAAAATCCATGGACTTTACGCCTTAGTCTTTGTTTTAATGACTCATCGATCTCAATTGGTTTTCGGCCTGAAGGAGTTTTAGGGGGTTGAAGAGTTCCATTCTTGCTTTCTTTTAGTAATCTATAAATTGTTGATTTAGCAACACACAACATAGCAGCTGTTAATTCCACAATATCATCAACACTTGCACTTGGATCCTTGTTTTTCAATGATATATAACAATTCAATATCAGAGTTTTTTCATTTAAAGATAATGGACCTGTTTTTGGTCGTTTAGATGGTCCTTGGCTTATCGACATTGTTTGATACTTGCACAATGGACATTCAACAAATGTTTTAAATATATTCCAACTGTTTACAATATTATGACAACCATACAACTTCATACAACTTTACTCAAAGAACTAATACTAAGTACTGATTTAATGTACCTACTTTCTTTTAAAATAATATTCCCGATAATGTTTCTAAGAAAACTGGGTTGTTTGGAAAATCCCTCTCAATAATCGAATAATCTGTAAATAGGTGTAATCGTATTAAGCCGATTACAGTAGGCCACTTGCCATTTAAAATTTCTGAGAAAAATTCCCCAAACACTACATATAGGAGTAATACAAATAAAAAATATTATAAATAAACGGGCATGTCCGAACTCTGCCACAAAATAAAATTTTACCTGACTTGTATCTATTTGAGGATTACTGAAATGTTCGAACTGTGCCGCAACCATTTAGTTTAATCCTATTAGAGTCATTAGGGTTTATAATAGATAAAATCGGAGGCCCATAGAATTATGTATATTTCTGAAATGTTTCAAAGATTTCTTGAATTGAATATTTTGAAGAAATCTTGATTGTTTTGATCGATATTTAGGGGATTAGGGGAAGGATGTTGATGCACTTACACTATTGCCTAAAAATCAGGAAGAAGTATTTAATAGTGTTCGTGAATTACAATTACGAACGAACCGAGAAGAGGAATTTCTATTAACAGCAGACCAGGTATTTAAAATTATTGTGTTCTCCTGTTTTTCCAACCTTAATTTTTTATGTAATTCGGATTGTATTTTGATGGATGGGACTTTTAAATACTGTTAAACTTTTTTTACCAAATGTTTACCATTCATGGTTTTAAAAACGGCTATTACGCGTACCTCTTGTTTTTTGTTTGCTGCCGGACATATTCAAATTTGTTTTTAATTTTAAGACAAAAATGTAAAGAAGTAGGCTTAAATTTTCAACCTAAAGAAGTCGTAGTAGATTTTGAACTAAGCATTCATAACGCTATATATGAATGTTTTGGCAGAGATCAAATTCTTTTTGGTTGTAAATTTCATCTCTGTCAAGCTTGGTTTCGTAAGATTCAGGAGTTTCATTTGGTACAAGAGTACAGACAGAAAGGTTCTGTAATTGGCGAATACTTAAAAGTACATTTCGGTATTATGTATCTTAGTCCTGAGGAAGTTGTAGAATTTTTTTATAATGAACTACATTTTTTGCTTCCGAATGACCTCTACCTTTATCACTTTTTTTTATTAAAATTAGTACATCCCGTTACCTCTGACCTAAATCGTATATTCTTTAGAATAGCTGCAACTCATTCGTTCGATACAAAATGTACCTTACGGTATACCCTCTTAAAATATATTTTGGTACGTCTATGAAATCTACTTAAATGAATGATTTATTACTCCTTGTCCTTTCTATATAGACTATAATTTCATACAGTAAGGAAATAATTAACCACAAATTTAATAATAATTGAGGTAATAGACACATGGTAACTGAGCATATGCATGTTATTGAAAATGAAAAAAACAATACAACAAATTGTAAAATTATACATATTTTTGTTTTATACATACCTATGTTTTTTTAAATAAACAACTATTTCTTATAATATAACTAAGTTAATCTGTTATAGGGAGGGATTACATTTTTTCTCCTTTTTTCTTTTTTTTCATTTCTCTTTTTATTTTTTTTATTTATTTTCTATTTTTTCATTTTTTTCTTTTCATTTTTTTTTCATATATCTATTTTGATTTTTTTCAAATGTTGGTAAATTACATAATATACATTATCATTCCTTGTACTCAAAAATACTGTCTAAATTGGTGGGTAGGTCTATCCCATTTTGTCGCAGTTAGTGTAGGAACTCTTCAATCTCTTGATGGAAGTTTTGGCAACCCAAAATTATGTGTTGTAATGCACCAAGTTCCCCACATGAGCAATCTGGTGAATCCGCCAATCCTATTTTATATAAATGTTCAGGATATCGTCCATGTCCGCATCTAATTCTGTTTAATGTTTTTATAAACTGCCGATTGGGAGTATTGTGAAACCAGGTGTTTCTAAATATTTTTGATGGCATATTTCTAAAACGCAAACTTTTATGTTCATTTATAAACAATTCTCTCCATTCCTCCATTTGTTTCGCTTCCATTAAAGGACGTAAATCCGTAAATGGTATTTGATTTTCACTTGATGTTTCTCCATCTGTTTGTTGCTAGTTTGGCTAATTGATCTACTTTTCATTGTTTTTTATTCCATATGGCCTTTAATCCATACCAAACTGAAGTTTTTCTCCTGTTTTTTTATTGTTCTGGTGATTTCTAATATGCGAATAATGATTGGTGAAAGACTAGATGCCCATTTTAAATTTTTTATAGAATCTATAGAACTTTTGCTATCAGTTACAATTACGAAATTAGTTTTCTCATGATTATCTATGTATTTTAATACTTCTAATATTGCTGTTAGTTCTGCTGAATAGATAGACATCTGGTTTGGGAGTTTTGCTAATTTGGAAACATTATCGTTTGGATGGAAAAAAGCACATCCAGTGGCTTTTTTTGACCCATCTGTATATATGTAATCTGCATTTGGCCATTTGTTCTGTAAGCTATTGTTGATAAAAGCATTTATAGCAGTAATATTTGACATATCTGTATGAAGGTAACATGTTGGCACATTATATTCTAATAATGTGTAGTCCACATTGTAACAAGGAAGAACATCACTTTTATACATATTTTCTTCAAATTGCCTTAGGAACCGATAACTTGTTGTGAGGAGGGGTTGCTTTTTCTTTCTCCAATAGGGAACATTTAATAGTGAGGATAGTTTGTGCAACTGTTCATGTCTATTTTGGGGTATAAGTTTGGATACCATTACATCACTCAAGTATTTTCTTCGTAAGTGCAAAGGAGGCTCCGCAGCTTCGGCTTCTAGGACATTTAGTGGTGTACTCTTTAAGACTCCCAGGCATAAACGTAGACATTTGTCTGATCTCATCCCAGACTACCAATTTGGATTTAAGAAAGAACATTCAACGACCCAACAATGTCATAGAATAGTGAATAAAATAAAACATAGCCTGGAAGACAAGGAATTATGCGTGTCTGTGTTTCTCGATATACGACAAGCATTTGATAGAGTATGGCACAGCAGCCTCCTCTACAAAATTAAAAAAACATCTACCCGACCAAGTATATCTCCTCTTAAAATCAAGTCTAAACAATCGACACTTTCGAATAAAATTTGAAGATGAACTATCAACTTTTCATCAAATTAAAACTGGAGTACCACAAGGCAGTGTCCTAGGCCCTTTCTTATACTTGTTATATACGGCAGATATACCAACTGCCAATGAAACGCTTATAGCAACATTTGCTGATGATACGGCAATTATGTCATCTAATACTGATCCTAACACAACTTCCAACCAACTTCAAAATCATCTAACTCTCCTGCAATCATGGTTAAAAAATGGAAAATTGATGTCAACTCTAATATCTAACCAAATCACTTTCACCACAAAACAGTGTGCCTGTCTGCAAGTTACCATTAATGATGATCAAATACCGATATGCAACGAAGTCAAATATCTTGGTCTTCGACATGGAAAACTCACATAAGAGCTAAAAGAAAACAACTCGATATAAAAATTAAAAATATGTATTGGCTAATTAACAAAAAATCACAACTATCTACAGAAAGCAAAATCTTAATCTATAAAACCTTACCAACACCTATATGAACATACGGCATTGAATTGTGGGATCCTGCAAACCTTCCTATGTAAAACCCCCCGTCTATTAATAAATGCTCCATGGTATGTTTCAAATGACACTATACACAGAGATCTAAGAATACCATATATCAAAGACATCATCACAACTCGCTCAAATAAATACAGAAAGCGATGCACAGATCATAGCAATCAACTTATCAGTAACCTGTTCAACCTACCATCAGAAGAAAGAAGACTAAAAAGAATTTGGCCCAAAGATCTGTAAAAATATAGAGAACAGTTAATGGACGGTACCTGATTCAAGCCACCAACCCACATTATCCTATTTACTTATTACTCTATATTGTAGTAGATTGTAAATTTGCAATTAAATAAATAAAAAAACAATTTTTTTACAATATTTAATCTAATGACAGTCACATTTGTCTCTGGTTCATCATCTGAGATTTGTTTATACAGATTCACAATGTTTTGCTTCTGTGATCTTGGAAATCAATCAAGGGGACAGCCTTAGCCCGAATCTCTCAAATATGATCATGGAAAAGGTAATAGAAAGAGTAATGAAACCAACATTGACTACAAAATGGGAAACTGATCTTTAGGGATCCTCCTCTAAGTGGATAACGCAGTTCTCTTGGCAGAAAATGAAGATGATTTCCAATGCCTACTTTAAAATAACAACACCCAACCTAAACATAGTGATATCCCACAATAAAACCCAATCGATGGTTATAGCCAAGAACCCCTATCAGTTGTAAACTAATGGTTAACAAACACACCATAGACCAAGTAATTAATTTCAACTACCTCGTAACAGATGACAGACATACCGCAAAGGAAGTTAGGATACCAGCCATCAAGGCAGCCAGAATATCGGGTTACTTGAGGGATATAATATAGAGAAACACATACATGAGCATAGAACGCAAAGTCTGAAGCATATGTAAGGCAAGTACTAACAAACACAGCCGAAACAAGAGCTGAAACATCACTTACAAAAAAATATAGAATAAGAAATGAGGACACCCTAAGAGAAAAGGGGCCCAGGATGTGATGATATGGACACGAGCACGACGTCGCAAATGGAGGGATCGTCTTGACAAAATAGACAAAGGAAGAATCGCGAAGAGATGGCATGACAGCTGGACGTCTACATCACATGAGCTGGGATGACAGAATAAACAGGACCAATTCCTGCAACAAGACGAATAAGAATATTCTGTTAAAGGTAGTCCCATTTTTGTACCAGTATGTCGCAATGATCTCTAGAATTTCTGGTAGCCGGCACATGTCTCGGTAAAGGTTTTCCAATCTCCTCTCGCAGAATGACTCGGAATTTCTTGCTAACCTTTGCTAGAAAACAAGAAAGTCGGAAAAATGGAAGGACAAACATCCATTTCAAGAAGAACTGTCAAAGACTTTACAGTGCCTACAATCAAACATGACAGTGGTGATCTTGGAGTGCTTTGGCAACAGTAAACCAAGAAATCTTGTGAGTATCACCGTCAAACTAAATAATGAAGGTCATTTGAAAACTCAGGATTCAGCGCTACCCAGTGAACTGAGTCTCATTGTCTACATCAGTGGTCGCCAACCTCTCAATGTGTTGAGCTACTTTGTTAATTTTGAAATAAACAGCGAGCTACCCACACGGAAGCCACGTAACGCAACGTAAATGAAATAATCCACAGTTAATTTATCATTATATGTATTTATTTTACTATTTAACTGGTAATACATAATACATAGGTACTAATAATAAACTAATAACAAAATAACTAATATTACTAGTACGTACTTGTTCATAGCTACATTCCTACTTACCAAACGAAAGTGTTTGAAAAATAAACACAAACTTTTATCCAGCCACAACGGCATGTCACGTAAGATTCAAAAATAGTTAATAATAACAACAAAAAAGTAACGCACTATCATGAACATAAACATTGAATAATAAAAAAGCACGTTCAATGAGAAGGCTCATCGATAATTTTTTTAATGTTTGCAGTATAATTTGATACAGCCATTCGAATACAATTATCCAAATGTTCATCTGTAAGTCGATTGTGATATTTGTTCTTAATAAACTTCATATTGGAAAAAGAAGATTCACACAAATAGGTTGCACTGAATAATGCTTTCACTTTCAAGGCAACACGGCATAGAACTGAATATTTGTCTTTACTTACAATATGCCAGATACATTTGGTACTTGAGACTAACGATTTTAAGGCTAAATCATTTTGAAACTAAATTACTTCCATTTCTGTTGCAGCGATGTCTTTGCCAAAGTTCTGCATAACACAAGTTGCAAACTGTTGGATATCAATTTCCATAAAGGGTGAAACAACAAACTGCGCTACTAAAGCCATTTCGTTGAAATCCTTAAAACGATTTTTGAAGTTATTCTTCAGGGTAGAAACTATTTCTACATGATATTTGCTGCCATAAGGTTCTAATGAATTTTGAGATATTTTTTCTGAAAGAGTAGGAAAATGCTTGGCATCGCTGTTAATTAGGTTTTGTTCCCAAAACTCCAGCTTTTTGATAAATGCTTTTATATCAGAAATCATTTCCGCTAGTTCTTTGTCTCTCCCCTGATGCTGCAAATTAAGTTCTTTTAATTTCTCTGTAATGTCCACGAGAAAACCAAAATCTCTAAGCCAGATTGAATTTTCTAGTTCCGGAGTCGGTTCATCGCGTTGTTTGAAAAATTGAACTATGCCAGATAGGACATCATTAAAACGTTTCAGCACCCGTCCTCTATCTAACCATCGGACTTCAGAGTGAAGGAGTAGGTCCCCGTATTGACAGTCAACTTTATCGGCCAAGGTTTTGAATAATCTTTGTAACGCTTGAGCTCTAATCTTGGTCACAATTTTTACCACCAGTTTCATAACGTTGTTTAGTTTCAGGAAATTTCCACATAATGCTTGCTGATGGATAATGCAGTGGTAACAGAGAAATTGCGGAAAAGTTACATCTTTACGACATAATGCCACCAGACCTTTATCACAACCCACCATAGCTGGAGCGCCATCAGTTGTCAAGTCTACCATTTTCGATATTGGAATTTTCTCGGAAGAAATAATATTTTTTAAATGAGAAAACAACTCCTGTCCAGTAGTGTGTCCTTTCAGTGGAATAAACTTCAAAAGATCTTTAATCGTAAAATCACTAAAAACCATCCTGACGAACACGGCCATCTGGGCAGTGTCAACGACATCTGTTGATTCATCCAGTTGAAGTGAAAAATAAACACAGTTATCTAAGTCAGTTCTTAACTGTAAAAAAATATCATTGCTCATTACTTCTACACGTCTCATCACTGTATTAGCAGAAACTTGCATAGCTTTTATAGCTGAAGCTATCTCGTCTTTATTTCTAAAGTTGGCAGATAACGAATCAGCAGCTACTAAAAACGCCTGTTTATTCATTTGCCCGTCTTCATAAGGTTTCTTTTATTGTGCAATTATCTGGGACACACGGTACGATGCTTCAGTTGTAGCCTTATTTTTGTCGACTGTTCTTAAAAATATTGATTATTGTCCAGTTAACTGCCTTTTTAACTGTTTCAGTTTCTCCTTTCTGGCGGCAGAATGTAGTGGGAATGATTTTTCAAAATTAGAATGTACAGTTTTATGATGTCTCCCAATATTTCCTTTTTTAGCAACGGGGACCGAAGTATTACATAACAAACACACATTTTTATCTTTAACTTCTGTAAAAAAGTATTGTTCTTCCCATTCCGAATGCAAGTGGTATGGCTTTACCTTCTTACAACTGCTTGCCATAATATTATTTTTTGTTGTTCTCTACTAACCCAACCGCTGGACGTTGGTTACGCGTTCAGTTTTAAACTAAGCGCAATGTCGCCGCGCCGTGCGTATTTATCCCGTTCAAAGCAATTCTGATCGTTCTTGAACACTAACGCGCTGGTCCGGCTGGTCGGTTCTAGCCGATTCTAGCTTGATGGCGTCAGCGGCAGATCGCTCACCGCAACGTTGCCGCTGTTTATGTTTAATATTTTTGTGGAATTTTCGGAAGCTTCTCTGATTTTTGCAGTTTGTATTTTTTAAATTAAAATCGTTGTGAGAGCTACCAGAATTGCCTCCGCGAGCTACCGGTAGCTCGCGAACGACAGGTTGGCGACCACTGGTCTACATGGTAATAATCCTAAGAACAACTGTACAAAAACTTTTTGAGCAAAACAAAAGATGAAATTTTAAAAAAATCATGGCTTCTAAGTCACCTGCATTTTCTCCCAAGTGAAGTATAGATCTTTTAAGAGTCCAGAACATTTGTTAGATTAATTAATTAATAGGATGTATGAATATGTGAAGATAGTAAAATAAAATGGTGGATGAAGCTAAAATTTAATAAAAATTTTATATTGTATGTTAAATTTTTGTGTTACAATAAGTTTTTCTCACATTTACAATATCGTTCCAATTAAATTTTGATGGCTTTGTTTTGTTTTATTTGATTTTACTTGCTGCTTCCAAACTTTTGGATGATAGTGTATATCATTTTTTTCAACCACATTTTAAACTAATGTCAACATAGCACAAAATTCATACTATATCATCTTTATTAACTTATTCCTATTCCTTGATCTATGATGTTGATAGAGAGATCACATTTCATCTTACTAGTTTGTACCACTCAAACTTTAGATTGTTCTGTTGGGAAAATAGTACCCATCTAAAGCAGAAAAAGTGGAAACGTAAAAATCATGTTTATTTTGATAGAGGCATTTATTACCATGGAAAAAGGGCAAAAACTTGGCAAACAATATTTTGTGATGACATTAAATGAACATTGAACTTTCGAATGTATACGTTTTCGTTGGATTGAGAAAGTAGCAAAGTAAAAAAATAAGTTATAGATATTTTTGCAGGCTCCAGATATGTCCGATCTTTCACGAATTAAAAATTTAGCCAGTACTTCTAGTCCAGTACGCATTACAAACCCCGAAATATCTTCGAGGCAATCTAGTTCAAACCAAAGAAGTGAATCTCCTGTCAGTTTAGAAGACGAAGAAGTTTTGTCCATTGTCAGTAAATCTGACGATAATAAAAGTGGAGACAGCCATGTTATCATGCAAGAAGCAGATGATGGTAAGTATATTCGTATTTTAAGTTACCATGTAATCTACTAATTTCAATTTTCAATAGCTGCAGACCTAAAATTGGAAGACCAAGAACACGGATCGCCTTGTATAGAGGGAGGTCTCCACATGCCAAACTCCAAATCTATGAATAATTTTGCCAAAAGGGTTCAAAGGATGCGGCATCACAGTACCTGTAATCCCGAACCAGTAAAGATTGATATTTCTACCGGAAGTAGTCCTGGAAATGGTATACCCTTTTCTAATGCGACAGTAAGAAGAGCCGTATCATGCCCGGAAATGAAGAAAAGTCCTACAAACCCATTAAAAGATATGGATAAAATATTAGATGAAACTGACGAAGAGACTAACGAAAAAACAGAGAACTTAACTCAACACAAACCAGCTCTAACGAAACTAGTTGATGTCAATCATTCTACAACACAGACAGAGAATTTTTGGCCATATGAACATTTGTTTCTGGGTGTGTTTCCCTCCTTGGAAAGCAATGAATTGAAACCAAGTCCAGATGCCAGTCCGGCACCATCTTACACTCATAGCGACAGATCTCTTCCACCTTCAATATATGATACGTTAGACCAGTAAGTATTCACTACGGTAAAAAAGCATTTTTAGGTTAATGCTATCTGGAAAAATAACCAGTAGTTAGGATCATCATCATTTTCTATACACGTTGCATCTGTCCTATCTCGATAGGTAGGTTGGTATATGCCATTTTCTCATGAAATTTATTCAATATATAAAAGTAATTAATTTAAAAGCACCTCATTATTAAGGAGTGTAGATATAAGTGTAAGTCAGTGTTATAAATGAACACCCTGATGTTGTTTACATCTGTGATGTTTGCTGACAACATTTCCCATTATCAGAAATAATATGTGGATTTCTAATAATAAGGTATATCTCCTAGCCTTAATTATATTACCCCAGATAGTCATCCTAAATTTTGTTTCTGGTAAAAATGTATCATGCAATTAAAGGAAAAGATAATTGCTATTCTTGGGATTATTAATATGGTTGAAAAATACATCTAATTGTCGTTCACTACCAATAAAACATCTAATATGTCATCTACATATCTATACCAAAATAAGACATTTTTTGAAATATTACTGTCAAAGATTTTTCTTTCTAAATTGTCCATAAAAATGTTTGCCAAAATTGGTGATATAGGGCTTCCCATTGGTAAACCTCCATTTTGAATATATATCTTATTGTCAAAATTGAAATAATTCTGATTAATACATACATCAAATAAATTAAGTATATCCGATATTATTCCTGGATTAATATTAATAATATTTCAAATATATCTTCAGCTACAAATACAACAAATTCTTTTAAAACAGAAAGTAATGTTAGTATAAAATTGTTAAATGTAAAAACAAAAATATCCACATTAAAGAAGTCTGAAATATATAAACCTAAATGTCCAGAATGTAATGCTGTCTATTTGGGTCAAACCCTTAGAAAGTTTGAGATCAGATACAGTGAACATTTACAAGCATATAGATTAAAACAACCAGATAAGTCCCACTATGCAAAACATCTACTTGACACCAAACATTCATTGACACCTACCACAGAACTAGAAGTACTACATATTTGTGATAAGAAACAAGAACTGGATTTCATTGAACAGTTAGAAATTAGAAGACACTTAAGAAACCCACAATATGAAGTTGTCAATGAACAGATAAATCTTGGGACTGCCTTCTTAAGTGATAATTGTAAAGATCAGCAAATATAGTTTTCCTGGGATAGTCTATATCATTGCATGGTTATACTGTTCTTAATTGGAAAAAAGATAGTCAATCACTAGGTAGGTTACTTCTTGGTCTAGCCAAAATAATTATTAAACATCAGATAGGCTTCAAATGAAATGTATGTAACTTCTGTCATTCTGACGATGATATTTAATATCGAAACAATTGTCAATTATCTTAGAATTTTTAAAATCTCTCTTTACATTTTTCCTGTCACTATCGAGTAGTCAGCCTGAGCAGTGTGGGCTGCTTGAACCTACAAATCGAACGTCACTATTATATTTGTAATATCTTTTTTTTCTATTTATATGTTTGACACACGAAAAATGCATTTTCGCGCATAATTCAAACTAAATAGAATAAAATTCAATAATTTTCGTTAAAAATGAGTTTATTGCCGAAATAATGTATTTTTCGGAAATAGCAGACGTGTACCAACATTGTAGAAAGGGATTCAAAAATATGTCATCATGCCTATAACCTAATTATACTTGATGTTCAAGGTATAATTACCATTATAAAACTATTATATCACATCCACTCGCTTGAACAATACATATTAACAAAATTCGCATGATGTTGAAGCTAAACAGTTACATCTTACAAGAAGTGCATTCTGTCGAATATTTTGTCTATAAATTGTGTAAATTTTGTAAATAATTTATACTTGGCAGAAAACTGCGAAATAATTCAACTTTTGGAATAAAAAAAATCATGATTTAAAATGACCATGACCCGAATGTATAGAACCAGCGTTGCTCAATTTATTCTCGTTGTCCTAAACGCTTGAAGCAATTTGGGTTTTTATTTCAGTTACATTAAACTTGCAGTTCGTACATATGAAAAGAATAGTAAGGAGCAGCTAAAGACACAGTTGGAATTGGTTTACCAGCATCTTTTGTTTGAAAGACACAGGAGGGAAACGCATGCGTATAGAAATAGAAGACTACTTGCGGATGCGAAAAGTACAAGATCATTAGAAGAGTATAATTCGGCACTGGTATGTACCTAAAAAAACGTATATGTACTTCTATTTTGAATAACATGTTTTTAGAGAGATACTGTTCAGCTTCAGCAGAAAGATTTGGATGATTTAAGAGCCCAAATAGATATATGCAAGAAGAACTGGTTGATGGAAGATAAAAAACTTCATAGAACAATAAAGTATTGGGAAAATCAGGTAAGTTTTACCTTTAAAAAGTGTGTCGTTCAACTAAATTTCAAATTTGAAAACATCAATATAATTATTGAATCAATTAATTAAATAAATTTCATATTTATACATTAAACTAATATTTATGAATTGACGAACCCAACTTGGGGAAATAAAATTAGTCAATTTTAATTTTCATATATTGATAAATAATAATAACTATATCAGTATATATCAATATATATATATATATATATATATATATATATATATATATATATATATATATATATAGATGTTCTTAATATTCGGTCAATTTAAATAATGTGTAGAAATTATTTTTGACGTTTCGGCTGGACTTTAATATAAATAATAACCTAACAGTTTATAATTTGATATTCATGTGGTGAGTGACGTACAACGACGTATTAAAAATAGACTAGCCTTGTTTACATTTTGGTTGTCCCCAACATATTTAGGACGAGACTCCTTTTACATGATGCCAAATTTCTTCTAACAAAAATAGTAATTGATGAATATATTCAAGATTTTAGCAGAATTTTCTGTTTAAAAAGTAAGAAAAAAGTGGGAAGCATTTAAAATAGGTATGACCAACCCACGGTGCAGCTCACTATGTTTTTTTGGTTAGGATTTTTCATGATCTATCAATGCCATAAGTAAAACAGTTTATAAATTTTTAGTTTGGCAACCTCGAACTACTTCTGTCATTTTGGTGAGATCTGTAAATAAGATTTTAATTATAATTGTGCTTTTATGTGGTGTTTGATTGATATTTGTAAATTAAAGTGATTTTAAGACCTTTATGATGGTGAGAAAATGTGTAGTGTGTGAAAATACATGGAATAAGAATGATGAACGATCGTTTCACAGGTAAGGTTATATTAGCACAAGCGTAGTATAGGTATAAGACAAGGGATTCAATATTTGTTTTCATAATAATATTGATTATTTTTTTATTATCAGGTTTCCCAGAGATATTGCTCGCCGTGAAATTTGGTTACAGAATTTATTTTTGGTAGAAGAGGACATTTTCAAAGTTAAAGTTGCTTTGGTGTGTTCTGATAATTTTTTCAAAACGGGCATATGTGCTAATTTAAGTGGCAAACATGTTTTGAAACATGATGCTACACCTTTCAAGTAAGTAATATACTTGGTATTTTTAATTTGTAACTATGTACACTTCAAGTTAGCACAGAAATTGTTACATTTTTCTTTAAAGGATTCTGGAAGATGTAGCTCAAGACACCAGGACTATTGGAGCAAAAAACCCTCCATCAACATCAAGGTAACTTATCTATTGTAACTGAAAGGTCTATTTCATGAACAATTTGTTATCTACACTTTTAGAAGGTGATTGCAGTTTGTCTAAACTACAAATTGCTAAAACTTGTGGAAAACTTAAAAAAGCTTCTAAATTTGTAGTTACTGTTTGTAATGAAGCTGAGAAATGTTTAAAGACACTTACCATGAATTTAGATGTTAGCAATATTAATAAAATTGAAAATATAAAAAAAACGATTATAAACACCTCAATAAGATATTTACCTTCAAATATCTTTGATGTATTTTCAAATCACATATTTGATTTTGAACCACTCCATGATCACTGCATCACTGTAACCAAACTAATTTTGGAGAAATATATAGACGTTCGACTGCACCATGAATTCAATAAATTAAAAAATTGTAATAAAGCCAAAGTAAGAAGTATGCTTACAAACTCTATTTTATTTCAAAACCAGTAATTTTTATTTTAATTTTTTTGTACAATTTTGTGTGCTAGTAATTTTATTTTCTAATATGGTTGTAAATAATTCTTAAGAACAATAAATATTAATATTATGATTATTGTTTTGTAAAATCAATATAAAAAAAAACCTTTCCATATTATATGAACATATTCATAATCTGTAGTGCAAAACTTGTTTTAACTTCAAAATCCTCTATAAGTATCTTTTAAATAAATTACTTGTTTTTTACATAATTTCCACTTATTCAAACGAAAATTTAATAACGTACCTACATCATTTAGTCTATAAAAGCAATTTTCATAAAATAGTTTAAATGAACCCTTTCGAATTGATACGCTACTGTGCAATGTACTAGCCCTGTTTTATGTTGCGACCAAAACATTGTATAGGTAATAATGTGTGAAGGCTGGTCTATCTTTTATATGTCATTGGTGACGTAGTTATTTATATTCAGGGTTGTCAATGTCAGATTACACTTTTGATAAAGGCTAAAGTCGAGCTGAAATGTCAAAAAAGATTTCTATAAAATGCACGTTATTTATTGAAATAGACCGAAAATCAAGAACATGTATTCAAGGATATAACCTATCATGGGGAAAGCAGCTACAAAACACAATAATTTTCTGTTTTTGGCGTTACCGAGTTGTAGGAAGAAGTAACCCATTCTTTCGTTTGTGATGAGACTGACAGAACCCCATTCTAATATAAAAACCAAAACGTCACGGCTGATTAGTTAAAAAACAAAATTTATTATAGCTTTTTGTAAAATAAAAATAATCTTTCTATTATGGGGAAAGCAGCCACAAAATACAATAATTTGTGATCAGACTTCCCGCCCTTAGCATCGGGAAGTCTTCTCAAAGAACTCCATTTTAATCTAAAAGCCTATCATGGGGAAAGCAGCCACAAAACACAATAATTTCCTGTTTTGCGTTACTGAGTATATACCATATATCCTAATATAAAGGTTTTTAACCTTAATCTTAAAAAGTTATTTCCTTTTTTTAAATACAAATTTCCATTTCAGTATAAATCAGTACAAGACGAATGCAAGGTTTTGCAGGCAAACAACGAATCTATGATTAAAGATATAACAGATTACAAAACCAAAAATACATCATTAGAAACGCAGTTATTAGATGTGCAAGCTGATCTATTTGAGGCATATACTGAATTAAATGTGAGGACTAAAAATTGTGTAAATTTCAAATACAAGTGATTTTATTGTAGGTAGCGGAACAAAAACTGCAACAAGGACAAAAAGAAAAAAAGGAGTTAGAGGAACTTAATAAAGAGTTGTTACTCATGGGTGAGTTGCATTTGAAATTCCAGGAGAGATTAAAAGTAGTCGATGCAGGTAAAGTTGACCAAAGCTTGTTAGACGACTTGAGAAAAGCATGCAACGAAGAGGTCAGAAGTAAGTTTTATAATTGTTTGTGTTTGTAGTATTTTATTCTATAATTTTAGTCAGGGTTGGCCGATATATATCAAGTGATACATATCATGATATATATCTGATATTTATTGATTGATATATATCATGATATACAGGGTGTTTTCAAATGACACTTACAACGTTTGCATGTAGGTACCTCTCGTAAAACTGGACAAGATGATATAGGGATTGAGGGGTCCAACCCATTTACTTTTCGAAATACAGGGTGTTAAAGTTATGAAAAATATAATGTTTTAATTTTATAACTTTAAAATGGTTGTATATATTGATCTGACATTTGACAGGTGGTTTTTAAATGTAAAAGTGCATATTTTGATGGAAAAAAATGTTCCAATTCTTGATTCAGTGGTGTCCATTTGGAAGAATATGTCACCTTTCCCCTTCCACTTTTTACGTCACTGGCATTTGAAGCTATAAGTTGTAGTTTTCAAGATATTTAATGTTTTTATGAAGTCTGCAAGATCACTTTTTAATAAAAAAATATTTTTCTTGAATGTTTTTTAATAATTTCTAGTGGTTAGAATATGTAACAGGAACTAATTTGTGAAACAGCAATGCATATGAAACATCGAGAGAGGATTGTTGAAAATACTTTTCCAAACTTGTCATTTTATTAACAAAAGAATTAATGACAATAAAAAATAAGATAATTACAAAGTTAAATAATATCCCGTTCAAACATAATTTTTAACTGAGCAGCCAGCAAATTACAAAAGATGTTCAAAATTCTGTCCATTTACATTTACACATTATCTGCAACGTTTTCTCATTGAAAATCGCCTACCTTGGAAAAACTGGCGATTGCCGGAAATAATTTCTGTAGCTGCATGGATTCTTGCTATCAGTTCCTCCTCCGTTTCTACTATTGTATCGTAGACTAGGGACTTCATGTAACCCCACAGAAAGAAATCGATTGGATTTAAATCCGGTGACTTCGCAGGCCACATATTGGGGCCACCTCGGCCTATCCAGTTGTTTCCGTATTGTTGGGTTATAAGTTGTCTGGCCGCTAGAGAATAAAGTACAGATGCACCATCGAGCTGAAACCGTACATTATCCATATTCGCCCTAATATTTAATGGTACAACGTCGTTTAATAAACCAGGCAGGGTTTCTCTCAAAAAATTACAATAAATATTACCATTGAGTTTAGTAGGTAATAAATATGGACCCACTATACAATCTCCAAGAATAACATATGTCGAATAACATATGGATTTTCGTCTTCCCACACGTGGCTATTCCTTGAATTAAAAATTCAAAAATTCCTTAACGTGTGAATTTGGCTTCATCAGTAAATAGAACAAATTCGGTAACATTCCTATTTTCTAAACATTTTTGGGTGTACCAATTGGCAAACTCCACTCTTTGAGGACAATCTGTTGGTTTTAGCGCCTGAAGTTGGGTATACTTATAAGGATACACCTGCTGTTCATTTAAAATATTCCACACAATTGAGTTACTTACATTCAAAGAGTTGCCAATGGTGCGAGTGCTTAAATCGGGTCTATTTTCAATACGGTTTAGAACAGCCTCCTCTAATTGCATAGTTCGTACAGTTCGTTTTCTACCTCTACCTTGTAATTATGAATTGAATTGTCCAAATTCTCGAAACCTCCTGTCAATTTGAAAAAATGTTGTGTGACATGGAAATCTAGGTCGATTTGGATATCTTTCTCTATACAAGCGCTCGGAACGTCTACCATTCTTCCTGGCTTCCCCGTATATTAGTTGCATATCAGCCATTTCTTCAAAAGTATAATCCATCATAATAAAACGTGTGAAAGTTGCACATATCAATTTAATTACAAATAAATCATTTTCGTTTTGACGTTAAACAAAATGACATTTACCATTTCATTATTGACATCCATAGCCTACTATACATGCAGTTACAGAAATTATTTCCGGCAATCGCCAGTATTTCCAAGGTATGCGATTTTCAATGAGAAAACGTTGCAGATTATGTGTAAATGTAAATGGACAAAATTTTGATCATCTTTCATAATTTGTTGGCTGCTTAGTTAAAAATTATGTTTGAATGGGATATTATTTAACTTTGTAATTATCTTATTTTTTATTGTCATTAATTCTTTTGCTAATAAAATCACAAGTTTGAAAAAGTATTTTAACAATCCTCTCTCAATGTTTTATATGCATTGCTGTTTCACAAATTAGTTCCTGATACATATGCTAACCATTAGTAGTTTGGTAGTTATCAAAAAACATTCAAGAACAATATTTTTTTAAATTTTTTATTAAAAAGTGATCTTGCAGACTTCATAAAATCATTAAATACCTTGAAAACTACAAATTTTTTGATATGTAAAGGTTATGCGTTTTCACGTGAAAACTATTGAGGAATACAAAATCAAATAAAAATAGCTTCAAATGCCAGTGGCGTAAAAAATGGGAGGGGAAAGGTGACATATTCTTCCAAATGTACACCACTGGATCAAGAATTGAAACATGTTTTTCCATAAAAATATGCCCTTTTACATTTAAAAACAACCTGCCAAATGTCAGATCAATATATTCTTCCATTTCAAAGTTATCAAATTAAAACATTATATTTTTCATAACTTTAACACCCTGTATTTCTAAAAGTAAATAGGTTGGACCCCTCAATCCCTATATCATCTTGTCCAATTTCACGAGAGGTATCTACATGCAAACGTTGTAAGTGTAATTTGAAAACACCCTGTATATCATTTACTTCTTTTTAATGAAATAAATACCAGAGCATAAAAATGAATACGTGACAACAGTGCGTTTACAATTTGGGAATCCCCAGTTTTTGTTTACTGCATGTTAGGTACATCACACACACAATTCGTGAAATTAAATCGGTGTTATACTCGATAGTCGAAATTCTGTAAAGTGACTCATCGCTCTTACTGTCCATAAAATCAGTTGCAGAAGCGAACTTCATGAGCGCTTCATTTTTGAAGGGTTCTTAATAGTCCTAAATAAAAAATAAATAGAAAATGTTCTTGTACGCTCTGGCGTTTAAATTTGAGAGAACAGAAATACGAAATTATTATGGTAGGTATCATTATGTATATACAGGGTGTTACCAAGAATAATACACATTTTTAAGGATGAGCTATAATAAGATGTATATAAAAAAGTCGATAGTCGAAATTCTGTAAAGTGACGTCATCGGTTATCTACCGATTTAAAGTGAACTCCATGAGCGTATCATAGTTTAAGGGTGCGAATACTGAAATATCTGGAATTTCAATTTTTAACATTTGAAATAATAACTTATCACAAGTTGTTCATAAGTAAGTTAAAACAAAATAAAAAAATGTTTAAAAGTCAATTCCAACTTACTACTACTAAAACTAAAAAAAAGTTGTTTGTCAAGACCAAAATAAATTACCAATAAGTATAGGTATGTTGCGAGGTCACTTGTAAAATGTCTGACTAACTGGAAGCGGACGACTCCTCAGAATCATCGCTTTCTCCTCCTATATCGATAATGAGTGGTTCCGTCATTACTTCTACACGTATGTCTAAATCCCAAAACTTTATTTCTTCTTTTAATACGTGTTGAATACATTTACGCCAACTCTCAGCAGTAACGGTATGCAGCGCCTCGTCAAACAGTTTCTTAACGTCAGCCATTTTGAATGTACTGTTTTTTCTCGCAACATAATTTTTCACTTGGGCCCAAACCAGCTCGATGGGGTTTAACTCACAGTGGTAGGGAGGAAGTCTAACAACTGAGACGTTGAAATCTTTCGCCATTTCATCGACAACGTACTTAATATAACTGCTTTTATGTTTCCGTACGAGAGATAATAATTCAACTTTTAGCATTGCCTCGTTGTGCGAAATGCTTTTACTCTCTAACCAATCAATTATAACCCTCTTGCGGCTAGCTGAAGTAGGTATTTGCTCCAGTCGACGAGAGTGGTATGAAGCATTATCCATAACTATCACTGAACCAGGAGTTACCTTTGTTAAAATTGATCTAAACCATCTTTCAAACCGGTTACCATCCATCTCTTCATGGTAATCGACAGTTTTTTTGGACTGAAAACTTAGTAATCCACCTTCTACAAATCCTTCCTCGCTGCCAATGTGAGTGATAATCAGTCGACGTCCTTTCCCAGAAGGAGCTTTTAAACCGGAAGAGAAACCCTCCATAAAGGCTTGTCGATTGCTTCGTATATTCATGTCTTGCCACACTTTTGACACAGTGTGGCCTTCATTTAACCATGTTTCGTCAAGATAATATATGTGCCGTCCTTCGTTACGAAACTGTCGTATCTGTTTTAAATAATTTCTCCTCCATTCCACAATGTCATTTCGTTCAATTAAGGCACTGTTTCTACTTCTTGTTTGGTAACGAAAATTCATTAATTTTAAAGTTCGTCTCAAAACTTTATCACTGATGTTTGGTAAAGTATCATCTGCTTCTATTACCTTGCTCAATTTAGCTACCGAGGGGATTTCATTCCTAAAATAAAAAGAATGTATTTCCCTACGTATAGCATTCCGTGTTTGGTCGTCCAAAACAATTTTCTTTCTTCCCCTACTTTCCGGTTTACAGTTTTCACCTCGTTCTCTTGTCAGAGATCCGTCCCGCGATTTCTTTAGAATATTGTATATAGTACTCTCAGAAACTTTAGTTAAATAACTGCACTTAATCACAGCGTCACTAACACCCAACTGTTTGTCCATGGCACGCAGTCCTTCGTACACATTTAATATGAGGACTTTTTCTTCCCGAATTAAATTGTTACGACGCCGTTTTTTATCGCCAACACCGCTACACTCCGCCATTATTGTCACTAAATATACCGATATAAATATTACAATAAATACCAATAATAACCGATTTATCACACAAAACCACAACACAAATACTGATGTTACGCTCATGAAGAGAATAAACACCTCACATAACTGTTTACTATCACTGTCTCATTCGCGTAGCTCGATCTATCTATCTCGTTCTCAAAGCCGGAACATTGAAGCGACTCTCCAACATTGTCAAATCGGCGAGTTTTTCACAACAAACTTTGCGTTCAAGAAATATACATAAACACTTTATTTCACATTTCAAGTAAACTAATTATTATTAGTCTGCTTGAAATTTGAAATAAATATATTAAATTGGTATTGACTTAATTACATTGCATCTTTTGTACCTGAAATATTGACACAATGGATTTGAAGTGTATTTATAAAATACAGCATTTCTCTCTAGAATACATATGGCAACTGCGCTTTAACCAAAGTGTTGATTAGATAGCTCTGACTCACTTTACACAATTTCGACTATCGAGTATAGTAGCCGAATTAGTCGTTTGTTCCCTGACTCTGAAGTTTCGAGCGTGTTTATGTTATTACGTGTTTCTCGTTCTTAAGAACCCATTTATTTTACGAAAAGAAATATGCCGAAAAACAAGCATGCCGTGTGGGTTCATTTTAAGTGTAAAATTAAAAAAAGTAATTCCGCGAAATGGGCTGTATGTAAAAAATGTAAGAAGGAAATGCAGGGTATACCCCCAAGAATGATAAACCACTCAAGAGTATGTACACTATGTACAGGCCAAACAGAGACTATCACAGATTCAGAATCGGGAAGTAACTCAAGGTATTCAAATGATGAGAAGGTTGTTTTATTATCAAACAAGCAAACAGGTAATTATGAATTATATTATGTTTATTTGAAAACTCCCATTTTGGTAATTGTTTACTTTATCTAACATCTCAGATTTTTGATATATATTTTTTTAATACACTGCCGAAAGTTTGATCGACGAAAACAAGAAAGTAGACTTTATACCTCTGAACCAATTGGGGTCTTAAACGAAAGAAAAAAAACAAAACACTAAAAAAGTGCATTTTATTTATCACCAATGAATGATGTTATGTGCTGCTGAATAATTTTCTCTAAATTGGTGATTTCTTAAATAATAATTATTTTAAACTTATCATTCTTAACAAGCTTTTATTATGAATTTTTAATTCTTCAGCATTGGATTTTGGGCAGTATATACAGTGTCCACCAGAGTGTTGACTATATATGAGAAATATTCTATTTTTAAGACATCTCTCAATCACTTGATTCTGCATGGCCGACAACCAAAAAATACATAATTGACATAGTCTCATGGGTAATAATTTCTTTTTTATTTATTACAGACCGCCCACCTCGATCCTCAACAACAAAGATAACTTCGCCAACAAATGAAAACAGAATCATTAGATTAAAAAGTCATTCCAGGCGTCAACAGGAAATTGAAATAGCAGATATTGTGCCAGAACCATCAACAAGTTCAACAATCAGCACAGCTTTAACAACACCATCTGGCAGCAGTGGAATAATTGGCAGTGGTAGTACAATGTGTTGGGATGGTTTTATGAAACAATCATCAACCACACAATCTACAGAACAAAGTCAAAACAATCCAAAATCCAAGAGAATTCGACGAACAAAAACATCTCATTTAAATACTGCTAAAGAAGCCGACATAGTCTTTACGTCAGAGTCATACGCGAAACGTATATCCTTACAAATGGGCAGATATTTTTATGCTACAAATACGCCTTTTAATCATGCAGAGTTTAGACAGTTGTGTAATATTATGAGACCTGGATATAAACCACCATCAAGATGTCAAATTGGATGACCAATCTTGGATGATACCTATCAGTCAGTCTTGGAAGAGTGTAAGCAGAAACTAGAGGGTCAGGTTGTCTCCATGTCTTTGGATGGATGGAGCAACATTCATAATGAGCCCATCGTCAGCTGTTCAATAATGACCCAAAGTGGAGATTCATACTTAGTGTCAACTCTCGATACTTTGGGACATCCACACACTGCAGAATACTTGTAAGAAGTATCAACTGACGCAATTCAGAAGACTGAGGAAACCTTTGGTGTAAAAGTAAAAAGCTTTATTACAGACAACACGGGTAACGTTTATAAAATGTGAAAAGAACCTATTAAAGATGTCGATATAATTCACTATGGATGTTCTGCTCACATCCTTAATTTGCTTGCAGAAGACCTTAACATTCCAGGGGTCACAGAGCATATTTTGAAAGTTATAAAATACATCAGAAACAAACATTTACCTGCAGCTTTTTATAAGGAAATGGAGGGAAAAAAACTAGTCATGCCTCAGGAAGTCCGCTGGAACACTATAAGCGATGCAATTAAGTCATATTTGGATAACCGGGGAATATTGGTACAGTTATGTCAAAATCATGAGGAAGTTATTGATAAAGACATTATTAGAATAATTAATGATACCCACATTATAAACAATGCAATGGATACCATGAACCGCATGCAACGTGATAAAACTACAATTGGTGTTACAGTGGAAGTATGGCATCAACTGGAAAAAGATTTGAAAGTGAAAGATCAACCAGTTACGATAAAAAAATGTTTGGCAATAGGAAAGATATGTCATTAGGATCACATCATTATTTAGCAAATATGCTCGATCACAGATTCTTAGGACAAAATTTAACACAGTTCCAAAAACAACAGGCTTTCGATCTTCTAAATTCAACAAACCCAGAATTTGTTCCGCTTGTTATGTCTCTTACTACAAAGTCTTGTCCATTTCCAAAGTATTTATTTTCCGCACAATTTCACACAACAAACCCAATGTTTTGGTGGAAATCGGTTGCAATTCCTGACTCCGAATGGCCAAAAAAAGAATTCTTACAACTATGCGAGCAGTTATTCAGTGCAGTAGCGGCAACAGCTGATTTAAAAAGAATTTTTTTCGAGCTTTGGAATAGTTCAATCTAAATTAAGAAATCGTCTAGGCAACGAAAAAGCCAGTAAGCTAGGTTTTATTTTTAAATGTTTAAATCAAAATACAGATAAAAAAGCTAAAAGCTTGGACTGGATCTCGTCAAATAATGAACTAGTTGCCTTGAGTGAAGAAGATGATAATGATGATTATATTCCACTTTCCCGATTTTGCAATCCTTAAAAATGTATCAAAAGACAAGTTTTTTATATTAGATACATATACCTATTTGAAAAAATATTATTTTTTGTCTCGTTTTTTGTTATTTTAAATTTGTTTTTTTTTGCAATTTATCCTAGGAACAAAATAAAAATTTCTGATAATATATATCGGATATATATCCGATATATGATATTTTGATATTTATATAAATATCATGATATTTGCCAACCCTGATTTTAGTGTTAATGAAAGACGGTGGTAAAAACTTATAAGTAGGAAATAGATAAAGTCGAAAATATTTAGAAAAAAAAATGTGCTGTGGCCAGTACAGAGAACACCCTCAATTTAGTACATCTGTGTAAAATAATTTGAAATGGAAACACTGAATAGGGGCAGTTTTAGGTTAGAACCGCGTGAGCTGTAGTAATTAGCAACACAAACATGAATCGAAAACAAAACAGGTACAAACCAATAAAGTTTTGGGAGGCAAACGTGAATTAAAATAAACGGTTTTAAGGATTAAAACTAACTTTTCCGCATCTGTATACACTTCGGGGGATGTATCGTGCTAACAAACCGAAGTTTCTCCAAAAATTCAATATATCTGGATTTATAGGACCCGCTGTACTCGCTCCAGTAAACTGAGAATCAATAGGGTACATCTGTGAGACACCTTGAACAATATTCAATCATAAAATTGATCAATCGTATACTCTCTGGAGGCTGTATCGTGCTAACAAACTGAAAATTCTCCAAAAATGACAAAAATTTGGTACTTCAAGTACCATAGAGTACCCGTTGTACTGGCTTTAGTGAGCTGAATATCAATTGATTTCACCTTTAAGACGCCCTTAATAATATCCAATCATAAAATTGGTCACTTGTATATACTCCGGAGGCTGTATCGTGCTAACAAACTGAAACTTCTCCAAAAAAGACAAAAATATCGTACTTAAAGTACTGTCACACCTGTTGTATTGGCTCTGGTCAGCTGAAAATCAATAGGGTTCATCAGTGAGATGCCCTGAATAATATTCAATCATAAAATTGGCGACTTGTTGAACACCGGAGGCTGTATCGTGCTAACAAACTGATATTTCTCAAAAAATGACAAAATATCGTACTTCAAGTACCATAGCACCCGTTGTACTGGCTCTGGTGAGCTGAAAATCAATAGGGATCATCTGTGACATGTCCTTAACAATATTCAATCATAAAATTGCTGACTTATTGCACCCCGGAGACTGTATCGTGCTAACAAGACATGCAAGGAAAAGTGGCCGACGACAACATACACACAGGATTTTTTTTCTAAAAACCGTTTCTTCGTGTTGTTGATGGAAAACGTAAAAATAACTCAAAAAAAAATTTCAAAATTCCAACTTTTTTTGGGGTAAACCTATACTTTTCTCGCATATAGAAAGGTTGGGCGGAAAAGTAAAAGTATCAAAAATTTTAGACAAAAATGTGTATTTTGACCTGTTTATTTTATCTATATACATTTTTGCCGTTAATCTGCTCTGAACGGATATGTTAGCATTTTGGATAATTTCTATTCCCCATATACAGGGTGATTCATAACTATTGGGGCATAGGTTAAGGGTAGATTGTTTGGACCAAAATATGGCGATAGGACCAAATATACCTTAATATAACATTGCTGTGGAAAAAGATAAAGGGCGTTAAAATTGAATTTTTTTTTCGTTTTTTGCTAATAATTTCACTGTATATATATATATCGATTGTTATCAAAATCGGCACAGAGGCATAATTTTATATAGGCAATATTATTTTATGTATTATTTGACATTTTGTTACAGGGGGAGCCTCCTGAAGGATTTCTGATGATGAAATTGACTGGTAACTTTTTTTGACGAAACTTTTTAGTGATTTTTATTAAAAAATATGACATAAACATCATTTCTACGTAATATTGGTACTTTTGTTCAAACACGGTATTCTCATTCGTTTTCGAGAAAAACGCAATTGAACAGTTCAGAGTATCGGAAGGGGATTTCAAGTAACGGACAATAAAAAAACTTGTATCTTAAGGCTTCTATTTCGACGATAAAGCATAAATAAAAACAATGTAACATAAAAAGAGCATACTCAAATTAAATGTGCTACGTGGCCTCCTCCGATTTATATGCCTTTTCTAATTTTTTAATAAAGGACTTTCGAACTTCAAAGAATATATTATTCTATCCCCTCATAAAGTTAGCCGCATTTTGTATTTTCCACCATAGTTCGTCTCTCGAGTTAATTTCATTGGCATAAACTAAGGACTTCATATGTCCCCAAACATAAAAATCCAGCGGGTTATAATCAGGACTTCTTGGTGCCCATTCAAAATCACTTCCTCTGCCAATCCATCGTTGAGGAAATATGTCATTTAGATGATTTCTAACAACTAAAGGGAAATGAGGTGGAGCTCCATCCCGCATTAACCACATTTTATTTCTTACAGCTAGTAACAGATTATCCAAATATCACTAAAAGTATTTTGAAAAAATGAATAAAGAATCTCCACTTAAATTTGGGGGCAAAACATATGGCCCTAGTATTTGGTCGCCTATAATGTCACACCAAATATTCAATTTAAACTTTGCTGGAAATGTCTTTCTTTCAGAGCATGCGAATTTTTTTCTTCCCAATAATGGCTGTTTCGCCAATTAAATACCTCTCGTCTGGTAAAAGTCGCTTCATAGGTGAACATAATATTCTTAATAAAATTTCGGTCATCATTATGCTTGTTGAGAATACGTTGGCAGAACTGTAACCGTCGTGGGAGATCTCTTGGAAGCAACTTTTGAACAGGAGTGAAGTGATAAGGGTGGAACTTTTCTTTTTTTAGAATTCTAATAATAGACGACTGACTTACTCCTGTTGCTGATGACAAATGACGTGAACTTACTGTAGGATTTTCATCTATTCGAACTAAAATTTCATCTTCTTGATTAGGTGAAAGTTGTTTTGGACGACCACAATGGTTTTTATTGTGAAATGACCCGGTCTCACCCAAATGATGAAATAGATTTGAAAAAGTTTTGTGATTTGGTTGCCTTCTGGCCGGATATAACAATTCATACCTTCTGGCTGCAGAGCGCCCGCAAAAATTTTCTCGTGCGTATACACAAATCATATCCCGCATTTCTTGATTCGTAAAATGATTGTGACGAGGCATTTCAATCGAAAAAGTATATGATAGCTTTAAAAAATGCAACAATTGACTATAAACTCGCAGAAAAAAATATTCACTGACAAGAAATGTCATTTACCAGCAACAATTATCTGACGGTCCAAAGCACACTTTTCATAAATGAAATAATATTTGAAATCCCCTTCCGATACTCTGAACTGTTCAATTGCGCTTTTCTCGAAAACGAATGAGAATATAGTGTTTGAACAGGAGTACCAATATTACGTAGAAATGATGTTTATGTAATACTTTTTAATAAAAATCACTAAAAAGTTTCGTCAAAAAAAGTTACTAGTCAATTTCATCATCAGAAATCCTTCACGAGGCTCCCCCTGTAACAAAATGTCAAATAATACATAAAATCATATTGCCTGTATAAAATTATGCCTCTTTGCCGATTTTGATAACAATCGGTAAATATACAGTGAAATTATTAGCAAAAACGAAAAACAAATTCAACTGTAACCCCCTTAATCTTTTTCCATAGCAATATTTTATAGAGATATATTTGGTCCTATCGCCATATTTTGGTCCAAGCAATCTACCCCTAGCGTATGTCCTTATAGTTATGTATCACCCTGTATACGGTACATATAGATTGAGGTTTGAAACCAATAGTTTTTGACAAATTTGGAACAAAATTTGTGTAATTTTGTCCTCCAATGAAATATTTCACATATCCACAACCCTAAAGTGAAAACGTAAATGCATCATTTTATGGAAAAATGTCTCAAACGAAAGTAATGCATATTGGCCCACTGAGTAATTTTATTTATGTTACGTTGTCCGAAAATCAACCCCCAACAGATATATTAGCATTTTTAATTTTCTCACCTGTAAAGGGTTTGATCAATTTTTACCAAATGCTTTTCAACTATTCCTTTTATGCCTAAGAATATATTTACCAATTTTACACCAATCAGTTCAATGGTTTGGCCGGAAATGAGCGCACAGACAGACACACCGACATCATCGAGATAACACTTGATTAGAAGTCCTGATGCTTCAAAACGCTTATTTCCGCAAAAAAGGAGGGGATCAATTTTGAAGTCAATACATGATATTACTATGTAATGCGGGTAGAAAAATTATATAATTTAAATTGAGGAAAAATTTAAACGGTACAATATAAACAAGTATTTAAAATTAGTCTCTCAAACACATGTTCTTCCTGCTTTTAATCAAAGTTGGAGCACCACTTTAATAATTCAGTATAGTTTATACAAAAATGTTTCATTTTATATTTTATAGTAAGATGTAGTATGTAGTTTTCAAAGGACTTGTTTCTTATTTCATCAAGTTTTAGTCTTTAATTTGTTGAGTCTAAATTTTAAACAGCTTAAATACAAAGCATTGTTATCTGATTTAGGGTTTTTTCAGATCTCAATGTTCAGTTGGAGACCAAACAGACAAATATAGAAGCATATAGAAGTCGAGTTGTTGAATTGGAACATACTCTAACTATGAAAGATGATTTAATTCTGTCACAAAAACAAATGATCAGCACAATTAATGAAGGAAAATTCGAAAAATTAGAGGTAATCTGATACATTATTTTGAATATGTATTTATACAATAAAACAGAGAAACCGAAACTAATTTACCAAATAATGTTATTGCAGGCATTAGAAAGCAAATACCAGACACAAATAGTAATAAATAGAGGCCTCGAGGAAAAAATAATGGAATTGTGGCAACGAATAGATTCGGGTAAAAGACATGTTGGTTCTCCAGATACTAGCAGTTGTCACGAAGTACAAGTTCCAACGACTGCCGGTTTCAGTCCACATTCTTCACCACTGTCTGCTTCTTTGGCATCTTCAGAAGGCAGCACTGCATTTCATGAAAGAGAAGTTAGGAATTTACAGGTAATATCTATAAAAACTTTTTCCAACATTACTTTGAATCTTGTGACATAAATTTGTATATTCACAGTTTAATTTGTGTCGCCAAATCCGTATACTTGGGTTAAATTTTGTCAAATACAAGAAAATAAAACCAACTTGAAAATTAATCATCTAATATCAACTCCTCTGATACATGGGCGTCGGCAGGGGAGGGCGGTCGGGCAAAAGGGGGCAATTGCCCCCCTGGAAAATCATACTTGAAAATTATTAGCTACATTTCAACATTGGGTGGTATTCTTATACCGTCGACGTCGGCCACACAGCATATGGTATAGAACCTCTCTAATTAAGAATTTGAACTAGTGTCATATCTCTGTTTACTGCTTGAAAATAAAACGTCGGGGAATCCCACAGTTACAAATGCTTAAAAACGATAGATGATTTGGCAAAGGGAACTTCGCATACTTCAGTTGATTGAAGTTGACCTTTATTGTGGTTCTCATAATTGGTAATTCGCTTATGCAAATATTTATCAGTGAATAAGATTGGATAATAAAGTTTACTTTGGGTTATTATATTTGTATGCTTGCGAGATATACATTTTTTGTTTGTAAGTTTCTCTTGATTTGATTAGTTTTATTTGGTTGAAAAGGTAATATGCTTTTTTGTTGTTAGGCTATAGTACAAGGGCTAGGATTATTAACGTTAACTCAAATTGGATATTCTGAAGTTTCTTAATAAAACAAGAAATCCTGTTTTTTGGGAGATCTAGTGAGGATTGCGTGCAACATACAGAAAAGAGAATACAATTTGATGACAAAACAAGCTCAGATAGTGATAACCAAGTATCAGATAAATTACCAGATTCGTTCGCAAGCACTTCCTCTGATTCACAAATCACATGTCCTGCTCAATTAAGTAACAGATCATCGGAATCAATACTTGAACCTGAAAAACATGACTTGGGACTTTTATTTCGACTTTTAACATGCAACAAGACTAGGTATAACCTTTTAGTGAATTCTTATTCACCGTTTCCTAACTATAACTTCAAAATTGATATTGCCGAAGGAAAAAGGACATTTAGGATGGAATGGATGCAACAATACAACTAGATGCTTTATTCAAAAAGGTTAAAAGGGGCTCTTTGCAACTATTGCGTTGATTTCAAACAGCAATTCACAAATGTTTTCAGGGGTTTTTACTAAAAAAGAAGGTTAACATTTGTCTTGTCTTAGCAAAAAAGTTGAAATATTAAAAATTCTATAAAATTGACAATTGTTATCGAAACAATTGTCAATTTCTTAGAATTTTTAATATTTTTCATTATATTGTGGAATTAGCTAGAAACGTTGCGTTTCATTTAAAACACTAATATGAGTAGATTCCACGAAGTAAGGGTCGAGACAGTTAATTTCATATGTATCTAGAACTATAACAAAAAAAATAGAAGTATTCAACTTTTTTGCTAAGACAAGACAAATGTTAACCTTCTTTTTTTTGTTCTCTAGTACTCTATAAATATTTTTCTTTTTCTTTATGCTTTTCAAGAATAATAATATTTGATCTGACAGAGGTTTACTCCTTAAAAAATTCACTACCTATTGAGATGAAATCTACAAGGTTGTGTTTTTTATGTAAAATGTAAAATACTTTTTGTTTTTGTTTGATATCTTACTACATAAATGTTTCTATTCGTGTTTATACTTCCTATCAATAAGATTTTATGATTTAAGAAAAATGTATTAAATGTAAAAGAAGACTTGACGTAATTTTGTTGTCCCTCCCACTGGAATAATTTCTGCGCCCTCCCCCACCTTAGATTATTATCTGCCGGCGCCCATGCTCTGATACCAGTAATAGCCAACTTTTAACAAATAAGTCGCACCAAATTTTACAGAAAATTTCAAACATATCAAAATAGTTGACACCACTATTTTATTAGAAAATACCTAAATTCGTTAAATTCAACCCAAGATATATTTGATATCAATGATCTACTCTCTTGTAAGAATTTCACCGCAGGATCCTGATATTTTTGTAAAACATTTATCCATGGCATCTCTAAACTCTATACAGGATGTCCCAGGACTATTGGGAAAAAGTCAGGAGGGTATAATCTGACCCAAAATAATGTTAGTACTTCCTATAAACTTTTTCTATGCAGGCCCTCGTTTTCGAGTTATAGGCATTCAAAGTTTTAATTTTGAATTTGGTTTTTATTTTTATTTTTTGTACTAGTTATTTGATCTTCATAAAATATACGGCAAAGCTGTAATGTACGTGTATGTTTATTTTGGAAAAGTAAACAGATTTACAGTAATGCTTTGAAGCCAGGGACGGACTACTCGCAATGGTTAGTGATTCAAAAATTTTGCAGGTATGGCACACCCTAGATATTAGATTTTAACGGGGTTACAGTGCACTGAAACCAAAGTTTTATTGTGCCCCCCCTATCAGAGCTGTTGTCGCTACTACTACAGCTCGCCTTCCTGTTCCAAGGTTCTAATGAACTCTAGTATTTGGGACGACTTCAACGAGGTTAGGTCCTCACTCTTACAAGTTTCTTGTCTAAAGCATTTCTTGCGTTGGCTTGCAATGGAGAGGCATTCCAGAACTAGGTGCTCTGGAGTTTCATCCTCCTCCCCACAGAATCTACACTCGTCAATCTCTGCTAGACCTATTCTCATTAAGTGCTTCCTAAGGCGGCAGTGTCCTGTAAGAAAGCCCGTGAGGAGATGTAGCTTATCTTTACTGAGGTCCAAATATTTTTTGGACCTAGCAGTGTCAAAGTTCCCCAGGAACTTTTTGGAATGTTCCAACCCGGGAAGGCACCACCAGAGTGCTTCTCTTTCGGTTTCCTCTTTCTTCCGAAACTCTTTCTTGTAGGAGCATTTTGCTACACCACAGAAAGGCTCCGGGCCAATAAAGGGCATTTGTGCTCCTTTCCTGGCAAGTAGTGCCTTGAAGCCAGGGACGGAGTACTCACAATGGTTAGTGATCCAAAAATTTTGCAGGTATGGCACACCCTATATGAAATGATCGAAATTGACTTCCCCACACATTAAGCTAACGAAAAGGTGCTCTTGTTGGAATTCGATAAAATAAGCCGTTTGGCTAATATTTACAGTTTTATTAATGCACTACGTACCAATTTACCTAACTAACTTATTAATACAATGTCCAAGATTTACCTACAGGACTACAAAAAAATAATTTGATTATAGCAGATGATAAAACATTAAGAACATATTTAATGGGAATTAAATAGGTACGCAAACAACGTAATTAGTTGCTTTTAATCTAAAATACGAACACAACAATATTAAACCATTAAGAAAACCTCAAAAAACACAAGTTATAAAATATTAGACTAAAACTAATTCCTAAGCAACAACAAAAACTAACGTTATTCTAATAAATGTTCAATATGAGCTCCTCCCACTTCCATGCACATTCTAAGTCTACGAAGGTTGTTTCTATGCACTTGAAAGAGCAATCCCATATTATTTCTAATAACATTGCAGTGTAACACAATTCTGTCTATTAAATCTTGCCTTGTTTGCACAGGTGTTGCATATACCTTACTTTTGAGATAACCTCAGAAAAATAAATCCATAGGATTACCGTCTCCTGATCGCAGTGGCCACTGAAAAGGGTCTCCACGACCAATCCATCTATTAGGAAACTTTGTGTGTAAACGCTGTCGTACATCTAAACTGAAATGAGGAGGGGCCCCATCATGCATGAACCATAAATTCCTACGAGTTTGTAGTGGCACATCATCAAACAGGTTCCATAACTCATTTTGCAAAAACTCCAAATATCTCTGACCGGTCGAAGTACCGTCAATAAAGTATGGTCCTATGAAATGATTGCCAACTATTCCTGTCCAAACAGTAACCATGAATCTATGCTGGTTCCTAGTTAATAATAATAATAAACTTTATTGCTTATAGAACATACATTCATAGCAAGGGTTCGGTTGACAGTGCATAAATAATTAAATATTTATAGTTTGGATAATGCCATGTGGATTCACATCATCCCATAAATGCATATTATGAGAATTAATGACTCCATCTCTGGTGAAACCAGATTCGTCTGAAAAGAGAATGTTACTAATAATTGTATTGTCTGCTTGTTGTTGTTGCAGAAACCACTGGCTATACTCAAGCCGTGCAGGATAATCAGCCACTGTCATACTGTGTACTTTTTTCATGTGAAAAGGATATAACAGCTGTTCTTTTAGGACGTGATGAACAACTGATTTCGAGACGTTATGTTCTTTTGATAATTTTCGCAAACTCGTTGATGGTTCATTATCAACTGCATTTAACAAGTCTTGTTCAACTGCCACAGTACGTACGCTTCGTACTGGACCTTCTCCACATATTTTTGGCAAAAAACTTCCTAAAATTAAAATTTTTGTTTTGTATACATGTATACCTGAGATCAATACGCTCAAACATTCGTTTGTCTGGCAATGCTCTGTTTGCAAAATGTTCTGCTTAAAGCCTTCTGGCCTCTAACAGTTTCGATAAGCCAGTCCATATATTAAATGCATATCTGCGTACTCAATAAAAGTGAATTCTGCCATTTAACTGTTAAATTGAGGACTTATGAATTATTGAAAAGTACAGATTACGAACTATTCTACACAATGTTTGACAACTAATCCTATGGTTACTTGATAAACGGTAAAAGCACTTTTAAAAAGTTTTTACCAACTTTCGAATTAATAAGTCGTTAATGTTTTTTATCTTCTGCTATCGTTAAATTATTTTTTTGTAGTACTGTAGGTAAATCTTGGACATCGTATTAATAAGTTAGTTTTACTTCGTTGTGTACTTATAAAAATGGTGAATCCGTAAATTGGTACGTAGTGCATTAATAAAAGTGTAGCCAAACGGCTTATTTTATCCAATTCTAACAAGAGTACCGTTTCGTTAGCTTAATGTGTGGGGAAGTCAATTTCGATAATTTCATATAGGGTGTGCCATCCCTGCAAAATTTTTGGATCACTAACCATTGCGAGTACTCCGTCCCTGGCTTCAAGGCACTACTGTATATAACTAATTTTTTACAGAATTAATATTCTTCAGATCAACAGACCCCTTTCCTTCCCAAATCATATAGACCAATTTTTTTATATGTACCATGCTTAAACTCTTGGACACATGATAAATAAATGCCTTCAGCATGAAAGCAAAGTAATGGCGATTTTTCCCCAGTAAAAAAAATTAGCTATTGGTTTGAATTTTAAGTGGAAGTAGAGGTGCACTGGTTCCACAGAAACACAATCACTCTCAGTTGTATTCTCCCATAATCAATTTTAATCTGCAACAGCACCACCACTTTAGTCAATTTGTTTTCTTTCAGGCTATACTAGACCAAAGAGAAATGCCAGCAACATCCAAGTTTGACGAAACGGAAGAATCGTTCCCCAGAAACGGTTGATGATTATATTTTCTGAGAAAATCGACTGATTTTTCACAATTTTTAATGTATTTTCTTATTTATAATTGAAATTATGACGGCCATTATGAATTTGATGAAGATAAAAAAATCATAATTTTGGATTGAATATTAGCGTGTAAGCTTATTTTAATTGATATGATTCAATTTCCTTCACTTTTCCTCTGCAAGAGAAAAGGGACTGATATTGTAACAACAAATTATTGAGATTAAACTGTTGATCTCTATTTTTTTTCCTTTTCATATTCCCATCATGTGTGATATTACAGATTGACGGGTTAATTTGTAAGAAAGAACTATTTTAGACACAACTATATATTGCATTATGCTTATATGTTTGTCGTCTCATTCATATCTAATTTTTCTTTGGTTCAATTATTTTCTGTAATTTTGTTACATTTCTTATGCAGTGTTAGTCATGAGTATTGGACCAATTTGTAAGTATATATTTGGAAGGCACACATATGATTATTTTTCTGCACTCTATTGAAATGCAGAGTATATAAGTTGAAAAAATAAAATAGATGTGAGCCTGATAGTTGATTGCCCATTTATTAAGAAAAATATGCCTCATTTGTTCAAGTTAAGTTTCATTAAAATATTGATATATTTGCCTTTTTATGTAGTAACAATTTAGACTAGGATCTAGGGAGCCCACGTTAAAACTTTGCCTTTACAATGCGCTTATGAAACTGGACCAGAAATATTCTTGATATTTTTAACCTGTACACAGTACAGGACACGTGTAAAAATTCAATTCAATTTTATTGATAGTTATTATTGAATCATTTTGACACAAAGGGGCGTTTTTAAAAATTTAACTTTACATTTCTGTATTTAATGTCTGATATTTATTGTTATTCAGAAGCATTCAATTTATAACTTTAACAATGAAATTCTTTGTTCATATAATTGATTTCATCCAATTTGCAATTCGCTGATTTAAATAGAATTGAATACAATCAATTTAAAGCGATTATTTTATGAATAATATTATTTTAACAATTTATTATATATTAAAATGTATTAGGTAGGTATCAAAAAATATAAATAATTCGTGTATCGAATTTTTTTTATTAGACATCTTATCTGTAATACACTTGTGAATATGGTATCATTACAATATACTCATTGAAAAAATGGACTCTTATTGTAAATTGTTGTTATTTAGCAATAATTGTGCCGCTAAGAGATTTGATTCTTGAGTTGAAGGTTTTTTCATAGTTGATTTCTTCCGTTTCAAAGGCTTCTTTACTCTATACAGTCGTCTTTGAGGGTCTATTTTTTGTTACTTGGTGTATTTTAAATAGATGAAGACGCTAAAACAATACACATTTGAAATATACAACCAATTCTTAACATATCTCCAATTATACCTTCTGAGAACCCAACAATAGATTTCTTGTGGTTTCTTACAGCAACGAGAGATGGTCGAATTGGTGCAAAATTTCGTTCAAATACTTCGATTTCTTCAATAGAATTTCTCTTGTAGCTGAACCATTTCATCCATTATTTTTTGTTTCCTTTCTCTAACTTGATCGCAATCATTTTGTTGCTTGACTTAGCAGTACTAAGAGTTTCTACTAAGCTTGTGACTTCTTGATATTTCTAGCGTACGTCCATAACAAGATTATTTTCTGCTATAAAGAAATAATTTTGTAATAGCATATTTTCATTTTTAACTACCGTCTTCAAATATTATATGAATGAACTATGATACACCCCTACAGTTAAAAGCTAAAATAAAATGCTGCCATAGTTTATTAAAACTGATGCCCCTTCTGGTTGCTAATTTTTGTACATTTTTCTAAACGTTTTTCTTTTCCTATGTATCAAGACAAGTGTTCTAATTATGGAAAAATATGGTTCAAATAAAAGTCAATTTCTTTGATCTCTGTATATAAAAAACTTTTCTGATTAATCTATTGCAAAAAATTAACATCAGCATTGACTTATGTTTGATATCCTCGTATTACAAAGGGTATAATACTTTATCACCAAAACACCAATCAACCCCACCAATATACTCTCAGTAAGAATAAATGAAGTATTATGGTACGACCATCTTATGTACTTATACATTACCACTTTTTCCTGGGAAAAAAGTTAACATAATACATACAATAATATAATTCCATACATTTAAAAATAAATAATTAACTGATACACTGAATGAGGTTTTCACGGCAAGTACTATGCCACGAAATTGATTTTTTGTATTAAAAAATATGAAAAAACTTGGTATTGATCTTACCTAGCAATGATTCTTCATCAATATCCTTAATAACATTTTGTGAATTTTTTATATACAGGCAAACCAAATGTATATGTTTGCACATGTTCCATTTTATGGAGTTATCAAGGCAAGTGCAACTAAAGCAATGTATGCCACCATTGCATAGAATACAAATTAACTTGCATGTGCAATCCAACTTTACTTCTTCAACTATATTCAGCTCATTGGTTGAAGATTATGCCACAGTCCAAGTTAAGTTGTTATAAATAACCTTTTCAATGTCCATGGTTTCACTTAATTTATGCCTGTGTCTTAAATCACTTAACTTTGTGAAAACTTTACCTTTGTGCAGTATTATCACTCTTTCAAAAAGCTTATCTCTAACTAAACTTCATGATTCCGTCAATAGCCTTGTCGCGTCTCTTCACAAATTTACCATCTAAGTAAGGATGTTTGATAGTACAATGCATACGCTCAATACACATGTTAATATTTAGGCCACTATTGACTGGAAAACAATATGCCCAAAACTCTGAGAAAATTCCATTATCTTCACACTCTGATTTAAAAATGACAAAAATTGCTCCTGTAGCTTGAAAAAGCATTCGTGTCTCTCTCTTGCATAAGTAATCTCAAAATTTTGTAAACCTGAACCAACAAAATATAACTACTATAGAAGTAAAAATGATAAAAAATCAAAAATATGATCGATACTAACTTTTTTCTGTCTGTAAAATTTTATCTAGGTTTTTCTCCATGCTCGGTCTACATGCCAAGAGCAAAATAACATGTAAATATATAAAACTATAACGTAAGTGATAAAACATAGTTTGTACTAATAATTCTGATAATAAAAATAATAATAATATAAAACGTATTATTGAGAAATAGTAATTTATAATAGTTACCTAAAGTTAGCAGGGTACATCACTTCCAACAAAGCCTTGTAATAAGCCTCGGCCATGTCTGACATAAATACATTATTTTGTATCCTATTTTTTCTTCAATACATTTAAAAAAAAATTGAACGCTGCAACATCTGAGCGATTGGATATAAGAAATGCACAAGGATATCCCTCGCATATATCATCTAATACAAGGAAAGTGTTTAACTCTAATCCAAATCTATTTAATCCATGTGTCCCATCTATGCATACACAGTAATTTCCAAAATTTACAAGTAGTTCTTTTTGACCATTCATCATTATAATTAATAAAGAAGTTATTTGATTGCAGTTCATTTACTCAGGCTTCCACGCCATCATTCTCATGTCTTGCCGAGGATGCATTCAGATTATAGGATTTTTCGATATTATAAAGGTCTTTGTCTATGAAGCTGACATTTAGAAATTGAATCTCTGATCTTTAGAAGCAATTTTTGCCGCTATTTGTTCACGCTCTGCTTTTGTTGGGAAAAGATGACCTAAATATTCTTCTTGTTTATGACCCACATGTGTTCCACAGTAATTAGCAAAATATTTTCCATTGTTTATAATGACTTTAATGTTAACTGGACAATATCCATTAATCATATTTGTGCCCTGTGTTTTTAAATGACGAATATTTGCTCCCTTGGCTTTAAAATGTTCTGATCGGTAACAATAATATTCAATTTTTTCTGCATCTTTGCTCATTTTTTTGGTTAGTTTATTTATAAATGTAGAGAAAGTTTTTTCCATAATTTCCACAGTCTACCTAACCCTAAGAGTTAAAGGAATTTGAATATTTATGTGATACCTATTTCACGTTGACTAGTTTATTCTAAAATCACAATGCTCTGTACTGACCTGAAAAGCCTCCAATGACTCAAATTCGTAGGTCTTACTTTCAATTTTAAGATTATGTGTATTAAACCCCTACAACTTCCTACATAATCACAAAGCAAACATTTGATTTGTATTATTTTCTTAACCTCATGGGACCTTTTATGCTTGTTTAAATGCCCTAACAAATGGAACAGATTGCCACACTCATCACATACTGTAGAAACGCTGAGTCTTTTCCATCACGTGATTGATACGACATCAACCATATACATCTTAATCAAAACAATACGCTCTTTTTCTGTTATTAGAAGAAGATAGTACCAACATAGTATGTGTTGAATAATATCGTCAACTAAGTCATGTGATGGAAAAGCTTCACACCGTTTCTACTGTATATATTATTTATTTAGAGAAGCCAGTAAATCTTCAGATTTATCTAAAAATTATAGATAACATTAAATGCCCTAACAAATGGAACAGTTGCCACACTCATCACATACTGTAGAAACGCTGAGTCTTTTCCATCACGTGATTGATACATCAACCATATGCATCTTAATGAAAACAATACGCTCTTTTTCTGTTATTAGAAGAAGATAGTACCAACATAGTATGTGTTGAATAATATCGTCAACTAAGTCACGTGATGGAAAAGCTTCACCGTTTCTACTGTATATATTATTTATTTAGAGAAGCCAGTGAATCTTCAGATTTATTTAAAAATTATAGATAACATATATTTATTTAGGTTTACATATTTATAAAAATCTGCTCCTTATTAAAAGCTGGGAGTTAATATTGAATAGATTGAGAACAAACTCACTTGAATGTTTAAGTTTAATGTGGAACCTCAAATTATCGAGTCTGGAAAAATTCTTACCACACTCTTTGCATTCATTATTCCCTGAGCCAAAGGGCTTTCTTTTTCTTGGGCAAAGAATGTCTAATTTTACTAAAAGAAACAAAAATATTTTAACATTTATTTATTGTTTGCACAATAACAAAATTACCAATAAATAAGTATCTCTAATCAAATAAATCGTTTACTTACTTGGATGTTTTCTTTATACATGTGCTCTTAAATTGTATTCGTTGGAAAATGTCATTCATTGTATACAGCCATTTCCACAATATAATAATAAATAACGTTGATTTTCAAATACAAATAAACTCAAAACAATACAAAACACAACCTAATCCAAAGATTATATACACAGAACCTAATCTGCCATTCCCATGCGAAATTCCGCGGGAAATACGAAGCTGCTTATACCTGCTTCTGCGCCTGTGCGAATGGTAAAGGCGAAATTTATAGTGAGACCGGTAGATCCTAGTAAAATTTAGACCATTATTTCAGACTCGTACTTTTTTTCATTCTTTTTTAAACAGTTACCTTTTTGTTACTTGCATTTCCAAGTCCTGGAGAAGACCAATTATTAAATTTTAGTATTTGATTGTTTTCTCATTTATTGCTAATTATATTCGACTTTTTGGTATCTGATTCGTGACGATCGTTTTAATTGCATTTTTGAGAAAATTTAAATAGTTGTGTTTAAAATTGAGTCTAGAATATGAAATTTCCACCAGTTTTTTTTTTGTAATTTTAAATGAAATATAATTGTTACACGTTATGTATTGTGACTATTTTCTAATAAGAGCAATATATTTAAAGAACATTTTTTGAATTAATAACAAAATAATATATGTTATGGCTGAATTATATTGTCATCAAATTGATTTTGAAATAATTTTTATTAAATGTATATAGTAATTATAAGTTATCTTTTTGCCTCATTAACTGATCTATTGCAAAAAATAAAAGTCTAGCCATGAAAACTTTCAAAACTTCGTTGTAAGAATTTATGTTTTTATTGTTAGTTTGCAAAGCAGTTTCCGTTTCCTGATCATTATTTCTGTTTCTTTAGTTTGATCCACTGTTTGATCAAAAACGGAATGATTGAAGAAAACAGAGTGGCTTTTTAACATATTTAGCTACAAGTCGATAGCGCTATTCTTAAAAATTGTATTAATTCTAATAATGTAGTGAGCGTGGTTTAACATGATGATTTCAACTCGTTCTACTGCCACCAAATCTTTTATCAATCATTAGTGAATTTATTTAGTCACCTTGAATGCATACATTTTAAAGTATTCAGCAAATTTATTTCAAAACAAAATTGCTGATTATTGAATAAATATATAAAATATTCTGCCTCGATTTGTTTTCGACTTAGGAAGGTTAATATTTTCAACTCGGCTTTGCAATGAGTATTGCAACAATAAAAAATATGGATATATCGAGCTTATACTGTGTAGTAGGGTAAATGATACAGTAATAGGACAGTTAAGGAAAACAAATATTTCACACACTGTAAAAAGTTTACTTTTTGAGATACGGGCCAAATAAAAGTTTCCGAATTGGATTCGGACCTGAATATCAGGCAAATAAGTCGAAGTATTTTGTGCTCCTCAGTCTTTACAGTTTTTCGAAAGAAATACTAAAAATTAATACAGTAAAACGCGATAAATCGAAGTAGTTTACAGTGATCTTTAAGTGCAGTAAGTACATTTTTTTCTCCAGTAATCATAGATCAATTAAAATATCGCTTTTGATACAATGCCAACAAATTTTTGGTTATCAATTAACCAAAAAACTGGATTCAGCTACTATCACTATCATTAATCAATAATTTCTAAACCTATGGGTTTCGCTAGAAATAAACAGAGTCGGATTCAGGTTGAAACTATTGCCGAAATGAAAATTCGATTTAAATTTATAATAAAGGAAGCTACTTAAAATTTACAAAATGTCAAGCGGCGCTTCTGACTACAGGGGTCGGTCAACTAATCCCGATCAGCAAACTCTCACATATTCCACAATTAAACAAAAACAACCATCTCTAAGGTTTCCAACTAAGGACCAAGCAGTAATGTCAACTCGCTTTAATTCAGTAACTGGTAATTATTCTGCCATAGATCTCTCTATATGTGAATACTCTTTAACTCCAAGCCTAAACTGGGAAGTTTTGCCGCATACTTATGATAGTGATCACTGGCCTGTAATAATTAAAAATTACAAATCCAAAAATACCGAAATATCCTTTTTAGAAAAATGAAAGACAGAAAATGCAGATTGGGAATTTTATCATAACATTATTAAAAACTCCCGCATCTAGGGACATTGGAAGGTAATATCGACCTTGTCTTCGAAAAATGTACTACAATGCTGGTAAAAGCTGCGGAAGAAACTATAGGAAAGACAAGCAAACCAAAACGTAAACACACAGTTCCATGATGGAATATTGAATGTCAAGAAGCTTTGAAACTTAGCAAACACGCCTTCAATGTTCTGAAAAAGCGCCATACAGAGGAAAACCTAGTTAATTTTAAAAAGTACAGAGCAAAAGCGAGGTATATCATTAAAAAAAGTAAACGTGAGTCTTGGAAACAGTATATCTATTCAATAACTGATGATACTACTCCGTCTGAAATGTGGAAAAAGATCCGCAGAATCAAAGGTATTTCATACAACCACAAGATACACTCTCAATATGAACGGAAATAATTTTACTGATGACGAACAAATAACAAACGCCTTAGCAGCTTCATTTCAGAAACACTCCAGTGACTCTATGTACGGCCCTATATTCATAGAAAATAAGAACAACCTAAAACAAAAACTCTAGTCCAGGACCTGACGAAATCCCCTATAGCTTCCTTACGAATCTACCAGAAAATGCTAAACAATACCTTTTGGACATGTACAATTTTCTATTCAGTACGAAGCAATTCCCTAAATCATGGAGAGCAGCAATCGTAATTCCTCTTTTAAAAATCAAACAACGATAAGTCAGTTCCGAATTCTTATTGACCAATCTCTTTAACATCCACTATATTAAACAAACGTCTGCAATACTTTTTGGAATCTAACAATTTAATATGTAAACAACAAAGCGAATTTAGAAAAAACAGGAGTACAAAGGACAACTTAGTTAAACGATCTGTCATGGATGAAGCATTTGCGAGTAACCGTCAAGTACTAGCTGTTTTCTTCGATATAGTGAAAGCCTACGATACTGTGTGGAAATATGATGTCCTATTAAAATTGAAACGGTGGGGCGCTGATGGATACTTCCTGGCATTCGTAGAGAACTTTGTCTATGGCGGAAATTTTAGAGTTAGATGTAATAATCAACTTTAAAATTCCTATAGTCAAGATAATGGAACTCCCCAAGGATCAACACTCATTGCATCACTTTTCTTAGTAGCAATTAATCAAATAGTAGACCATATTAATACTTTGGTACAAATTGGTTTATACACAGATGATCTTGTCATCTATGTTAGTAATAGAAATATCCACACGGCCCCAACTATAATACAACAATCCATCCATGGAATAGACTCCTCAGGAGTTTAAATCTATTTCAGTTACTAAAGGTACACTTCCGGATGGAAAAACTGATATAATACTACTGGAAATTACATTGACATCTGGTACCTCAAATGTCTGTTGAAAAGTATTAATATTGTTTTCTGATTCTTTAACAGTTATAGAATTATTATGTTCTAATGTTAAATCAGTTAGTGTGTTATTGTCTGGGGAGTGAAAATGTTTCCGTATTGATTATATTTTATGTAAGTTTTCATCCTCCCCGTTGGTAAAATCTGTCTAAATTTGTCTATCAGGGGTTTTCCTACAATTTTGACAAATTTCTTAAAAGACAAAGTTTGATTAGGTTCTAGGTTTTGAGCATTGTATTTTGGACAGAATCGTTATTTACAGTAGTTGATACCAGGCACTTTGTATAATCGTCAGCATCAGGATTGAAAGGGTATGATCCACATCGTCTAAATCCGTTTTTGAGAGTTTCCGCTTTTACACTGTCGACTACGTTTTTTAAGAGGGAAGCGATATTTGCTTTACTTACCGTTTCTCCAGGATTTTCTAAATAGAACTGTCTCACAGTTTTACGCCAACTTGCTTTGATTCGACAGAATGCTGCAAGATCTGCGGATTGCAAGATGCGAGTAGCGTTTGGATATAAAGCAATTAGCTCTATTTGTAATTTGTTGAACAATAAGCTCAAATCATATGTAATGTGGGATTTTGCCCATCCACAAATAAATTATAGGCAAAGTTATTTTATTTTTAACTAAATATGGATGAAACACGTTGGCCACATACTCAAAGAAAACCCCTGCAGTCATCCAACCATTATCACTTCTCGCAATACCCCATTCGGGCGGTACACATTGAACAATGTTATGGAATCCTTTTATAGGGTTATACTATCATGTTGTTCCGTCGGCCGTAAAAGTGAAAATTACTGTAACATTTTCTTTCGATGATCCTTTTTCAACTGTATATACATTTTTCGTTCCCTTTTATGCAAGTACCCGACCTGTAGATTGACAAAGCTGGAACCCTGTCTCATCACCATTAAAAACTCGAAATGGGTCTTGTAAAACGTCAATTAAATTTTTATTCATAAAATAATCTTCAATATCACCGAACCATTTACGCATATCGGCTTCAGTTACGCACGCGCTTGCTGAAGATACTGCTTTACTTTGTCTGTGTGTCACTCGGGGATTTCGTCGAAGAAAAGCATTTATCCAACCATTTCCGGAACGGTTATTTTTAAATGGATTTTTACTTTGATTGACCAGTAAAAATTTTTGTACACTTGAAACCAAATCCTCTATTTTTGTAGGAAAACCTTTTTTGCCCAGTTCAGAAATCCATTGAACTAGTTTATTTTCCTCGTGCTTAGTTAAAACTGGCGCAGGCCCAAAAGTTTCCTTAACATCAGGATGTTTTAACTGAAAATGAATGGTAAACTTTGGAATACACGCACGCGCTTGCTGAAGATACTGCTTCACTTTGTGTGTCACTCGGGGATTTCGTCGAAGAAAAGCATTTATCCAACCATTTCCGAAACGGTTATTTTTAAATGGATTTTTTCTCTGATTGGCCTGTAAAAATTTTTGTACACTTGAAACCAAATCCTCTATTTTTCTAGCAAAACCATTTTGGCCCAGTTCAGAAATCCATTGAACTAGTTTATTTTCCTCGTGCTTAGTTAAAACTGGCGCAGGTCCAAAAGTTTCCTTAACATCAGGATGTTTTAATTGAAAATGAATGGTAAACTTTGGAATACCGTACTTCATAGCTATCTTCCGAATGATACTTTTTTTTCTTGCAGTTCCTGGAGAGCTTTATCAATTTGCAATTTGGGTAGAATCGTAATTGGGCTGCTTCGGCATTGTCAATTAAATAGATTAATAATTAAGTAAACACTTAATTATTCCAATATAAACGTATGGACAATAACTGTCTGAAGACTAAAAATTGAAAAATCAGTAATTGGACATGTTGTCCCATAATTGAAAATCTTACCCTTAATGTATACTGTTATTGGACATCAAGTATCTTGCATCTACAGGTAAAATTTAAGGTTAATCACGTGTAAATGTGCCTATTTACGGTTAAAACTAGCCAACAAAGCAATATTAAAGTCCCAATACACACGATACTTCACGTAATTGATTAAATAAATTTCTGATTTCTTAACAAAAACGGAAAGAAAACACCAACAAACCATACATCCGAACCATATGAGTACTTTCACTGACAAATGCTATAAATTAGGCGGGAATGTCAGCGTCACTTAACTGAAATGTTTCATGTGTGGCCATTTGTACCCGAGAGGTTGTATTATTGTATTAAGTTTCCTTACTACATGTATCTAAAATGAAACTGTCCAATTACTGTAGCATTTACCCTACTATGAGAAAAAAAATCCTAAAATGTAGCATACACGATATACAGGTAGTCCAGTTGGTAGGGAATTAGAATATAGTATATTAGATTCGAGGCTCTATTTTTGATAAAGTAGGGGTTGATGAATTGAGAAAAATATTGCAGCTAGAGGAAAAAAGCTGTAGGTCCAACGGTTCTGAAGAAATGAATAGAATAAGAGAACCATGTCATTTTTGCTGTGGAGTCGGGACAGAGTCGCTAAAATATGGAGGTTTTGAGTGCGAAATATTTACTGATAATGTGTTTTTAATGAATATATTTTTTCACTCAAGGTTCACTTTAAATATGCTAACTAAAATTATGCAATACCAAAATTGAAGATTGTTTTAAAAAAGAGTCATTTTTTACAATAATTTAATCATGTTGTATGCAACAATAAATAACATACATTTTTGTTTTGACAGTTATCTACTCTATGAAACAGAAAATGTTATATCAGGAATCTAAATTTCTGTAAAATGGAAATCTGTTAAGGAACAATTCATTCTTGTATCATATTCTCAATTTAATAGGCCCTCTGAGTTAGGAAACCTACATTTTATTCGACTCTGTATGTAGTGCCTGCATTCTAACGCTCCTTTCACACACTAAAAATTTCGACGTACGGTGGTTTGGACGTACGATACCTTTCCGACAGTAGCTCGAGCAAACGAATGGTACCTTGCCACAACAACAAACGGCGACCGTGTCATGACCAGGCTAGGGACACTGCAGACCGTGCCATCTATAGAGCCTGTCGAGTAACTAAAATCGGTAAATAATTCCAAAAAATTAACGAAAACTGTAACGTCGTTAGTAATCAAATTTTATTGATTTTTATTACTGCGTATGCGCGATGTCATATTGCTCGTCCCCACATGTTCTGTTATACTGTTATCGTTTGTTAGTTCAGGTCTTGAGGTTATTATAAGGTTTCGGTATTTTGGTTTATTTTTTAATTGCTATAGAGTAATATTTATCTGTTGTTTCGTTGCATTATTGTTATTAATTAAAAAGACAATGTCAAAGTGCATTCTTAAGGAGTCTAATAAGTGGTGTACTCGGTAAGTTTTATTAAAAAATTTTGAGCATTTTTTCTTTCTCAGTTAACAACCATTTTCTTTATGTTTATAAAACACAGAATTTTTATTAATTTAATAGACTACTTTAGAGATTATGGTTGTTCGTTACATTAGCTAAACTGAAAATTATTGCATTACTAAAGTAAATATTTCTTTTTAGAGTTTTGTTCCTCCAACCCAGGAAGATAAAATTAATATGGTTGTAATAAATTATTCAATTTGCCGACGAGGAAACGATGGAGGATATGTTCCCTTCATTTTCAAAAACAGTGTTTCTTTAGATTTGAGAAAGACGAAGGGTGGTTATTAAGATAGTTTGATTTGCCTTCCGATATGAGTGGAAATTAACAAAAATTGATGGTAAGTTTTATTGTATTGAATATAGCATGCTATAATTTTGGACATTTTAAAATGTAAATTGAGTGAATGAAAAGACGAGTACTGACTGTGTAATTTTATTAAAATTCCAGCTAAGCGCTTTCAGCCATTAGGCCATTCTCAAAGCTGTCGTCAGAAAAAACATACAACAGGTGTCACAAAACATCAAACCCTGTAACTGCTACATACAATGAAATAAAATGTTTGATGTTACATCATTATTTAACTAAAATTTGTTAAAATTACCCTATAAAGAGGGTGTACAATTGTAATTCACATAACGAAACCTTTAATTTGAAATTATCAACTTATTGATATGTGTGTACACCTTCTTTATAGGGTAATTTTAACAAATTTTACTTAAATAATGATGTAACATCAAACTTTTTATTCCATTGTCTGTAGCAGTTACAGGGTTTGATGTTTTTTGACACCTGCTGTATGTTTTTCTCTCGTCGTCAGCTTTGAGAATGGCCTAATGGCTGAAAGCGCTTAGCCGGAATTTTAATAAAATGACACACTCAGTACTCGTCTTTTCATTCATTCAATTTATATCTAGTGTGTACACCATACTCATACAATTCCATTTTAAAATGTACCCATTGAAAAAATAATAATCTGGGTTTTATTTTATGTTATAGCTATTCCCTCCACCAGCTATGGGATGGAAGGTATTGACCCCTTGCCGATTTTCATATATAGCCCATGGTATGGCAATTTATGGGAAATGAATGTGAGTATTAACTTTTGTCGAGGCATTACGTTTAAATATTTGGTCTAGCGGTATCCAAAAATTTCAAATATCCAATAAAGACAAAAAATAAAAAAAAAACAATAAATCAAATAATAGTTAAAAACCAAAAAAAAATCAAGAATTCCTAAAAAAATCGAAAACTCCAAAAAAAGGAATTTAAAAAAACCAAAAAAATTTAAACATTCAAATATATTTTGATATTTTTTTTAGTTTAGTATAAAAACATGTGTAACCTTATTATTTCAATAGTAAGCGTATTTTGTTTTCTTTTGTTGATATTAATTTTCAAACATATTTGTGTGTTTAATTATTTATTGTTGTTATTTTGTGTGTGTTTACTTGTAGAAGCTCAACCAGAAACGAGAAAGAACTTCCACGAGATGGTGGGATTTTTAAGAGCCCGTAAGAAACATTTTAACAATCATAGACTGACAGGAGCTGCAGAGTGACTTAAACTGCCTTATGCAATGGTTTCATAAGAACGGAATGCTTTTAAATGTAGAAATATACATATATGTAATATACTAGGCTTAAGCTTGTGATATAAACCTATTTAGTACTTCCAGTAAAGAAATAAAGATGTTTTTTAAGGGGAAATGAAATGTTAGATATATTTTTTAAAATTTTGTACAGTCACAAGTGCTGTTTAGCACCCTTCTATGTAATTACTTGGCTCCTTGTATTTACAGAGCTGGGCAGTATATAACAACTTTTCCTATAAAGTATTTTAATTATTCTTGTTCTAACATTCACAGTAATTATACTCAAATGTTTTCTTTCACAGATATTTGCCAAAAATAGTAGTTAACTACTCATTACTAACACTTTTTGATTAAGTAAGTAGCAGTTATACTCCAGTAGTTTGTCCAGCTATGTGTGTTTATAGGAGTATAATAATAAATAAATAAATTAATATAAACTTATCATACATAATATTCTACTTTTATTTTCATTTAACATCATTTAAAAATCTAATGATATTCCAATCTAGAATGTATGTTACTCAAATTATTTTTTAATTATTGCATTGTATTTACATTATAGTTTATTTATTGTCATTCTGGTTGTTAAGAAAAGTACTTTGTGAAAGAAATTATTTGTTGTGTATTTTTATACCAAAATAAATAAACTGTTTATATGATTACTGTTTTATTTTTACCAATTTAATTAACCATTTATGATATTTCAATTAATTTAACTCAACATCTAATCATTATTGAGTTAATGGAGTTAAATTGAATGAAATGTCAAGTGATGGACTATAAATGGTTATTTTGAAATAAAATAATTAAAATACAGTAAATTTGAATATACCGCCAAAACCTAAAATTACAGAAATATTTTCATCACTCAATTGTTTGGTCGACAGGCTCTTTAGATGGCGCCACAATCAGTGTCTCATCTATCTGTGGGTTATCTGTGGTCATGACTACGAGCCTACGTGACTCAATGCACGCTTCCACACGGTACGGTCATTCAGTCGTACGAAGGTTGTTTGTTACATTATTTCTAGTTTTATGTACTTGCAGAATGTCTGAAATTGACAGTGAAATATTAATTGCGATTTTGACAAATAAATTAATTAATTATCTTTACTAAAATGTGACTTACATATAATTTATATTAAAGAAATATTCTATAACTTTCGAGTTCAGTATTGTATGAGCTCTCGTACAAGTCGGTCGTGTGCATCGGTATTCTCGAAGCTTTCAAGTTTTGTTAAATCGTTAAATTCCTATTAGAACAGTTTTTGCAGAAACTAAATTTAGAAGGAAATAACAAGTTTATTTTGAAACAAATGGATGTCCAACCGGGGGGTAGACCCCCCGATAAACCACCCACACCCATGTCAGAAGATGATGAAACCTCTTTTGCAGGTTTTGAAAACAAAATAGGTACAAGTAATAAAAACTCAGAAAAAGTAAGTAGATCCGATCCAATAATAATAAATGAATCATTTAATATACCACAAAACAAACAGGTCACAAAAACAGGTAATTATGATAAGCTCAACAAAAAGCAGCCAGTTTATAAATATGGGTTAAATGACCTCGGTCCTTTCCATATTTATGTTGAAAATAACGAAATTGATTTTAAAGGCAGGTTAAATGCATTAAAAATCGGAGATATAATTCTTTCAAACTTTCCGGAAATAGATAACAAAATCCAAAGTATAGACACGATAGGTCGCAATAGAATAAGGATAATCATGAAAGACAACAAAAGTGCAAATTACCTTCTCGAAAATTGTGAACATAAAATATTCATTGAAAAAAATTTAAATATTTATATTCCCAAATTTATAATATTTAGACAAGGAGTTATTAGAGATATAGCATTAGACTTTTCAGAAGAATATGTTAAAAACAAAATAAAACAGTACGACTTCAATACCAAATTCGAAGTAGCTAGTGTAAAGAGAATAAATAGAAAAGTTACTAATAATGGAAAAGTAGAATATGTGCCAACTAAATCATGTGTGGTAAACTTTAAAACACAATCTTTACCAAAATTCATCACAATAAATAAAGTTTTGAAGGAGGTGGAACCCTACCAACAAAAAGTATTACTGTGTTTCAATTGTTTGAGATATGGCCATCTTGGCGGACAATGTAAGAGTCATCCAAGGTGCAGTAAATGTCACAAACCTCATAATACAAAAGAATGTCAAGAACAAAATATCATACCCAAATGTTTAAGCTGTAATGGCAATCATTTTACTACAAACTTCAACGAATGCGATGAATTTAAAAGACAAAAACTAATAAAAAACGCAATGACAACTAATAATATAAACTATCATGATGCCAATTCCAAAATCCCCAAAATTTCCTATGCAAATGTAGTCTTAAAAAATCTAAACATGCCATCCAACCCACAACAAATCCCCACTCAACCAGCTATTCAGCCTCATATACACCCCCAACCTACAAATCACCAAGAAACCGCAAACCAACATCACGTAATGGATCACCCACGGACATACTCACATCCAAGGGTACCAAATAAACGGCAGAGGCCCAGCAGCCCAGATCCAACTCTATTGGCTCGCAAGGAAATCATCTCAAATCCCCGTCCCCCAGGCCCAAACTTTAATATCCTAAATAATTACTTATATACTCAACATACCCATACAAGCAATCCAGTACATAATGAAAATTTAGACCAAAATGTAATCAAAACTCTTTTTGAAATATTTTACGAGTTATTAAATAAACTTAAAGAATCTAACAATATAAATGTGTCAAAAGAGAACTTAGAAAATCTATTTAGTAATCAATTAAAAAGAATTTTGTCATGTGAATCGTCAAATTCGCAGTCGTAAACAAATTTAAATTTTTGCAATGGAACTGCCGATCGGCAGTATCCAATAAGGAAAACTTAGAATATTTATTACAATCAAATCATATAAATATTGCGCTCTTATCAGAAACATGGTTCAAACCAAATAAATATTATAATTTTAAAAGTTATAACATAGTACGAACTGATAGAAATGATGGATATGGTGGAACTGCCATACTAATAAAAAACAATATCTTGTTTAAAGAGGTTAATATAACAAATAATATAAACATTCCAAATAGTTGTATACAAACAGATTTATGTATTATCAAAAAAACAGTACACATAGTATCAGTTTACATAAAACCAAATACAAAAATAAAATTACAAGAATGGATTCAATTTTTTAACAGTATACCAAAACCATTTCTAATAGGTGGAGACTTTAACTCTCACCATCAATCGTGGGGATGCGAATTTGACGATTCATATGGAAATATTCTACTAGATGCCTTAAATCATTGTAACTTAGCAATATTAAACGATGGCTCACCCACTCTTGTTACAAGAGGTAGAGACAGCGCTTTAGATCTTACAATTTGTTCGCAAGAAATAACACAACACCTCAATTGGAGTGTTGTAAATGATCCTCATGGCTCAGATCATTTACCTTTAATATATTATTTCGAATCACCACAACAACACTCACATTTTCAAAATATAAAACATAACATCTGGATACCAAAAAATGCTAACTGGACAAACTACATTGAAAAACTTGAAAATATGACACCTGCAACGTGCTACAACAAATTTGAGGAAAACATTAATATGGCAGCTGAGATGACCATACCAAAGAAAAAGACAAACTCAAATCCCCGAAGGAACCACAATCCGAAGATATGGTGGAATTCAACCTGTGAAGAGGCAGCAAAAAACAGAAAAGAGGCGTATATAAAATACAAAAATAACCCAAATGTCCAAAACCTTATGGAGTATAATAGACTGGAAGCAGTAGCTAAAAAAACATTCAAACACACCAAAAAACAACAGTGGGCTAAATACTGTGAAAGTCTAAATTCCTTAACACCAATAAAGGAAGTGTGGCAAAAAGTAAATTCCTTTAAAAACAGAAAACAGCAAAATAAATTACCATTAGATGATAAAGCAGAATGGATCCATGAATTTCACTGTAAAATTTCACCCGCATGGGTTAAAGATATCAAAACAAGTCCAATGGTAATGACTTGCCGCAAAAATTGTCAACACTTGCTAAACGACATAAACATGTGGGAGCTCGAAAGAGCTTTAAAACAAACAAATAACTCTCCTGGCAAAGACAATATTACCTATTCGATGTTATACAATTTACCACCAGGACACAAAAAATCCCTCCTGAAAATCTATAACCTTATTTGGACAAAACAACATAGTATTCCAACTAGCTGGAAGGAATATGTAGTATTGCCAATACTAAAACCAGGAAAACCCTTACACCAATCAAACTCATACAGACCAATTTCTTTAGCTTCATGTATCCTTAAGACCTTTGAAAGAATCATCAAGAATAGGTTGGAACTGTGGCTAGAAACAGAAAATATTCTCCCAAAAAGCCAATATGGATTCAGGAAATCTAGGTCCACTCTAGAAGCTTTGACAATGTTTGTCACCGACGTTCAGACAGGTTTCACAAATAAAGAAACAACAGTAGCAGCTTTCCTGGATATCTCCGCAGCTTTTGACAATGTTAATCTTGACATACTAACCCACAAACTGGCTGATATTGGTGTTCCTACAGAGCTAGCAACTTTCTTGATCTCTCTATATTCAGAAAGAACTACATACATCAAAATAAACCACGACTTGAATCCGCCACGTCAAACGCAAGCGCAGATAGGACTTCCACAAGGGAGTATATTAAGCCCACTTCTTTACGTGTTATATACCCTAGATATTGATTCTATAGTAAGAAATACAAATATTATCCAATTCGCAGACGATTTACTGCTCTACTCTACAAACAAGAATCTAAATATTACTTTGGACAAACTTAGCACTGACTTTTATAATATTAAACAATGGATGTCTACAAACAACTTCGTATTATCTCAACAAAAGTCAGAAGTATGTATTTTTGCCAAAAAGAGAAACATCCCACAAGGGCAAATTCAATTAGGACCCTATCGCTTTCCAATCAAAACCACGGTTAAATATTTGGGTGTTTACCTGGACCGCAAATTACTTTGGAAAGATTGCATCCATAACATTATAAAAAAATCTCAAAATTCAATAAATATCACCCAAGCATTCTGTCGTACTAAATGGGGAGCAGACCCTAACATCGCCCTCCTATTTTACAGGACAATGACGAGATCAATTTTCGACTACAGTAGTAACCTTTACGGATCAGCTGCGGAATCTCATTTACAAAAAATAGAAACTCAAAAAAATCGATGTCTTAGAATATGTCTTGGCTATTTAAAATCAACACCAGTACATGTCATGGAAGCAGAGGCAATAGAGCCTCCACTATCCCTTAGAAGAAAACTAATCAGCGATATTTTCATAACTAAATTATTTGCTAAACATGCTCAAACCATTCACTCCATACACAACCTTTCGATATTAGTCCTTACCCACCCATACTGGCAACACAAAAAAACTCCGCTAACTGTGGACAGCTACACACGTATCGTCAAGTACCAGGAAATTGTATTCTCCTCAAGTACCCTTCCATATTATGCAGAGCAACACCACATTTTATTCTCCTCAAAAATGGAAACAAGTTACGTAAACCCAAACGGAAACTTCTTAGAGCAAATCAACCATTTCTGGCCAGAATACAAATATATTTATACAGATGGTTCCAAGACAAGCAAAGGATGCGGATGCGCCTTTTACGATGCTAGCACTTCCCATACGTCTTTGAAGCAATTTCCTAAAGAAACATCAATTTATACACTTGAAAATTATGCTGTGCTGTTCGCGCTGAGATATGTTTCATCAACTGATATACGAAATACAGTGATTTTTACAGACAGTAAAAGCCTCGTAGACAGGTTACAAAATATTCATAACTCTTCAAATTTATCCCATGTGGAATTAGAAATTCTAAAGGAACATCATAATATAAGACAACAAAATAAAAATATCATAGTGGTCTGGATAAAGGGTCACTCGGGTATAAAAGGAAATGAAATTGCTGACAGGTTAGCAAAATCGGCTATTTCTTCAGGAGAACCATTAACAATAAAATCCCTACCACACTCCGACCTTAAGTGTGAATATAGGAACAGTCTGCTACTCGAATGGCAAAGAGTTTATGAAAGTAACACTCATGGACAGAACTACAAAAGCTGCCAAGTCAAGATTCCACTTAAGAGATGGTTCTATGGGATATCTCATAGAGAATTCATTGTTACCATAAATAGAATAAGATCAGGGCATGCTATGACTCCGCTATATAAACAGAAAATAGGTATAATTGAAAATCCAGCTTGCACATGTGGCGAACTTGGTGATTTAACCCATGTAATACTAGAATGCTCCCTATTCCAAGTAAATCTAAATACATTCTATGAGGATTTAATAAATTATAAAGCAAAACTACCTATATGTGTAAACCAAATTGTATTCAGCAACAACATTAATATTTTATATTGTCTTTATAATCACCTGAAAAGGTGCAAAATGAAATTGTAAAACCTGATACTAACATAAATACATTGTAAGCAATTTTGCGATTAAATATCCTGTAAGTGCGTCGACGAAAAAAAAAATGGAAAAAAAAATAGAAAAAAAAAAAGGAAAAAAAAAGAAATTTAGAAAGAAAAAAGAGAAAAAGAAAGAAAAAGAAAAAAAAAATAGAAATAGATGCACAAGTACTAACAACATACGTAACATACTAACACAGAGAAGGTATATCTGCAAATGTTCATTGTTCACAAGAAAACCTTGTTTTTACATACTAACATAATTCTTTACAAGAAAACTTTGTTTAATAACTCGTCCGTAAAAACGGATTACAAATTAAATCTGGCTAATTGGTCTCTGCCAAAGCCACCAAACTACTTAAAAAAAAAAAAAAACTTTCGAGTAATTTTATTGTTTCATTGCTTGGATTTTTTTATATACATTTTACCTAGGTTTTCAGTTGTTTCATATTACGAGTACATAAACTGTAGGCCAAACCATTGAAACATTACGAAACTAACAACTTTAATATAGAACGTTTAAAACTCACCTTAAAGTAACAGCTAGCATTTCCACTTGTTCAATACAGTTTCTCATTTTTGAATTTTAACGCTGAATTACTTCTTTCAGCCGACCATGTTATTCGCCAAATGATGGAACTGACATAATTGAAGAATTTTACTTCATCCTCCCTCAAATCTTCAAATACTATCGCAAACATTCCAATATCATATCTTTTTTCGTTAATAGGATGGATCCAATGAATTCGGTTCTTTCTCTTGTTTCAACGGTAGAGTAACCACAACGCAATAATTTGATTTCGCTTTTATATCATGAAATTATGAGGTTAACAACGCGATGGAGATTGCAAGACGGTGACGTACTGGGTGAAAGGACAAACAATTATTAACGCACGTCAAAACTACCGAAGGTTCAAACCACCGTACTGCAACGGCTACTTCGTCGAAGAGCTACTCAGGCGTGGGTTATATACTAGTAGAGACTCAAGGAGTAGGTCTTACCGGTTCTCGGGTGATCCTACTTATTCTTACGTTACGAGACGGAAAGATAAGTGGGCGCCACCCTGAGTCCTACTAGTCTATAAGTTACCTCACATCAACTAATCCCAGTCAACAAAACAATAAGTTGGAAGGTTATAAAAAATGAAACACGTTATTTAATTTTTACAAGTGGTTTTATTGAGTAAACATTATATGTTGAATGAAAATTGAAGTTTAAAAATGTTATTAAATTTTACAACTTGATTTATTATTAAAAAAAAACTAGAAACTGAAAGGAAATTGAAATTTCAAAATGTTATATAAAAGAAATTAGATTCTGAAGGAAAATTAAACATGAATTAAAAAATTTAAACAGAAGATATTAATTTATATGGGGTACAAACTATTAAGTTAATTAATCCACGAACAGTAGTTGGAAATAATATATAGTTTTATGATTGTGGACGTTACTACTTTCCTTGTTTTTCTTCTTTTCCAACCATGATTTTGATGACGTCCAAAGGAATCGGGAACCAATCAGCTGGCTGCGTCAAATCAAGTCAAGTCGGTTTTGAGTAGAGCCGTGGTCCCAGCTAGTAGAATTCAACTGGTAGAACTTCAGCCGGTGAAAAGGCTTAGGTCGGTACGAAGGCTTAGGCCGGTAAGATAATTTTTAAGCCGGTAAGAAAAAGTGCTAGAAAAGACACTTGAATCAGATATAGTTCTTGAATTCAGTAAAATGCAGGATATCTGGAGATTGAAATTACAGTAGGTACAAGTAACATAAGTACAAAATTATGAAATGATATCAAACAACGTGGTTCATATATCCTGTATTTTACAATATTTTAAGAAAATTTATTTATTTTAGAAATAAAAAGCACAATAAAAATCATAAGAAAAGTTACTAATTCATTTAATTTTATTTTAATGGCTTTTCAACGTAGAATTCCATTGGTATAAAAAGTATAAAGAACCAGAACACGTGGTTCATGTTTCCTGTATCAATATTTTAATAGAGATTTTAGAAATAAAAGCACAATAGAATCATAAGAAAAGTTACTATTTCACTTAGTTTTAATTTAACATTTCTTTAACGTAAAATTCCATTCTTATAAAAAAAATATAAAGAACCAGAACACGTGGTTCATGTTTCCTGTATCAATGTTTTAATAGAGATTTTAGAAATAAAAGCACAATAAGAATCATAAGAAAAGTTACTATTTCATTTAGTTTTAGTTTAACATTTCTTCATTGTAAAATTCTATTGTTATAAAAAAAGTATAAAGAACCAGAACACGTGGTTCATGTTTCCTGTATCAATATTTTAATAGAGATTTTAGAAATAAAAGCACAATAGAATCATAAGAAAAGTTACTATTTCACTTAGTTTTAATTTAACATTTCTTTAACGTAAAATTCCATTCTTATAAAAAAATATAAAGAACCAGAACAAAATATATATAACAAAAACGAAATCGACATAATATATCTCTGGTACTGTATGTTTTGAAGAAAAATTAATTTGAAACTATTAAGTACTATGTAAGAAAGAATTAGCGAAGAAATATTATACATTTCAAGCGAAACTACTTACCATTCATATGAATGCACTTCGATACGGTAGGATAACAGAACTCAACAATAAGTATATTTCGTTAATGAATTAAGGGCAGAACCTCAGCGCGCATTGGCTTAAATATCCTAATGAAAACGAACTCATCCGAAAACTTAAAATTCGACAACCATCGACAAGAAGTATTATTCGACGTTACGAGGGGTAAACGAAATTTACGTTACTCTTTCATCGACGAGAAATATTACGAGTGGTGAACGAAATTCACGTTACAGTACGTCCAAATTCTTAGTGTGTGAATGGAGCGTTTCAGTATGTGCTTCATTGTCAGGTTTGTTCAACAGTCCTCACATCGTTGACAGTGGTCATATTTATTCACCAGTGTTTAAATTTTCATTAATTGATTGTTTATTACATATTTATTAAATATTTAATTATTCCTTCAGTTTATTCTTTCCACATTACTTATGTTGCCAGACAAAAAGGAAGACCTACAGATTCAAGAAGTATAGGCATTCAAACACTAATATGTCTTATTGAATAAAAAAACATCAAGCGCAGAATCCAACTTGGATACAAAGCATACTAAGCCAACATGAAGATACTTTGAATCGAAAAAAAATGAAAATCTGAACAACAATAGGACCTACTGACAACTCATACAGGAGATACGATCATTGTAATTTTGAAAGATGGAAATATGATGTTAGCAATAAAATCTAAAAGGATACAATGGCATGGACATCTATTAACAACACAGATAAATAAAAGAAACGCAAAGAAATTATCGAAGAAGAGGAAAACTATGAAAATGAGTAGAATAATGCGGAGCAATCGATCAGATAAAGAGAACTGAGCTCATTTCAACAGCAGCAATTTCCTTTTAAAAGTATAGCTTGTAGATTTTGTTTCACTCAAAGATTGTATATTTCACATTAACCCTTTCGGTCACCGCGTCCTGGTATAGCAAATAAATATTTGTCAATACAATTTAGTCACGCTGTCGTCGATTAAATACACTCTTGATTAACGAATGCGAGTATGGTGGTACCATCTAGTGCCATGATCGTAAAGTTTTAAAACATAATTTACAGATTTCTGGTGATATTGTGAAGGTCAATGTTTAGTGTTCCTTTGAAGTTGGTTCTACTTTCGCGCGGTTTTGTGTTTGATAACAATCTGTGTCGGATCGTGTTGACATAAGTGTCTAGTTTTGTGAGAAATACTCCCATTTTTTTTGTAACTATATGTGAAGTATATTTTTCCAAATTTGGGGGTCGTCAATTGACGACAGTGTGACTAAGGATATAGACAAACAAGGTAGCATAACCAAAAATAATTCAAAATGGCAAATAAATTTACAAATAACTTTGCAGTTAATTATAAAAAATGAGAGGTGTCTGACTTATGAAGAGCTATTGCAGCTTGCTGATAAGCTTTCTGACATTGAGGACCTAAGTGGCGACAAAGAAGTTGCTGAAATAGATGAAGTTTGGAGCCCGAGTCAGTACCTGATGACGAATGTACTAGTGATGAATGTATGTATTTTTGAATTTGTAGTTAGTACAGTAAAAATAATTTTTTCATAAAATCTTATATTTTGATGAAGAGGTGGAAACTAACGAAATATCTAGGGAGTTTCAGACTGGACCAAGCACCAGCGCAGCTTTCACTAACAAAAAAGAAGCAACAAAGGACTTTATCACAAGATACGAGGTGACCCCTAAAGAAGATATTGCCTGGAAAACAGGAGTCATATTTATAACGCCAGCCTTCAGGTAGTTTGAAAGAAAAGTGGAAGATATTGTTGAGCGACAAAGTCCACTTTTTTTCACTAAATATTTTAGTGATCAGTTATTTGAGGAAATGGCTGAATATAGTAATCTATATGCTGCACAGCAACTTCAGATATTTGCTCCTACAAACATCCATGAGATGAAAACTATAGTTGGGATTCACATTCTTATGGGAAATTTACATTACCCAAGGATTCGATGTTACTGGAGCTCAAAGCATTCCATAAGAATTCCAATAATTGCTGACAATATGTCACTAAATCGGTTTTTCAAATTGAGGCAAAACCTTCATTTTGCTGACACCAATGCCAGAGAAGAAGGCTCAACTGATCGATTTTGGAAAATAAGGCCATTGTATAATCGAATAAGAGCTACATGCCTATCTCTTCCCTTGGAAAAGGAGCTTTGTGTAGATGAACAAATGGTTCTCTTCAAGGGACGTTTACATGTTACAATATATAAAAAATAAACCCAACTCTCGGGGTATTAAAATATTTGCCCTTTGTGGAAGAAGTGGCATTTTACTAGATTTCATTCTGTATCAAGGAGCTACAACAGAGCTTGATGAAATGGAGAAGGAAGTTTTTGGCTTAGCAGGAGCCGTAGTTTCAAAATTAAGCCAAAGAATTGCTGAAAAGAATGTACAGCTTTTTTTCGACAATTATTTTTCAATCTATAATTAGTTACACTTCAGAAATAAAGGAATTTATGCTACCTGTACAGCAAGAGGAGATAGATTCAAGAAACCACCATTCCAGTATGATAAAGTTATGAAAAAAGGGCAGGGGCGAAATGGAGGAACTTATTTCGCACGATGGTGAGGTGATAATGACAAAGTGGCTTGACAATAAACCACTTCACATGGCATCAACATTTATGGGAATTGGCGAAGCCGATAAATGTAAGCGGTGGGACAAAAATAAGAATGAATATGTTTACGTTTCGCGACCAGAAGTTGTAAAAGTATATAATGCTTGCATGGGAGGTGTAGACAAAATGGATTTTCTGATACAAATATACAGGACTTTCATAAGGTTCATGGACATTACGCTTATTCACTCATGTGCTGGACATAGCATGTACAAATGCCTGGCTACACTACAAAGATAAAGCAATTCAGTTGGGGAAACCAGAAAGAGATATATTAGGTCTTCTCCACTTCAGGGATTATAAAGTTGAAGCACTTATATTATCGGGTAAGACCCCTTCTCGCAAACGAGGTCGGCCATCTCGTGCTCCAACACCCACACCAACTACACCTTCTTTAAGGGAGAATCAGGAAGTGCGTCCAATTGTGGAAGTGCGATATGATGGAAGGAACCACTGGCCAATACATGAAAATAAAAAGTATGCAACGCGAGGTGTAAAAATCCAGGGTGCAAAAGACAATCGCGAATTTTATGCAACAAATGTTAAGTTCATTTATGTTTGAACAAGAATACTAATTGTTTTATGATGTTCCATAGTTCCTAGGTTTATTAAATTTTTTTGTATAATCACAGTTTGATTACCGTTGAGTCATGATGTCGTCAATTGACGACGTATTGCCAACCCCCTTAGGAGGGGTAGATAACTCTTTATATATTATATAAAAAAATTGGAAAATAGTGACCGAAAGGGTTAATTGAGTCATTGTATGTGAAATTTTCAAATTTTTGTTTGCTGTTGTTGAGTTTGTTCTATGAAAAATCTATATTGTAAATAACTAAGGAGAATTGTCTATTGATAACAATTATATTGTCATTATTTGTTCGAAAATGCTCCGAATCTATGAAATGGAGTAGAACACACAAACGTACTTGAAACAAAAAATAAACGGTTTTAAAGATTAAAACTAACTTTTCCGCATCTGTGAGATGCCCTGAACAATACTCTATCATAAAACTGTCACTTGTATACACTTGGGGATGTATCGTACTAACAAACCGAAATTTCTCCAAAAATAACCAAAAATGTACTATATCTGGATTTATACGACCCGCTGTACTCGCTCTAGTCAGCTGAAAATCAATATTGTGCATCTGAGAGACACCTTAAAAAATATCCAATCATAAAATTGGTCACTTGTATATACCTCGGAGGCTGTATCGTGCTAACAAACCGAAATTTCTCCAAAAATGTCGTACTTAAGGTACTATAGCACCTGTTGTACTGACTGTGATGAGCTGAAAATAAATAGGGTTCATCTGTAAGATGTCCTGAATAATACTCAATCATAACATTGGTGACTTGTTGCACTCCGGAGGCTATATCGTGCTAACAAGACATAAGTAATAGATATATTAAGATTTTATTTGGTAGTGAGACTGGCGATCTTCTCCCGAGGAGCCAATGTAGTTCTCGGAACTTTAGGTTGATCTGCTTTCGTTTCTTGGCTAAGCGTTTCCTACAATTGAGTTTAGAGTCTAAATGTAATCCCAGGTATTTGACACAAGAGGTTACGGGTATAACTATGTTGTTAATAGAAACCGGAGGACATTGGCTTTTACTTAGTGTAAATGTTATGTACTGGGATTTGTTTTCATTAATTTTTATTCTCCATCGGTCGAGCCATTCTTTGGTGTGGATTAAGTAGTCCTGGAGATTGTCAGAAGTTATTATTGGATCTTCATGTATTGCCAGTATCACAGTGTTATCAGAAAATGTGCCTGTCAGTGTATAATCTGAGGTTGGGATGTCAGACGTATATATCAGGTACAGGACTGGCCCTAGAACACTGTCTTCTGGAACTCCAGCTTTAATAGGTTGGAATTCAGAGGTCTCATCACTAACTTTTGTTCTGAAGGTTCTGTTTGTTAGATATGACTGTAGTAGAGTGAAATACAAATTTGGTAGAAAAACTGAGGTACTCTCTTATATTTTACAATACACAGGTGCAAACATTGTGATCATTTCTGTTATAAAATGTAATTAAGACATTATCTCAACTTCAGAACATTTTTTATATAAATAAAAAAACGAGTTAGTTTTCAATTTATTCTCTAAATATTTTATTTATTTTAGTTAATTCAGTATCAGTACAAATAGCTTTTGGTACCCGTATACATTTTAAATATTCTAAATTTTATATCGGCTGTGAATTGCAATTGAAATGAAGGAAATATATAACGATATGCTGTACTAGCAGTAAAATAGAGATAACCGTCTTGGTCCATAGCTACAGTATCCGACCATATCACAGTACTTCTATTTCTATAAATAATCTCAGAAGTATCAAAATTTTCTTCACCGTTCCATTTCGCTATTCCATATAGATCAATTAAAGTGTAATATAACATAAATTTGTTGTCCATCATCATACCATCAGCATGACCCTGTTTTTTTCCTATTAATTGCACATCATACCTAAAAATCTTTGTGTTACTAGTAAGCATAAATATGTTATTTTCGACAATAATGTTATAATACAAACGTTTTTCCAGCTTATCTGGATTTGTTAATATAACTAGAAAAGCCCGAAATATTGTACATATATTCCTTTTATCAGACATTGAAGGCAGAAACATATTGATTTTCCAAATAACTGTAGTAAATGCTTATTTTGACATTCTTTTAGTTGAGGAAAAACTTAACTGAGCTAATTTTTATGACTTGTCCTTTAAAAGATATTCAACAATTGGAAAAATGAAGAAATCTGATTCAACTCACTGAAATAATTCAGGCAAAAACAAGTAAAGCATCGTATCGAGCGAGGGTATCTATTAGTTTGTAGTTTTGTGAATATCGTTTAAACCTGGGACGTATAACACAAACACTACAAGTCCAACAAGTGTATAAATAAATTATACAAGTATAGATATTCTGTAACTTGTAGTTACAAGCTGAGCATTGGTAATTACAGAACTGTTTGTACAGGTGTAATTTCTTTCCACAACACAACAACCATACTTATTTATACAGTTGTGTTACGGATTTGTCAACAATTGTAAGCAATTTTCTACCTATCCTGAACCATGAGTAGATTCATTGTAGTGAAGTCTTTCGCCGTGAACATATAATTTCACTGTCGATATGTGGTCATGGGGCACGCTAGGGTACTGCGTTAATAATGTTAGCTGTTCTATCGATTTGGTGTCTTGAAGTAGAGGCTGCAAATTATCCAACTATTCCGGCACCCAAGACAAACAATTGTAACAACACTGTCGTCTGAACAAGAAATAACCCCGATAAATAAGCACAAAACAGAACACTACCCAAGCCAAACTAAACGGAGTTGAGCACCCTGCACCGAGAGGGCAGCACCTTCGCCGCTCCGATATTAACTTGACCGATACTACCATAGCAGACGAACTGCGATATACCAGACAAGCTCTATCCTTACCACAGTATACAAATACAAACAGTAGTGCATCTTGGACGGGCGGTAAAAGTCGCGCAGATTCGACTGCGCAGACTAGACGCCATATTCTGAGGATAAAATATTTAAACTAATCAAGAAGAAAGAGTGTGGTGCATTCTCCTGTCACTGTCATTGTCTGAATCCAACCAATGGAATATCGACATTCGAGTTATTTGACAGTCTGTACGTCTGAACAATACTCGGCACGATGAACAGAGGAACAAGAAAACGTCACGAACAGAAATTTTATCTGTGATTATCATTATTTAATTTTATGTTAGTTGCATCTTGTGTGAACAGGTGTGTGTTTTTATAAGTATAGACTTAAATAGGGTCACAATATATCAACATTGAACAAACGGAAATTAAGAAATATCCTCATTTGTCGCTTTGTTACAGTAAAGAAATTTTTTAAGTACGATTCTGTCGTTCCCATAAAGCTGGCTTCTGACTTGACATTTATCCAGAAAAAATGGCCGACAGTTACTTTTAAACTTCAAAGGTGCCGCCTTGAAGATGCACTACTGTTAGGTATGCTGTGTCCTACGTATAATAACGATAGGAAGCTTCAACGGAAAATAACCGAAGTGTTGCACTATATCCCGGAGCGTGTTGATCCTGGGATTGTGAACACATAAACATCCGGCCTTTCGTCGACCCCTCGGTGTGCGTTGAACCCGAGGCTAGACGCTAAGCAAACCCTGTATATCGGACGAAGTCCTAAAGCGTGTTGAGCTTAGGGCGGACACTAACTACCCTAGGCCAAGCCCTGCAGCGTGTTGAGCGCAGGGCCGAGGCCTTCCCGATTAGCCGAAATTCCGGAGCGCGTTGAGCACGGGACGGAATCAAATTCCCAACCTCCGAGATTACGCTGTGCGTTGAACGCGGGATCTCGACCCTGACACACCTCTTTGGTTATAGGAACCTATCGTCCTAGTAAGGAATCCGCACAACAAAGTACAACAACGCCCGAGCAGGGTAAACTGGAGCCGTGAGGGGTAGACAGTAACTGTGACAATCCGGACAACAGAGAATAATCATCCGCGACCTGATCTGACGACGACCCTAGAGAGACTGCCCGCCTCCAGGACAAATAGATCGTGTATATAATTCTTGTACAGACTATTTGATTTTTAGTTGTAAATATTTATTTTAGTTTGAACACATCACACTGTTAAATAAAGAAGTATATCTAACCATCCAGCCCTTTTTATGCTCAACCACCCTAACTAACCGTGACGAATGGCACCCGATCAGGTGTGACAAACGGCACCCGAGCAGGGTTAACCGTGATACAATTACTGGAGACACTTGTCCTAATATATCCAACACCATATTATCGACATCGGTCATTCTTCCGTGACCACATCTGTACCTGTTGTTCTGGCATTATCCACTTTCTCTTAAAAATAAAGATATTTTGGGTAAAATATTACGATTGAGCGTAACAAGTACCGATTAAATGTCAATATTCACTGAGATACAGCCTACAACTTAAAAGATGTACTTAGGTGCCGCCAATATAATATCAAAATGTCAGTGATTTAAAAAACAGAGTTCAGTAAAATTAGTAATACTACGTTCTTACTTACCATTGTGTCTCTGGTATACGTCCAGAATTTTTCAGCAACCATTAAACAAAACATGTTAAGACACACAAGAGTCCGAAAAAAACTGAATATTCTAGGAGCCACGACATGTACAAGTGTAGAATATTTCACTGGTTGCTACAAGTGTATGAAATAATATTGTGTTACATGAAATCGGGGTACTTGTAAGTACAAAGGAATTACTGATAACTTGCAGGCTTGTCATTTGGAAAATAGTGGATGACGTCATATCTCAAATTTGGGACACATTGTATAACATTTATTAATCAAAAAGAGCGCAATTTAAAATACTAATCGACCTGTCCGAGCATATTTCCAACAAAAAAAATTTCTTTGATTTACTGAATGTGTTCGAAGTTAGAGACTCACATTGTACGTACAATAAGCACGTAAAGGTTGGAGCAAATTCATTAAAAGCTTGATTTGGCCATTGGGGAAAAATCTCAGACACGTCGATTTTATTTTTCAGTTGCGCATATTTCGTTGTACTCATATTTTTGTCGATGTCATCACTGTTCGATTTATGACGTCATAATAATGTAAATGTATAAAATTGTAAACCCGACTAAATAAACATACAAAGTATGAAATTAAATGCTCAAATTGCGATTTTTTTGCCTCTTGACAATATGTAAGTTGATGTTGAACTCTTGCAAAACGTTATTCAGGGTATCAGCGTTAATTGATTTAAATTCGATCCAATTATTTCTTTTAGTCCATCAATATTATTAGGTCTGTTAACGTAAACTTCTGACTGAAGGTTACCCTACAATAAATCGAATGGGGATAGATCAGGAGATATAGCTGGCAAATCCAAAAATCCTTGTCTGCCAATCCATCTATTCTGGACAATTCACTATGGTACCAGCAAGATGCAGCGTCACCGCATTACGCACGACATGTAAGTGAATAAATAATATTTTTCCCAATAGTTATATTGGCAGATGAGGATTTTTAGAGTGTCCGACTAGATCTCCTGATCTATCCCCAATAGATTTTTTTGTGGGGATACCATAAGTGTAAAGAAATAATATTGATGAACTAAAAGAGAGAATTAGTATCGAAATTAATTTAATTAATGCTGATACCCTTAATAATGTTTAGCAAGAGTTTCAATTGCCTTGCATACTAGGTGCGCTCTTTTTGACTGAGATCTCCGATAATCTCAGCTCACATCAGTAATGTGAGCGTTCTTTTTGGTTTAAGGCGGGCGGCCACTGCGAGCGAAACGAAACTAAGCCGAGCGAAGATAAGTTTCCTATATATCAGTTCTCATTCTCTTAAATGCATCCGCAGCCACTTAAGCGAAACTAAGCGAAAATATAGAAACGAAGTTTTCAATCATAGTTTAGTTTCGCGCGTTTTAGCTCGTGTCAGATCCCGGCGAGGTTTTCGCAGGGGTAGTTCGTATGCCAGTATGTATTTAAAAGTCATTCTACAAACACGCATGTCGCGCAGATGTAAAGATGTCTTGTAAAATAGCGCAAAGTGAATTGTTGATTGAATGTGTTCGGAAACACGTTACACTGTATGACACCAATTTAAAGGAATACAGTGATGCCCAGTTGAAAACTAAAATATGGGAAAAAATTGCAAAAGAATGCGGCTTTTTAACAGGTACGTTTTTATTTTACTATTGTAATAAAAAATGCAAAATAATGTTATTGCTTCTGCCATGGTAAGCAACCATATGGTGAGTTAAAATATTCCATGAAGTCATTTCTAACTTCGAAAGCCCCTTGACCAGCTCTTCGGGAATGGCAAAGTCTGTTTGGGATATTCATTAACTGATTATATTTAGAGTGGTTGGTCACTTCATTGTTTTCGGATATATTTTCAGACAAATAATTATGTAACACGCATGTTGCTTTAACAACCGAATCAACTACTTCAACAGGGATTTCAAATGGACTCCGATATACTCTCCATCGTGCAGCCAAAATTCCAAAAGCGTTTTCTACAATCCTACGTGCCCGAGATAAACGGTAATTAAAATGTTCAAGTCGAGGGTTGCCAGAAGCTTGTCGGTTTGGATAAGGTCTCATTAGATGTCTCAGTAATGGAAAAGCCTCATCTCCGATAGCCACAAAAGGCATTAGTTTACCGCCATTGTACAACGGCTCATCTGGAGGCAAATTTATTTCCGATTTTAAAAGTTGACCAAGTGGGCTGCTTGAAAAAATTCCACCATCACTAAATCGACCTTTGGCGCCAACATCTATTCCTATGAATTTATAATTGGCATCCACTAGAGCCATGAGTACTATAGAAAATGTCTTCTTATAATTAAAAAATGAGGTACCTGAATTTGAAGGAGCTTTTATTGTTACGTGTTTTCCATCGATGGCACCTATGCAGTGATCAAATTGCCACTTCTTTTTAAATTCAGCAGCAATGGTTTTTAAAGATTCGATACTTGGTTCTGGCATAAATTGTGCTTGCAATCTGAGCCACAACGCTTGACATACATCGTTGACGCATCGGGAAACAGTTCGTGGGCTTACTCGGTAGCTATATGCTATACTCTTGTATGAATTTCCTGTTGCTAGATACCTAAAACAAAAAATTCCTACTCAGTATGATGCATCAAATAAAATTAATTCTGCTACTACATCTACTTAAACATTTTTACTTTTCAGGCAACCAAGCAAAAGCCACTTGGAAAAACCTTAGAGACAGCTATAGATGTTCTCTCAAAACTGCCAAGGCTGGCAAAAGTAGTGATGCTGCGAAGAAAATCAAAGTCTGGAAGTTTACGGAACAGATGAGTTTTTTAATCCCTTATATGAAGGATCGACCCAGAAGTTCTAACATGGCATGTGATGATGAGGCAGCATCTCAACTTAATGAGACACAAAAGGCGGTTTCTGATGACGTAAATGAAAATGTTCATGAGATTGAAGTGGACTGTAATGAGGAACAAGTTTCCCAAGATAGTGAAACCCCATCCACATCAAATGAGAATAAGCTTAAGAGAAAATTAAGCCAACTGCAAAGTGACCAAAGTGCAACTCCAAATGCGAAAAAAATTGCCAAAGCAAAAAACAGTCCATTGCAATTTCTTAGAGAGCAAGCTAAGAAACGTGAAGAGAGATCTGAAGCTAGGCAACGTTATAGGGATGTTCTGCTTCACTCATCCCACGACAGTCTTAGATTATTTTTTGACTCTATGTATGAAGCCACTAAGTGTTTGCCATTACCACAACAACGCCAAGTACGAAAAGCTCTTTTCAATGCAGTTTCTGCTGCTGAGGAATGTGCTGACAATGAATCTAATGGTACCTCTACACCAACAACATTTTCAATGTCAGATTCAGGTGAAGCTCACGTTTTTGCAGAAGTTGCATCCAATTTACAAGGTACATATGTACATCAACCAAATAATATGCTAACTGCAGATATCGAGCACAATTTACAAGCAACATATGCACATCAATCAAATGATATGGTAACCACAGATAACGAACATCAACCTAATGATATGGCATCTACAGAAAACGATTATGGAATGCTAAACGTTGTGCAAAACTTTGCGTTATATGATAAATAGTGAATCTGATATACGCAGAAATTATTTACAAATAAATTTATAAAAAAGTGTATTATTTGATTATTTCTGTATATATACTTACCTGAGACAGATGGCAAGTCTCTCTTGGGTACCTATTGCTTGCCGAAAATTTGTGTTTTGCTTCTGAATGTCAACTGATATCATTTCGTGCACTTCATAAAATTGTGCTCGAGTTAGCCTGAAATAATTTTTGAATTTGTTATCGTCCAGCTTGTTAATGAGGTTATGAAATTCTCCAAATTGTTCTCGTGCCTTCATGTAACTGCTTATCCAACATTTATTTTTCTTCTGCATTAACACTTCCGCGGCAATATCTTCAGAAAAATCTGAATCATCTGATTCCGAACTTACATCTAACAATAAAATTTTTTCTGCTACAGAACTCATTTTCAATACGTCCTTCCGTACGAAAACGCAGCTTACCACTAAACGAAGATCGTTCTCAGTGGCCGCCCAAACTTATTTTCGTTTCGTTACCGTTTTCTTCTCTTATACAAGCTTAGTTTAGTTTCGCTCGCAGTGGCCGCCCGCCTTTACTCACTTCTAAGTGAGCTGAGATTTACCCCCCCCCCTTACCGATGCTGAATGTGTTGTAAGGGGGTATAGGGACCGAGAAAGATGACGTTTATGCCATCTGCCGTGAAAAAACATAAACAATGTGATGTAAACACTATTAGTAGTTTTGTATAATCAGCGTTTTTAAATGTTCATTTTTTAAAACTGATATTAAATGTTTGTGATGTCGTCATCAAAAGTATCTTTCTGTATTCATGGCTGTTCAAATATGCTGTATAAAAATACTACGTAGTTGAAATTTCATAGTTTCTCCGAAAATTCATTGAAAACTGCGTGGATAACCTTGAAACGTCAAAAATGAATAAATGCAGTAAAAACCCATATGTAATTAAAATGTTCTAATTAAAACACTTTGTTAACTATTATTTTGTGTATAATCAGTATGATACTACAATTGGCAGCTATTAGAAAAGTTCTAAACTTTCTCTTTACATAAATAAAAGATTATTATCGAGAGAATAAAATGTTATTTTCTGTACGATTTCATTGATTATATAAAATAAAAAACTAGTAATGTGTTTGCTGACTTTAATATTATATAATAAGTTCAAATAATTAAATACTATTAAGGGGAAGAAAGTAAACATTTGTACAAAACGAATCACTTCAAGTTTTTTGATTACCTTTCAGAAAACATCGGGAGGATTGGGAACCAAATAAAAATACTAGAATTTGCAGTGCTCATTTTGTCAATAATCAAAAATCAGATAATCCCCTACACCCATCTTACATACCAACACTTTTTCCTGGCAAAGAAAATAAAAAGATCTATTCATTTTTTGCATTATGTAGGTTGTTTATTATAGTGTTTACATCACAATGTTTTTCTTATTAAAAACCAGGGCGCTCTACTTTCGGCATAAGTGCCGCCTCTATAGTTCCGTCTCGATCCCTATCAGTTGGAATTGAGTCGGAAATAAAGTGGAGGGGATGAAGAAATATTTGATTTGCTTGGTTTATTTGTAGTTTTAACCAAGGTTATCTATGGTTTTAACCATTGACATATAAACAATAAACACACATAATCTATTTTTCTTTTGTTACAAATTATGGATACAATAACATTATTAGATGCTGATACGAACTGTCGTATAGTTTAAATCTATCCCTTGAAGATGCACAAAGGGCGAAGAAAGGTAGCAACTAATAATGTTGGAATATTAGCCATAATACAAATCTTAACTCAAAGAACTATTTGAAACTAAAAATAACAAAATCAAGCGCGGTTATCAGAGATATGGAGATAGGTTATGTTTATATGTTTTGTTTCGTATTCACGTATGCGTCGCTTCAATTGAGACGTCGTTCTTTTTGGTGCTTACTCACATCACTTTATCTCAGATCACCTTAACTGAAGTGATCTGAGATCTCAGTCAAAAAGAACGCACCTATTGTTAATAAATAAATGGTTTGCCATTTGAGCATTTAATTTAATACTTACGTAGGCATATTTAATCCTGTTTACATTTTTATAAATTACATTATTATGCGTTCTTTTTGATGGTACTATCAAAACAGGATATTTCCATTTAAAAATGATATTGACGTAATAACTCGAACAGTGATGACGTCATCAAAAATATGAGTACACCAAAAAATGCACAACCGAAAAATAAAATCGACGTGTCTGAGCTTTTTTCCCCAATGGGCAAATAACGAATTTGTTCCAACTTTTACGTGCTCACTGTATATACATTTACAAACTAAAACCTACCTCCAAGTTCCATTGTTTACCAAATCTTCACTTTTAACCGTACTGGTATCTATACTATAAAGATTCAAACCAGAAACTGTAGTGAAGAAAATCTTTCTTCCACCAAAGGAAGATTTTGGAGATAGAGCGATACCATCAACCGGAAGAGGGGTTCTTATAAATGCACCACTTACAAAAAATCCTGATACATTAATTTCTGCGAACATGGTACTGTCTTTTAGTTTCCAAGAACGATTTCGGATTCTTGAATAAATTACTAAACCTGGATCAAGATTCGAATTGTCAGTGATATACGCGAAACTTCCATCAGTTTCATCTACAACAAGGTCATTCAAGAACCCCCCATTCTGTAACGTTATTTCTTGGGGGAAGATATAGGAATGGATTATTCTTCCGCCGTTATTGAGATCTAATAATAGTAATTTTGAAGGACATTTGATGTTCATGTTGTTTATCCTAACTCCGTCTACTACCCACATGATACCTAGAATATAAAAAATTAAAGCTTAAATAAATACAAAAAATACATGTAGGTAATTTACTTGGCAGAATTCTTCTATTTTTGTTAATTGACTGGTTTTTTTTATTTTTCGTTTTCCATAAGGCCTAATATATTTTTTATTCTGTTTACCTTCATTTTTCTGGCCGATCTTACAGTTGGTTCTCTACCCATGCATCATTAATATTTGATGACATAATCGACATAATTATTATGAGTGGCATCTCTTCATATTAATAGTGAAAAACAACAAAATAATCTAACTTAAAATTTGTCGACTAATTTCGTATGAATATTATTGACGACGCATATGTACAGAACCAACGAATCAACTGTATATACCTTCAGTGCCCGTCTTAGGGTTTGTAATGAGCTAGATTCTTGGAGTGGACTGTTGAGTTTGTCGTTCACTACTGCACCTAAGTAGATGTTGTGTTGTTTGTTAGCTTCGATAAGGTTGCGGTAGGAAGAACCAGTCGTAATTTCAAGTAATGTTAAATAAACACTTAAATACGACAATTTAAACACGTAAATCACTTTACAAAAAAATAGTAATAATATAGAGCAACAAGAATATCCACAGAGAATTGATAGTTGGTTACTGTTTTCTTAAAGATACTAAATGCTCGTGAGGTAATTATGTATATTGTTCCGATAATTCTCGAACGACGTCACAGAAAATTGCACGTTTTTATATTGCGTCGTAACGCGAGAGATATTTCAATACTCCAGGTAAATCGTAACTTTTCCCGTTTTTAAGTTTAAAATTGATATGATTCGTTGATCTAGATATAGTTTCAACGCGCCTGTATGTTTTCGAATACTTTTTTATGTCGACTTTTCAAGAGTGGTTTTTAGTTCTGTACTGTTTGAGATTGAGAAACTGACTCTCTTTAAATTGGTTAATTTCTGTAGATATAAGTTTTTTGGGGGTAGGACTTTCTCTTTCAGACTATAACTCTGTTAGTTGAATGGTGATATTTTTTGACATGAAGTTAATTACCCACTTTATCGTGAAGCGATAAATAGTGTCCTGTTAGTTAATTTATGTCAATCCATAAAATATTCATTTCGAATACTTGATTCCCTATTCATTTGTGAAAGGGTTTGAAATATTGTTCACGGTGCTAATTGAAGTTATTTGTAGTAACATTTTAACAGTTTTAGAAAGTTCCATAATCTCTATTTTATAAAAAAAACTTTTGTTAAAAAGGTACTTAAATCTAAACATTATTTTACTAATGGGCGTTTAAGACCATTAAAGTGAATAATAAGGGTTTGACGTTACAATAGACATTCAAACGTATCCTATAGAATTCACAGTAAAGTGAAATTTCTTACGATTGATTTGTCATCGTGATATATACAACTTGTCATCTCACAACAGCCCGTATTATGAATACCGCTTTCTAAAGCCTTCCAGTTTATTTTTCTCATTGATGAATGACTTACTAGTACGCCTAATGAATATAAACACAATATCTCCATTATTATGATATGTACGACTTTTTTACATGAGGATATGTTTTAAAAGAAATTTCAACTCCCCATTTAATGCTGAAATAATTTATCAGAGAACGGAAAACCGCATTGATCATACTTTGCATCCTCTCGTCATGAAATAAAATGTTCCGGTTTTCATCTGTCCAGTAGACAACCCTACCATTAAATCAGCTATAAAAGTATCTTCGGTTTCTCATGACTTATGGGATACCATTGTACCCCAACCATTACTTTTTGCTAGCTTATGTGCTTCTATAGACTCGGTAACGGATCCAATTTGGTTCACTTTTAATAGCAAACAGTTACAAGCGCTAGCGTCTATGGCCATTTTAATTCTTTGTGGGTTCGTAACTGTGAGATCATCACCTACACTTTGGATTTGGACACTAGAAGTCATTTTCGCCCAAGTGGGAATGTCGTCTTGATCAAATGGATCTTCGATAGATTGGGAACCCACTTATAAACGACTGATAAGTTTGGAAAAGAGTATCACCGTCAATCCATTTAGATTTGTCGGAATTTGGATTTTTAAAGTCTAAATCATATAAACCATCTTTTTAAAATGCAGACGCTGCTATGTCCATACCGATTTCTATCTTTCCCGTATATCCAGCCTTGTCAATAGCAGCTGTTATCGAAATTTCACATAATTTTGTTCGTTTCATGGACAACATGTGAGAAAAATTAATTTTTTGGTTTGCAAAACGAATTTCGTTATTTACCCAAAAATCGAAAATCAATTAAGAGGACGAAAATTAGTGATTTTTTTTTAATTCAGATGAAAAAAATATAGTGGCTTGAATATCGATATTGTAAAAAAATCTCCGATTATTCATTTCCACTTAAGATAGCCTAAAAAAGCAAAAAAAAATCGTTATAAAATAAAATAAATGGAAATTATGCGATGCATAAAAAAAGATTGAAGGGTATATGGCGCTAAAAATCCACGTCTTTGATGTGCCACCTACTAACTTATCAAAGTATTTTTTACTGCATTCATTTAACAAATTATTGAAAAAAAATCTATATTACTTTTCTTAAGTTTATGAGAATAATATTTAAAAGCTGTACAAAAAGTACTGATATCAGTCCAAAAACCTCTTGACGTGGTAAAAATATGTGACGCAAGTACACCCCTTATAAAAGATGTGATATATAATACGATGTATAGTGTGACACAAGTACTATATCTATTTATAATCTTTTTAAAATAAAGGTAAGCTATGGATACATATTCACACTTTATATAAAACTTTTAAATAACTGATATAAGGTAAAGTCACCCAACAACGGCCTACCTAAATCTGTCACCTAATTCCGGCGTATTGGCACATTTGTAAATTTGAATGCAATATTTTTAATTGGGCGCGAAATATTTCTATTGGATTTCCAGTAACCTATAGCGAAGTTATTCCTGAACGTAGAAAGGCGAACTTAAGATGATGAAACCCTCGCAGTTAACTAGAAACCGCTTAATAGATCGTAGGTGTTATTGTGCTAGTAAAAAAGTCATATTTATGGTAAGTACATATCACATTTACGTTAAGAAAGTTATGGTCAAAATTAACAAAAAAATTATTAAAATGCAAGATTGTTCATATATAATTATAATAAAAGGTAACAATAATGTATTTATGACTTTTTTTGGTGAATATCTGTTATGATGGACTAGGAAATAGAAAATAAATAATTAGGCCGGTAATAAGTTACGATTTCAATTCTGCCCTATTAACGGCCTCATGGGCCGGTAATACGGTTTTGTAGAATTTTTGTATTTAGTATTGTTTTTGCTATATTTTAAAATGAAGATGTTATAACTCGGCATAAACATTGTTTCCTAGACATATTTAAATATTTTGAGCAATTTCCGGCTTATACAATTTTGGATTAAAATATGTCTATTTCAATTTAAATAATTGATACTATATTTGAGGATATCTGATTACATCACCTCTTTTTAAAATCGATTATTTTTGTTTTCTCTTTCTAAATTTTAACGACCAATAAATCAAACAAGTTTCTAAATATTTCTGATAGATTTTCATGAAAAAATGGGTTTAAAAAGTGATTTTAAAGATGAGCGGCATTAGGATTTCTAATTTCGATGTCCTGTCTTATTGGCGGCTTATCACTAAGATAATTGGGCCGGTAATAGGAGTTTATTTACAGGGATTCCCTATTACCGCCCTATGAAATAGTCACAGTCTAACTATTCATAAGAATACGTAATTGGTATCAGACTGTAACTATTGAGAAGATATTGTGATCTGGATCGATGTACTTATTTAACATTACAACTCTATACCTATAAATAAATATAAAAAGATTACATAGGGACCTATGTTAAAGTTGTCTAATTTTATGTGTTTGGCAATTCTCAGCATGATGTCATCACAAGAAATGACTAATAAAAGAGGTAAATATTCTGAAAAAACATTAACTTTGGCTCTAGATGCCATGAATAATGGTATGTCAACTTATCGAGCCTCTAAGGAATTTGGCATACCTAAAAGTACGTTAAAAGATAAACGAAGTCATAAATATGTAAACAAAAAATGCGGGATACAACCTGTTTTGAAAAGTGAAGAAGAGCAATTAATTATGCATTTCTTCGGGGATGCTGGATTCCCAGTGACAAGGCAACAACTAACGAATTGTGTGGCAGCTTTGTTAAGAAATTTAAAACGACCGAATCCATTCAAAAATGGTATACCGGGAACCCATTGGTACAGAAATTTCCTAAAACGTAACAAAAATATTTCTATGCGAATGTCTCAAAATCTATCAACAAGTCGTGCCAGTGTAACAGAAGAGAATATAAGAAGCTGGTTCCAAAGAGTTTCAAATTACTTCATAGTAAATGGCCTCACTGACGTCTTGGAAGATGAGACGAGAATATTTAATTGCGATGAGACTGCCTTTTTTGTGTCCCAAAGATAAACAAGTATTAGTTAGAAAAGGATAAAAATCAGTTTATAATCGTACAGCGAATGATGAAAAAGAATGTTTGACAGTTCTGGCTACAATTTCTGCAAGTGGTGAGGTACCAACACCAATGATATTATTTCCTTACAGTAGGTTACCTAAACACTTAATACAAAAGAGTGGGGACTCGGTTATAATGAGAGGGGATGGATAAATTGCGAGGCTTTCTATGAATACATAACAAATTGTTTTCATAAATGGTTGGAATGTAACGAAATAAAGTGACCTGTTGTGTTATTTTTAGATGGTCACACAAGTCATATATCCTTATTTCTAAGTGAGTTCTGTAAAGAGAAGGGCATTATTCCTGTAGCGTTGGTACCTAATTGTTCACATGTACTACAGCCGCTAGACGTGGCTGTTTACCGACCGCTAAAAGGTACTTGGCGCAAAATAGTTCACGATTTTCGCGTTACAAATGACTTTGCTAAAATAAAAAGATCAGATTTTGGACCTCTAGTGAAAAAATGTTTTGACCAGGCTCTTAAAGTGGATACCATTAAAAATGCATTTCAATGTTGTGGACTATTTCCTTTCAACCCCAACATTTCCAAAAAGTAACTAAATAGCAAACTAAAGTAAATAGAATAATAGAATTAGAGTCAATAGAAAATACATCGAAAACCAATGAAACATTCAAAACCTAATTCGAGAATAAACTTTCACCTATTACTCTAAATCAATTTAAGCGGCAGTGGGCTTCCAAAGAGTCCTGGCCAGGAGATCAAAAATATGAAAAACTCTATAATTTTTGGAGACCACTTTTACCAGCACGACCGAAAAATGAAACGACGTTTCCATTGCAGTCCATATCAGATCACCCTGAGGAGACAAATTGCGTAAATAATATAGAGAACAGTAGTACAGGTTTAAAGAACTTGGGGGATAGTACTTTCGTAAATAACTATAACGTGAACGATTCTGTAGTAGATGAGATAAAATATTGAAACATACTCACTGTGACGGATGATGGAAGCATCCAATTCGATTATGATTGGACAGATGACCAGAGAAATATAACACATGCGGGAAATAAAATACAAGTATTAAAAGTAAAAGTTTTAAAACAAGCAGATAACTTAAATGCAATATCTGGAGCAGTTTCGTTTCAGTCTACTTCTACTTCAACCAATTTATTCCACGCACTGGCTAAGGAAGCAAATAGTGAAAAGGACAATACTTCGATACTATATCCCTCTTTATCGGAAGATATGTCTCCATGTTCTATGACATCAGATTATTTAACAATTCCACTTGCCATTTTCAACAAATATGGGATCTACAATTGTAACGGATACTTCAACTACAATGTCTACCTGGAAATGTACGAGTACTGCTTTAAAGGAAACAGATCTAAATCATCAAGAAATTACTCCTCAATTTAAAAAGACAACTATGGATAATTTAGTTTCAACGGAAACGGATACTTCAACCGCAGAATTATCATTAAAACGATCTATTGAAACTAGTGTAGAAAATTCTAATCAAAATCCTGAAGAAAGTACTCCCCCAATTAAAATGCCGACGCCTTTTAAAAATGTATTTTACTTTCCCAAAAAATCGACAGAAAATTGTAAAAAGAAAATAACAAACTTAACTTACGCCTACTGCTGCTATATCAGACGAATTTATGGAGTATCAGAAACGAAATCAATCAGAAAAGGAAGGAAAAGAAGAAAAGATGGCAAATATTCTATAATAACAGAGAAGCAACGTTGCCACAATTCCGACAAATGTTTAGTAAATAATATGACATGAAATAAACATATACAAAAAGGTTTTTAATAGCTGTTAGTGTTTTTTATAAAATGAGTAATGTAATATGTAAATCATACACTTTTTATTTTACCTTTTATTTATTGACTGTTTTAGACTTTTGTGCCTTCAAAAGGTGGACATTGTAAAAAGCTTTTTATTATCATTAAACGCTCGGGAAATGTGTTTCAGATGTTTTTGTTAATATTTTATCCATTACAGCAATTTTTAAAAATTGGGCCGGTAATAGAAAGCCAATAGGCCGGTAATAGGTAAGATATTCCCAAGTAGGTCGCTAATAGGGAAATATGACATATTATTATTTTTTAACTAATATTTTTTAAACAAACATTTTGGTAGGCTTTCCTACTTCGATTAAAACAAGAAATAATCTATGTATTGGAAAAAATAACAATATTTCAACAAAAATGATTAGTTTTCTTAATAATAGTGAACAAATGCAACATTTGCTTAAGGGGGGGGGGGGGGGGGCGTTAATAGGCGACTTTACCTTAGTTGCATTCAGCCCTATTTAAATATTGTTAGTGTTTATTTGAAGCTGACCTTTTTCTTTCTTTAAATTTTACCAAAAATCATTAAAATTTCAGTATATACTTTAGACGGAAATGCAAATTAGGACCCTTTCAGTTCCTACTACCAAAAATGTATATAATTACAATGAATAGATAATGCTTCATTAAATCAATACCTCATCCAAAATACAATACAAAGAAAGGTTCCGTTAAATTTATAGGTACTATCAAAACCCAAAACAAAGAAAGAACCCCATCCGAATTACATTATCAAAACACATAGACACATTTAGAATAAGAATAGAAAGGGCCCCATCCGATTTTAACTATTAAAACACATTAGAAAGAAAGGGCCCCATCCGAATTATACCAACGAAACTCATTACAAAGTAAAGGTCACATCTGTTTCGCTTGAGTTGTCAGAACTACAAAACAATAAAAAATCTTTTTTTATCTGTACTACAATAAGACCGGATGAAAAACAAAATGCATTAAAATGAAACTGGGAAGAACACTAACCTTATTTAAAAGGGGCTGAACGCGAGTACATCAATTATTTGAAACTTTCAAATTAAGGAATAAAGTGTGAATATGTAGCCATGGCTTACGTTTATTTTAAAAAGATAATAAGTAGATATATTACTTCTGTCACCCTATACATCGTATTATATGATATCACGACTTTTATTTGGGGTGTACTTGCCTCACCTATTTTTACCACGTTAAAAGGTTTTTGGACTGATAGGATATCTTCTTCAAAACAAGAGCTTAATATTCTTGTTATTATGATAAATAATACCATTTTTATGTACACATTTCGATATAACTTGAATTATTTAAACATACCTTTTGTGTCTATTTCAATTCCTAAAACGTTTTGTAAATTTTCGCAAAATGTTTCATCGTTCATAGCCCAGCTTGGAAAAGGTGTTAGTAAATTATTTGTAGATTTTTCCGTGTGTGTTGGCATGTATGTCAAAGTAGCTGGCACTCCTGAACGGTACTTTGGCAAAGACATAAATATACTGTTACGAAAAAATCGTATTCCTCCAATAAGAATATTTTCGGGAATATATTCACTAGCACTGACAGCCTTTTCGTAAAACTCCTTGGACGACCACGTGAAGTTAATATAGCTCCATTGATATTTGATCACTGGTATTTTGTTCCTAAAACACTTCATTGGCATATCATGTTCTATACTCTTCACTTTATTTACAGATTTAAAAAGAATATTTTAATTTTATTCAAATTTATATGCTGTGATATACAGGGTGTTTCTATATTCGACGGACAACGCTCTACCACAAAGAGATCTCAATAAATGATTTATTTTGATATCGGAATACGAACCCTTACGCAGCCTAGTTGCTCAGATATAGGGTGTTCAAAATTTTAAATCAAAATCAAAATTTTTCCATAAATTAAGAACGTCTTTAATTTGTTTTTCAAATTTGGTGACCAATATGCTCCTTAATAAAGTAGTATTTTGACATAAACAAACTTTGGAAAAATTTAACCAATGGCGCGCTGTCAGGGTTAGTTGTCACTTTTATCCCCCTATTTTTCACACCACTGGAGCAAATTCTTTTTTTAATTTTGTTTTAAATTGCCAGATTATTTTTAGTTAAAAAACGAGTAACCTTTTATGGAGCTAAAATGCCTCTAAACAAAAGTCTGCAGGTAATTAAATACTACTCAATATTTCTAAATTATAATCTAGTCGGCACGTGTCATATTTTTAATAGTTCTTGAACAATATTGGTAGGTTAAATCATAGAATTTTAAATTAGTTTTTACCTTAGAGTATTAATAAACATAGAGAGGGCTATTCATTCATAAACACGTTTATTTTTGTGGCCAACAATTCTAAACGCCAGTAGTGAAATAATGAATGAATTACAAAAAGTGGGGATGGTATTGTAGATACATGGCTTTGGTAATTTCGGCTGGTTTTCTGACAAACTTGGCACCGACGAACCATGATAATCCAAAAACATTAAATTAATTAACTTAAAAGTTTATTTTGTCACTTAAAGTCTTGAAAAACACATCAAAACGAAAAAACTAAATGTTTACTCTCTAGTCGTAATAGCGCTCGTATAAACAAACCACGTTTGACATTATTTACTACAATACTACAGCGTATTTAAATTGATCGTCGATCACACTCTGACGATATTTGCACCTCTCTTTATATGGTAATTAAACAAGGACAAAACTACTAAATAGATTACTATTGACACATTAAACAGGTACTGAAATTTTGAGCAATGTTGCCAATTTTAGTTATAACCATAAATGTATCTAAGGATACAACAAATACTTGTTTAAAATTTATATAAGAATATGCCTTTATTAAATAAAATTGAAGTATTATTAATTAATTTTAAAAGCAGCGACTCAAATGCAGAAATTAGTATGACTTTTTTTTATTTGCATAACTTTTTAACAAATTATCAATTAAACTTCTAATTTCTTTTTTCTCGCAACTAAAGAGGATTTGTAAATATGGCAAAGCAGTGGAAGTGGGTCAGAAAAAGTCAAGACAAACATATCTATTTTATTTGTTAATTTCAGGTTTTTACTTTTTTTCGCTGTCGATCAATATTTTAAGGATTTACGGGGAAGCTCGAAAAAATGGTAGAATGGCAGCTCGTTTATACCAACAAAGATTTCGCAATCGTCGAATTCCACATCATTCTACATTTGCAAGGATTGAAAGAAGGCTGAAAGAAATCGGAAACTTGTTAATTAAAAGAAATAATGCTGGATATGGCTGCTGGAAGTTTGTGGTTGAGAGAGAGAGAGTCATGTTTCGTAAGCCATTTAACTCAAATATCTCAAAAACGAGCAGTTGAAAAATATTTAATTCTACAGGGCTCGAAATATACTCACGATTAATAAAGAGAAAGAAGAATTACAGTGATAAGGTGAACACTGAATAATTGAAAAAAAAATGTCGTTGAGATGGTTTTTAAGGGTTAAAACAATGCGATATTAGGATTATTCCAGAATTAAATAGGGCTATTATAGAGAGTAGCATGACGCGATTTCGGTAAAATTTCAATGAAGTTTTTTGTTTTGGTGTTACCTGATGCCAAAACAACCCCCTATTCGTTACTGAGCTTTTTCATAGACCTTAACACGTTCTACAACTTTTATACTTAACATTTTTCTCTAAAATGTACATTAAAACATTTATTTAAGAAAATTTACAAATTTACCAGAATTTTATTTTATTTTTTTGTTTTTGATTTGATGCCAAAATGTTACTTTGATTTTTTGTACATCTCAAAACCTTCTATAACTTTTGTATCTAATTTTTTTTATTTCATGTACAAAAGCTACTTGAAATATTATCTTTTAAATTTAACACAAAAATTAAAGAAGGCTGAAAGAAACCGGAAACTTGTTAATTAAAAGAAATAATGCTGGAAAGCCTCGTACAACAAGGACTGTGCATCTGGAAGAGGAAATATTAAATAATATTTTTGAAAGGCCATCTTTAAATACTCGAACTGTAGGTCGCGCTTTAAGAGTGGACAATTCTACTGTATGGAAAGTATTAAAAGAACAAGTGTTACATCCATACAAATTGGGAAGTGTTCAAGCATTAGAACCTAGAGAGTTTTAGGTGCGTATGGAATTTTCAAACTGGTATTTACAAGAGTATCATGAAAATGAAAATTTTCCAAAATATGTGTTGTATACCGACGAGACTAGATTTACTAAGGAAGGAATTTTCAACTCTAGATATAGTCACGTTTGGGATGAAGAAAATCCGCACTTTGTTCGTGAAAGGGGATTTCAGCATAAATATTCGGTTAATGTGTGGGTGGGTATGGTTGGAGATTGCTTAATCGGGCCTTACATTTTACCAAATAAATTAAATGGAGCAATTTATACGCGCTTTCTGGAAGAAATGTTGAATGAATTGTTGAAGAATGTGCCGTTAAATATTAGACAACACATGTGGTTTCAGCACGAGGGGGTATCTGTTCGTTTTGCTGCAGTGGCAAGAAATTACTTAAACAGACGTTTTAGAGAAAAATGGATTGGTCGGGGTGGACCCAATTGTTGGATTCCAAGATCACCTAACTTAAATCCTATTGATTTTTTTTATATGGGGCTATATGAAGTCCTTAGTGTACGAAACAATCATCGAATCTGAACAAGATCTAATAGCTAGAATTCAAGCTGCGACAGAAATCATTCAATCCCATCCAGATTTATTCTCAAAGACACGTTTTTCAATGACAAAACGGTGTGAGAAGTGTATTGAAGTAAGCGGCCGACAGTTTGAACAACTACTGTAACTTTGTCAATTTTGTTATTGTTGTAATACATTTTTGTTTGAAATTGAGATTATGAATAACTTGTATTTGTTTTGAACTACTTACGCTCAATCATTATTCGAAATTGAATAAATAATTAATTAGTTTGTAGATTACCCACGTGTTTGCAGACTTTTGTTTCTACAACACCGTTTATTTTAGCTCCATAAAAGGTTATTTAGTTTTTTAACTAAAAATAATCTGGCAATTTAAAACAAAATTAAAAAAAGAATTTGCTCCAGTGGCGTAAAAATAAATAAAAGAGTTTGTTTACGTCAAAATATTACTTTATTAAGAAGCATATTGGTCACCAAATTTGAAAAAAAAAATTAAAGGCGTTCTTGATTTATGGCAAATTTTCTTATTTTGATTTAAAATTTTGAACACCCTATATCTTAGCAACAAGCCCCGTAACGGTTCGTATTCCTATATCAAAATGAATCATTTATTGAGATCTCTCTGTGGTAGAGCGTTGTCGGTCGAATATAGAAACACCCTGTATATTTAATATTCATAATAAGGGCGTACTTAACTCTTTTGAAAACAATTAGAATGTGATGGCGGATAAAAGGAAAACTTGGTCCTCCTCGTGGACGATGACAATAATGTTTTGATTATATATATATATATATATATATATATATATATATATATATATATATATATATATATATATATATATGGAGAAAAATGTAAGTAGGTACACATCTGGCTATTGAGGTGGGGCAGATGAGGTATGTATAGATTGGAATAAACATTGTAAAAAATATAAGAAAAACATGATTTGATTGATATATGAAGAAATTGCTTGACAGAATGGCCCCATTTAATATTCTATTTTTACTTCCCCTTCTGTATAGTATATGTAATACAGGGTGATTCATAATGAATTATACACAGTGCAATGGTAGACTCCCGACAACAAAATATGTATAGATTGGAATAAACATTGTAAAAAATATAAGAAAAACATGATTTGATTGATATATGAAGAAATTGCTTGACAGAATGGCCCCATTTAATATTCTATTTTTACTTCCCCTTCTGTATAGTATATGTAATACAGGGTGATTCATAATGAATTATACACAGTGCAATGGTAGACTCCCGACAACAAAATATGACGATTGGCCCAATATGACCTGAGTAAAATGTTGGTAGTTAACTATCTATAGGGTGGTAAAGTTGGAATATTGTATTAATGATTTTGAAATATTTCAGTAGCCGCTTCACTAATATTGATGAAATTTTGGTAATTGGGGTTTTTCGAGGTGGCAAATGTCATCATATGGTTATTTTTGGCCTACTCCACGAGGGAGCGCTTCATACTATAACGCAGTTCAATTTTGACTAAAAGTTTTTTATGTTAATTAAGAAGCATATAGCGACATGCTAAATTTGTGCAGACAACATTTATAAATCAAAAAGGTATACTTGTTTCAACTTAATAAATTCAACTGTTTTCGAGAAAATAATAACAGTTTAATCGTGGCAAAAAATGTGTGTGTATTATTTTACTCATTTATTGATAACTTTGAGCCAAAATAAATTACTCGATAATAAGGACGTAACAGCAAAGAAATTATACTGCAATAATAATAGGCGTAAATCTACCAACTGAATTTTTCAGCATATTAAGATTACAATACACGTATTACTTTCTTTTCAAAGTATTATTAAAATCTTTTAACAAGACATTGTATCTAATTGACACGAGCTTCCTATAGATTGTAACTGTAAATAAAAATTATTCCTTGTAAAAGTTTGTTGTGTCTGCTTATCCAAAAATCTAGACTTATGTTACTTAGTCGTGTTATAATGTCATCATTAAATACATACTCGTAGTGTTAATCTAGCCCCAAACGCTGTGAACTACGCGAAACTCAAGTCGAATAAAAAATTTAAAGGAAAGTAATTTGGAATAAATAATCGTTGAATTTTGAACTATTTTTTTATTTATCATCATGCCTTGTCACAACACCTTTACAAACAACGAAATGCGAGATATGGTTTGCGTTTACGCACAAGAAAATGTTTGTGGTAAACGTGCCTGCCGAACATATTTACGATTGTATCCCAATAGATCCCAACAAAACCATCACACTTTTAAAAATATTTATAACAGGTTAGGAGAAACTAGAGAGTTTCGTCCAAAGAGGAGCACGAGGCGTCCAAAAATCATTACCGCGGATCAAGAGGATGAAATTTTAGTTCCATTTGCTGGAAATCCTGAAGTTAGTAGACGGATATTGGCTGCAGCTACAGGAATAAGTCAATCTTCCATATCCAGAATACTCAAGAAAGAAAATTTAAGACGGTTTCATTTTACCCCGGTGCAGAAATTGTTAGACAGAGTATTTAATTGGAGGAACTTCCATTACTGGGATGTGGAAAATCCAAATTAACCAAAAGAATCACATTTTCAGCAAGAATTTAAAATCAATTTAATAATTAAAAATGAGTGTAAATGGGGAAGAAGATGAAAATATCGTTAGTTTTATTTGTGAACAAGACTTGGAAAGTGCAAACAGTGATGAAATTATTAATGTTTCTCGAGGTTTATAAACATTAAAAGAAGCAAGTTTAGAGAGGAATGATGGACGAGATAAAGCACTTGAAAATAGAAACAGTATTAAAGTGCATGTTATTTGTCGATAAAAGTATACTTGACTTATCTTTAATCTTATGAAGTCTTTATATACACGCACGATTGACTGCATTCAAAAAATACGCTGCACCTCCATTAATATTGAAGATAACAAAAAAATAAAAGTTGTAGCCAAAGGTCGGAGGTACAACTTTTGTTTGAACTTTTTTTTGTATGTTTGTTTATTGAAAAGTTATAATGCAATAAAATAAATTCAGGCAAATACAGGTGTGCACAGGTAATCACAGGTGCATTTCTTTGGAGAAATTGATTTGCAATCTTAGTTCTAGAACTTAGCTAACTAATGGCAAACATTTCAAGTATAGATGGGTAATTTCTTGATTTTGAGAAAATAATGTGTATATCGATTGGGTTATTAGTAATTTGTAAATTGAAGTACGAAGGAAAAAATAACTGAGAATATACTTGAATTATGATTGTGGCCTACCTAATTTCTAATACCTAACCTAAATAGCGGTAATTAAAAATACAAAAAAGGCACTAACTCATGATCTTGTTCGAAAAAATCGTCCTCATCTTCCAAACGGTCTACATAATCTTCAAAATTATAAAATGCACCGCACAAACCAATAAGACACAAAGTAGTTATCAAATTGCTCAGCATTATTATTAACTAATTTATAAAGAAAATATACTAACTGGAACATTATTTTATCCGTCGTTAAATATGCTTTTTATAATGTGAACGTTTTACCGTGACACAGAATATAGTTGTTTGCGGTTAATTTTTTTAAAATAATTTGTGTCACCTGCTACTGAGATTAATTATTAAAAATATTAGCTCGAACTATTGTTTACAAAGAAAGAAAATTGTTTTTTAAAATAATTTGGTCACCTGCTACTGACATTAATTATTAAAAATATGAGTTCGAACTATTGTTTACAAAGAAAAAAATTGATTCTCCTCCAGAATTTGGGCGGAAATTAGAAGAAGCAGCGAAGGCGATTACAAACAATAGAGAAGTGTTATTTGATGTTCACCGAAATTTGCAAAAGCAGATTACGTATTGAAATGTAATTTTTTTATTGTTTATGGATTTATTTAGAAATTTCTTTTTGTTATATCGAGGTGTCATTTTGCAATATTTACCTTTCAAAACTAGGTTTTATTAAGCCCAACAGTTCGACATATATCCGGCATAAGTTCTGACAATTTGAAACTAATGACATTAAAATATAAATACAGGGTGTACCACGACGATTAAGACAAGTAATAATTCAGAATTGGGCAGTAGTAGATAATTATAGTTTTGGGGGTGTAAATTAGAGCAAATGTTGCATCTTTTCTTGTTATTGTGTTATCCAATGAGGTATTTGTTTTTGGTCACGCGACGTCGCATTTAAAATTATTATTGGGACAACCTGTATATTTGTGCTTTTCTCTGTTTCTCCCGATAAAACAATTCCAACTAACTAGCACACTTGGGGTATAAAGTGATTAATTCAAGAGCTACAGGTACTTAAAGGATTGTAAGTTAAAAAATTCATAATTGAATCCCCTGTAATTTTCGGCAATCTTACAATCGTACGTAATGATTAAGACAAACCAATATTATAATTTTTAATAATACTTGAAAGTTAATAATTAAACGACCTGTATATCATGTAGTAAAATTACATAGAATTGTTTTTTTTTCTACAAAAACTTGTTTACGTATTAAATATTGATTAAAAAGTAGCATAGCAAATCTTATAAAAAAGGCTGCCTATTGCCAAGTTTGCCATGATAATGACAAAAGTGCCAATAACTGTCAGTATAGTTTTTTTAAGTTGTGGAACAGTAAGTCAACATGCCTTTTCTTTATACGGCTAGTGAATATGTTGATATGCTTCTTATTTATGGTGAATGTGAAAGAAATTGTAGAAGAGCTAGATATTTATACAGAGCTCGTTATCCCAATCGCCGAATACCTGGTAAAGATACATTTAGGTATGTGGAACAGCGGGAAAGCCAAAGTAGAAACATCTAGGACAAAGTCTGTACAAACTGAAGACAATGTAATTAATACTTTAGTATATTTACAAGCATATCCTCATACATCCATTCGACATTTGGAATCTGAGCTTGGTATCATCAAATCAACTATCCACAGAATATTTAAAAATTATAAGTATCACCCCTTTAAGATATATTTGGTGCAAGGTCTAAATCCTCAAGATTTTGATCTACGATGTACATTTATTGCAGATATGCATGTACGGTTAGACGATGAGTTATCTTTTTTGGATAAAATTCTGTGGTGCGACGAATCGAGATTTCATAATAACGGAATCGTCAATCGACATAATTGCCATTACTGGTCTACAGAAAATCCAAAATGGGTGATGGAAACCCGATTTCAGGGAATTAGGCGGGTAATTATTTGGGGTGGCCTATTCAATGGGAAATTGGCCCGTACTTTTATGATGGTATACTAACGGGAGAGAGATACCTAATTTTTTTACAAAATATACTTCCAGACCTAATTGAAGACGTTCCATTGAATGAAAGAAATACAATGTGATGGCAGCAGGATGGTGCACCTACACATTATGATCGTAGAGTGAGAAATTATCAGGACACGATATTTCCAAAACGCTGGATTGGACGAAACGGTACTATTTACTGGCCTCCAAGATCGCCAGACCTGACACCGTTATATTTCTACCTTTGGGGATATCTTAAAGGTATCGTTTATGCAACTCCGTCTACAGATTTAGACGATTTGATAGCAAAAATACGCGATGCTTGTAGAACTTTGACACCGGAAATGATTAGGGCAGCATGTAGCCGAAATCTATTATCAAGCTATGAGAACTGCATTTGCGAAGGTGGGCATCAATTTGAACATCTCCTTTAAGATTGTAAGTTTTTTTGTGACAGTTAATTTGAATTATTATTAAAAATTATAATATTGGTTTGTCTTAATCGTTACGTATGAATGTAAGATTGCCGAAAATTACAGGGGATTCAATTATGAATTTTTTAACTTACAATCCTTTAAGTACCTGTAGCTCTTTAGACCCCAAGTGTGCTAGTTAGTTGGAATTGCTTTATCGGGAGGAACACAGAAAGGCACAAATATACAGGTTGTCCCATTAATAAATTTGAATGTGACGTCACGTGACCAAAAACAAATACAATATCTCATTGGGTAACACAATAACAAGAAAAGATGCAACATTTGCTCTAATTTACACCCCCAAAATTATTATTATCTACTACTGCCCAATTCTGATATATTACTTGTCTTAATCATCGTGGGACACCCTGTATAACAACACAACAAAACAAAAGGTTGTTGTAGATAGTTAAATAACCTTTTAAACCTTTTGTTAGGCTTTATTGTTGTGGCGGGGTAGGCTGTCTTTGCTCATTGTTGCACTGCTTTAACTACTGCTTGCTGCTTTTGCATGTATGTTAGCTTAGGTTATGGGATGGTGGGCAATAACAGGATCATTTTTGGTGCTGTTATTCTTTGACTAAATGACATCCCAACGGTCTTTCGGCTTAATCCTAAGGCGTGCGTATCCGTGCCGAGGGGGTGCATGACAGTGAGCCTATCATCTATCACTAACGGAACCTTCGGAATACTAGGCACCCTCCCGTCGTAAGTCAGCCTTGTCATGGTAATGCAGGGCTCTGCCGTGATGGACCTCTTTATCCCTAGCTACTCGTGGGACTTTTATGGAAGAAGTAACCAAAATAAACATAAAAACTACAGAGGAGATGGAAGTCGACCTATCGACTCCAACTAACCTCCCTGTAACATCTGATCAGGAACGAGATCTACTCAGGTCTCCAACTTCTGAAAATAAACCTAGGAAGCTAGGTGGTGCAGCCAGGAAACGACTTAGTCGTCTCCTCAAAAGTGGGGCTCCTTACAAATCCGCCTTGCATCAAATTCTAGAGCAGCGGGAACGGGATCAACCGCAAGAGAGGAAACATTCTCCCTCTGTGGCTGGTACCAGCAAGCGCTTACACTCTAACGATGACTCACCAGAACAAGAGGCAAATAAGCCCTGCTCGGCTGAATCAAAGTTAACGTCAGGTGAAACTGACTTACAAAAGCCCTCTTATGGGCAGGCTGTATCCGGCATCAAGGTGGGAATTTTACATCTTGAACATCCGACACCCTCGATCACGACCAAACAAATGGAGACCTTTCAGTATGCCATTATGGCCGCTGTAGAGGATATACCTGAAGGTGGTCCACAAGTACAGTTTCAGAGCTGTACTTTTCGGCCTGGATGGTTACAGGTCACCTGTGTGAATCAGGAGAGTGTCTCGTGGTTGACTGGCGTAGTCAATACACTTCAACCATGGGACGGTGCCTCCCTGAAATGTGTTTCAGGTGACCAACTCCCAAAGCCACACATTTGTGTGGCTTACATACCTGACGAAGGCAGTCGTAGACTGACTTCAGAACAGATCCTCACCAGACTGAGGAAAATGAACCACGGTCTGTTTACCTTGGAGTGGACTGTCCTACACAAGGAAATTACAGGCCCTGGTCAAACATGGACTTTCGCCATTGACGATCGATCCATGGCCACGTTGGTGAGGATAGGATTCAAAACATACCTGGGTTTTGGACAGGTTGTTTTCCGACCTAAAGCCCGGCCCTCCCAACTGGCATCAAAACCGGGTCCCTCGAAGAGATCAGAGAAAAGCCGTGGCCCGGGGCCGAATGGAAAACCTCCTGTTGCAGTGAGGAGGGCCGACCCTCCTCACAAGAACAGGGGGAGTGTACCGCCGGCACGTAGCCGGAGCACCAGCCATCCCAAAAAGAGAGCTGGCTTCCCCAAAAGAAGACGGGAACGTCTCTTCAAGGAAACCGGGAAAAGGAACTGGACCTGCTGTCCTGAAATCGAAGACCAGTATGGCCTCGACTAAAGGACCAAAGCAATCAGCTGGATCTGCCGTGGCGAAAGGTGACCAAGCCTCGTCAATGGCACCAACTACAGTCTCACCCCTGGGAGGATCAGATGGTGGCGCCACAATTGACCCATCGTGTGATCTCCCCTAGGGATCTGAGGAGACACAAGTTTGCCTGCGGCTACCTGTATTCGTCACTTTCAACTGTTTACAGGCAAACTTACAGCATGCCTAGGCCGCTTCATAAATTCTTGGTAAAAGGTTCAAGGACGAATCAATCGACCTTGCCTTCCTGCAAGAACCATGGACAGGAAACACAGACCGAGTAACTGGTCTCAGCAATATTCCTGGTGAGGTAGTAGTCTGTCCTGGGGTGAAACCCAGGGCTTGTCTCCTCATTAGGAAAAATATTATTTACTTTTTGCTTACAGGCTTTTGCACTCCTGATGTAGTAGCCATCCAAGTGTCCCTACCGGAGAAGAATGGTATGACTAACATAGTCGCCTGCTCAGCATACTTCCCAAGGGACACGGATACTGTCCCTCCCCTCGCTATACGTCGGCTAATCGACTATAGCAAGAAGAACAGACTCCAGTTAGTCATGGGCTGTGACGCCAATTCACACCATACATCGTGGGGTAGCACGGATATAAATCATAGAGGTGAGTTACTTTTTGATTATATACTAGGGGAAGGGCTACCTGTTATTAATAAGGGCTCCGAACCAACTTTTGTAACTAGTCATAGTGTTCTGGGGATGACCTCTGATATAATGCCCCCAACAGTAAACTATAATCTACCTTATACCGTCCTATTTCCAAATAGACATGAATGGGTCCTCCGCAAGGATGAGATCTCAAGAGCAGACATCTGTTGGTACACTGATGGATCAAAGACACCCTCAGGCTCTGGTGCGGGTGTATACAGTCGAAGACCTAGGACAGAAATCTCAACATCTCTGGGATTCTATGCAACCGTATTTCAGGCGGAAATTTATGCCATTGCTTCATGTGTGGAGAGTTTGGGGAAATCCAACCACACACACAGATCAATAAAAAATTTCACGGACAGCCAAGCGGCCTTGAAAGCACTTAGCTCGTACCGTGTAACGTCGAAATTGGTTCTAGACTGCCAAAAAAGACTCGCCTCAATAGGACAACGCAACAGGGTATCGCTGGTTTGGATCCCTGGCCACTCTGGTATGGATGGTAATGAGAAGGCTGACTCTCTTGCAAGAGAGGGTGCCGCTAATGACTTTATCGGACCAGAACCTACAATTGGCATCGCAACAAATGTTGTCAAACAAACACTAAATACCTGGACTACAAGAAGAGTTTTAGACTTCTGGCATAATATACCAGGATTGGTTCATTCAAAGGCCTTCATACATCCTTCGAATAATGTATCCAAAAAAATGTTAGGCTATAACAGACACGATCTACGGTGCCTAACAGGCCTTCTAACAGGCCACTGTCGTTTGAATAATCATATGCTGAAACTTTGACTGTCGGACGATCCGATTTGCCGTCTATGTTTGGAAGATGATGAAACAGCAGAGCATATAATTTGTGCCTGCCACGCCGCGGGTCGAGTCAGGTATCTGATGTTTGGCAGGGCCACTCTCCTGCCCTCGGTCCTGAAATATTATTCACTGAACAAATTAATCGGCTTCGTTGAGAAGCTGAATTTGTTTGGTGAAATTTGAATAGGTATGCGCCACAATAGACTCACGCGAGTCGCAGTGGAGGGCCTCATTGACCCACTCATTATAAACCTAACCTAACCTAACCTAGGCTTTATTGCACAAAAAGAATTACAGACAAATAATTGGCAACTAACTTGTCAAAATGAATATAAACAAACAAGTGTAGTGAGTGAACTTATATAAATAACTCTGTGACATTCACCCCACCTACGTAACATAATCGTTCAAATGCAAAGGAGGGTGTTTTTCTCGTTTACTTCTTCTGAGAGATTCTTGAAAAACTTCGAGTAATGGAATAGGAACGTCTGTGTTTCCCAATTCTGCATATTGAGGAGGAGTTGAAGGGTTTGTTTCTAATGAAACTACATTTTCGCAGGATAATTATTCTAAAGGTTCTTCCATTAAAGTTCCAATAGGTGCCAGATGTCGTGTGGAACCAGTTATTTCTCTACCATCAGACAGCTTAACATGTGAATGTTCAGGATTTCCTTCCAACAACTCCACTTCTTCAACCAAATGCTCGTACTTGGAATGGCGCACTGGTCGCTTCATCAAGACTGTTTCCGAATTCATCAACCATGAAGGTATAGTCATTACACTTTTTGATCTTCTGGGAAAACTGAACATTCTTTCATGAGGTGTTGCGTTTATTGACGTACATAACAAAGAACGAATAGAGTGTAAGGCTTCTTGATATACTTGTTCCCATTTATCAATTTCAAGTTGATGGGTTCTCAGGGCTAATTCAATTGTCTTCCAGATAATTCCAACGTAACGTTCGCATTGTCCATTAACTTGCGGATTGTGACCAGTAGTTCGACTTGTAGCGATACCTGCAGTACCAAGGAATGACTTAAGCTCCTGTGACATGAAGCTTGAGCCTCTGTCAGAGTGTATATATGCAGGTGTACCAAATAAAACAAATAGTTCTTTAAGTTTAGATATAACAGTACTTGAAGATAGATCTTTACACGGAAAAGCAAACGGATAACGAGAAAATTCATCAACAACAATCAAAAGGTAACGATTTTTGGAAGATGAAGGTAACGGTCCTTTAAAATCTATGTTAAATCGTTCTAGTGGCTGGGAAGCTTTTATAAGATGACTTTCTATCTTATGAAACCGTGGCTTAATTCCAGCACACACGCGACACGAAGATATTGTTGATCGTATCTCTTCTAGCGAGAAGGGAAAGTTCTTACTTTTTACACAGTGATACTATCTTGTTTCTCCTGGGTGACATAATGCTTCATGTAGAGAACGTAGTTGCTGTACATTTTTTGTAGTAAATGAACAGATTCGTGATAAAGTATCAACTGAGATATTACATTAGCCAGGTCTATAAATAATTTCATAGTTATAACTTGAAAGTTTTAATTTCCAGCGCATGATTTTCTCATTTTTAATTTTTCCGAAGTTTTTTCTGTTAAACATAAAAGAAACTAACCGTTGATCTGTTATACGTTGAAAATAACGGCCTATGAGGTAGTGCCTCCATTTTCTCAAGGCTTCTACAATAGCATATGCTTCCTTTTCAATCGAAGAGTGATGTTGTTCTGATTAAGATAGTTTTCTTGAAAAGAAGGCAACTGGCTGATTATTTTTAGTTAAAGTAGCTCCAATCGCAAAATCCGCGGTGTCAGTTTCTACAGTAAAGGTAGCTTGGTCATCAACAGATGAAAGAACATCATTTTGAATATCTAGTTTCAATTCTTCGAAAGCCATTATTGCTTGAGAATTCAAAGGAAATGCACTCCTAGTAAGTTGACTTAACTTGCTAGCAAATCCAGGAATAAATTGAGCATAATGAGAAAACTTACCAAGTGCTCTCCGTAGGGAAGATGTATCATTACGAACAATCAAATTACGGATAGGCAGGAGACGTTCAGGGTCAGGGCGAATGTATTTATGGCTAATTACGTACCCCAAAAGATGAATTTCGTTCATTTAGAAATTGATATTATCCATATTCAACGTTAGATTATATTTGGAAACAACTTTCATAAATTGTTTTAAACTTTTATCGCGTTCGTCTTGATTATGGCCACAAATTGTTATATCGTCCAAATATACTTCTACACCTTTAAGACCTCCAATTGAGATAATTCCATTGATAGCTCGCTGAAAAGCAGGGACTCCATTTCAAACACCAAATGGAATACGTTTAAATTGATAAAGCTTGCCACATGCTTTGAATGCTCTATTTGGCTTGTATTCTTCGACTATGGGTATTTGGTAGTAAGTACTTTTGAGATCAAGAGAACTGTACACTTGGTTTGAAGCAACTCTATTTACAATACTGTCTATTCTAGGTAAAGGGAAGGCATCTAAATCAGTGTATATATTTATCGTCTGGGAGTAGTCAACTACCATTCTACTACGATGACTTTCTGAAGATACTACTAAAACCTAGGCTCGCCATTATGAAATGCTCTCTCCAATTATATTATTTTTCAATAAGTTGTGAATTTCAAGCTCAATAAATTTCAAATTTGATTCAGTATATCTTCGAGATTTAGTGCAAATTGGGTTACATTCAGATGAGAGATTTGTGAAAATTCGGACAGGTTCGATGTTAGCTGTAGCCACACTACAAATATTAAGAGGTTTCTGCTCACCGCCAAATTGCACCTGCACGTACGAGTGTCTTCTAAGGACATCATGACCTACTATTAAGTCCGAACAGATATTTGGAAGAATACTAACAATAATCTTTCCATATTTATGTCCTTGTAGACAAAGATCTATTCTACACTGACCTTTTGTTGAGGAATGAAATGATGTAGAACCCATGGACACTTTCTCTGGTTTACTTGGAGTTACAGAAATATTGAGCTTATGAATCATATTTTCATTAATAAAGCTTGATGAACTGCTTGTATCTACTAGACCGTAAGCAATCGTACAATTTATAGTAACAGGGATAACAGCTTGTCTCAAACAAGGAGGTATAGAAGTAATACAGTTAGAAAAATGAACAGATTTACCAGCTGCTTTCATTTTGCTCTTTTTCATAAAAACTTTTTGCCAATGACCTTAGGTACCACAAGCTTTGCAAACTGTATTCTTCGCAGGACACTCTGCTCTAAAATTCTTTTGAAGACCACAAAAATAACACTTTGCATTGATTGTAGCAATAGTTTCTTGCTCTGTATATTTGAAAGATATTTCATCATTTTTGTTTATAGCTGTAGTAGGGGAGCTCTGGACAACAGCATTTACTGCCGATGATGATAAATATTGCCGTTATTGATACTGTGCGAGTTCCAGAGATCTTGCATATAAAGGACGTGATCAGAATACAAAGTGATTTCACTACATTTGCCCCCTGTATTATTTCGAAACATAATCGATCAAATATGTTGGTCTGCGACGTATTCTATTAGGCCACGTTCTGCTAAATATTTTTCTTGCGCTAGATCTTCAGTAGTTTGATTATGTCGCGTCCCCGCTACTTTGTGTTGTGTATATAATTGTATTTCTTTTTTTTATTATTATTATTTTATTTCTTTGTTTATATATTGTCTTTAAATATAATTTGCTTCTTCGTAACTCGTCGACCCTTGTCGTGCGAAAAACGCGCTGTCTGCCGAAGTCGACGAGAAGCAGGAACGGTAGATACAATTGTTAAGCTGAAGTCGAATCGAGAGGTTACAACGAGACTTTGTGTTGTGTATGTGGTGTCTCCAATCTACCTGGAAGAAAGGGGCCCCTGACTTCTGCATCCACCTAGAAGACCGCAGATCCTGCTCGAAGGACCAGGTCTAAGGGCGATCACAGCCCCAGTTATTTTACATTTTTTGGACCTTCCAGCCGGATCTGCGGTCTTCTAGGTGGATGCAGAAGTCTGGGGCCCCCTTCTTTCAGGTAGATTGGAGACATCACATACACAACACAAAGTCTTGTTATAACCTCTCGATTCGACTTCAGCTTAACAATTCTATCTATTTTTCCGGCTTCTCGTCGACTTCAGCAGAGAGCGCGTTTTTCGCACGACAAGGGCCGAGAAGTTACGAAGAAGCAAATTATATTTAAAGACAATTGATAAAAAAAGAAATAAAAGAATAATAATAGAAAAAAAAGAAAGACAATTATATACACAACACAAAGTAGCGGGGACGCGACATACCGCCCACCAAAATATAGGCAATATTTTAAGGATTGAGAGGAAGCGGGCAAAACTTCACAGCTGGTCTTTTCAAAATACCTCTAGTTGTCTTTACTATTGCAACTCGCACTATCCCATCAGAACCCGGAAAAACGTCCACCACTCCCCCCATCGTCCACCGCAAAGGAGGAAGGTTATCATCCTTTATTAAAAGAAGGACACCAGGAGTTAGAGAAGATGTAATATCGAACCACTTATGCCTCTGGTGAAGTGTGTGAAGATACTCTTTCGACCATCTATGCCAAAACGTCTGATGGATGCGAGACAATAACTGCCATCGCGACAGACGATTTAAAGGAAGAGAAGAAACATCAGGTTCTGGCCATGAGGCCAATGATTCGAGGTTAAGAAACATAGCGGGACATAAAGCGGTCAGATCATTAGGATCATTGCTACAAGCGGTAGGAGGTCTAGAATTAAGCACTGCCTCTATTTGTTCATAAGTTAAAACTTGGTCATCAACAATTCACAGTAAGTGAGATTTAACGGATTTGACACCACTCTCCCATAAACCTCCAAAGTGAGGAGACGAGGGTGGGTTAAAATGCCACGCGATAGATTCCTGCTCGGCAGCGGATTTGAGGAATACGTCAATTTGTCGAGCAGCACATACGAAATTACTCCCACAATCACTGTAAATATCACTACAGCGTCCTCGTCGTGATAGAAATCGCCGTAAAGCTGCCAAAAATGCACCTGCTGAGAGATCAGATACCCATTCTAAATGAAGGGCTTTAGTAGTGAAGCACACAAATAAACAAAGATAATCACTTTGGTCCCACGGATCTTACTTAAAGTAATTTTAAATGAGCCTGCATAATCCACACCAACATGAAGAAAATGTTTTACTTGAGTAACGCGAGCTGATGGCAAGGCGCCCATTATAGGTTGAACAAATTTAGGATTGGTCTTCCAGCATTGAAGGCACGTACCCAAAACACGACGAATTGAACAATTAGATGATAAGATCCAGAATTGTTGGGACAGAAGAAACTGCACAGATTGAACTCCTGCACGAAGATATTTAAAATGCTATGATTCGATGAGTAAATCAGTAAAACGGCCATGTTTGGGTAAAATAGGAGGATATTTAATCTCAAATGAGAGAAGAGCATTAACTAGTCTCCCTCCAACTCGTAAAATGCCTTGATCATTGATAAATGGAGATGATTTACGAAGGACCTTGGGTATACTCTTATTGTCTCGAATCATCTTAATTTCTACAGAAAACGACAACTCCTGCGTACGTTTTACTAGAACTAACAACGCCAGATGCAGCTCATATGAATTTAGCCCACCTGTTCGTTTGTTATTTGGATTGCGAGAATTATAAATGTAGCGAAGAACATAACCTAAAATTCGAGTAAGCTTAAAGAAGGAGGAATGTTGCGAAATTAACGAGTCAAGAAGACTCACTGCGGGTACCACGTGAAATGTTAATTGACGCTCTTCTTCAGAAACACTAGAAGATGTGTTGAAATTAGGTTGGGGAAGCTCATCCCAAGGTGGATAGGTACATTTAAGAAAATATGGTCCCGCCCACCATAAGGTGCAAGTGAGCAACTTTGAGGGTAATAAGCCGCGAGAACCTACATATGCGGGGTTGTTCTCTGATCTGATATAGAACCAAGAAGAAGAGGGAAGTTTATCCTGGATGAAAGACACTCTGTTACTAGCAAAAGTCTTCCAGCGATGCGGAGAGGACTTAATCCAAGATAATACAACCTGCGAGTCAGACCATCCAACAACTTTATCAAAATAAATGTAAGTTTCAAAGGTGTTGCGAAGAAAGGAAACTAGGCGAGCCACTAATACAGAAGCACAAAGCTCTAACCTGGGCAAAGTGATCCTTTTCAATGGAGCCACTTTGGATTTGGATGCAACAAAATGTGTGGAACATTCTCCCATGCGAGTATAAGCAAGAATATACGCTACGGCGCAGTACCCCTTCTCGCTTGCGCCTCCAAAACCATGTAATTCAAAACTCTGTATGTTCCCATGACAAAAGGCGCGGGGAAGACTCAGGCACGCAAGGTTAGACAAGGGTTTAGTTACTAATCTCATAAAGATTATTCATTCGCGTGTTACAATCCATTTTCTCTCAACTAGCTATCGGAAGGTCCAAGGGCGATCACAGCTCCAGTTATTTTACATTTTTTGGTACATATTATTCATAGAACTTTGAGTTGTAATAGTTCTATTCATTAAACTTGGCTCTCCTGAAATGTTTATTTGAGGGTCGCAACGTATTTTTGGTCTGCTAGTCTGGATCTGGATCTCAGATTGTACATCTGCCATCTGTTAATGAGGATCAAAAATTTGTAGGTCTCCTCGAGGAGCCAAATGTTTTATGGACACGTTGGTTTCTCCTCCATTTGACGATCGTACTAATGCATACTCAGGGTTCAATTCTATTAATTCTGCTTCCTTTACGAGTGGTTCATATTTGTTATTTCTGACATGTTTCCTTACTAAAATTGGTCCTGGTTCAGTAAGCCAACTAGATAATGTAGTTCCAAAAGATGATTTTCTTGCATAATTGAACAATCTTTCGTGTAATACTTTTTCCCATTAAGTGATTTTGAGATTTTTTGTTTTCAGAGCTAATGATATAGTCTTCCAAATTATACCATTGTAACGTTCTATTTGATCGTTTCCTTCTGGGTTGTATGGGGTACTATGACTTGTCGCTACTCCTCTGTCGTATAAAAATGATTCAAGTTCTTTGGACATGAAACAAAATCCTTGATCTGTAAGTATGTATGAGGGCATTCCAAAGATTACGAATAATTGATTTGAATAAGCTATGACTGTACTAGATGATGTATCAGTGCATGGAAACGCGAACGGAAGTCTTGAAAATTAATCCAAAATTGTTAAAAGATACCTGTTTCTGGAATTTGGTGGTAGAGGGCCTTTAAAATCCATGTTCATTCTCTCAAATGGCTGAGTAGCTTTGACACGTTTACCTTGCTTGTTTCTGAATTTTGGTTTTATTTCGGCACAATTCGGACATGAAGTTGTCATTTTTCGAACATCATCAATAGAATAAGGATTCTTGGATTTAATCCAATGATACATATGTGTGATTCCAGGATGGCATAAGACTTGATGAAGATCAAATAAAGTGTTATGGCTCGCAAATCCACATATTCTAAAGAATATATCTGCAACAGTATTACCAACTCCTGGTCCATAAACAATATCAAAGTTATAACAAGTAAGTTGTAAACGCCATCTCAGAATTTTTTAATTTTGCTTTTGCTGCATGTCGAACATGGAAGAAACATATTTCTGATCAGTAATCAAAGTAATTTTTTTTCCAATCAAGTAATTCCACTTCTTAAGAGATTCTACTATAGCATAGGCTTTTTATTTCAACTGCTGAATGTCGCTGTTCACTATTTGTCAACGTTCTAGAGAAAAAGGCAACTGGTCTCCCCAACTGACAGACAGACAGCTATAGCATGATCTGATGCACCTGTTTCCACAACGAAAGGTATACTAGAATCAGTAGACATCACAACATAAACAATAATATCCTTTTTTATGTTTTCAAAATCACATTCAGCCGAAGGTGACAAAGGAAATGTTTTTGTGCTCACCAAATTGTGAATTTTCTGAGAAAATCGAAGAATCTATCTAGAGTAATGTGAGAACATAACTAATGTTCTCTGTTGTGATTTTGAATCTTCTGGTACAGGTAAATTTATTAAAGGTTTAAATCTTGTGGGATCAGGCTTAATGAATCCATCTTCAATAAAGTATCCAAGCAATTTGATAACTGTTGTAGAAAATGTGCTTTTCATTTCATTAATTGTTAAGTCATATTTTTGTGTAGAGGCCCAAAATCGATTGAGGTTTTCATTGTGTTCGCTTTTTGTTTGACCACAAACTGTAATATCATCTAGAGAAGCGAAGACGCCTTCCAGCTTCTCGTTCTTGATTATTTCATCAATAACTCTTTGCTCTTTGGAAACACGAGACTCCATTGGTTACACCGAAAGGAACTCTTGTAAATTGAAATAACTGGCCATCAGCTTCAAATGCAGTCTTTCATCCATTTTGATAGGTAGCTCGTGATGCATTACGAAGATAAATTGTACTAAATATTCGGAATTTGGAAACTGCGGCTACTACGTCTTCAATATTTGGTAAAGGGTATGCATCTAGGTAAATAAATCGATTGATTGTTTGTGAATAATCTATTGTCATTCTCTTTTTATGATTTTCAGCTTTAGAAACGAGAACTTGTGCCCATCATGGTGAACAGCTTTTTTCAATAATTCCTTTTTGTTGAAGTTTTCTCACTTCGGTAGATATAAACGTCTTCTTCTGTTTGCTTTGTTGTTTTGGTTATTAAGGGTGTGCAGTCTGGTGACAAGTTGTGAAAAAGAGATAATGGTTCTATTTTCGCTACGGCTAGTCTACATACTGCCAAAGGCGTTCTCGAGCCACCAAAGTCTAGTTCAATCTTTGAGTGCTGTGATAGTATGTCATGTCCAATAATAACATCAGCACACAGGTCTGGCAAAATGGAAATCTTTAAATTCTCATACTTGTGACCTAAAAGTTCAATATTCACGAAGCAGTGACCTTTTATAACTGAATATAGATTGGTAGAGGCCATTGAGATCTGACCTTTGCTTGGATGAATATGGATATTTCGATTTAGAACAAAATCTATATTATGCACGTTTCTGAACTTCCGGTGTCGATGAGAGCATCGGCCAGATAATTATTGACTTTATTTTTCGTCAAAGACTTGTTTAAACATTTTGGTGCAGCTGCTAAGAGATTCACAGATTCACCCATAGAAGCAGTGTTTTTATGATCCCTACTAAGACAAACTTTCGAAAAGTAGCCTTTTTGATTGCCATTACGATAAATTACTTCTCGTGCTGGAAATGTACTTCTAGGATGTCATTTATTACCACAAAAATAGCATTTGTTTGTAGTTGCTGAGGTTACTGATTGATCATCAATAGTTTCAGTTGATTGTTTATCATTTTGTATAACACAAACAAAGTTTGGTGATGCTATATAAATTTCAGAGTGTTTTTGTGCTGATTCTAAGGATCGAGCTTGGCTTTCAGCTTCTTCCAGTGAAAGTGTATTATTTTCTAAAAGCCGTTGTCTGATTTGTTGTGACTGTAATCCATTTATGAAGGCATCTCGTATGTATTCATCTCTGTTTTGGTCTGCAGTAGTTGCTTTGAAATTATAAGTTTTACTTAACTGCTTCAGAACTTGTATATACTGGTCTATAGATTCAGTATTTTGCTGTTTACGCGTAGGTAAACAATACCTGGCGAAAATTTTATTCTTCGGTTTGACAAATACTGATTTCAAAACTCGAACTGTATTTTCGTGTGTTTCGCATTCATTAATATATTCATATGTAGAATGACTTACATGAGCGATAAGAAGTTTCAGCTTATCTGATACATTCTCCAGAGAAGAAATATAGTTTTTAAATGTTGTCAGCATATGATTTATTTGGATCTGCATCAAATCTTTCTGGTTTCAAAAATGTATCCATTTGAAAATTTGAGCTTAATAAATTGCAATATTGGCTTTCCAAAATTAGGTTTTATTAAGCTCATAAAATACTTCTATGATTAGACTGGATCCACATGCATCCGTGATCACGGACGTACGTGTGCGTTTCACGGATAGCCGAAAATAGTATCATCCACATGTGTCAATCCGTTTACGCGCTCGTTTATGGTACTTAACGTCAAAACAAGCTCAAAATATTTTAATATTTTTGCCATCACCGTATGACCGATACACCGATCTTATCAAATTGAGTGTTTGTCGAGTTAGTGTAAATAATTGGACTTTAATGATTTCCTATTTAAACAGACAATCAGTGAAGGCTCCTCTCTCTGTGCACAAAATTATTTGAAAAATAAATAAATATAGTATACCTAATCTATCTGCAAAACAAAAGGGTTACCACGCAAAACAGGAATGTGGATAAGAAAAATTTTAATGGAGTAAGAAAAACTAAAATATGGCTGTAGGGAGTACCATTATTCGAGAGCTGGAGAAGAGCGACCCCCTTAAATAGTTTAATTATTTTAGGATAAGCAACACTTTATTTAATGAGTTACATAAAAATTTTTAAAAGAAGTCGGCAAGTCAATACGAAAACGCGAACTAAATAACCTAACCTCAATCACTCATGAAAAGTTGAAATTAACCAACTTCAATCCGTTGTGACCTTGAAACGTGCGTGATTTTGTTCCCTAAAATTTCATTGGTTGATATTGATAATGTGGTATGCAACGGATACCTATCACGGATGCATGTGGATCCAGCCTTAAGCTCAAGAATTTGACATATATACGGCATAAGTTCTGACAATTTGAAACTAATGACATTAGAATATGATTATAACAACACAAGGTATTTACAGAAACTTGATCGGGTTAGTGTTCTAGCACCGACTTTTATAATTTGCGTTTGTTTATTTGATCCGATAGAACTAACTCCTTTCGAAAAGTTGAATAGGTTATGGAACGAGTTAATTCCATATAACCATATTAGAGCGGTAGAGTAACTTAGGTTATTTTGTGATTACAAAAATTCGAATTTTGTTATATACATAACCTCACACATAAAAAAATGGAAGAAGTGGAAAATGTGTGGCATTTCGCTATAAAGGGACCGCTCAGAAATGATTTCTCGAACGAGTAATAAAATGCTTTCGGATACCTCCAGAACCGAGTAACAACCTGTCACGTGAATCTAAGAACCCAGTACTTAATCCAGGTTAGGTTTCCGTAAATACCTACAACAAAACAAAAGGTATATATAAAGGACGTGATCAGAATACAGAGTGATTTCATTACACTACAGGTGTTTACGGAAACCTAACCTGAATCAAGAACCTGGGTTATTAAGTTCACGACACGGGGTGTTACTCGGTTCTATAGGTATCCGAAAGCATTTTTTCCACTACTAGCTATGAAGTTGACAATTATTGCGTCTTTTAGCCAACTGAGAAGTTGAATTTGTCTATTAGTGGGTAACAATTTTTTCTATTATCAATTTTTTGTACCCAGGAGATTGTCTTTAACATATTTACTTCTTGAAATGACGATAAAATTATTTGAATAAAAATGCCATTAGTTTATAATTCGCGCTCAACCAATAATGACTGATGAGATCCCGTAACTGCAACATGGTGATAATTACAAACGTTGGGTGCGTTCAGATAACAACCGTTGCGTGAATGTTCTGTGAAAGCATTTTAATACATAACATTATACGCTGGAATTGTTTCTTCATAATAATTTCAGTTTTTTTCACGAATACCACGTCTTCTTACATTATAATCATGTGGTAATGGTTCCTGCAAATCTTCTATTGCATGGGTTATATATTTCTGTTTGTATCAATTATATTACCATCATCTAATAACGCAAGAATGATATTGTATCCAGCCATAATTTCAATATTAATGTTTTCCAAAAAAATTATCGTTCAGCAGACACACGTCAACCATTGGTTGCGTTCAGAAAACACAACTGTTGCACGACCGTTGAGTAAATGTTCTGTGAACGCACATTTATCAGTGCGCGAAGCTAAACATGTTTGGTGAGCGGATGCCATTTTTCTGAGCGGTTTTCAATTGCATTCAGTGAACACAACACGTTGCAAATTGTGATATTTATATATAGATCTATGGCTTTATTAATAGTAAACAAAACAAAGATTATATTTAGTAGGGTTATATATGATTTAATTAAAATATTACAACATGAGTGATGAATATGAAGCGATTTATACATATAATAATGTTACATACAGCATAACAGATACCAAAAATGTTCACGAATTATAATAATAATAATTAATTCAAGCTCTTTAATCGAACAGATACATTTAAATACCTCTATAGCTCTTGCAGACATCCTAAAATGTTCCTTAAAAACTAAATCATTGTATGCTGGAATTATTTCTTCGTAATAATTTCGTTATAATCATGCAATGGTTCCTGTAAATTTTCTACTACATGGGATATAATATTTTGGTTAATATCTATTACATCACCATCATCTAATAATGCAAGAATTAAATTGTTTCTAGCCCTAGCCATAATTTTAATTTCTCAAATATTTATTCCAAAGACAATACAATCTATAATACAGATTATCTATGATCTTTTCAAAAAATGATCGTTCAGAAGACATACGTCAACCATTCGTTGCTCAGTGAGCGCTCACTCAACAGTTGAGTTATTAGGTATGTTTTCTGAACGCAACCATTATTATTTGTTGCTCAGTGAGCGCTCATCAACGGTTGAGTTATAAGTTATGTTTTATGAACGCACCTGTTGTTTACAAATAAGTTTTACTAGTGAAAATGTCAATCTGTATAAGAATACCTGATTATTGTTTTATTAGTGGAAAAGCAAATTCACGTTCCTGTGCTACTCGATTTTTACAAGACATTTTTTAAATTTTTGTCTTAAATTTGGCTAGTAGGGGAAAAATTGTATATACACCACGCTGGTGAAGACATTTATAGGCCTCGCACGGTCAAATCCCCTCGCGAAATAATCTTGGTGCTCGGTCAATAATAACAGTCTTCACCACCTTGGTGTATAATATACCATTATCGTTCGAGGAGGTTAGGGTTGATTTTGACGCCGCGCTGTTTTGTTGACCTGCAGTGTTGTTGGGCGCATTCATCTAAAACATCCACTCGGTCTCTCGAAAAAGTCCGATTTGGTTGGATATGGTCCGCTAACAAACTAATTTATTTTGGCGGTAAATTTGAAATATATACATATACAATGTATAAAAATTGCGAAATCAAAAAGTTTTAGGAAATATTTTTTAATAAAATACTACTTAAAAATAAGAAAATTTATTTAAAAATTTAAAAAATACTTATTAATATTAAGTTCAACCACTTTTATAACAAAATTACGAATAAATACCTCTGAAACTAATTCCTATGCAAATGGCAAATAGGAACTTTGTAATATAATAAAAATAAAAATAAGTCTTAAACATTGCACCAGGAACGATCAAGTTTTAATCAGGTACAATAATGTAAAACTAAAAATAAAATATTTTTTGGTTTTCGTTTGGTCCATTAATCAATTTTTTTTCCAAATTTTACTTTCCAACATGTTTTTGGTCGGTGAAAATGAAATTAATCCACCACAGCCCTCAATACCATCTTTGGTTGCTAAAATAGCACGAATGGTTTCTGTGTTCAAAAGATTTCTCTTATCAGTTTTTATATTAAAAACGTCGCTAAAAATTCTTTCAACATTAGCATTTGAAAAAGGAAGAACTAAAAGTAAAGAAAATACCTTCTTCATATTTGGAAAAAGAAGTGTATTGGCAGCATTTTTAATACTAAATATTTTAGCCCAATAAACGTCAGCTTCACTATTTGAAATTAATTGTAAATTATCAAAGTTTAGCAATGCATGTCTTCGCCATTCATTGTCTAATTCTTGAGGGTCTACATATTCTTTTAAAATTGGAAATCTAATGAGCACTTGGGCTAAAGATTTAATATCAAATGACTGTGCCTCTGTAGGATTTATAATTTTCAAAATATCATAAATAGGGTCTCTGAAATCAAATCTGTTTTTGATATTAGACACTAATTCTACATAAAATGACAAAATGCTTACATAAAATTTATCAAAATCTTGTTGTGGAATATTCCCAGTTCTTTTTAGTTCATTTAAGCTTTCCGAAGCAGAAAAACCTACATAAATTTTTTCCATTGGTAAAAAATTAGAGGGATTCTCATGGTTTAATTTAAAAATATCATTGGCCTTTCTTATTATATGAATTTCTATGAAGTTAGCATATAAATGCTTCAATATATTTTCTGTTTCGGGTTTAACTTTATACAGCAAAGGTTTATTAGATTGAAAAAGCAAATTAAATTCAGTCATGAGGCCTAAAACATATGCCATAAATTCTAAATAAACTTTAGTGAAAGAGTTATTTAAAGTTCCCAAGATACTTTCCGTAGTGTACGATAGGTCCTGAAACACCAATTCTCTAAAATACCCAATTGTTCCAAAACCCTGTCTACACATTGTTTGATTGAAAGCCACCTGGTTATGGAGGGTGACAATATTTTGTGCATTTCGACATGAAAAAAGTTTTGGAATTTTTCAAATCGTTTTCTACGCAAAGCACTTCTGTTGAAATGGCTACCAATATTACGTAGCAAATCTTCTACATTCTTGGGAAGTTTTAAACAAGCCTTAGAAGCTGCCAAATGTGCCATGTGGCAGGAGCACTTCACGCAGAGGATATCCGGCATCTCTTCCTTTAAATGTGAAAACACTGAGTTTTGCTCACCAACCATAACATTTGTGGTGTCAGAAGAAAACCCCCCCATATTTTTTAAAGGAATACCCTTAGAAAGTAAACTATGTTTTAAAGTATTATATAGCTCTACCGCTGTAGAGCTTTGTGTTTCAACAAGATCAAAAAAACAGTTTTTTACTACATTATGTTCTGTATCAAAGTATATGATAGAAAAAGCGCATTGCTTCTTTACGGAAATATCGGTGGTTTCGTATAATATTAAGGAGAAGAAAACTCCTGGCTCTCTCATTTTAGCATACAAATTCTCCAAAAATGACTTGCCTAGACTTTCGCACATAATATAAGTCGCTTTGAGACGTTTGACATTAATTTGTTGGGCTATTTTCGAATCGGGAAAAATTGATTTCAATAAAGGCGAAAGTGTATCCATTACTAAAAATGGCATATTATTTGTTGATAATAGACCACATAGTTTCAATTCAGCAGTTTTTACCGCAATTTGTAATTGTTTGTCTTCATTGCTGAAATTTGTAATTTTTGTGTTTGTTGATATCTTCTTCCAGTTGGCCTCATGTTTTTCTGTTAGCTCATGTTTCAGTAGGCGACTTTTATGGGCAATAATTTCATTATTGCATACTTTGCAATAAACATATTCATTTCCAGCATCGTCGGTTTTATCTGATTTTGTCAGCCAATTTGCAAATTTGGGTATACTGAGCCATGAAGCGACAAACTTCGTAACTTTTTTCTTACTTAGCATCCTAGTCTGAGATTTTCGACCTGTCTTTTCTTTCACTGCAATTTCGGTTGATGATTCACTCTACAATAAGTAAAAAAATACAAGAATTATATTTCTACAATATTTAAAGATAAGAAGAATATCATATTCGTCGCTTTACAATAATGCAACACTTGCCTTTTTTGTTTGCATTCAATTTATTAGATATACTTTTTATATGCTGTTTAATCGAATACTTACAGTTTCCATTTCTTCTTCGATAGAAGTTAAAGGTTCTTCGAGTTGGTCTGAAATACATTCGTTTACCAAATCTTTGCTACAGCAAGGCTGATCAAAACCTTCTATTTTATTGGTTTTGTCCGTCAGGTTTAGAGCTACATTAATATTTTGTTTTTTCTCGGAAGCCTGCAATTGAATAAAAAACAGTAACATATACCAAAAAATGAACATTTGAAAACTTTCCTTACCTTAAAACTAGAGAGCCACTTATCCATTTTAAAATGATAAAACAAATAAAACAATTACCAAATAAAAATTTTGAAAATATGCCTACTACACTAATTCTAACGTCGGAGTATCGCAGAAAGAAAGCGAAACCGTTATGTATTCAGGACAGTCAGGTATAGCCCCACCCTTCTGGTTAATAGATGTAGTGATCTACCTAAACCGGGTTACCGCCTAAGGCGTTGCCCCGCGTATGTATGCACCCCTGCACACTTTTTCAGTATTGTGTGGCGTGTTGCGTATTGTAAAGTTTGCATGGGTGCGTGTTTGGGTGAAAGAAAACCTTCTAAAATTATTCATGAGAAGTAATAATAAATATCATGTTCGTTCATGACAGGAAGTCCGAAAAAGATCCGCCAAATGTCCGCCATCATAAAAAAAGTCCGAAAATCGGACTTTAGTCCGCCAATTAACAACACTGTTGACCTGTCAACCCGTCGATAATCATTTCTTATTAGATACCTTTTATCTTTTATAGTGCGTAATATCGAGTTGAAGAGAATGTCCAATAATTAGAATGAAATTTTAGCCTGCTGCGGAATGTGTGATTATATTAATTATAAAAACATCGTTCAAGAACATTTTTTGGTTCACAATAGTCCTGCAAACGGTAAGTGAAACTAAAATGATTCAATAATTTTTGTTTATTTGCCATTAAATTCAGTTACAATTTATCTTCTTTTTGCAAAGATTATGTACAACCTATTACGCCAGAGCCAGAAGATTATGAAGAAGTCATTAGTCCAGCAAATTGTGAAGAATTTGTTAGTCCCCAAAGCAATCCTCTACAAGATGTCAATTAAAATGCATTACATGGTAAGTGATCTAGTAACAGTTGTTTGCAACAGTTATCTAACATTTCTTTTTATATAGAATCAGACAATATGCGATGGACATCAAAACAAACTCTTTTATTATTAACTTTATACGAAAATCATATGTCCGACTTTGAAACTTGAAGAAAAAGCCACATAAGTGTTTGGAAAACAATTAGCACAGATAAGACAAAGTATAATTTTCACGTTACATGGGAACAATGTGAAAACACATTAGAACATTTGAAAAAAAAAGACATACAAAAAGATAGTGGACAATATCAGGAAGAAGTAGATTGACTTGGGAATTTTTTCAACAAAACCTGAAATTACACCTGCACAAGTTTGCAGCTCAGGTTGTTTAGATGATAAGTTACATGTAAATTATAATTTAATAAACCTGTAGTGCAATTTATTTGAAAGAGTTTAAATATTCCTTTATATTACGAAACTTGCCTAGTTTTTTCTTTCATTTTAATTTTAGGAGAGTCCTAGGGTTCCTGACATTAGTGACTAGACCATCGACACCAGTGTCACCTCCAAATGACATAATCCGGAGAAGAAAAAGAAATCGAAATGAAGATGGAGAACCAATTTGGTTCAAATATTTTATAGAAGATGGTGAGAAAAGACACCAAGAACGAATGAAGGTACAAAATAAATTTTTAGTTATCTTTCAAAAACTGGTGGATAAAAATACTTAAATAAATGTCAAACATATTGTTTAATAGAGGTATTAATAAAATAGTTATTATCATGAAATGTATTTTATTTATTTTCAAAAATTGAATCGGTCAAATAATTTTTCTTATTATTTCCTTCTACAGTATTTGCATCAGAACTCATCTTCATCTATGCCTAATAGCTCAATATCCAAATCCCCAGCATCCATACAAAGATTGTCTAAAACACAACAAGTCATTATAATTTTTGGTATCAAATCAACTCTGTATATATCAATATACCTACTTGAGAATTCTAAATCTACTTTTAAGTAATTCAAAATTTTGCTCAATACAAACTCGAGTTGAATAATGCTTAAAATTAAAATGACGTTGCTTTTGTGTTAGGTGACCACTGTCTCGATATGGTGTTATTAAAAAAGATGTATTGGCATAAGCTGAATCACCAAGCAAGTGGTATTTAGGTGGTATTATCTTGGCGGGATTATTATGAAGTATGAAACCTAACGGGAACATGCGGAGTACTCTAGCATGATGTACACTTCCTGGACAGCCGAAAACAAAATAGTTACTTGTTACTATGGAATACCTCATTGCAAGCTTACCTGTAAAACAATCAATGAATTTGTAGTTTGCACTGCATACTCCTTGAAGTATAATTGAGTTGTATATTTTTCTATTTACATATGAGTTGGGATTAACATTCGGGGTAGCAATATGGATATGAGACCCGTCAATCGCACCTATAACACCAGGAATACCTGCACGTTTATGAAAGTCTAGAGATGCTCTGTATAGTTCATTTTCATTATTTGGACATTTTATTATTATTTCAGCCATTGCATTGCAAATGTTAACAACTTTATGTACATACTCCTAAGCAGTGGATAAACTGACATCAAAGCTTTCGGCAACTAATCTTAAACAATAATTAAGAACACGAAGATATGAAATCTGTATAACATATTCATATATTGCGTGTTTAATTACCTGTATACTTCTTGGTTTGCAAGCATCCATATTGCAATCATGAGTTGTAGAGCAGGATCATTAGTTAGACGGCCACCTGTAGAAGCTTATTTCGCATTTTCTAATCGATTGCCTATATTTTTTAACAAAATTTCAAAGGTATGACGCTTCAGTCTAAAATGATTGCAAAAATCTGAAATGATCATTTTAATTCTCACAGTAATCAACACATCATTAAACCTACCATCGAAATGGTATGAACTGAAAACTAAACCTGCATAATTTTTGATACAACGTCGCTTATGTTTTAACTTCTGTGTTCTATTATATCATCTTCTTCGTCCAGAAACCATTTTTGAACTGTTGCTACAGCGAAGTGCAACACGTCTGCCATTATTTTATGTGCGAGAGGTTATGTGTATAACAACATTCGTATTTTTGTTTATAGCTATCATACAGTAACCCAAGTTACCCTACTGCTCTAGTGGGGTTAAATTGAATTAACTCGTTCCATAACCTATTCAACTTTTCGTAAGAGGTTAGATGCATCGGATCAAGTAAACGAACGCAAAATATAAAAGTCGGTTGTAGATCACTAACGCGATCATATTTCCGTAACCACCTATTTACAGAGGGAAAATGTTGGGGACTGAGGTGTATCGACTGATAGGTGATTTAGCACCCATCACAGATTTAGAAAATAAACCTTTTGTTAAAAGCGGATTAGGTACATCAAACTTCATGAAATCGAATAACCCAAAAACATATCCAATAGGGATGTTGACAATTGTTACAAATTCATGTGAACCTATGTTTTACACATTAAAGACATTTTTGAGTAACCTAAAATAACATTTTAAGTGCCTAATTATTCGTCTTAAATTAAATTAAACTGATTTAAATTGAGTTATTCGTTATCCATTAACACGTGACTGCGAACAATAATCAGAGCGTGAAAATGTCTTTGTAAGTATAAGCTATAATTTTACATTGATATATGTCGTAAAATAATAACCCTTAGATATCGAAAGATAAAGACTTTATTTAGCAAAACTGTGACATTGCAATTAAACACATAACGTCAATGTTTGTCAAGGCAATGTGAACATGCAATCACCTCATTCCCCTCGCAGGAGATGAGTCCATTGGAGACATAGTCTTCAAGATGCTTTGGAGGTCTTCTGTTTCTTCTATGTCAATCTTCACGCATTCTTTCTTGACTTGGGGTTGAAAAATCTTGAATATCTGACCTGGAAGGCCCACACAAAGAGGAACATGTGGCTGAAAGGACTGTGCAAGGGGCGGAGAAGGTGGCAGGTCTATTGAATCCGAGCGTTCCAAATTTAAGTCTCCACTAGGGGCCAGTTGTTTGAGAGAGACTGTAGATTCACGTCCGTCATCGAATCGGACATGGGCATATTGAGGATTGGCCTCGATCAACTCGGCTTCATCCACAATGGGGTCATATTTACTGTTTCTGTTGTTTCGCCGGACAAGGACAGGTTGAAGTAACCAGGCTGGAAGAGTCGTGCCATTAGGGTATCGTCTCGGATGAATGAAGAACCTTTCGTGTGGAGTACAGTTTTTACTAGTGTTCAGCAACGATCTTATTGACTGCAAGGCTTCCGGTAGAACGCTTTCCCAATGGCAAATCTGCAAGTTTTTGGTTTTCAGAGCAAGATAGATCGATTTCCAAATGATCCCGTTGTATCGTTCAACCAGACCATTTCCGGCTGGGTTATATGGTGTGGTCATGCTGGTGGCAACGCCACGTTTATGGAAGAATTAAATCATTTCCTTTGAAATAAATTAAGTTCCCCGATCTGAATGTATGTAGCTAGGCATTCCAAACAAATAGGTCATTCAGGCACCGTTTTACAGTTTTAGAAATCATGTCCTTGCAAGGGTACGAGAAAGGGAAACGAGAGTATTCGTCTAGTAAATACCGATTGTGGCTGTTAGAAGGTGAAGGGACCTTGAAGTCAATATTAAGCCTTTCAAACGGCGATGTTGCTTTAATCAGATGCTGGTTGTTATTTCTGTAGAACCTTGGTTTGACAGCAGCGCAATTAGGGCAGGCAGCGCTGATCTTTTTAATTTCATCTATTCCGTAAGGTAAATTTTTGCTTTTAACCCAGTGGTACATCCTTGTAATACCAGGGTGGCACAGTACTTTATGGAGCTCATAAATTTTGTCCTGAGTGTGTAAGGAACCGCAGACGCGTGAAAGAGCGTCGGCTGAATGATTTTCAACACCAGGCCTATACTGAATGTCGAAGGAGTAGGGAGATAATTCAAGACGCCAGCGGTGGATCTTGCCATTCTTTATTTAACTTATAAGTCGGGAATTGAAGATATACGATAGAGCTTCTTGGTCCGTGAGCAGCTGAAAGTATCTACCTAGTAAGAAATGACGCCACTTCCTCAACGATAAAACAATCGCTAAGGTCTCTCTCTCTATAGCAGATTGCCGTTTTTCGTTATTGGATAAGGTTTTTGAATAAAAAACGCAACGGGGCGCCCATTCTGACTAAGAGTAGCCGCTACAGTAATGCCCGATGCGTCAGTTTCAACTGTAAGTGGTAAATCATCTTGAATTTTTTTTTTTATTTTAGCTTAACGTGCCTCGACAGCGCAGGTCATTGGCACAGAAAAATAATTACAAATATTTACATGATACTGAATAACAATTATTACTAATTTTTAAATTAGATTTTATGGTAGAGATGCGTGGCTTTCAGAAACTGTAAGACTTTCTTGATCTCGGTGGGACAGTGGAGCATTTCCTTGAGGTTAGGCCTTAGGTCGAATCGTTTATATGTAGCGGAAAATTGTTTGCAGTCAGTAAGTATGTGCTTGACGGTCAGTATAGTATTACAGCTATGGCAAACAGGACGATTTCCTGAGACATCAGATGACCGTGTGTGAGTTTGGTGTGGCTGATTCGAATTCTTCTGATTATAGCGGCCTCTCTCCTTGTTAAAAAGCTAAGGGAGAGAGGAGAAGTAGATGAATGAATATCGTGAAGTGCTGTCGTACTGTTGCGCCACAGATGTCGCCAAGATTCTTGCGTGACGTTTTTGAAATGGAACTTGAGGTCGCTGGCGAGTTGGACTATGTTTTGGATTGTCGCTAGAGGCAGCTTCTTTCGCGTGGCGATCGGCAGTTTCGTTACTAGCAATTCCAATGTGTGATGGTAGCCAGATGAGAGAGACTGTTATATCATGAGCAACGAGAGTTTGATATATATCATGTATGCTCTGGACAATTGGCTGGTCAGTGAAGATTGCTTTAATTGATAAAATGGATGAAAGGGAATCAGTGCATATTGCAATATTTTTGTAGGGGAGGGAGATATATTTAAAAGCCTGAAGAATGCTATGAAGCTCACCTGTATGGACGCTACACACTGAAGGTAAAGTAAAGGAGCCTATGAGTTCATGTTTCGAGGTAACTGCACAACCAACTCCGGAGTCAGTTTTCGAAGCATCAGTGTAAAGTGTTAAATCGTAAGATTTTTTTTGTAATAATTCAAGGAATGCTTTCTTTACAAGTGCAGTGGGCGACTCATGTTTATTAAAAATGGTGAGTGAGGTATCGATTATAGGAATAATTTTGGTCCAAGGAGGAGAAGAAGGTAGTGGGAGCGAGGATGTCAGAGAGAGGTCAGTATCTATGACTAAAGGAGTGAGCAATTGGGGAAGAGATTTGATAATTGTTCGAGGGTTAGTAGGGAGATTAGTCGTTAAAGTGAGTGAACAGGATTGGAGGATACTAAGGAGTAGGGATTGTCGTCTTAGGGAGAGGGGATATTAATAAGCTTCAATATGGAGACTATCAGCAGGGCTAGAGCGGAAAGCACCAAGGTATGGGCGGAGAGCGATATTGAATTGTAGTGAGTAATGACTTGGCTATGTCTTCTTTAATTAGCCGAAAATTTCCAGCTACAGGCGAGTCCGGTAGAATCGGGAAAAATTTGCAGTCAACCAAACTCCTTATCTTGTCGGAATATCTTGGGACCCATTTTGAGTATTGAGAGAACATCCCTAGTGCGCGTTTCATGGCTGAAGCATCAGAAGGAAGAGACAGCTCCTGTAATGGTTTGAATCTATCAGGGTCTGGACGGATAGACTTGTTAGAAATTTGATGTCCAAGGAGAGTTATTGTATTTTGAGAGAATCTGCATTTATCTAGGTTCAACGTTAAATTATGTTTCTTTGCTGCACTTAGAAATCGTTCAAGGTTCCTATCGTGATCATCTTGCCACCTTCCACCGATCGGAACGTCATCAAGATATGCATATACTCCATCAAGACATTCTTTCCTTATAATATTGTCAATGGTCTTCTGAAAACAGGCTACTCCATTTGTTACCCCGAAAGGAATGCGACGAAATTGGTAAAGAGTTCCATTGGCTTTACAAGCCGTATACTGTTTTTCCGAGTCTAGTATCGGTATCTGATGGTATGCATTCTTCAAGTCAATCGTGCTGAATACATCGTAATTTGCTATAGTTGAGACTAACTTTTCAATATTTGGTAAAGGGTAGGCGTCTAGTAAAGTGGATTTGTTAATAGTCTGAGATTAATCTATCACTAAGCGTTTCTTGTGATTTTCGTTTCTCGTTATTAAAACCTGAGCTCTCCAAGGTGATGAACTCTCCTCTATGATCCCTTCACGATCTAGTTTCTCGACTTCAGATTTAATGAATATTTCATCATCTTCGGAAAAACGGCGATATTTAGTAGCTACGGGACGGCAGCCGTCAACTAGGTGTTCAAATAGTCGTCGAGGTAGTTAAACTTCGGCACAAGCGAAATTACAAAGAGAAAGAGGGGGTTTGGAACCACCGAATTGGAGTCGAACTGAAGAGTGGAATTTCGTAATGTCATGCCCTATAAGAACGTCATAACATAGACCATGTATTACTAAAAGCTTAGTTTTGGGGTATGATTCGCTTTGAAGATGAAGGTTTGCCAAAATGGACCCATTAATTTTAGATTGGAGGGAAGTGGAAGCCATCTTCACCTCTCGGTTCTCAGGATGAATTTTGAATTCATTCCTCTTGGCATAGGAGTAGTCAACAAAGCTGTCAGAACTACCAGTGTCTACAAGGATGCTGGATGGGATTTCATTTACTCGTCCAAAAACGACTGCTCAGGAGAGCCCTCCTGGAGAAGCGGCTGATGTGATAGTAGCTAGCAACGTAGAATCGGATGTCGACTTACCATTTGATCTGGATTGGCATACCTTCTGGAAGTGGCCCTTTTTATCACAAGATTTGCAAATCGCTTCTACAGCAGGACCTTCATGTCTAGAACGATGTCTGGGTCCACCACAAAAGTAGCATTTTCCATGTCGAGAATGCTGAAAAGTAGAGGCTGAATTAAGTGTAGATTCACAATTATCTAATCCGTCAGAAGCTGGAAGAGATGTAGGAGTTTGCGAGTTTTTGGGCGGATTCTAGGGAACGCGCCATAGATAAATACTTTTAATACGGGAAAGAATGGAATCTTCTGTACTAAGGTCGAAAACAAAGTTTTGTCGAGTGCTGCGCCATCTATTGTGGTGGAAGGTTACTATTCACCAACAGGGAAAAAATAAAGGAATAGACCTGCATGATTGGTCACAGTTTACTAGCTACTACTAGATGGCAAGCCAAGCAAATACTGAAGGTTTTTTAAATTATGCCTAAGTATATTGTTTTCTCTTAAATAAACAAATAAAACCAGTCACACAAAGTTTAAACACTTTTTTGAAACAACCTGTTATTTTATTTTGGCTTAAAAGTAGGATAGGTTGTTTCAAAAAGCTGTTTAAAGCTTTTATCCGTTTTTATTAACCAGGATAGTTAATTAAAAGACGAATGTCGACAAATAGTTTCAAAAACTTAATATAAAATTTTGTTTATAAAATAGTACAGGTGATTTTCTTCTCAAACTCAAGATAAGAATAATTTATTGATAATAGCATGTGCTAACAAATATTACACATACGATACAATATAATGGATACACATTTTTCAAAAAGTTCAGATTTTTTAAAGGTTTCTGCAGCATACCTTTCTAATAGCAGCTGACGACTTCTTCTAAACTGGGTAGCTCTTTTTTAAATTGAGTGGCTATTTATTAGAGACGTCTGGCTTTTGGTGATAGGTCTTTAACCCTAGAGACATTCACCTAAGCAAGTGAACCAGATCTTTCTAAATTAAAAAATAATATCATTAGCAATAAAAAATAATATGAATATGCAATATACATTGCATTTAGATAACATTTTTGTTGAAATGTTAAATTTTAAACCCTATTTTAGACAATATTCTAATAGAAGTATACAGTCAAAAGTTGATGTAACTAAATAATTTGAAATTATAAATAATTTTTCATGTTTTCTAATAAATCAAAATATTGACCTATACCTAATATCTACTATTTCTGTGAAGATTTCTTTGTTAAACACCTATATATTAATAAATTAATTAATTATTCACTCACTTCTTTTTGGAGTAACTGTGGCATTCAAGTCTGCTGGTGTGACAGAAGTAGAATCTTGAACAGCATGTGTTGATAATTTCAGCACGGGTTCAACTGAATAGCTACAACTAGCCTCATTAATAGCACAAGATTCTTATGCTTTTTTAGCTCTCAGTTTTACAAACTGAGCATTTAAAGCTTCCTGTAACTTTAAAGTCCTAGGACTCTCAGTTACAGATGCAGTGCCAATTTGTGGTATAGCTAAAGAGGTTGATGGTTCAGCTTCAATTATTGAGGAAGGAACATCATCAGTTACTGTTTCTAAAGATTCTAGAAAATAAAAATAATTATTGAATAAACGTATCCTAGTTAGTTGTTAGTTTGTTTTTCTTTAATTATTATAGATTTACCTGGTAAATTGACTGATGGGAAAACTCCTCTTTTCAGAACTTTATTTGGACCAAGATCTTTAGGTAAAAAGTGTGAAGCACACACTCTACAATTGTTGTAAATATTCTCAGATGTCATTTTCTCATTCAACCTTCTGTTTCCACATAACTTACCCATTTGTCAAAAATGACTTTATTTTTTAAAATTGACATCCCAACAGCTTGGTGTGGGTAAATTCACAGATGACGGTATTACAGCAATCAGTAAAATAAAGTTCGTTAGTAACCTTCCAAGCGAATAGATGGCGCTAAAAATGCAGTTTAGCAGTGGCTATAAAAGATCGCAGGGCATGGAACGCGCTATCTTTTCCACTTGCTCAAGATTCAGCGTGACATTTTCCAAAATGCGTTGTCGGATTAGAGGAGAGTTAAGGCCGCTTATGAATGCATCACGTAGATACTCATTACAGTACGTCAGCCCATCTACAGATTTGAAGTTGCAGTCTTTGCTTATTGCTCGGAGGGCCTGCAAGTATTGGTCAACCGACTCTCCAATCTGCTGTCTTCGATTCGCTAATAGGTGCCTAGCAAAGAGTTCATTCGGTTGGGGCGCAAATAGTCCTTTAAGAACGTCAATGGCCTCAGTATAAGTCTTACTCTCGGAAATGTATTCGTAATTTTCGACTGATAAAAATGAACCAATACCTTGAGCTTCTTTTCTTCGGGTACGGAAGTATTTCCATTCCTTAGCGGAAATTGGCGAATCAGGCGATCCATTGAATTTTTCTAGTTTCAAAATTTGGCTATCGAATACAATTTTTGCTAAATAAATTGTCGTATAATAATAACCCTTAGATATCGAAAGATAAAGGCTTTGATTTGTAAAATGACATGACAAACGACAATTTTTTTTGGTCGTTCAACAAACATCAATCCGTTTTCGATTGCGATTATAAACAAAATCGGAATCAAGATCGAAGTGTTGAATAGCACTTTTATTTAGCAAAACTGTAGTGCTATTCAACGCGCCAATCGATTACAATCATTTCCTGTCATTTAAAAAACAACATGTTCAACAATACATTTTCGATATCAATCGATCACTCTGATTATAATCGGTCTAAAATTATGATGCTACTGAAAGCAATCGTAAATCGGACGCATGTGATTGGTTGAAAAATTTAAATAAACTACCGTTTGTCTATGGGTTATGTAATGTGAGTGTTATTTTGCAATTGTATATTACATTTTTGGTTTAACAGAACAGCTTCTATAAAGTTAAACGTGATTAAACTAAATGAACTGGTGAAAAGTGTGAAATACACGTGAAATGAACTAAAATAATGAGGAGGTTATGTCACTAAAAATGACAATTTTTTTTTAGTCGTTCAACAAACATCAATCCGTTTTCGATTTCGATTATAAACTAAATCGGAATCAAGATCGAAGTGTTGAATAGCACTTGTGACATTACAATTAAACACATAACGTCATTGGTTGTCAAGGTAATGTGAATATGCAATCACCTCATCTTATATTATACACTTTTATCATATTTAGAACTACTTACCATCATATCAACGAAATAAAATAAAACTTGGACTTTGCTCTGTAAACGAACAAACTACTAATGAATAATTGACTTTTTGTTCTTGCCACTTAAGCAAAAATATTTAAAATTATTTTAAATTGATATTCGTAGTTTATCAGATCTTACAACTTACATTAAAGTGATATTCACAAAAGTAATTGGAACTTGTTATTGTCAATGAAGTTGGATCTTGTCTAGCAAGTCTTTCTCCTTACTTGAGCACTTTTTGGAACGTCAATAAATAGTTTTTTTCTACGATCGTTTACAAAGTTACTATTTTTTAAACTATTTACTGTGCCAAAAGTTTCACTTTTTTGCACTACTGCAATAAGTATTTTACTTTTTGCACTAGTGCAAAAACACTTCGAATTGTCAATGGATTGAGGAGTAAATGTCTAAAAAAACAGAAATAGCTGCTCAAATTCTAGAAGGTGAACAAACTACCAGTACCGGAAGCTTCACACTCTGAAAAAGAGCTGTTTCAAGTAAAGAACAACATAATGAGACATCCTCAAGCAAAAATAAAACCAAAAATCTAAAAATCAGTGGAAATTAAGTTTGTCGATCACTAATAATCGCTAATTATGACATCAAAATTGAAATTATTTCAAAAAAGTAAAATTATTAGTAATCTTTGTTGTACCTGTTGTAAAATAGTGTAATAAAATTTTATTTAAAAATATAATTATTTCTATCGTAGAAATGTTGTGTGTAACATGTGCAAGAAGCATATTTATTGCACTCAGCATGGTTGTCATGAATCGTGCAAGAAATATGCACTTTTTGCACTAGTTACACAAATAACTATTGTGGTGTTCTGATTGACGTACTTTGGCGCATCGGAACTGCACAGAATTTGTAAGACGACCTTTTCTTTTTTATGGCTTTTATATAATTTATTCTCAGTCAAAAATCAGTTAACTGAACGTGAGATTCGTTAATAGTTTGATGCCGTCACGAGACGGTATGGAGCGTTTAAGCGGGAATTTTGATACCTATTTTCATTTACGTATATTTCTATTGAAATATGTCTTATTTAAAAAAAAATATTTTCGTGTTTATATATGGTCTATCTTTGAAATAAAGGCAATTCCAAAAATTAGTCAACGTCCCTATTAAGGAATCGAACTATAAATATGTAAAATTTCATATATTTCTTTTACTTTAATTGGGTCATGCTTATCAGAAAGGAACCAAGCGACATTTTTGTGAAAATGAGTTTATTGCACCATACGACAAAAGTACTCTCGGGTCATGTTTCTGAACAGAACCAAGCGCCAGATGTGTATTAACAGTTGAAAAAATTACCTTCCACTGGGACCTAAGTAGACCATTGCAGATACAGAATAAATCAGAGAAGACCTAAACGCCTGGTTCGGATTAGATATTCAACAAAACGAGCAGCAACGTCGCTTGGACTCCTTCTTGTGACTTGGTTCTCTTCTGATTATTGTTGACTTCCTAGTAGGATGGCGTTTAACTAAAAGGTATCAAGCGCCAACTCGTCAAATTTGAACTAAAAGGTATTATACGACTCCAAAAGCTGAAACTTGACAATATACTACCATACTGAAATTATTGATAAATACTCTTCAAGGGAAAATGATTGACAATCAAGTAACAATTATAATTGTACAATTTTCAAAAATGATTTGATTTTATCAAGTCATTATCCAATACCACAATTTGGCGCTTGGTACCTTTAGGTTAAACGCTATCTAGTTATACTGTCGGTTAGTTTCGTTTGTGTTCGTTCATGAAGGAATGCACTATTTTTTCATGTTTGCACTTGTCTGGGGCTGTATTCACAGGTCAGTAATATATTCAGTTATCACCGATCTATAGTAAGTGAACTATCATTTACGACCACAAGAAGTGTTTTATCGACAGTATGTTGACAGTATATTTTCATCAGAAGTCTTGAATCGCGGAAGAAAATTGGTACAAATGGCATTAGATTTTGCAACAGGGAAAAAAAGGAAGAATCCGAAATTAAAAATACCGAAAGGGTAAGTAAATTTTATTACTATCGATATTTCCCCGGAGTTTTATATCCATACAATTGTGAAGGAACCATTTGTTAGATTTTGACATATTTCTTCTCTTTGAAGGAAAACCTGCTGGAAGTCGCCACTCTTCACGACTCTTCCACACTACTTGATGAGACACTCAATAATCAGGAAAAACTGTTTGACATCGAAAATATGCAATTTGTATTTGGAGATCAAATTCCGACCGTTTCATCAGCTGTAAACTCCGATGAAGTATTACTACTATTTATTATGGATCTAGCTAACTTAACTCAATTACACGACGTCGAAAAAAATAATTACCTGGCAGAAGCATCCAGTGCAGATTCTGTCCCAGACATGAACGATGTGAATGAAAAAGAAATACCAGTAGAAACTGCGACAAGTTATATGCACCAACAGATTATTCATGTCCAAAATGAAAAGCCAGCGGAAACTTCAACTACTGATAATAATATTCACCATTACATCCAAGATAATAACAATCTCGAAGAACTTGATTCAGAAGTAGAAGATGCAAATGATGTTGACTACATTCCCATGCCCGAAAATGAACTTCAAGATCATGGAAACCTAACGGAAACTGCAACAGGACGACCAAAAAAGGGAAGGAAAAGAAAATTTGTAGGACAGACATTTAAGACAAAAAGTGAGCTTCAACAAACATTCTGGAAAACCTGTTCATTCAAAACATTTTATTGAGAATTATGAATGTCCATGCAAGAAGAGGTATCATTTTCAGACGATGATATTTTTGATGAATTTTATAAACTAACGAATTATAATTCACAAACTTCGTTCATTGCAGCCAATATTAAAGAAGAAAGCATTAAACGTAAAAGGGTTAAAAATTCCGAGAAACGATCCCATACTAGGTTTTACTATTCAAAAAACCAGACTGTGTGCAAAACTTCTTTTGAAAAAACTTTGAGGATTTCTTCTAAGAGAATCACCCTGCTGTATCAAAATTGAGAGAGGGAACCATTAGGGATAGGAGAGGTGAGCAACAGGGGGGGGGGGAAACAAATTGACAGATGCAGTTGTCGAAGCCGTAATAAAACATATTAAAAAATTTCCAACGTACAAGTCCCATTACTGTAGAGCCACAACACAAAGTTTATACTTAGGGTACAATATAACGGAACGGAAGAAGTATGAGTTATTTTTGGAGGAAAATCTGAATTTCAAGCTTTCTTTCACTATATTCAAGAGAATCTTTTACGAAAATTTCAATCTGCGGAGAAAGCCATTAGTAAAAGACACATGTATCGTATGCGATAGATTTAAGGCGTCTAAAAGCCAACAAAATACGAAAGAAGCACATGAGAAGCATCTGCAAGAAGCTGAAACCGCCAGACAAACGTTAAAGGCAGATATGAAAGAAGCGAAAGAAATTTCTGATCTTGAGACAATAACTTACGACACGGAAAAAACTCTACCACTGCCCAATATTCCCACAAACTTAGTTTTTTATAAAAGGCAACTCTGGTTGTACAATGAAGGTGTCCATTGTGGGAAGAATGGATACTGCTTCGTATGAAAAGAGGGGACAGCTGGGCGAGGGGCCCAGGAAGTTGGATCTGTCCTGAAGAAGTTCATTGAAGATCATCTCAATCCAAACACAAAAACGCTGATAATGTGGTCAGATAGTTGCGGAGGACAGAATCGCAATATCAAGATTGTTTTAATGATGAAAACAGTTCTCAGAAATCATCAAACTTTAGAAACAGTTTATTTCAAGTATCTAGTACCGGGCCACATCTTTCTACCCAATGATTCAGATTTTTCGTTTATTGAAAAAGCAATAAAGATGAATCAAAGGATTTATACTAGCAATGATTCTATAAACATAATGAAGCATTGCCGACATAAAAAAACCATTGACTGTAACATAAATGAAGAAAGAAGACTTCTTTTCTGTACAAGCAATAGAACGTGCAGTTGTCAACAGAAAACAAGACCAAAACAAAGAAAAAGTTAGTTGGCTTAAAACCAGAGTTATAAAAATAACAAAAGGAGAACCTTTCAGTATCTTTTTTAAATATATCCATAACAATAACGATGCATTCAAAGAAATTAATATTCAGAGGAATTTGAAAAAAACACAATCAAATTTCAATACAAATCTAGAATTGCTTTGGCCAGAAGGAAAGAAAATTTCAACAAAAAATCTTGCATATCTTAAGGCGTTGATGCCTTTATTCCGGCGGATGCAAAAATTTTTATAAAAATTTGAAGGGAGCAGAATTCGAAGATGACCTGGAGGGATTTGGGCCAGATCTGGACATCGAAAATGAGTTTGAAGAGGACACTAACAATGATTAAAATTTTTAATTGGGAATGTGGAATTGGGAATTGGGGTGTAGGGGTTGTGTCGGAGAGGTAGTACCTTTTGTCTGAGACGGTCACTCCAAGCGTCATAGACGGGCGGAGGTTTCAGATAACTGGTCCTCACGAGACACCCAACTCTCACTTGCTGGCTCCAAGCGCCACACCCTGGTACACTGTGTTGACCCACAGGCTAAACCAAGTGAGGGTAGCCAGATATGGTAAAACGACACCGGCCGATCGTCGGGATAAACGATCCACTCCATAGCCAACAGCTACGGGTGGATGAGCTACTGGAGACAGGGCACTCTTTTGTCCAGGGGTTGGGAAACTGGCCCCGAAGGCGGATGAGCAGATAACTGCCAACGGCATAAGAATACGAAAGGCAACGGGAAACCATCGTATTAAAGGCTTGAGGCATCCCTAGTATTATCAGCATGGCTAATACAACAAATAGAAAAGTTTTCACTGATCATGGATATCGGAATCCAGGATCCGGCAGGGGAGGAAAAACTAAGGACTGCAAGGCCTCCCAGGTCGTCAACCTGCGAAATCCTTGCAAGATAGCAACGTGGAATGTAAAAACACTATATCAAGCCGGAAAAGTCCATAATGCCATTAAAGAGATGAACAGATTAAATATAAAAATTTTGGGAATTAGTGAGATGAGATGGCCAGGTTCAGGGCAATGTCTGATAGATGAACATCAAGTCTACTATTCAGGAACAAATACAAATGCTCATCAGTATGGAGTAGGTATTATTGTTCACAAAAACGTAGAAAAACACGTCAAAAGTTTTACTCCAATAAGTGAAAGAACCTTGTTATTACAAATCAACGCAAGTCCTGTTCCGATAAACATCATACAGGTATATGCTCCCACAGCTGATAAAACCATAGAGGAAGTTGAAGAATTCTACAACGAAATAACAAATGTATACAGTAGACTTCCCAAACACCACCTAACGGTGATAATGGGCGATTTCAATGCGAAGATAGGCAACGGAGGTGAGGGAGAATATGTTGGACCTCATGGATTAGGTGAAAGGAACGAGCGTGGCGATCGATTGGCAATATTCGCAGCAGACAAAAAAGCGGCAATACTTAATACGTTTTTTAAACTACCACCAAGAAGGTTATACACATGGAGATCACCACTAGACTCTAAAGAACATATAGTCAGAAATCAAATTGATTATATGTTAGTAAATAAGAGATTCCAGAACGCATTCACATCTGTTAAAACATATCCTGGGGCAGATATAATGTCAGACCATAACCCATTAGTTGGCACCTTAAAGCTAAAACTAAAAGCTGTGAAAAAGACAACAAAGAAAGACCGTTATGACATGCGAAAATTAAAAAAACCCGGACACGAAGGAAAAAGTAAGACATCACTTAGCAGAACAACTGCAAGAAACAAATATCAATAATGATGTGAAATTTGAATTAGACAGAATAAAAAACATTGCTACAAGCGTCAGTGAAAAATATTTAAAATCAGATCAAAACATCAAAAGAAAAACATGGATGACAGACGAAATTCTACATATGATGGAACAAAGACGACTTATGAAAGATACACCCGCATATTCAGCAATTCACAAGCAAATACAAAGAAAAATCAAGGATGCCAAAGAAAAGAAATTACAAGAAGATTGCCAGGAAATAGAAGCCCTACAGGAAAAGTATGATAGTTTTAACATGTATAAAAAGGTTAAAGAAACGGCTGGGTTGATCAAGCCCAGAACAATATGTAAACTGACCGACAAACAAGGAAATCTAGTAATAGACAAACAAGACAAGATAAAGGTATGGAGCAACTACATCTCAGAACTATTTAAAGATGCAAGACCGCAGCGGCCACAGATAATAGATAAATCAGGTCCTGCCATCACCGTCGATGAAGTGCAATCAGCGGTGCAACAAATGAAAGATGGAAGAGCTCCTGGACCAGACAACTTTAGATCTGAAATTCTCAAACTTTTCGACGAATCTGGAATCACACAACTAACAGAGATGTTCAATCTCATCTATGAAAAAGGCGAACTACCGAAAGATTGGCTACTGTCGGAATTTGTTATAATACCAAAGAAACCAGGAGCAAAGAGATGCGAAGATCATAGAACTATCAGTCTCATGAGTCATCTATTGAAACTATTCCTGAAAATTATTCACAGAAGAATATACAAAAAGTGTGAAGATTATATGTCGGAAACTCAATTCGGTTTCCGAGATGCGGTAGGTACTAGAGAGGCACTATTCAGTGTACAGGTATTATTCCAGAGATGTAGAGACGTCAACTGCGACGTATATGCTTGTTTTGTAGACTACAGTAAAGCTTTTGATCGAGTACAACATCACAAACTAGTGGAAATATTAAATACTGTTGGGATCGATGGAAGAGACTTGGAAATAATATCGAGACTATATTGGGATCAGTCAGCATATGTGTCCGTAGAAGGAGAAAAATCAGATGCCATAAAGATCGCACGAGGTGTAAGGCAAGGATGCGTATTGTCCCCTCTATTATTTAATGTTTATTCAGAATACATATTTAGAGAGGCTCTCGAGGACGTAGATGAAGGAATATTACTAAATGGTAAAAGATTAAACAACATCAGATACGCTGACGATACAGTGATTATGGCTGGAGACCTCAATGGATTACAACAACTAATGAACAGAGTGTATTCAGTTAGTCTAGAATACGGTCTCGATATAAATGTCAACAAAACGAAGTACATGGTAATCAGCAAAAGTCAGATTCCACAGGAGCACCTCACCCTAAATCAGCTACAAATTGAGAGGGTCGGTAAATACACATATTTAGGAACTACACTCAATGACCAATGGGACCACTCACAAGAAATCCGCTGTAGAATAGAGAAAGCAAGGGCCGTATTTCTCAAAATGGCATCAGTTTTTAAAAGTCGATCTCTGACGTTAACTACCAAAATAAGACTCCTTCGCTGCTACGTTTTCTCCGTCTTACTGTACGGGGTCGAATCATGGACCTTGACCGACGCAACAACAAAAAAACTCGAAAGCTTTGAAATGTGGCTCTATCGTAGAATATTAAGAATCTCATGGACAGACCATGTGTCCAACGTAGAGGTCTGCAGAAAAATGCAGAAAGACACCGAATTAATAAAAACGATAAAGATCCGCAAGCTAGAATATTTCGGTCATATAATGCGAAATGAGAAAAGGTTCAGTCTATTACAAAATATCTTGCAAGGGAAGATCCCTAGTAAACGTGGCCCAGGACGACGGAGAAATTCATGGCTCAAAAATCTCAGGACATGGTTTTCAACAACTACTACAGGACTATTCCGTGCAGCAGCAAATAAAATCCTAATAGCCAGAATGATCGCCAACATCCGGACCGGATAGGCACTAGAAGAAGAAGAAGAATTGGGAATATTTTTGCATTAAACTCAATTTTTGTTCAGTTAAATACTTTTGTTTTAGTTAAAATAAATATTTTATAACAACTGACGTTTCATTTTGTAAAACATCTTTCTTAGTGTGAAGTGTATTTAAGCTTATTTATTAGATAGGAACTAAACGACAAAAGTCTCAGAATTTATTAAAAAATCGTACTATAGGACACTTTTTTTTTTCAGAAATTAAGTAAATTAAATTATTCACATCATTCATAAATAAATGTTGTTATTTGAAAGTAATTAAGTAAGTGTCTGCAATGTTGCAACTTCAGACGGCGTTTTCTCGAAATTACACAGATGTCGCTTGGTGCCCTTCTGATAAGCATGAGTCAATTATATTAGAACAGAGAAAAAGATGTCTTGATTTTCTAAAGCGCTCTCTATTAGCAATTTAAATTAGAATCCGAATTCTGAATCCTCATTTCAAAACAAACATGAAATTATCTATTTTCGAGCAAAAACCACTGAAACAAAACTATTGCGTCATTCAAAAGCCGAATTCGGAAACCTATCATTTGTATGAGTCATATTGGGCTGAAGCATCATGTTTTGTGGCATAAAATGTACAGTTTACATATTGGACATTCTTAATAACCCTGTATACTGAGGGTTGTTTTGTATTGCAAAAAGTCCTTATACCGATTTCGAATATTTGCGTTGGGATTGATGAAACCTTTTCTTGTACACTTTTGTTACGACTTGAATTGATATAGGGAATTTCCAGTGTAGAAACAAAAACGAAGGAAAAATACCAACTTATTGCCTGTGACAAAAAAGAACTAAGAGTCAGAAAGACGTACAAACTCCTATATTTCAAACATATAATGAGATATTAATCAAAAGTCACTCTTCTAAATGAAAATGCACCATCTTGTTGTGAATGGTCTAATCACTGATGATTGAATCAACGGTTCATATTTCACTCCTTGACAACGACCTTATGACTTTTCCTCGACCATTTTTACATTTATCACATGTTTCCCTATATATTAATAATATTTATTTTATATTTTACTCTCGCATTATCTGAAGAAGATTGATCACTTTCAAAGGAATCATCTAAGAACCTACTTAGAATCATATTATAGCTACAATGAAGGTAAAAAATATTTGACGTACGAATGACATTCCGATAGCTTAAAATTGATTTCTTTCAGAATAGACAGAAATTATCAGTTTCGGAAAAAAATCTCCTAAAAAGGTTTTCGGTGGACGCAGATTTTCACTTAGATATTAGAACAAACAAGAAAATTTCCAGTAACCCTTTGATACAGAAGAATATACAGTTTTTACAAGCGTACAACAAGCTGTTGAGGAAACCTTCGTACGGTCATATAGGAGACGCAGAAGGTTATTTTAAACAGACACTTAGGAACGAATCTTTCGATTTGATCAGGGATTTGCATTTGGGAAGTTTTGTAAAGTCTACAAGATCTTTTGGAAGTATCTGTCAGGTAAGTCATTTTTGAGATGAATAATCTGAACCTTCGAAAAAAATTTCCTTCTCTTCCCTGCTGTGGTATTTGCCCGTTTAATTATCGATTCCCGAGCGACCTATTGCTCGTCTTCCTTCTTCCAATTGGAGATCTATAACTACCTACTCCGTGGTGTTACTATCCCTGAGAAGCTTCACATTTTGCTTCCTAGCATTATCAAACCTTTCCTAATATTGTCTCTTCTGCGGAGCTTCCTGCACCCCACCGATCTTTTGTGAGTTGAAGCTTCTTCTCATGCTAGTTTTCAAATCCCCTCTTCTGTCTGTCGTATTACAAGTTCAGCCCACAGAAAATGTCTTTTTTAAACTTCTTGAATGCTGTTTGCGGTTTTATAAAGATCTTCAACTTCCTTGTTTGTAAGTATTCAATATTACTCTGTGTTTGTGTCTCTAGAAGGTCTGAAAAATTTTCGTAGGATTTATTTAAAATACTTTAAGACGTTCTTCATTTGCTACAGTCACAACCATACGCAATGCTAATTTTTAAGGCATTTGCCTGTTTTACTATCGCTCGGTCTCAATTTATTTTGACTGACCATCGTTTTATCGAGGGATCTATTGCACTTCATCCTTCTTCCACTTGGAGATCGGTCTCCAGCCATTCTGCTTTGACTCTCTTGTCTGTTACTAGATTGGTGAAAACATATTATATTACACTTCCTTCTTGAGCTATATCACGTAAAAAATATCTTGTTTAAGGTTTCTCAGAGAAGACCAAGATCCAGACGGACAGTTCTTTACCCTAAAAAAGTTGCCGAGGCAGCTCCTAAATTTGAAGCAAAGCCTAAGTTATTGGAAGAGGAGGTATTTCATTTGAACGAACTTTTCGCTCCAGGAATCAAAGATACTTCTGATAGCAGCTCAGAAAGCGCAGACAACGAATATAGTTCACCAGAAAATTTCGATTACCATTTATCGGCTCTAGAAAGAGTCGAAGAAAACGTAGAAGAAGAACCGAACGGTGTAGAAGTTTTAAAAAAAAGTGACGCTAAGGTAATTGACGAGAAAGAAGAAACACCGCGTCCTGATATCGATAAAATAAACGTTCGATTGGATAATATTTTGAAAGGAGTTCGGGAAGAAGGGGATACGGAAATTAACGAAATGGGCGAGGAATTTGAAGGAGAATATGGCGAAGAATACGCGGGATTCCCAGACGATGTAAGTTTGAAAATATAAGATAATATTTAACTAACTGATGCTTTAATAGGAGGACGATGAGATGAGAGAAGTTGAAAAAATGATAGAAAGAGCTTCCCAAGAGTTAGCACAAGTCGCTGACGAAAATCGAAGAATAATGGAAACTTTGGATGTAAGTGAATAAAATTATCTCATTTATTTCCGGACTGTCTGCTATAACATACATCACATTCTTTTTTTGATAGGAAGCTGATGAAATGGATGACAGTAAGTTTTTTCAATTATTTCTAGATAAGATATTCTATCGTCTTTTCCAGCGTTTTTGATCTGACACTATGATTTTGTAATTAGTATAGATATATGAACGTTTACTGGAAATAACGAGGTATATGTATAGATAGTGATATCGTTCTTATAACCAACATAAATATAACAAAATTATCGACTCAAAACAATGTTGGCATTATTGTGTAGCTTTGTTCATAGTAAGAGACAAAAATGCTGAAAAATACTAAACTACTTCACAATTTTGAGAAAATCTGGCTTTGCTACTTCTCAGTGTTTATTTAAACTGTAATTCAAATTGTTACTCCAACTTTTTCCAAATTTAACATCAAACTTGTACTTGGATAAGTTAACAAAACTGAATAATTATTAAACAGGAGCTTGAAGGCAAGCAGCAGCATTTAGTTCCCTTCTGTGAATTCCAAAATTGTGCTTCTATTGAAATTCATTACACATTCCAGATTTTATTAGAAGTAATTTTGAAAAATTCATATTTAGTGTTGTCTACGTGACGAAACGAGATTTTGAAAAATCTCGTCTTGTCTCGCAAAAAAGTGGAAAGTCTCGTCTCGAATCTCGTCTCGCAATAATAGTATATTAAAGTATAAGTGGGTAAAGAGGTATTTCAAACACGCGCGATTTTTCGAGCACGACGGCGCAGCCGGAGTGCTCGAAATAGAGCAAGTGTTTGAAAGACCAGTTATCCACGAATACTTTACGCTATTTTTTTATTGGTGCACATTGAAATCATAAAATATTATTATTATATTATTACTACAAAAAAATGGAAGTCCGTCCTCGATGCCCAGCCAAGTTTCGTGAAAGTCCATCCTAAATAGTATTTATTTTTATTTGACGTTACGAGGTACTGCTGTCAGATCAATAATCAAAAAGTTTCTTCATTTATATTTAAAAGGATACAATGTATATATGAATATATAAATATATTTTGCAGAAAAAAACAAATAAGACATTGGTTCACAATGAAAATATACAATTTAAAAACTAATAAAAAAAGTTGTCATTGATACTTACGTTTCTCGAGTTGTTGTTGTTACCATAGGGACTTTAAAACATGCGCGTGTTTGAAAGTTCGATTTAAACACGTTGAGGCGTGCTTTAAATAGGTAATAATATCTCTATTCCTAAGGATGCAAAGAATCGAAAGAAATGGCATTAGAGCATAAAAAGAGTCAAATCATGTACTGATAAGTCAACATAGTTTGTCTGTGAACCATTTTAATGAAAGTATTTTTAATCTTATTTTTCTTCATTCAGAAGTACAGTATCGTTATAAAGAAAATAATGCCCACTATACGTTCATATAAATTTTCTGCGAAGACATTTTCAAGTGAAGACGGGAAAATTATTTTTTATACAAGGTGGCCCAAAATCGCTGGGACCCGCTGATTTATAATTTTAGAAAGAACTTTTTTGTGAAACTCTAATCCTTCAATATCAACCCTAAGCATTTTAAAATTAGGTATAATTGACCCCCTCCCTTTTTACAAATCTTGTAGGTAATTGTAATCCCCTCTTGAGAGTTTTAGTTGAATGGTTAATGTTACACAGGTCCAACGTGACAGTACTGAAAATCGAAGTGCATACTTTTCGTTAGACCTCCCTTGAAACTGACATAAAAAACTTTATGTATTTTAAAACGGGGAAGAATGTTCCAGTGAAGTGAAGTGATTTCCACTGAATAAATGGCTTAAAAAACTCAGCTATTTTTGGCAAACAGTTCCGAATAGTTAGACAAGCTGCTGTTAGTGAAATACAAAAGTATTCTGTTATAACGGAATAAGTTAAGTTCAGCTAAATTTTTTTAAATGTCACATAAACAAAAATTTTTTTTAATTTGGAATTTAAAACTTATAACCTCAACCAAAAACAGTAATGCTGTTGGTATTCCAAGATAGAGTTTTGAATTTCGTTCTATGATAAACATAGCTCTCTTTTAAACGTTTTCTTTATGATTCAGTCTTCTATCGATACAGTGGCTAGAATCAGATATTGCAAATGAACCAGATGAGGAAGATACCGAGGAGGACCCTGTAGCGCTGCTACTTGAAAACATATCTCGCACAAAAGAAGGATTTGATTTATGTTCTGGTAATATCAATGAAACGCATTTTTCCTTAAACTGTGTTTGTTTAGATGATAACATCTTAGGCCGTATATTAACTTTTACTTTTTTAGAGGCTTGCAATATTTGGTTTTCATTTTTGGTTTCTTCTTGTTTGGCATCATCATTTTGACTTATTTTAGAAGTACTTGGCTGGTCAAGATCCTCAATATCCGCCTGCCGCTCTCTTTTAAGATACGCATTGCGATGGTCAGAACCTTAGAGTAATAAAATACAATAGAGAGGGCAATTCATTCATAAACACGTTTATTTTTGCAGCCAACAAACCCAAACGCCAGTAATGAAATAATGAATGAACTACAAAAAGTGGGGATGGTATTGTAGACACAAGGCCTTGGTAATTTCGGCTGTTTTTCTGACAAACTTGGCACTTACGAACCATGATAATCCAAAAACATTAAATTAATTAACTTAAAAGTTTATTTTGTCACTAAAAGTCTTGAAAAACACATTAAAACGAAAGAGCTAAATGTTTACTCTCTAGTCGTAATGGCGCTCGTATAAACAAACCACGTTTGACATTATTTATTACAATACTACAGCGTTTTCGAAATTATTGTCGAGCACACTTAAACAAGGACAAAACTACTAGAAGGTGACTCGATGTTTGGAACAAGAAAAAATCAAAACAAGCATATCTATTTTATTTGTTAATCTTAGGTCTGAACTATGTGTCCGGGTTCGAATTTTTTGACAATCGAATTTATGTGGAACACCATTGGAAGTACAAAAAATGTCTTCCAATACCATTTCGAGCTAGATATAAACAAGCACACTGTATTATACATTGTTTTGAAATTTCTATTCAGAAGCTGGACGATCCAGTCTTACAAAGTCTGTCATGGTCAGAATAAAAAAAAGAGGAAAATACAGTAAAATATTTAGATGGTTGTACACCAGATGGTTTCATTTCCTTTGTATCAAATGGCTTTGGAGGACGTACCAGTGAGAGCATGATTATAGAAGTATCAGGATTTTTGAATCTGCTGGAAAATGGTACTCATGTACCTGATACCTGATAGAGGGTTCAAACATATAGATGAGCTACTCCCAACGAAAAATAAATTTTTAGTAAGACCACCGACTGTTTCATCCAAAGAAAAAACAACAAAGAGCAAGTTAAGGCTGAAAAAAAATGCTAGTCTGAGAATCCATATTGAGAGGGTTAATTGAAGAATACGAGAATTCGGCATTTTAAAACCACCGCCTGCATTCACCTCAATTTACTAAAATATGTAGATGATATTGTTCTTATAGCATGTGGTGTTAATAATGTTCAAAATTATTCAAAAAAATATAGATAATCTTTTTTAGTACATCATCAAAAAAACTAGCGTCATATTCATATGTTTTAAAAGAAATTATTTTATTGGATTCAAAATCCGGATCAGCTATAACAAATATCGCTTGTTTTTTTTCCAGTGAGGTGCATCTGCATCTGAATTTGATGGAAACACTTGGAAGTAATATTACCTGCTTAATCAAGATAATTTTTTCTTGTTCTTTCCAACATTGGTGATTTAACTTCTACTACACAATCATCAGCAATAGCATCTGGGGAAGCTCCTATAATTGGGCAATCTGCAGATAAAAAAATTCCAGTCATTGAAATTTTTTTGAAACGCGTTCTTTAAGAATTTTAAGTATTTTTTTTGTAAATATCAACCTCTTTCCATTGCTTTTGCTTGGAAAAATTTTGCCCCTAAAATGTTCTCTACAAGGACCCCGTCATACGTACCACACTTAACAGAATTATATGCCTTTGACGCCGTAATACGATCATATCGCATTTCATCCCAAATACGACATTCACTTTGTTGCCTAGTCTTTTCTTAAATTTCTTTGAGCGCACTGTCTGTCATGTATGCTTGACAAAAAGTTTTTTAAAACTATCTTAGTCGGTTGTTTGATTGGGGTGCAGGGTCACAAATTTATTTTCTAGCCAATATAAGGAACATCTTTCACAGTTTTAAGTATTATGATATCTAAGCGTACTATTCGTAATTTTTCTTTTTTTGCTTCTTCAACATATTCTAAAATACTATCATCGATTATCGTTTGATTTTTTTTCTTTCCAAGGCCCGTGGTAGTTATAAATTTTTCAGAGGTCGTAGCTGATGATAAAGATGCAATAATACACTGTCTCAGTAGCGGAGGGTTCCTCGCTTCTACAATGGAGCCACATGAGAAAGGCAATAACATGCTCACCCCTCGGAAGCAGGACAATCATAACAGGACTTCAGTTTATGCTCGGGTGTCATTCTTGCTAATAAAATACATTTATCCATCTCTCTTCGTAGCTGTACGTAACCTATAGCGTTGTCTCCGTAACTTTGTCTACCAGACCTGGAATAAAATAAAACCTCTATTTATTGAACTATAAATATTTTAATACGACTCAAAAAAGTAAATAGTTTGTTAGTAGATAGGCAACACGGTTTCGGGCTCATTACTTATGTCAAATAACAGGAGTAATCGCTAAGATCGATTCTGGAGTTTTTTTACCAAACCAAGGTCATTACGGCTGTGACATCATCAACCCCCAAGGTCATTACTGTTGTGAGGTCATTATCCCCACTGTTGCTATGCGCATGTCATTGGACTGAGACACGTTCGATCATTATACAGGATGTACAAAAAGATGCCATAAGGAACTAGAATGTATCTCTGTTATTATTGGTCGGATTGAAGAGGTGCAAACAACATTATGAAAAAGAGGTGATATGGAGTATATACAGGATGTCATAAAGATGCTATAATGGCACTAATATTTATCTCTGTAATTATTGGTCGGATTAATGTGGGCATACAACATTATTATTATTATTATTATTATTATTATTATTATTATTATTATTATTATTATTATTATTATTATTATTACAAATTGATGAGGGTAGAGGAGCTTATGGAGGAGAGGTGATATAGACAAGAGGTAAACATGTAAAGCCATAAGGGCACGTTTTACTCACTTTTTTAAGTTATCCGTTAGTTACTCGTCAATTCTTTTTCCATATGTCATTCTTGATAGACACACATGTCTTCGAGTAAATACACTTCTTGATTACTCACTTCATCAATTACACCAAGAGTAAGCTATGACGGATGTAAGTATGAAACCTCATGCAACAAACGGTAGCTATTATATCAGAGAGCTTTGGAAAATTAAAAACAAACGCAGCAAATTGAATAAGTTCTTTCACATTACGCATTTATATGTTAAAAATATTTTTTCAAATTAGAATTGCACCGTAATTTTGTTCTGGAATCACCCTGTATATCATTTGAGAGAGCATATATTTGAAAAATATTGGCATTTTCAATCTTACTGACCCCAAAATAGCCAAAAATGAAGTGTCAAATAGTATATTACTTCTATCCCTTTATCCATCTCCTTGCAGCCCCTTTCATTGTTCCAAATGCGTTTCTCTGCATTCTAAAGCTACCCTGAAGTTTTTTCTAAAATATATTTTCGAAATCTTTTTCGTCTATATTTGATATCAATGATTACTTCCACATTACCATTTACCTTGGTAATGTGGATGTAAGTAAGAAACAGCTGAAAGCACCATGCCAGGATGTTGATAAAGCAATATTTTACGAAAATAATATGAACTGCTCAAATACTCACCTGGCCATTTTAATTCCTCTCATTTTAGCACTAATAAACTCGTGATTTTGATTAAAAAAATTCACAATCATTAGCAAGTCAACTTCTGGAAGATTTGATGAGTCTGCTTTATTAAAATTCGGTTCACACATTTTATTTTATTAACACACAAATTCTGCAAGAAATAAGAGAAATAAATTCGATGTAAGGCACGCGTCAATCTTAAGCAAAATGTTTGTGCACATTAAAATTCATTTGCGGTGACGTCACAGTGTAGTCTTTGCCGTGCTCTCGGTACGCTTGTTGAATTGGTGGTATTAGGAGGACGACATATTCTATTGACATGAAATTTTCAGAATCATATTTTTATTCTTAGTACTTTGTTTTACGGAAGTTAAAAGCGATTTAAAAATTTTAGTAAACGAACCCATTGTAGTATAATTAATAATGCAGGTGGCAATATCTCGGAAAGCACAAGAAGGTAAACATTGCGTAACAGTTATTGTAAACACAGGCTGGTCACTAATATGCGGCTTTAAAAAATATATTTCAATAACGTTTGCGATAATTAGAATAAGTAGTTTATATTTGGCATTTTTATCTGAGATACTTCGAGACTTTTGCGAGACTCTCGTGCGAGATTTGAGACGAGACTTTTTGAAAGTCTTGTCTCGCAAGGAAAATTTGAAGTATCGTCTCGAAAGCGAGACCCAAACAGCACTATACATCCTAAAGACGTCCAATTTATGTCCATATGAGGTCCAGAGACATTCAATGGACGTCTTTAAGATGTCTGTTTCGGGACGTCTCAATAACGTACATCAATTGACGACTTAAAGACGTCCCAAGTAAGTCCAGATTGTTGATTGTTTTTGTTAAAAATTTTCCGTGTGAGAACATTCGAGATTTTAATAATTTTGCCAATTTACTTCATTAATGAAGTGAAAAAAATTAAGATGTTAACATTCCTCATTGTTCTCCTATATACCTACCTAATATATGCGAGGAGTGGTCGTCGATGTTGAAGCTCGAATCGTTATTTAAAGTATTCATTTTGTTCATCTAGATACGATGAACGAAAGATAGACAATTAACGTTTTTTTTACCAAATTTCTGTACCATGAAATATGAGAATGATAATTCGATATTTTCATTGGTGAAACTTGACAAATGTCCATTTTCAACCAATCATAAAATTAGAATAAAGGAATCCTCAGAAATTCATTAGTATTAGACTCGTCGGGACTCGGGACTCGTCGCCATCTTTCGTCTTAGGGATGTCGGAAGCTACTATTCAAGCCACAGTGTATCGGAAATGTCAAAAAGTATCGATGAATATCGTATTAATATTTTTTCCAAATATTGATTTTGATAGATTTAATAAAAAATATCGGAATTCTGCATAATCTAGCTCAACCATTTCACATTATATAATAAATACCCATCAAGGATATTACTTCTAATAAATCAAATATTAATTATTTAAAATAATGAATAATAATTTTCGAAATTTTATATCGATACATCGAAAAATCAAATAATATCGGTATATCGAACTAAGCAATATCGATATTTTCTAGACACTCTGCGCATTCAACAACCAGATCCCGCCTAATTCGTGAATTTTCTCGCGGCTTTTATAAAATAAGGTTCATTTGTGTCCCTAGTTCTGTTTGAGATTGTGTAGTATTTATTATCTGTGGATTGTGTTTTCGAAATCCAATAAAAGTTCATATTGTATTTCTATTTCTTGGCTGACCAATTATATACATACTACAGGACGATATCATCGAAGAGGTTTATTAAGGAAAAAAAATCACTCGAGGTAAGTCAACTCCATACTATAAAAATTGCTTTACAGAAATATTATATGCGTGCCAAAAGGCATAACAATGTTTATTCCTGCATTCCAAAAATTTATTCATAAGAAATCGACGATTTTGTATTTTTTATTCTACAGTTTATAAATTTATTGTTCTAGGTGCCAGTGAAATGACAAAGGACTTCAAAGATCGAAAGGAAACGGAAACATTGATTCAGTTATGGTTGAAGAGGGCGGGAGACCGCACATGATATAAACAAAATAAAAAATTCAATAAAAAAAATTAAAAATTTATACATTTTGTATTTCTCAATTACATTTTAAACCTGAAATTTACAGAATATCAAAGTATTTTAATAACCAGAAAAGATTTTGTTTGTGTCCATATTGGGACACCCCAAAGACGTCTTTAAGACGTCCAGTTTTGTAACAATGGACGTCTTTTCGACGTCTTCAAGATTTTACTGGACGTCTTCAAGACGTCCTGAACATCTTACGATGGACGTCTTAAAGACGTCTTTAAGATGTATTTTTGTTGTGTGGGAACGAGTCGAGACTTTTGCGAACGAGAATATCGTGCGCATCACTAATCCTATTTGAGTTAACCATTTTTATATATTTCTACTTGTATTTCGAATGGGCATTTAATTAATTAAAGTAAGAGGAAGAAAATAAGGTCTAAATCTAAAAATAACACCACTCACCGTTTTTCCTCAACCTTGCTGCTTGATTAGATAAAGTACTATTCCAGTAATGCACCGTTTTGATAATTATTTTTCAAACTTTACTCCATCGACAACAAAGGTTCAGAGATTGTATGCTGCCATTGATTATGCTGACTTTAAACGCGCGGACACAGAGATACCAATGGCGGTAAACGTTATACTGTAACAAACAATTGAGGATGGCGACTCATTCCTTATTACGTAAAAAAGTTTCACAAATTTCACTATAAAGGCGATCGTGAATTGAAATTGCATGAGATAGTAACGTAGCATAAGTATTTGAAGACAGTGTATTTACTATTACCAATGAGAAAACAAGTCCAAAGTTTGCTCACTGACGATAAAAAACATCAGAACGTCACAAAAACCTTATTTGATCTTTAAATTACAGAAATATTTCCTTAATTTATTTACTAAAACTCTACCTAACTGATAGACAATTTAGAACAAAGTTACATATCTAAACTTCCCTCTACCAGCCTATAATACTTGGGATGTTTTATAATCATGTACTTAACATTCGCAGATGATACAGCCATTCTACCTAACAACGAAGATGCCATAATATCATTGGAGAATCGTTCAAAAGATGAAGATGAAAACCACATTCAACAAGAGTCAATGTTCTCCAATTTTCATAAACAAACAACAAATTCAATTGGAAATAAACGGTTTTAAAGATTAAAACTAACTTTTCCGCATCTGTGAGATGCCCTGATTGATATTCTATAATAAAATTGTCACTTGTATACACTTCGGGGGATGTATCCTGTTAACAAACCGAAATTTCTCCAAAAGTAACCAAAAATGCAGTATATCTGGATTTATAGGACCCGCTGTACTCGCTGTAGTCAACTGAAAATCAATAGGGTACATCTGTGAGACACCTTGAATGAGACACCTTGAAAAATATCCAATTATAAAATTGGCTACTTGTATACACTCCGGAGGCTATATCGTACTAAACCCGAAATTTCTCCAGAGGATGTATCGTGCTAACAAACTGAAATTTCTCAAAAAATGACAAAAATGTCGTACTTCAAGTACAATAGCATCTGTTGTACTGGCTATTGTGAGCTGAAAATCAATAGGGTTCATCTGTGAGATGTCCTGAACAATATTCAATCATAAAATTGGTGATTTGTTGCACTCCGGAGGCTGATCGTGCTAACAAGACATGTAACGAAAAGTGGCCGACGACGACATACACACAGACTTTTTTTTCTAAAAATCATTTTTTCGTGTTCTTAATAAAAAACTTAGAAATACTTCAAATTTTTTTTAAGATTTCAACTTTTTTGTGGGTAAACCAATACTTTTCTCGTATATTAGATAGGTTGGGCGGAAAAGTAACAATACATTACAAATAAGAAAACAAGACATAAATAAGTACGGAAGCGCCCCAGTGTGAAGTATATACGCTATTTTTATATCTTAAGAAAAAAGCACAAACAAGTCAATTTTTATATTAAACGTAGTATGTTATGACATAAAAGTTTCGAACCTGACATAATCCCTCTTCATGGGGGTGTCACCCCCTTGATTTTTTTAAATGAGAAAGTGCATCATGCGACACCTCATTTGAAACCTATTGGAACACTGATTTCAAAAATGTATAACACTTTGGTTCAAAAATTAACTGAGTCTGAGTTATTCGAGAGTTTTAATCTTACTTTGCAAGAATTCAATGAATTCTGTTGGCTTGACGGTAGGTTTTTTCATTGGAGGGTTGGAATTGTTTTGCCTTTAAATAAATCTTTCCTAAATTGTAAATATTGGTAATTGAATTTAATCATTTAATGTAATAAATTACAAGTAACAACTAAGGGTGTACTGAAAACTAAATAAATTTGTAACTTTAACAGTAGCTGCAACTAAATAATTTTTTGACGTAAAGGTCTTCAAAATGTTCCCCATTTACTTCTTGACAATAATACAGCCTATTTTGGGTTTCCTCTGTAACCCTTTGCAACATCTCTGGACTAATATTACCACATTCTGCAATAATTCTTTCGCGTAGTTGGTTAATTGTATCCACTTGGGTTTGATACACTTTGGACTTTAAGTAGCCCCATAGAAAAAAATCTAATGGGGTTAAGTCCGGTGATCGAGGTGGCCACTCGATATGTCCCCGTCGTCCAATCCATCTTCCTGGAAAAACTGTGTTTAAATAATTTCGCACTCTGACAGCATAATGAGGCGAAGCTCCGTCTTGCTGAAATATGACATGTTGAGGAAATTCATGCGGGTGGTTTGTGATGATGTTATTTATTGCGGCGGTTATCTCTGTCTCTAACATATTCAAATAATTATCACCATTTAAATTCACGTCAATAAATATTGGGCCTACCATGTAATTCCCTAGTATGCCTGCCCATACATTTAGTTTTTGCGGAAATTGTGTGTGGCCTTCTCGGAATATTCTGGGATTTTCATCAGACCAATACCTCACATTTTGCCGATGTACATGTCCGTTTACAAAAAATGTCGCCTCGTCACTAAAACAAATGTGCCGGAGATAATCCTGATTGTGTGCAATAATATTTGTGATAGTTTCACAATATTCCATCCGTCTATTTGGGTCAACCTCTGTGAGTTCATGCAACATTTGTATTTTGTAGGGATGGAATTTATTTTTCTTTAACACCTTTAACACTGTCTTCTTATCTACTTCACAAGTTTGTGCTACATTTCTGGTTGAAGTAAAAATTTACCGACCACAGATTTAAAATAATGTCGGTCTATTGGGCGGTCAGGAAAGCGTTCATTAAAAATTCTGACCGCCTCATGATAATTACGACCAGCTTCGCCATAAATAACAATCATTTCGCATTTTTCTTGTAAATTGCGAGGTTGTACCATTTTTATTATTCACAATAAACAAACTTATCTTCATGTAGTAATAAAACTGAAATTACTTCAATATTATTTGACAGTGACAACTGATAATAATAAATTTGCTAGCTAACGAAAAAAGACAATTATGATTTGAGAAAAAATCGACAGTGACGTACTCATAATCCGTCAGTCTCGCATAACTCAGAATCTGTTAATTTTTGAACCAAAGTGTTATACATTTTTGAAATCAGTGTTTCAATAGGTTTCAAATGAGGTGTCGCATGGATGCACTTTTTCATTTAAAAAAATCGAAGGGGTGACACCCCCATGAAAAGGGATTATGTCAGGTTCGAAACTTTTATGTCATAACATATTACGTTTAATATAAAAATTGACCTGTATGAGCTTTTTTCTTAAGATATAAAAATACAGTAGTTAATAGGGGGGGAACACTTATTCCACCGCACCGTATAAGTAGGCCAGTAATTTCAGTTTAATGAATGACCCCGTATAATAAACTGGATATTTTTTCTCTACTGCAGAGGTTTAAGATCATGATGATTCTGAATACGTTTGTAACTAAGCTCTAGCACTTACCGTTAGTCAGCTGAAGCTTAAAACTGACGGTCACCAGAATAAAAAACGCTTTCGTCTAAAATGGGGGAAATTGTATTGGTTGCTGGACAAAAGGTCACGGGAGAACAAGCTGAGTTCGTCCCTATATGGACATATGGTATAGAATTGTGGGGTTGCGCTAGCAAATCCAATATCGCAGTTATTCAACCATCACAGCAGAAAAAATCTTCTTATTGTTGATGCTTCTTTGTACATTACAAACCAGATTTCAGACCATGATGTGCACATTCCATTAGTCCAAGAGAAAATAGCCGCAGATATCACCATAAACTGGAAATTCACATCACTAAGAAGGTGGTGGTCTTTTCACTGTAGAAGTCTCATCATGCCATTCGACGTGTTCACAGCCAGCAAATTAGGATATAGATCTAAATTCTGATTACTATTATTATGGAATAGATGAACTCGAAATATGGCAATGTCATACTAAGAGTTTTCGAATATGTAACGACTATTGAACAAAATAGATATAATTTTCAATTCAAGTAGCTCAATTATGAGATCTAATTGAATCATTTGTCACAGCATTTTCTATTATTTGAAACAATGGACCTATCATACATACGATCAATCTGATACCACAAAGATTTTATCGAGTTAATTTGAATTAATAAACGTATTTTGTGGGGTGATTCAAACATTTAATTTTAATAGCGTCCTTTTTTTGATTTTTGAGGAAAGTATCGAAAAAGGTACATAAAATCTTATAGTATTAATGTATTGTTACGAAATAGCACACTAGTGTAGACCCTGAATCCGATTCTGCCTAAGCCATGTATGAAAGTTATAACTATGGCGGATGCGCAGGGGTTTCTTAGAACTGTTTACGATTTTTTGTGACTATCTTATCTTGACATTGTTTTTGTGACCAGTCTTATCTAGAACATGCCAGAGCCAATTGTTTTTGTGTAAGCCGCAATCTAGAATTATCTAGTAAAAAAGGCACTAATATATAAAGAACCGATCAGGGAGAGAAAGTCAGTTGATGAAGTGATCTCGTGAAATGAACAGGAATACACCGTAATAGCGAACAGTGAAGTGTTGATATAAATTAATAATTAAGTTTGTGTGTATATAAATTGAATGTAAGTGAATAGTTAGGTATATATAAATGAAGTGTTAGTGAGTAGTTTAGTGTTTAAATAAATTCGTGAATAACCATACCGTGTGTTTAAAGTTTATCCCACCCGTTTACTGTTTAAATAAATAAGAAAAACATTACATTGGTGTCAGAAGTGGAATCATATAAATAAATTGCTACGTAAAAATAGCCAAGAGACTATGTGACTTGAAAGTGACTGAGTTAAGAGCAGAATTGGAAGATCGTGAGTTGGAAACGTCCGGTAAGAAAAGTGAATTAGTAGAAAGACGTAAAGTGGCACTGGAAAATGACGGCTTTGATCCAGAAACAGTTTTATTTAATGACGAGGCTTTCACCTTAATCTCGTCAATTTCTGCTAACATGAACGAGAAGATTTCTGCCATGGAAGAGAACATGGACTAGAAGATTTCTACTATGAAGAACGACTTTTCTGCCATGGAAAAGAATATTTCAATGAATGTGAAAAGCGATATTTCTGCTATTTTGAACGATATTTCTACTATGAAGAACGACATTTCCCTAAGTTAGAAGAAATTAGTAGTTTTACCCGAGTCAAGGCCCCAACGTTCGATGGAAAAATGTCGTGGACCAATTATGTGAAACAGTTTGAAACAACCGCTAGAGTGAATAATTGGTCCGATAAGGAGAATGCAGTGAACTTAACCATCGCACTTCGCGGAGATGCCTAAGATGTACTTCAGACGATACCTTTGGAAGAAACGGATGACTGTTACCAATCCCAGCTGAAGAACCGAAGGCAGAAACGTGATGAATCCCTTCAGAAATATGAGGTGGACATTGCCCGACTAGTTCGATTTGCTTAATAGTCAGCACCAGAGAACATGATGGAATGTCTGGGCATCCAGGCCTTTATTGATCTCTTACGTGACCCCAAAATGCAGAGGACGCTTCGTTTAGCCCATCTGAAAACATTAGTCGACGCATTGACAGCTGCTCTTGAATATGAAGCAGCAACGAATGCTTCGGGATATAACAAAATTAGAACCATCCAAGAAGAAGGTGACAAAGACAGATTTGACCAGTTCGTCAGTTTAATAAAAAGTATGATGAACAAGAAGCCGAGAAAGATCAGATGCTAGAATTGTGGCGAGCTAGGGCATGTACGTAGTTCGTGTAAGCGCCCCAGAATCACAGTCACTGAAAAACTAGAACGGGTCGGCTACAAGGGGGCAGCACCAACCCATGATCGATTCAAAGACCCTCTCATACTGATAGCTTCGCTCAGATGTCGCAACGATAGTATATATGTAGATGGCGAAGTGAATGGCAAAATATATACTCTGCTGGTAGACACTGGAGCAACTAGAACCATTATACGACCAGAAATAATAAACTCCAAGAAGAAGCTTTTACCAACGAGACTGGCACTGCGGACCGCCACAGGTGAAAGGGCCCACGTTCACGGTGAGACACAAATCCAATTGGGAATTGGCGCAGAAAAGTTCACGCATACGGTAATCATAGCTGACATTGAAGAAGACGTGATTCTGGGAATGGACGAAATGAATGTACATGGTTTCCAATTAGACTTTAGAAACAGAACCATTAAAGTGGGTTCCGAGGAGGTATTCCTTCATTCACATAAAGGCAGCGCGATGTTGGCATCTGTACAGGAAGATACCGTTCTACCTGCACGAAGTGAAACCATGATAGTAGCACGGTTACAGGGAATCATGGAGGAAGGTACACCGGTTATGATGGAGCCAAGGAACCACGACGAAGAGGTTGGCAATGGAGTACTAATTGGAGAAGGATTGGTTACGTCGGCGAAAGAGATCCCAGTACGTGTGATAAACGTGAATGATTACCCAGTTACCATCAAGAAGGAAACCAGGATTGGATCTTGCATACCAGTGACGTCTATAGTTCGTCAAACAACGACCACTGACAATTCTAATGCCAGATTCGAACAGATGTTATCAGTAGCTGGTCAATCCTTGAATCGAGCTGAAAAAAAGAGAATGAGATAATTTCTCTTGCAGTATCGAGACCTATTCGTATCAAAAGGAGGAAAGACTGGTAGAACATCAGCCGTCAAACACAAAATCGATACTGGTAATGCTAAGCCAATTAGGGAATCAGCTCGAATACTTCCACGAGCGAAGAGAGAGGAAGCTGGAAGAATAATTCTAGAGATGGCAAAAGAAAAAGTAATAGTCCCATCTACTAGTCCATGGATGTCTCGAGTAGTGCTCGTCAAGAAAAAGGATGGAACTTCGAGATTCTGCGGGGATTATCGCCAGCTAAACAACGTGACGAAGAAAGACAGTTATCCTCTGCCTCGAACTGACGATACGCTAGATAATTTGGCCGGCAGCAGACTGTTTTCCACCTTGAACCTGAAGTCTGGTTATTGGCAAGTGGAAATGGACCCAGAAGACAAAGAGAAGACTGGTTTTACCACCGGATTTGGATTATGGCAATTCAACGTCATGCCATTCGGGCTTTGTAATGCGCCTGCGACATATGAAAGACTCATGGAAAATGTCTTGAGAGGGTTGTCTTGGAAGACATGCCTAGTCTATTTGGACGACATCGTGGTACTGGGGAAGACATTTGACGAACACTTGAAGAATTTGGAAGACGTATTCAAACGACTCCAAGCTGTCCAGCTCATGTTAATCCCGAAGAAATGTCAGCTGTTCCAAAATCGAGTCAACTATCTAGGTCATATAGTGAGCAATGAAGGAGTGGCGGTGCATCTAGAAAAAATTGCTTCCATTCAGCAATGACCGCAACCAACCGACAAACATCAAATTAGGAGTTTCCTTGGACATTGCACATATTATAGAAGATTTATCAAGAAGTTTGGAGATATTGCCAAGCCTCTAACTCGACTTACAAAAGAAGCAAGAGCTTTCGAATGGGACGAAGACTGTCAAACGGCTTTTGAAACCTTGAAGAGGCATTTAACCTCGGCGCCGATATTAGGAAACCCATTACCAGAGGGAGACTTTATTCTTGACACTGACGCAAGCAACGTAGGAATTGGTGGAGTGCTCTCACAGATCCAAGGAGGGCAAGAAAAGTGCTGGGATATTTCAGTAAAGTCCTCTCCAAACCAGAATGAAACTACTGCGCCACAAGAAGAGAAATTTTGGCGGTAGTGAAGTCCGTAGCATACTGATCATGCAGCACTCAAGTGGTTGATGCAGTTCAAGAATCCCGAGGGCTAGATCGCTAGATGGATTGAACGACTTCAAGAGTACGATTTCAACGTCGAACATCGAGCTGGTGTAAGTCACCGAAATGCTGACTCCCTGTCCAGACGGCCGGGCCCATTAGACTGCTCCCACTGCAACAAGGCGGAATCTAGGGAAGCTGCAGTTTCAAGAACTACTGTAGTTAACGAGGAATGGTCACCCACCAGGATCAGAGAAGATCAGGAGAATGATCCTTACCTGAAGATGATCCGGCAATGGAAGGAAGAAAATCGGCGACCTACCTGGCAAGAAGTATCAAGATTTTGACCAAAATTCCCTTGTCCTCGAAGAAGGGCTGTTGGAAAGAGTCCTTGAAAACGATGATGGTTCCGAGATGAGGAGACAGCTAGTTATCCCGAGAACAAGAGTAGCTGAAGTACTAAAGAAGTTACACGACCGTCCATCGGGAGATCATCTGGGAGTGAAGAAAACCCTCCAGCGAATCCGTGAGAGGTTTTATTGGATGAACAGCTCCGATGATGTGAAGGACTTGTGTAAGAAATGTAGGACTTGTGCTACGAGTAATGGACCACATCGCAAGAGAAAGGCAGCCATGAAACAGTACAAAGTTGTAAGCCCTTTCGAAAGGATTGCTTTAGATATCGCTGGACCATTTCCGACGACAGAAAATGGTGGCAAATACATCCTGGTTGTAATGGATTATTTCACAAAGTGGGTGGAAATTTACGCTATCCCGAACCAAGAGGCCACTACTGTCGCGGATGTATTGGTGAAAGAATTTATCAGCCGATATGGAGTGCCCTTGGAAGTCCACAGTCACCAGGGAAGAAAATTTGAAAGCCATCTATTCCAGGAGATTTGCGACAAGCTGGGAATGAAGAAGACCAGGACAACAGCATAACATCCACAGTCAGATGGAATGGTCAGGAGAATGAACAGGACTATTGGAAAATAGCTGTCCAAAATAGTTTCCAGTCATCAGAGAGATTGGGACCAGTATATTTCCCTATTTACATTGGCTTATCGATCTGCCGTCAATGAGTCCATGGGTGAAACACCTGCCAAAATTATGTTTGGGCGTGAAATGAGGCTTCCTTTTGACCTGGAATTTTGCTGTCGGCCTGGAGAAGATCTAGCAGGAGATGACTACGTGATCCAATCGAGAAGAAAACTGGACGATATTCATGAATTAGTTCGAACAAGTCTTCAAGTTACCAGCGTCAGATTGAAAAGTCGGTACGACACGCAGGCCACAGTATGCGGTTTTAAAGAAGCGGACAAAGTATGGTTACACAATCCAACGAGGAGAAGAGGATATTCTCCAAAATTAAAAAAATCCTGGTAAGGTAGGTATATACTTAATCAAGGAAAGGAATAATGATGTTATATATCGCATAAGCAAGATCCCCAACGGAAAACCAGAAGTAGCTCATCAAAACCGACTAGCGCCATTCTAAGGAGACCATGGCCTAGAGAAAGGAGTAAACCATATTCGAGATGTGTTTGACCCTACCTTCGATGAATTTATGGGCGCGTATGGAGGTACCGGGAAAGCTAGATATGGAGTCACTTCAGAACAACGACAAGATTTGTTCACTCTTCCGGAAGTTTATTCACTGGCATACAACATCCCCGCCCGTATCAAGAACGCACGAGTGTTGGCATCCGTCTTTCGAAAGAAGTTCGGGCAATTAGAAAAACTCCGAGACTGGGGGCAGTTGCCGATTCAACTATCCAGTCTCGGCTACACAAAAGTTCCAGGAGGAACTTCCATTTAAGGAAGGGGTAATGTTACGAAATAGCACACTAGTGTAGGCCCTTAATCCGACTCTGCCTAAGCCATGTATGAAAGTTAAAATTATGGCGGATGCGCAGGGATTTCTTAGAACTGTTTACGATTTTTTGTGACTATTTTATCTAGACATTGTTTTTGTGACCAGTCTTATCTAGAAAGTGCCAGAGCCAATTGTTTTTATGTAAGCCGCAATCTAGAATTATCTAGTGAAAAAGGCACTAATATAGGGTAAAGTTGGGTATATCGTACCGCCGGGTAAATCGTACCACCACTGTTTTACTCGAAGCAGAAAACCGAAGTCGACATCTGTCAACGGGAACTAAAAGTTTGTTACATTAAACCTGAAGTCATAAACACCCGTTCACCTGTCGTCTATTGTTAAACGTCAGAAAGAGGTTATGTGAAATGTGTCATTGTCGTTGTTATTTTGCGAGTCAATTTATAAGTGATTTTCTTGAATTTGGTAAGTAAAAAAATGTTGGGAACGTTACTGTATTACACCATAAGAGTTTATTTAGTAGTTGAAACAGTTTTATGTTTGGAAATTTAAAGTTTAGGGCTCAATTCAAATAAAAAATATTAAAATGCGAGAGTTTGGTAAATCGTACCCATGTCTGTTGGATAAATCGTACCGGTACGATTTTCCCGACTAATGAAAATTTTTATACGAAAATACTAGATAGCTAACTACCAAGTATTTTCAGATATGGCTTTTATAATTTATGTTAGGTATTTTATTACAGGAAAAATGAATAATCCGAAAACCAAACAAAAACGAAAATATTGCGGATGGACCCCAGATGATATGGAACGTGCCCTAACAGCTTACAAAGAAAAGCAGTGTGGTTTTAACGAGTGTTGTAGGAGGTACAACATTGCCAAACCCACTTTTAGAAGGCATTTGCATTGTTTGAATAAAAAAGCCAATGAAAAAGTTCAATCAATGGGTCGACTAACTGTCTTCACTGCTGACATAGAAAAGGAACTGGCAAATCACATCTTAAAGTTAGAGGAAAGATTTTTTGGTGTCACCATAAGCGATGTTCGTCGCCTTGCATTCCAAATAGCTGTGCGAAATAATATTCCACACAATTTTAATATGAATAAGCAAATGGCAGGCAAAGCCTGGTATTATTCATTCATGAAGCGACATGATTTTTTATCACTTAGACAACCCGAAAAAATATCAATGGCTAGGGCCTCAGGATTCAATAAGCAAAACGTTTATGAATTCTTCAACATATTGGAAAAGTGCGTCGACGAAAATGGTTTTACGGCACTCACCATATTTAACGTCGATGAAAGTGGATTCTCAACGGTGCAAAAGAAAAATCAGAAAATAATTGCAAAAAGAGGTAAACATCAAGTTGGTGGAATATCAAGTGGTGAGAGAGGGGTAAACACTACCATAGTTTGCTGCGCTAGTGCTGCAGGTCAGTGTATTCCCCCCATGATCATTTTTAAGCGGAAACGTATGGCTCCTGAACTTGCAATCGGTGCTTCCCCTGGAGCTATTGTTACTATCTCTGACACTGGTTACATAAATACCGAACTCTTTGTTACATGGTTGGAACACTTCATTAAACACGTGAAACCCAGTCCAGAAAATAAAATGCTTCTGTTGCTCGATGGACATACGACCCATTCAAAAAATTTAGATGCGCTTATTCTGGCTAGACAACATGGTGTCGTGCTCTTACAGCTCCCCGGACACACAACACACCGTTTACAGCCCTTGGATGTAAGTTTCTTCAAGCCTATGGAAACCTACTTCTCCCAGGCAGTTGAAACCTTTCTGAGAACAAATCCGGGTAGTACCGTTTCTCAGTATAACATGACTGTACTTTTGTCTGATGCTTTTGCAAAAACTGCTACCATAAGCACTATTGCTAATGGTTTCAAAAAATCTGGGATCTGGCCTGTTGATCGGACAGTTTTCGCAGAAACCGACTTTGTTGCTGCTAGTATTTTACTAGAGAAAGAATCAAACAACAATGATGTGTCAGAAAATTCTATCCAAGCTGCTGATATCCAAAACCAAATGAGAGTAAAAAATACTGAAAATGATAGAAAGAGCATGTCAGTAAACGAAAGTCAATTATCCCAAAGTAACAAACATGATCTTTATGTTCCTATCGACGAAATTTATCCATTGCCCGAGCAATTGAACAATGAAAATAAAAGGAAGTTGTCCCAACCGGCTGTCATATTGAGCAGTACACCATACAAAGACGACTTGGAAAATCAACAATCGCAACGGAGAAACAAAGCAAAGCAAGTGAAAAGAAAAATCTGTAAGCCATCAACTTCTTCAAATGCAACGAAGCAGTCTCGTAGTTCAAGCGTCATCGCCCCTCAATCAATAGAACCTGTACAAGAAAACAACAATATCGAAATATGTGTTAACCCAAACGATTGGTTTTGTCACGTTTGTGAAGAAAACATAGTTGAAGATATGGTTCAATGCTTAAAGTGTAAAAAATGGGCTCATACGTCCTGTGCAGGAAGTGGCAAGAAACTGAAAAAATACAAATGTGAAAATTGCATTTAAAAAGTTATCGGTACGATTTACAAACCACCGGTACGATTTATCCGACGAGTTTGGTAAATCGTACTGTTTGCAGCATTTCATATTTTTCAGTTTTTTTAATAATATTTCCTTTTCAATGCAGGTATAAACATGTTTAACCGATAAGGAAATGTGTGTTCTTATTTGTCTGATTTTCATTTTTAATAAATATTTTGAAACTTAATCAGAGCGTTTGAAAAACTAAATATTGGTACGATATACCCGACCTTACCCTATAGAGGACCGACCAGGGAGAGGAAGTTAGTTGATAAAGTGATCGCATGAAATGAAGAAGAATATACCGAAATAGCGAACATAGTGTTGATGTAAATTAATAATCTAGTTTGGGTGTATATAAATTGATTGTAAGTGAATAGTTAAGTATATATATAAATTAAGTGTTAGTGAGTAGTTTAGCGTTTAAATAAATTGGTAAGTAACAATACCGTCTGTTTAAAGTTTATCCCACCCATTTACTGTTTAAATAAATAAGAAAAACATTACAGTAATTTGATTAGTAATCAGTATGGAATCAACCAATATTTGTGCCATACCCCTGTCCATAATATCATATCTACTCAAAGTTAAGTATCGTCTTCACTCAATATTCAATGAAATCTACTCCAGCCTAATGGATAGGATATAATAATTGTTCTTGTTGATTCGTTTGATCAAATTTGATGTTCCTCATTTGTTCCATGTAATATTTATTTTCGAATTGTGTATAGCATTATAGAATCGTTACTTTCTGAGATTTTGGTTTACTGAAAATATGACTTTCACATAATCACATCTGGCGATCGTTCAAACAGTTTTAAGAAAGTTATTATTGGTATTGTTACGAAACAACACACTGGTATAGTCCCTAAAACCGACTCTGTCTAAGCCAGGTATAAAAGTTAAAATTATGGCGGATACGCAGTTATAAAAAAACTGTTTGCGAGTTTACGACTATCTTATGTAAACATTGTTTTTGTGACCAGAGTTATCTAGAAAAGGCTAGTAAAATTATTTGTGTGTATAAGCCGCAGCCCGGAATTTTCTAGTAAGAAAGGCAATAATATATATATATATATATATATATATATATATATATATATATATATAAGGGACTGATCAGGAGGAGGGAGTTGATAAAGTGATCTCGTGAAATAAATACACCGAAATAGCAAACAGTAAATATAAATTAGTTAAGTGTTCATATAAATTAGTTTAAGTGCATATACTGAGTATATATAAATTAAGTGTTAGTGAGTTAGTGTTTAAATAAATTAGAATAACATTACATTGGTGTCAGGTGTGGGGTAATATAAATAAACATCTACGAAAAAATGGCCAAGAGATTAAGGGATCTGAAAGTGGCGGAATTAAGAGCAGAATTGGAAGATCGCGAGTTGGAAACGTCCGGTAAGAAGAACGAATTAATAGAAAGACTCAAAATGGCACTGGAAAGTGAAGGCTTGGATCCAGAAACATTCTTATTCGAAGACGAGGCTTCCACCTTAATCTCGTCAATTTCTGATATGAAGAATGATTTTTCTGCAATGAAGAACGATATTTCCACTATGAAGAATGATATTTCTACTAATATGGACGAGAAGATTTCCACTATGAAAAATGACATTTCTGCCGATTCTTATCGTTAAAAAATGACATTGCTGCTGACGTCGAGAATAAAATTTCGTCTCTAAAATCAGACATTGAGAACAAGATAACAACGATAGACGAGGAAATCTAGGAATTGGGAGAGAAATATGGCAGATTTAAGAACACAAGACACTCCAGCAGAAGAAAAGAAGATTGATTATATAAAACCCTGCAAGCCAGAAATGAACTCCAGGATAGAGGACATTGGCAGTTTTGCCCGAGTCAAGGCCCCAACGTTCGATGGAAAAATGTCGTGGACCAATTATGTGAAACAGTTTGAAGCAGCCGCTAGAGTGAATAATTGGTCCGATAAAGAGAAAGCAGTGAACTTAACGATCGCGCTTCGGGGAGATGCCTTAGATGTAGTTCAGACGATACCTCTGGAAGAAACGGATGATTTCGAGCAGCTGAAGAAGAGGTTGGACATGCGATATGGTAACGAACATTTGGAACATTTGTACAGATTCCAGCTGAAGAAACGAAGGCGGAAACGTGACGAAACCCTTAAAGAGTATGGAATGGATATTGCCCGACTAGTCCGATTTGCTTATCCATCAGCACCAGAGAACATGAGGGAATGTTTAGGCATCCAGGCCTTTATTGTCGGTTTATGTGACCACGATATGGAGAAGACGCTTCAATTAGCCCATCCTAAAACATTGGTCGATGCATTGACTGCTGCTCTTGAATATGAAGCAGTCACGTTGGCTTCGGGAAACAGCAAAGGTAGGACCATGCAGGAAAAAGGTGACGATGACAGACTTGACCAGATCGTCAACCTGTTGAAAGGTGTGACAGACAAGAAACCGAAGAAGATCAAATGCCGGAAGCGTGGCGAGCTAGAGCACGTACGCAGTCCGTCTAAGCGCACCAAGACTCCTGTAACCCAAGAACTCCAGTCACAGGGGAAATCAGACAGGGGTGAATATCCAGCTGATGTGAATCACCGAAAAGAAAACTCTTTGCCTAGGCGGTCATGCCCTGTAGATTATTCACAATGCAATAAGTCGAAATCTAGGGAAGCTGCAGTTTCAAGAACTACTGTAGTCAACGAGGAATGGTCACCCATCAGAGAAGATCAGGAGAATGATCCTCACCTGAAGATGATCCGGCAATGGAAGAAAGAAAACCGGCGACCTACCTGGCAAGAAGTGTCAAGATTTTCACCGAAACTCAAGGCGTATTGGGCTCAGTGGGACTCCCTTGTCCTGGAAGAAGGGCTGTTGAAAAGAGTCCTTGAAAACGATGATGGTTCTGAGATGAGGAGACAGCTAGTTATCCCGAGAACAAGAGTAGCTGAGGTACTAAAGAAGTTACACGACAGTCCATCGGGAGGTCATCTGGGAGTGAAGAAAACCCTTCAGCGAGTTCGTGAAAGGTTTTATTGGATGAACAGCTCCGTCGATGTGAAGGACTGGTGTAAGAAATGTACGACTTGTGCTACGAGTAATGGACCACATCGCAAGAGAAAGGCACCCATGAAACAGTACAATGTTGGAAGCCCTTTCGAACGAATTGCTTTAGATATCGCTGGGCCATTTCCAATGACAGAAAATGGTGGCAAATACATACTGGTTGTAATGGATTATTTCACAAAGTGGGTGGAAATTTACGCTATCCCGAATCAAGAGGCCACCACTGTCGCAGATGTATCGGTGAAAGAATGTATCAGCCGATATGGAGTGCCCTTGGAAGTCCACAGCGACCAGGGAAGAAATTTCGGAAGTCATCTATTCCAGGAGATTTGCGAGAAGCTGGGAATGAAGAAGACCAGAACAACAGCATTACATCCACAGCCAGATGGAATGGTTGAGAGAATGAACAGGACTATTGGAAAATACCTGTCCAAAGTAGTATCCAGCCATCAGAGAGATTGGGACCAGTATCTCTCCCTATTCGCATTGGCTTATCGATCTACCGTCAATGAGTCCACGGGTGAAACACTTGCGAAAATCCTGTTTGGACGTGAAATGAGGCTTCCTTGTGACCTGTAATTTGGCTGTCGGCCTGGAGAAGATCTAGCAGGCAAAGACTACGTGATACAATTGAGAAGAAGGCTGGACTATAGTCATGAATTAGTTCGAACCAATGTTCAAGTTGCCAGCGACAGAATGAAAAGTCGGTACGACACGCAGGCCACAGAAGGCGGTTTTATAGAAGGGGACACAGTATGTTTACACAACCCGACGAGGAGAAAAGGATTTTCTCCAAAATTACAAAAATTCTGGGAAGGCCCATACTTAATCAAGAAAATGATCAATGATGTTATATATCGCATAAGCAAGATCCCCAACGGAAAACCAAAAGTAGTTCACCAAAACCGACTAGCGCTATTCGAAGGAGACCATGACCTGGGGGAAGGAGTAAACCTTATTCGAGATGTGTCTGACTCTACCTTCGAGGAATGTATGGGCACGTATGGAGGTACTGGGAAAGCTAGATATGGAGTCACTTCGGAACAACAACAAGATCTGTTCACTCTCCCGGAAGATTATTCACTGGAGAAAAACTTGAAGACCAGATTCCAGCCCCTGGCAAGACACTGAAACTAAAACATAATTCGCGGTACGTCTTCTACGTGGTAACTAAAAATGAATTCCAAGATCGATCTACCTACCGCGATGTGTGGGAAGCACTTCGAAACCTCCGAGACCATGTGTTGGAATCCAACGTGAAGAAACTGGATATGCCTAAGATAGCGAGTAACCAGTTGGATTGGCGAATCATCAGGAACATGGTAGAGATTATCTTTCAAGATACCGGTGTCCAGATATTAATTTACAGCTACAACCCCCGTTATCAGTATCCGATGAAGACGGTGCCCTGCTATTTCCATAAGATCGGAAAGTGTAGAAATGGGGCCAGTTGCCGATTCAAACATCCAGTCTCGGCTACACAAAAGCTCCAGGAGGATCTTCGATTTAAGGAGGGGATAATGTTACGAAACAGCACACTGGTATAGTCCCTAAAACCGACTCTGTATAAGCCAGGTATAAAAGTTAAAATTATGGCGGATACGGAGTTATAAAAAAACTATTTACGAGTTCACGACTATCTTATGTAAACATTGTTTTTGTGACCAGAGTTATCTAGAAAAGGCCAGAAAAATTATTTGTGTGTATAAGCCGCAGCCCGGAATTTTCTAGTGAGAAAGGCATTAATATATATATATATATATATATATATAAGGGACTGATCAGGAGGAGGGAGTTGATAAAGTGATCTCGTGAAATAAATACACCGAAATAACCAACAGTAAATATAAATTAGTTAAGTGTTCATATAAATTAGTTTAAGTGCATATACTGAGTATATATAAATTATGTGTTAGTGAGTTAGTGTTTAAATAAATTAGTAAGTAGCCATACCGTGTGTTTAAAATTTATCCCACCCATTTATTGTTTAAATAAATTAGAATAACATCACAGTATATTCAAATAACTCAATACCGATAAAAGATTTGTTTAATAATCGGATGTTTTTCGACTTCTAATGATTTTTTTATAATGATTTATGCATCAGCAATCAGAATTATGGATTCTATATGCTATTTGTCTGGTTAGAAGACATGTTAGTTACTCTCGCTATTGTCCTGTGGGTATTTTCTCCATTTAGAATAGTTCGGGTCTGCTGGCCCATCTTCATTTTACTCTTCTGTGACGTCTCACTCATATTAGGTGTTATATTAGGTAATTGGCGTGGTTCGTAATCTTTCTAATGATGCTTCAGGCTTTTTTAGATTGTTTCTTGGAGTGAGTTTTAGAGATTCTAATGTAGTATCTGGCTGGATGAGTACCATGGAGAAACTATGTTCTCAAGATTTTTAATTGGGCTCGCTGTATTCGAACTATACTAGACTTGCTGACACAGAACAGTAGCTTGATACCCTAGCTTCACATTGGAATGATCACTGCATTGTAGTATCGTCTTCTGTTCTTTAATGATATTTGAGATTTTTTTTCAAACATTTTCTAAATTATTGAGATTTTTTTCCAAACATTTTCTGAATTATATTGCAATATTTGGGTAACTTATTTTTAAAATTCAAGCCAGAGATTTTCCTGAAATCTGCACACCTGATAATCTATGTCTTATTTCATTAGCTGGATAAGTAAAATGATCTTTCATTACTCGGGAATCATCGTAAATACGGAGATTGAAATTTTGAATTGCCTGCGAGTGTAGATTACATATTTTTGTACTCTTTGCCCGAGCTTCAATTCGTTGTTGGTTATCTGATAACCAAAGGGCTCTTCATTTCATCATCATTCTTTCTTGTAGTCCTCTAGATCTCTTCTTTCAAAATAAACCTCTAAGCGTTCCTTATAATACATTGTTCTCGATTGTTTTCAATACGATAATTCCATAAAAATATAACTTATATTTATAGAAGCACAATTCAAATATAATCCGGCAATAGATAGTGCGGTCATGAAAGAGCTCGAAGACGCCGAATGTCAAGCAAAAGAAACAGCAAAAATAATAGCAGAATTGAAAGCGCAAGTAATAGAATTGTCTAAAAAAGAAACGATGACGGAAAAGGATGCGAAAGAGCTCGAACAGAAAAATTTGGAACTCAAGAAACAAATGATTATTTTTGAACAGAAGACGAAAAGGATTCAAGAGTTAATTGCACAAACGAACTTATTCGAGGATATGGGTTCTTTCAAACCTGCAAGGTGAGCAAAATTTTAGGAAATGATATTAATTATTACTAATATCAGATAAACAGCAATACACCGAAACTATTTGGTCTGTCTAAAATGTATTAAACTTTCTATCACGTATGCTTATGAAGTATATTACTTAGATTTGACACTGTACTATTAAAATCTGTATTTTAGCTGCACCAGATATATTTCACATGAAATCTATATATTTCTAAACAGGTATAACGAAGACGTCTTACCAAAAGTCGTTGTTTGTGGAATGACCGAAAATCAAATGCCGAAAATTCTTATTTGTGATGACAACAAAAATAAATGTAAATCTGAACGCAAGAAGAGATCATCATCACCCAAATCACCAAAATTACCTTGCGATTGTACTACTCCGACTTTAGATTTTCTCGGCGCCGAAGACTTTGCTCCTTCATATCCACCTTTAACAATGCCTTCGGCTGTGCAAGATACTTTCGGCTGTAACCAGCCATCTCAAGGAATGCAACAAGGGATGTTGCCATATCAAGGAATGCAACAAGGTATGTTGCCACCACAGATAGCACAAATGGGAATGGGACTTCCAGGAAGTATGCAGAATACTTGTGAGTGCCATCAACCACAAACGGGACAACAGTTTGGTTCGCCACCTCCTATTGGAGATTCTGTAGATTATTGTGAATGTGACCATGATAAGGTACGTTGAATTGATATCTATTAAAGCACCAATTGAATACTAATGCAATCAATTTAACTGTTATTTCTAAAACTAATTAATTCTACAAAATAATAAATGGAACGGAATGAAGGTTCAATCAAGAGAATTTATTTCTATTTCCGACCACCTTTCTTGTTCTTTCTATCTCATCCCTTCAAAGTTTTTTCGCTATACTAAATCCCCTTTTATATCATTATCCCATCACTGGTTTTCTATGTTTATAATTGCTAGTTATTCATATTTCTTTCGTTGACCAAGCTCGATAATTTTATGACCATGTATTCAAAATAAGCAGCGGTTTCTTGACAGTCTTATTTTGATGACAGCTTGGCTAAATTCTCAAAATACAAAAGTAAATAAATTGTGAAGTAGATTATGTAATAAAGACTGACATGGAAGCTGCTACCTATTCAAAGTAAATATGAGGGTCATTGATGCTTTTTTTGCATAATAGGCCAAGCTACAGAGATTTTTTCATGTAAAAAGTGTTAGAAAACCAGACGCGCCTTGTTTGGAGAATAGTTTCATATAGTATAGTAAGATGTTTTTGACTCTACTGTATTATTCATATCTTTTTTATTAACAAATTTTTACAAAAAATCGCTTTTTTTTGTTTTTTGCTTATAAAATTAAAATTGGATAATCGTGATGGCGATAGAAGTTGTAAAAAATAAAAACACGAAGAAAATGAGAGGCCGAACGCCTCGATTCAGCCAAAGTGCAGTTTTTTCAAAAATTCATGATTGTTATTTTTTGAGTTGTAGCGTAGATCCTCCGGCCGGTATTAATTTTTAATATAAACTTTATATGTGCAAAAAGCAGGCACTGTCCGATGCATAGTTTTCGATCTGTGGCTATTTTAAATATTTACAATGCAATTTTCCGGTAGCCCTGAATGCGATAGGTATGGTCCGATTTCAATTCACAAAAACGATTTCGAACGTAAACTTTTCATATTTCAAAATTTTCATCTTGGTTTGGCAATATTCTTATTTGTTGCTCAGATATTCAAATGAAAAGATCATCAAATACGTGCGGGCAACAGTTGCAAATACCGAAAATTTAACGATTATTCAAATGATATACAGTACCTCGATTAATTCTTATATTTGTCTACTTGTAACCCTTCGTAAGGGGGCGGTGGGGCGGTTACGGATTGCCGGGTAGGGTTGTCCAGTCAGAGACAGGATTCCAAAATAAAATAAGCTTATTCTTATAAAGATATTTACAGACGCCATTTACATATGTACAAAAGATCAATACCTGGCCTAAAATTAAATACTTATTGTATCGGTCCGCAGGAGGTTGTGTATCTAATTATTTCTCGTCGACCGGGGAGATATACCTATGGAATAGTGGTTTGGACGATGCAAACGTCGAGACTTCGGTGTACGGGCGTAGGTTGTAATACGGGCTCTGGATGCTCGTCAGAGTCAATACCTCGGGCGAGACGAAGTACCCCTAAGTCAGTACCTTAGAGGCGGGAAGTACAGGAATATGTGAGAGTCAATACGTCTCACACGGGGGGCCGTCGTTTGGTAGGTCAATACCCTACTTCGGTGTACGGGCGTAGGTAGTAATACGGGCTCTGGATGCTCGGCAAGTCAATACCTTGGCGACGGAAGGGTAGAGTCTAACGAGTCAATACCTCGCCAGACTGGAGGAGAGGTCCTTTCGAGTCCATTGCCTCGACCGGACCGTCTCATCGAAATTGTTGGTCGGTTTATATATCCATCAGCTGTCGATAAAACTGGATTGGTACGAACCATAGGCGTATCATCAGCGGTGTTCGCCGGAACATCGTTACATACTTGAAAGTGACATAGATATTTTTATGATTTCTTTGAGGTATTTTTTATAATTTAGACGAAATTTTATTTAAAAATATTAAAATTTTGTCACCACCTCTAAAAGTATATACTAAAACCAAAAAGTTTGGAAAGTGCAATGACCTGCTAACGTATACATAAAGATCAAAGCGTTGTTTTCATATTTAATTCTAAAATTTTTTAACCTTGTGAATAATTCGGAAATACTTTAAAAAAACTCTTCAACTAATAATTTTAACATATATTCTTGAATATTTCAAAATTTAGTTATGTATGTAATACTACGATTTATGAATCACATAGAAAAAGGTTATTTTTATGGAATAAACTTTATACTTCTATTTCTACTGTTTAAGGACTTTTTTCAAATAGTAGCAACATCTGCCTGAATTGCGACTCGAAAGATGCCTGTCTCGCTTTTGCTCATTCCTTAGATAAGGAAAGACGACTGGACGAATAACAAAGTTCGGACCAAACCTATTGAACAGTCACACCTGTCGCGGAACAATAATGTGAACAGAAACTAAATTAGGATGTAAATAAAAGTATTAGGAACTTTCAAATATTTTATTTGTTGGAGTTCGATTGTATTATCTAAAATCGATTAAATATTATTAAATATCTAAAATAATCAAAAATTTCTGATTAGATACAGACTTGAAAGGTTAAATTAGAACATCTATCAAGAAATAAATTTATACGCATTCTTAAAACCAAAACAATATTTGTTATATAAATATGTACATTACGAATAAAAATTAAACCAACAATAGAAAAATTTGAATACTTGATCTTCTCATCTCCTATTGACCAGAGAACAAAATTATTTTAGTTAAAGGGTTTCCAATTGGCGTCTTAATTTCACTTTTCTGTGATTAACATCATTTTCTAACACATAGAAATATTGTTCTTATTGGAAGATCTGAAATAGTATTATGGAGAAGGGAGTATCTAAGGATAATTAACGAGTTTTGCAAACAGGGAAGAAGGATATATTATACGGATGAAACATGGGTCAACGAGAGGCAGGCGGTGAATAGTGGCGTAACAATAGGGTGGCAGGGCTGGCAAAATGCCACGGGCCCCCGACCCAAGAGGGCGCAAGATCAAAAATATTTTTTTACATTGTACCTGAGTATTTTATTTTATTTCAAAAGTATAAGTTCTGCTTAAAATCCAAAGTGAGACAACTAAAGACCATAATACAATTTCAAGTTAATCGTTAAGCATTACAACCAACCTAAACAAATATATGTTGATTCATTTTTAGAGATGTACACGTTACCCGTGATGAGTAATTTTACGTACTTATGGCCGTCAAAAAACTATCAATCAAAATAACGGTAATTGCACATCTCTATTCATTTTAGAACGTATCCATTGGTTTCTACATATTTTGTCGCGATACGTTGGCAGCGCGGGTGAGCATTGACGATCGGGGATTTCCCCATTTTGTTTTCACTTTTTTCGTGGCGCTGCTGCTGGGGCGAGCTAGCAACACTATGTAAGGGGTAATTCCGGATTGGATATTGTTTTATGAGGGCTCTACTGACTGCGTATTATTCTTTGTGTGATTATTTTTGACAATTGGTGATTTGTATCTTTGATTTTTCGTATTTGTTCTTTTATTGAATATAAAAATGGTAGCAAAGTAAAACTGATGTGAAAGTTAGATATTAAAATATCTTAGTTTCAGAAAATATTTAAGTGGGAGCGAAAAACGTAAGAGAAAGAGGGAAAATGAAGAAAAAAGTAAAAAGCTACCTAAAATTAGTCAGTACTTGAAAAATGATGACTTAAATAATGAAAAGTCGAGTGACCAGTGCTCCAAAAGTGAAGAATTGGACCTTACTAAAAGTATACCAGAATTATCAGATGCAGCACCCAACACCAGTGACTATCCAGACCCAGAACAACCACAACAGGTTACTAGCAAAAATCAGAGATAATTATATTTTAGCATGAACAATATTGTATCTTCGCCATATGTGTCTGATAAGGGTAATTTTAAAGAGCTAACTGATCAAGTGAAAAGATTCGTGATTGAAAACGGACATTGTAAACCTAAGGGCCCTTTCATAAAAGATAGTGACAATAGATCTTTTCTAGAAAAACATTACTATATTGTTTCCAAGTCTGGCGTAAAACATGAATGTACATGGCTATCCTATTCTTTAATAATTCAGAAGGCGTATTGTGAACTTTGTTATTTGCAAATCGGGCATCTAAAAAAATACAAAATGTTTGGATTGAGGGCTATGACGACTGGAAACATATTGTATATGCCATACAAAGACACGAGACATCAAAAACTCAACTGGACTCCTGTCTTACGTATCAACAGTGGCGGCTACATGGAACACTCGATGAAGAGCAAGAGTCTATAATCAAAAAAGAAAAATCTTTTTGGCGCCAAGTACTTTCTAGGCTCCTTGATGTTACTCTGACACTTTCAACGTGTAATTTAACCTTTCGTGGCCACAGAGAAAATGCAGATAGCAGTGATCCAAGCTCCAAAGGAAACTTTTTGAGTATTGTTGAGTTATTAGGAAAATACGACCCGATTTTACGAGAATTGTTAAGTAAACCAAAGGGCCAAATAAAATACTTAAGTCCAAAAATACAAAATGAGCTAATTTCTGTCCTGGTTCTAGAAGTAGAAAATGCACTCATAAATGAAATAAATGCCGCACCATTCTACTCTATCGTATTCGATACAACTCAAGATATTTCAAAAATTGATCAAATGTGTGAACTTTAACGTTATTGTATGGTCGAAAAAGATGATTATGGGATCCCAAAGGATGATAATGAAGTTAAGCATCAAACTGCCTTAGCAATGTCCAAGCAAGTTATTAAACCCAAAAGTGACAAAAATATTCCTCTAAATAAGTGTCGAGGACAAGAGTATGATGGTGCTAACACAATGAAAGGGACTTATGGTGGAGTTCCAAAACTCATAAAAGATGTCCAGCCAAATGCCGTATATGTTCACTGTGCTGCTCATAATTTAAATCTAGTACTCAATGATGAGAGAGGTTATTGATATGCAAAAATTTTTTGAAACACTTCAACAAATTTATAATTTTTTTGGGCATAGTATCAAAAGATTGAATATGTTATCAAGTTTTATATCTAATGAAGAAAATGAGTCTTCAACTTCAATAACATTAAAAACATTAAACCCTACTAGATGGGCAGGACGATTTTGCTTTAAAAGTTTGGTTTGTTGAAGTCCAAAAAGCGCTAACGACAACAATTCTGTTAAATCGCAAATCAGATGAAAGAAGTGAAGCTTCACTCAAAAATAAGATCTAAAACTACAATTTTATAATGTTATTGGTTTTCCATTGCAAGATCCTACATACTATCGATGCAGCCTCTAAAGTTCTTCAGTCTAAAGCCACCGATCTTTCAAATGCCTTAAAACGCCATTTTGATGAGCTTTGCGAAGATGAGCGTCTCCAAGATCCGGAAAGTTTGTTCAAAGTGAACATTTTTTATCGAGTATTGGACATCATTATAAACCAACTGAAATCGCGTTTCCTTCCATTGAATGAAATTGTTTCAAATTTCAGTGTTTTGTAGCTTTCCACTTTAAAAGTTTTAAATGACACTGATCTATCGAAAAAAGCTCTAGTTGAGATATATAAAAAAGACATATCTGAAAATCATTTGCCAGATAAATTCTCAGATTTCCATTCACTTTCAGAGACGAAATAGAAAAATTTTCGTGTATTAGACGCCTTGCTGATTTATTAATAATAAAAAATAATTTTATGTCCTGCAGCATTCCTGAAGTATACACTGCATTGTTATTTCTTAGGTACAATTCCTGTGACTACAGCGAGTGCTGAACGATCATTTTCAAAACTAAAATTGAGAAAAACCTATTTAAGAAACTCTATGGGACAAGACAGGTTATGTAACTTGGCTATTCTGTCTATTGAAAATTCTATGGCCAGATCATTAAACTTTGATGATGTTATAGACACTTTTGCGGAACAGAAAGCTCGAAAAAAAGATTTTTCTTAATAAATATCTTTCATTTACGTTTAAGTTTGTTCCCGGTAATCGGCCAACATGGTTAAGGTTAAATATAAAAAGATTTTTTGTATTGTTTACATTCTCTTCTCATTCATTTTATTTTCTCCACTACGTTTCGGCGTATTGCCATTTTCAAGTATTTCTTTTTTTTTCCTCTACAATGAATATAAGAGACAAGACAAAATGAATTTAAAACAATGAGCTATTAAAACTTACACATTATAAATCTACTGTCGACTGTGGACATTGCGTTCTAAAATATTTTAAAATCAAATAAAGTTACTCGAACCTGTCTGATTTATAAAATCATCAACAAAACATACAAATACTATTCATAGGCGGGTAAGATGCAAAACACCTACAGTTACTCTATTAAATGGTTGTATATTTTTGGAAGACTTTGAAGGTCCGTCTTATAGTTAATTGAATTTTTGTTCTTTTTGATACAAATCATTTCTTTGATTTCACGTTTGAATCTGTTTTCTTCTTTGTCTAAAATTTTAATGTTTTCAAAATCAAAACTATGGTGGTTTGAAAGGGCTTTGGAATGTTCATTGTTGGTTTTTGTTATATTGGTGATTGTAAATTCTGTTATGTAGGTATTGAGATGTTTGACCCACGTATTCACCATGGCAATATTTACATTTGACATTATACACTACATTACTTTGTTTCAATTTTTCGGTTTTCGGTTTAAGTTTTGTGAAAAAAGTCTTGGTATAATTATTAGGTTTGTGCGCTACATTTATATTATTTTTACTCAACAGCCCCTGAATTTTTTCTGATGCACCTTGTATGTATGGTAAACTGATATATATTTTGGTTGAGGTATTATTACTAGAGTTATTACTACTCCTATTGTTTGTGTCCCTTGCATTATTATTGTTATACATTTTATGTATTCGTTTTTTTATTATAGGATTGTAAAAACTTTCTGGATATTCATTACCATTACTTTGTAAAACTTCTTTAATCTTCTTCAAATTATCAGGCCTGTTATTAGGATGTGAGAGTTTTAGGGACCTGTCTGTAAGGTTATTAACAACACTTCTTTTGTATGTGATTGGTACATTAGAATTAAAATTTAAATATCTTTCAGACCATACATGTTTGGTAAACCAATTTGTCTCAATTTTACCGGTATTATCATATTTAATTGTTATATCCAAAAAGTTTATTAGTTTTTCGTTATCTTTCTCAAAACGTAGTGGAGAAAATAAAATGAATGAGAAGAGAATGTAAACAATACAAAAAATCTTTTTATTTTTAACCTTAACCATGTTGGCCGATTACCGGGAATAAGCTTAAACGTAAATTTAAATAATACGGTCAGGAAATACACACTGGTAAATATCTTTCTTAATAATATTTTGCTTAATATATATCTTATTGAAATTAAATTGTTATTTATATTTCAATGTAAATGTATGCAGGTTTCCTCACGATGTTGTTCCTTCACCGAAAAGCTAGCGAATAGATAATGGGTGGTATGAATAATACCAGAGTATAAACTCCGAGTATGTTCTCATGAGTATGAGCATAAAGTATGAGTTTGTACTCCATTTCATATAAATAAAAATATTTTAATTTGATGAGTTTATTCTCCTAATACATAAAGTAGATACTCACAATTTAATTTCCAAACTTGTTCAAATTCAAAAAATTGTTTACAAACAGTTCCTGTTCGATAGCAGGTTTTCGGCATATGCTTTAATTTGTTATTAGTGCCTATTTGCGAAGCAATCATTCAACGTATTAGTACAATGAGTGAAAGCAGTGAAGATGAAGAGTGTAATAAAAGTTGCGAATCGCAAATGGGATTTGTGCATATGCTTCGTGATTTTCCCATACTTTTGTCGAAGTCACAAACACCATCTGTCCGACTTTCAAAATCGAAAGCACTCGAAGCGATGAGAAAACAATGAGAGCTTAATTTTGGTTTACAAATAACGACAAGTCAAATGTACAAAAAAATTAACAACATGAAATCCAGACTCAAGAAAAAGACTGATATTAATAGAACTGGAAATAAGAAAATCATTTTGCAAGATTGGGAAAAGATTTTGTTGGAAATTATGGAAGGCGACACAAATCCAGTTCTTATAAAGATTTCAGGTAATGTAATATTTATAAGTAATAATAGAAATAAGGCAACCAAACTATATTTCATCCGCAAAGTTATCTACACCTTTTTAACTTTAAATTGGAAATAATTAAAATCAAATTGGGAATTATCAAATTTAAATTGGGATAAATCCCAATTCGAAATTGATAATTCCCAATTTGATTTTAGTTATTCCCAATTCGAATGCGAGAAGTCCCAATTTGAAGTTGAAAAGGAGATTTAAAAAACATAATTTTGTTAAAACCGAGGTTACCTATTAATAATTGCTTGCATATACTTGATATTTTATTTTTTATTACTTCAATTTAAACTTTAATTTCAGGAGCATTATCTGTCGGCACGCAACAAACAGACGCAACACAAGGCAGTAGTTATGAAGATAAAATTCGCAGACATTCAACTTCTACTTCTAAAACGTATACGACAAATGATGATGCTGCTAGTGAAGTACATCCACCTAAAAAAAAGAAACATAATGGAAGTAGTTCTCTTGAAAAATATGAAACAAACCTTACTAAACAACTTTCAAATACCGAACTACAAAGACTAGTTTTGCTGAAACAACTAAGAGTTTTGGAAATGAGAGAGGAAAAACTGAAGAGAGAGCTAAATCCAAATTTCATTGAACAATCTACTTCAAACAATAGTACCATCGATGAAAGTAAAAATAGTAAAACTTACATTAATTTATAATATTTAAATATTTTTTTTGAATAGTTGCAAAATAAAACACGTAAGTTGTGACAAAAAATGTTAAAATCATTAATATGCTTTGTATTCTGACTTTTTCTTACCCTAAGCACAGCCCTTAAGGTAGAGCAAGAATGATTTCTGCTAATGCAGATCGCCTCCGTTGCCCGCTTTGTCTAATATTATCGTCAACTTCATCTTTTACCGGGTACGGAACCGGAATATCTTGTATTAGGGGCTGCATTGGATCGAGCTCATCATTTAAATATTTTGCTACATTATGTAACATAAAACAGCATATAACAAGTTTTGGAACTTTTTCTATCGACGCCCGAATTTTATATTGAAGCATCGGAAATCGTTGTTTTAGTTACCCAAAACATCTTTCAATTATTACACGCTCCTTTGTAAATAAGTTGTTATAAGCATGTTCTGTCGGGGTATTAGGATTTCTAAAGGGTACCATTAGCCACGGTGCTATGCCATAACCTTCATCTCCTAAAAGTAATGCATTTGACCTCTTAAACTCATTCCTTGCAATGTCGTAAATTTGTGAGTTGTTCCATATCCGTGAATCATGGACAGATCCTGGCCATGATGCGTCTACGCTTGTAAACCACTCATCTGCATTGCAAGTGGCTTGAACATTGATGCTGTGATATCCCTTGCGATTAATATATTCATCACCATGAAGAGGTGTTTTTTTTATTCTTATGTGGGTGCAATCAATTAAACCGACTGCACATGGAAAATTGTACTTTGTTTGCCATCTTTCTTTAGCTTTTATTACATCCGCCGCAGTGCGAGGGAATTTTATCCACTGTTCGCATTTTTCTAGCATCTGGTCAGCAACTTGCGTCACAACTTTACAGACAGAAGTTTGGTGAACACCAATATCTTCTCCTACTCCTGTCTGAAACCCCGGATCACCCACATACCTCAAAAATATTTTCATTTTATCAGTGTTACATATAGGACCACCTCTTGTTTCTTCTGATTCTACACCCAAAAAGTTAGTAGATAGCCACTCGACATTTTCTTTACTAAATCGATATAATGATTTAAAATCACGATCACACGTACTTCTAGGTTTATAATATTTTTTTAAACGCAAATTAAGCATGAACTCAGCCATAGCTCTGCCGCGATCAAACTAGTCTGGTTACTAATAGACTCCAAAATTATGGAGTAGATTCTTATCCTAAAGAGCATAAATACAATTTTATTCATATGAAAAATGAGAATATTCTCACAACAAATTGTACATAAGAGTACCTACTCAAGTGGAGTATCTGCTTCTAGTTTTTATTCATACCACGTAGAGTATTTACTCCAAATTTTTAAGTATAAACTAAATGCTCATTTTTATTCATATGACTCAATGAATGCATTGAGATATTATGTTCTATGGATGAATGTGAAGTCTCCAATATGCATTGGGCTAGCGTGGGGACTACAGACCATTCCCTCTCGCCTAAGAGAGCAGGCCTATGGCCATTAGTGGTACATATACAACGTGTAATTGAGTACGCTGAAAATCTCGAAGTTTATTAAAATTAAACTGAGTACAACGTGACGATTTTTACTGATAGGGCCCCATCAAAAGAATTTGCCACGGGCCCCCGATGGTATAGTTAGGCCACTGACGGTGAAATAAGTATGGTGACATGGAAATGTGAAAAATGCACGGCAAGCAGCCATTGAAGGCTGATCAACCGGTTTAAAAATTCCATCCAGAAAAGGCCGTTGATTAATAATTACACATATAGGAAGTGATCGCGGATTTGTGTTAAATGTTGAATGAATATTTAAGTCCACGAAAACGGGAGAAGAGATGAACGCAGAGGTGTGCATTACTGAAAATTTGGAACCAGAATCTGTCGTCGTTATGGATAACGCTCCTTACCACAGTCGACACTGCAGGAAAACGCCACAACAGGCAAGAAGAAAAACTGGTTATGGGATAAAAGCACCCCTTACGATGAAAGCAGTGTAAACAACGAATTGTTTCAAATTGTGAGGATACATGCCTATAAATATAAGAAACTTGCTCTAGAAGAATTAGCATTGAGCCATGGAATTACTGTATTAATATTACTCATGTCCAAAACGAAGGAAAGAAAATGTGGGGCGTAGATAATATGGCTGATGAGGTTATCGATGATATTATTATCAATGGAGGTACTAGTAATAGTGATTTTGATGATGAAAAATCGAGAAATGACAAAGGGTAAGTTCTAACATTCTTTTTCGGTATTATTTTAGTAGTTCTTATTATCGTACCTATCATTTTCTTTATTCAATAAAATTCCTTTTGCTTTCATTGAAGAATTTTCTTTTTTTTTATAAACGTTTCCCATGTCCAGAAAATAGTCTAGGAAAATGTAACAATGCTATTTTTGACCCCGCAAAAGACGTCGACACCACTGTGTAAGACCAAACTTTATGGTTCGACTTTAGTTAGGTGTTATTTGATTAATCGTTGAATTGTTCGCGCGTATTTCACGATCTTTTCATTTGAATATTTCAGCAACAAATAAGAATATCGCAAAAACAAGATGAACGATTTGAAGTATGAAAATTTTACTTTAGAAATCGCTTTTGTAAATTGAAATCGGATCATATCTGTCGCATTCAGGCCTGCTAGAAAATTACTTAGTAAAAAATTCAAATGGCCACAGAAAGAAATCTATACATTGGACAGTGCCTAGTTTTCGCATATATAAAGTTTACATTAAAAACTAATACTGGCCGGAGTATCTACAATACAACTAAAAAAATAAGCGAGTTATCAATTTTAGAAAAAACTTTACTTAGGCCGGTCGATCTCTCATTTTCCTTATCTTCCTATTCTCTATAATTTCTCTATTGACGCCAGCACGATTATCCTGACAGTTTCAGTTTTATAAGCAAAAACTCAGAAAAGGTGCATTAAATTGTTAATAACGATGTTATGAATAATAAAGTCGAGTGAAAAACATCTCACTCCATCATATGAAACTATTCTCCAAACAATGGCGCAACTGGTTTTCGACTAACACTTTTTACACAAAATGCTCACTCCGAATCTCAGTAGCTTACCCTATAAACAAATTACCAAAAATTTGAAACAAGCTTCTTCAGAGCTTCATTATTAAAATCAATTAAATCGTTAAACTTACCAACCACAGTACCGACATAATTGAAATAGTTTTGTCTTCATAAACCCCTTCTGATGTAAAAAGTATTCTCCAATAAATATTCGCTTAAGTTTCGGCTTCAATTTTGTGCACCAATGAAAATGACTGATTAAAATACTAAAAAACTCATGACGTTTTCACAATCTGTCACAAATTTGATTAGCATACTTCAAAATTATTTCCAAATACCATTTCACCATGTCGGAATTCAGAATATAATGCATTTACTTTAAATATATTTTTGTTGAAATTTTCGAAATTCTCAGTGACAAAAATCAAGTTTATTTAAAACATTGACCAAGAAACATTTATCATCAATAAAGGTATGCAATTCAAAAACAATTAATTATTAGTATCATGAATAGTTTTAATTTTAATATCTTTTTCAATTTGCTTTGCCTATTTCTTCCTCATAGATGAAAAGTTTCTATCTTCTTCTCCACGATGTCTATACTTCGTTTGTTTATTCGCCTATTGACCTAGCCAGTATTTTAATAAGCTTTTACTCTCTTGCTTATATTTTGTATATCAACCAAATATATTTCAGGATACTTCTCAACCTAAAACGAGATCGGGACGATCTCCAGTAGCAGGTATGCCGTGTGGGAAAGGACGAGGCATTTGCCCCGCTGAGATTGAATCTCGTCTACAAGAGTATTCAGAAAATACACAATATTTGGTGAGGATCGATGCAGTATTAATCATCAAATTCTAAAATATTTTTTATAGGAAAAGCAGTTGTACGACATGGAATCTGAAGTAAAAGAAATGCATCAGGAATTATTAGCAGTCCAGAAAGAACGAGAACATCTCGAGCATCACAAGAAAATGTTATGTTCAATGCCCCCTTGTGGATACCCACCTTGTCCTGCTTCTCCTTGTCTACCGTCTCCTTGTCCACCTTCTCCCTGTCCACTACAACCTTGTCCCGGCTCCCCTTGTCCGCCACCTCCTTGTTTTCCTCCGTGCGGACCAGTAAGTACATAACAATTAAACTGAACCACTATAGTTGAAATCAACGTGAAATATTTCAAAACCGAAATTTTATAGTTGGTTAAATATTCTGTTCTGTAGAGTTATAAAATCATTGCAATTTATAATGGAAACATTCGAGAATTTTTGAGCACATTTTTTCCATTCAAATTTTGTTTTATAGCCATGTGAACCTCAACTGAGGGAATTAAGGGAACAATATAAGAGATTGCAAGATGATTTTAAAAGCAAATTAACGGAAGTTGCGGGTTTAAGGACAGAAAATGAAAAATTAAAAGATAAAACGAAACTAGCAGAAAATGCCAAAAAGGAAGCCGAAAAACAAGTTAGAGATCTCGAACTTGAAATAAAAAGATTAAAAGGAACTCTAAAGGATCCAAAGGTTAGTGTTCTAATTGAAGTTGGGTAATTACACGGAGCATGTTTTATAAATAAATGAGTCGTGTTTCACACTTTATTCCAGCAAATGTCTAAAGAGCAAGTTATAGAACTCGAACAACAATTAACTGTAGCCAAACAAAGATTTAGAGAAGCTCAAGATGAACTAGAAGAATTGAGATTACTCGTTGAAGATCAACAAACACAGCTAGATGATTATAGAAACAAGGTGAATCAAAATATTGTTACAATATGTTTTTATCTTGAGCCCGACTACTACTATCTCATGAAGCTCATTTCTCTTCAGTTTTCTCCCAGGAATTGGATAGGGTTCATGTTGAAATAACGTTCCTTCGTATCTTCTTGTAGCTCATTGTAGTCCATGTTGGAACTTGTACTTTTTTGTTCTATAGTTTATCAGCTATCATGTTATATTTATCATCAACTAATATGACGGTGGATTGAAAGAAGTAGCTATAGTGTTATGCTCTTATATTGGTTGATCAGAAATATACATACAATGCAGTATCGGTCTTAAAATGGTACCTCGTAGAGCCTAACCTAACCTAAACATTTTAATTTTCTTTAAGATCTGATGAGCGACTTCTACTATATTACTGAATAAAATTTTGAAATATATATAACTAGTTCTGTATATTAGATTTAAGATTATTATAAATAATCATCATTTTTCGTATTTCTAATGAACGAACAATTCTAACGTTTTTTTTTAGTATTTGGAAGCTCAACAGCAAGTTGAGGAACAAAGGAGACAAATTGATCTGATGGAAATTGAAAACCAAAGAATAAGCGAACAAGTTAATTTGGAAATTCAACGTGTCAAGAACCAATTCCAAGAAAAACTTCAAGAGCTGATGCCACTTCCAGATATTCTAAAATCTACGCAGATGAAGCTTCAGGATGCCCAACAAATGCATCTTCTAGCCGAAAGGAATAACGAATCTATAGCCAGAGAGTTGCAAATGTACAAGGTATTATTTTGTTTTTCCCTATCTGTGTGGTACTTTATGTTAGTGGTTGTTATGCTGTCAACTCTTTCTTTCATGTCTTCAGCAAACTTCCTATGTTTAGCTCAATTTCCCTTTTCACTGAATTAGAAAAATATCTTGTTTTATCTAAAATTACTAGAATGCGATAGATTTGACAATTGAGGTACGACTGCTTTAGTAGTATAGATAGCTAAGGTAAGTGAAAAACCCTTTTCCAAATGTTGGCGAGTTAGGAAACTAAAACATATATATATATATATATATATATATATATATATATATATATACAGGGTGTCCCACGAGGTTTTGGCCAGTATATATCTCGAAAACTATTTGAACTATGATATTGAAATTTGGCAGTTATAAACCGTGGGTAGTATTACACATTTTAAGCAAGGAGCTACTTTGTTACAACGTCACATTTCGCGTCACGTGGTATCATTTTTAGAAAAGTTAATGAGATACCCTGTATATTCTTCCACTGCTGTAAATGTGTCTCTTATACTAATTCGACGATACCTATTATTTTGTGGTGGGTACTTAGAAACGACAAACAAATGTTTATAAATAAAGTTTTTTATTTGAAAAACAAAGAGAGCTGAGAAACAAAAAGAATTGGAATGCAATAACAGTTTTACTACAGTTGATGCTCAAATTGATGTCCACCTTCATTAATGCAGCATTCAAATCTTCTAAGTAAATTTCTTGTGCATACTGCTTAAATACTTTCTGGTGTAACAGATTGGTAAGCTGCTCTGATTCTGTTTTTTAAATCATCTACATCGGTAGGAGCTGTAAAATATACACTAATCCTTTTAAATATCTCTAAAGAAAAAATCGAACGAGGTTATATCTAGTGAACGAGCCGTTCAAAATATTATATCATTTCTCCCAATCCATCTGTCTTGAAACTACACATCCAGATGTCACGTTACTTGCTGACCAAAATGAGGAGGTGCACCATCCTGTTGCCATCACATAATCGCTCTCTAATTTAGTGGAAAGTCTTCAAGCAAATTGGGAAGAATATTTTGGAGAAAATCTAAATACATTTTGCCTGTTAAATTCCCGTCATGAAAATAAGGCCTTATTGTTGAGACAATCAAATTAGTGTGTCACCTATTACCAGTCTATATTATGTGTTCCATATTAATTGACAGAATGTCAATAGTTGCTTCCTGCAATATGTCACTTTTGTTGTCGATGTAGATATAACTGTTATGTTAAAAATACGAATAATAAAGATTAAGTGTTTGTTTATCAGTAAGCAGTTTCATTAAATAAAATAGAAAATACACTTCTATGGCACATTGCTCAACTCAACAGGTTATGGGCCCAGAACAACAAATACATACATAGAAGGTTTTGATTACGTAAAAACTTAACGTTCGGCACAAAGTGAAAGGCAAAATGGCGGGTATAAACAATGAAAGAATTGGAATTAAACCATTTAATGGCAAGGACTACGAACATTGGAAGTTTCGAATGGAAATTATACTAGATCAAAATAACGTGAAGATCTGTATTGAAAAAGAAAATGAACAATCGGATGAAGCATTCAATAAATTGGATGAACAATGCAAATCAATAATTGTGCAGTGCATTTCAAACTCGCATCTTGAATGCGAAGAACAAAAAAACGGCGCTTCAGATGTGGAAAGCATTAGAATCAGTTTTTCAAAGAAAATGCATAGCTAGTCAATTGTATTTAAGAAAAAAACTGCTCACTATGAAACTGGTAGCAGGAGATTCACTCGAATCCCATTTCATAAAATTTGAAGAAACCGTTAGAGAACTCCAGTCTGTAGGTGCTACTCTTGAGGAAATAGACGTTGTGTGTCATCTACTCCTAACGTTACCAAGTTATGATACAATTGTAACTGCATTAGAAATTATGGACTCTTCCCAATTGAAATTAGATTTTGTGAAAGCTAAGTTATTAGACCATGAGATAAAGAAAAATAGTACACAAACAAATAACAATTTATACATGCCAGTGGCTTATACAAGCAATTATAAACAAAATTAAACTCAGAAAAGAGGTAAACATGTCAATGCACAGGAATCTAACCAGAAAACAGGCTCAAATAATGGAAAGAAGAATATTATATGTCATAATTGCAGAAAACCAGGACATACAAGGAGCCAGTGTTGGTTTAAAAAACAAGTAAATCATACAATGGAAAAAGGGACAGAAGAAAGTGATAGCATAGCGTTTATAGCTTCTGGAACAGTTTTGAACACAACTTGTAATAGTAACACAGTTAAATGGTATATAGACTCGGGCGCAACATATCATCTGGTAAATGACATGAGTATATATATCCTAATCAATGTATCTAAAGCTAATGAAACTTTAAAATGTACACATGTAGGTTCCATTGATGTGTTTTTGCAAACTGGAGAAACTGCACAAATCAAAAATGTTTTGTATGTTAAAAATTTAGCTCACAACATGTTACCTGTTAGAAAGCTGGAAAGTGCAGGTCTAAAAATTATTTTTGAAGAAGGTAATGTTTTTATTTATAATAACAATAAAAATGTCAAACTTATAGCTAAGGGTATTGGAAACAAAAATTAATACATCCTAGAATTTCAATTGAATAAAATGAAAACTAACTTATGTGAAAATAATAATAACTTTGATTTATGGCACAGTAGGTTAGGTCACTTATCTAAAAAGAATATGTTAAAACTTTCTGACATAGCTGATGGCTTAAATTTAAATAAATAAAACTCTATATGATACAGATAAATGTGAAATGTGTATACAGAGCAAAAGTATGAGGTTACCTTTTCCAACAAAAATTAATAAAAAAAGTGAAAGAGTACTTGAATTGATACACAGTGATGTTTGTAGTCCAATTACCACTCCTACTTTTGACAATAAAAACTACTTTGTATCATTTATAGATGATTATACACACTTTGCTATGGTTTACCTAATTGAAAGAAAAAGTGATGTTTTGCAATGCTTCAAAGATTTTGAAGCACTAGAAAATTCATTCTCTTTGTAGCGATAATGGTGGTGAATATCGTTCGCAACAAATTTCAGATTTTTGCAGGGCCAAAGGTATCAAACCCAAGTTTACCATACCTTATAACCCGGAGTTAAATGGGACCGCTGAAAGGTTCAACCGCACACTGTTAGAAAAAGCTAGGGCAATGATTTTAGAGTCAAAACTAACAACGGAAATGTGGGGTGAAGCAGTGCTATGTGGGGTGAAGCAGTGCTGTGTGGTACGTACATAATAAATCGTAGTCCAACTTCTGCTTTAAATAACAAAACTCCAGCCAAAGCTTTCTTTGGAAAGAAGCCTAATTTGGAAAATTTAAAAATCTTTGGAAGCTTAGCCTATAACCACATTCCAAAAGAAAAACAAAATGATAAATTTGAGTCTAAAACTGATACTACTATTATGGTGGGGTACACACATAACGGCTATCGTTTGTGGGATCCATTTAGAAGAAAAATAGTTGTTGGTAGGAATGTAATATTTAATGAAAATAAAAATATTCACAATATTGGAAATAGTTCTTTAGAAATTGAAAAAGATACACTTGTTGAAGTGGAAATACAAAAAGAAAATGTTGAATCAAAAGAAACAATACAAGAAGAGATTTAACTGGAAGAAAATATAACTGAAGAGGATGAAGAAAATGAAGAAACTTGCAAGAAAAGTACCAGAAGAAAACAAAAACCACAATACTTGAAAGACTACCTAGATGAACAGGAAATAGAACATTTAGCACTAAATGCTGAAGCATATGTAGATTATGTACCAAGAAGTTTTGGAGAAGTACAGGGTAGGTCAGACTTCAAGTTTTGGAAACAAGCTATAGAAGAAGAAATTGAGTAACTAGGAATGAATAATACATGGATAGAAGTGGACAAACCCGAACATGCGAAAATAATTAATACTAAATGGGTTTTTCGTGTCAAGAAAGATGAAGCAGCAAATATTTCAAAATATAAAGCAAGATTAGTGGCAAAGGGCTTTATGCAAAAAGAAGACTTTGATTACATAAATACCTATGCACCAGTTGCACACTATACAACTGTGAAACAAGTGCTAGCGGTAGCAAATATTAAAAATTTAGTACTTCAACAAATGGATGTAAGTTCTGCCTTCTTACATGGTGTCATTGAAGAGAATATATACATTAAAATACCCGAGAGATATGACAATGCCAAAAATAAAGTTTATAAACTGAAAAAGGCATTATATGGGCTTAAACAGGCCCCCTATTGTTGGAATGAAAGGTTCAACGATTTTGCTGAAAAACAAGGATTTAAACAGTCAGAAACTGATCAGTGCTTATATATCCAAGAAGTTGGAAATGTAATAACTTATTTATTGTTATATGTTGATGACTTGATTATTGCAGGTGACAATAAGGAGAGAATTAATCTTGTAAAAGTGCAATTGACTAACAGTTTTAAGATGCATGATCTTGGACCGATGGAGACCTTTTTAGGTATTAACATTAGAAAAACAGAAAAAGGTATCTATCTAAATCAAAAGCGCTATATTACTGATCTTTTGAAACGTTTTAACATGGCTGAATGTAAAGGCAGCAAAGCTCCAATGGATCCTAAATTGGAAATAAACCTACTACAAGGGAACATGGAGGAAAAGAAACCAGTTCTTGAATTAATAGGATGTATTTAATGCTGGGAACTCATCCGGATCTCAGCATTTCAATTAATATTTGCAGCAGATTTCAGGAAAAACCTTCTGAACAGCTCTGGACTTGTTTAAAACGTATTCTTAGGTATATTAAAGAAACTGCACATTTTGAACTATTTTATGATAAAAATTGTTCTGATAAATTAATCGGCTATGCTGACTCAGATTGGGCTGGAGACCAAATAGATAGAAAGTCAACATCTGGCTACTTATTTAAAGTATTTGGCTGTACTGTATGCTGGAATTCTAAGAAACAAAACTGCGTTGCTGTCTCATCAACTGAAGCAGAATATATGTTGCTTTGGCAGAGGCTACGAAAGAAGGAATATGGTTGCAAAACTTGTTACTAGATTTTGGTTATGCAAAAACTGGTTTTACTGTTTTTGTAGACAATCAGTCCTGCATTAAGTTAACGGGTAAATATGAACACGAACGATTAAAACATGTTTATGTTAAATATAAATTTTTGAAAGATTTGGTTAGTAATAAGGTTGTGTCGGTTCAATATATTTCTACTAACGACCAAACAGCAGATATACTTACAAAAAGTTTAGATGGAGAACTGTTTATAAAACATAGGTACAGTTTAGGATTAAGAGATGAAGAATAAAAATTGTATTTGTATATTACAGTTTATGTTTTACAATAATTAATGATTAGTCAGTTTTTATATATAATCAATATTAAAGAAAATGTTTTGCATTTTGGAACCTGATAGAATATTTGATATATACTTTATAAGAACATTTGATTGAGGGAGGGTGTTGAGACAATCAAATTAGTGTGTCACCTATTATCAGTCTATATTCTATGTTCCATATTAATTGACAGAATGTCAATAGTTGCTTCCTGCAATATGTCACTTTTGTTGTCGCTGTAGATATAACTACGAGCTAGAATATCTATTTACAAAAGCTCATGAAATTTTCTAAATTGTCACTTGACTCGGCAAATGTCAAATACCCGATCACAGTCCTAGAATGTTTTAATAAATTCTTCGAATTGTTTAATTGTTCAATACGTATTCAGTTTTTAATTTGAATTCAAATTTATATTTTTTAAATTTGTATGTATCTATCTTAATTTTGTTAAATGCCTGATGCTTTCGATGAAATAATGCATTATTTAATTATCAATGAACTGGAACGGACTCACCAGTACTCTGGACAGGAAAAGCAAACTCGTACTATTTATTCTAAATACAATTTAGAATTCTGGATCTTTCACTTTTTTCGAGATTTGATTAAATTGTCCAAAACACACGCGCACAGAATTTAAAATGAGTATCAAATTAAACTTTAGATTACACTATTCCAATTGCTATACTACTTTTACAAATATTTGGAGAAATATCAAATATGATGTTCTCCGTACGGGATCTCAAATTTAACTAAACTACTTTTTCCCAATCAACAAAAACATTATATTGTAGTTACAACTTTCCTCTTTTTAAAAAAAACCTAAATTTGATTTCTGATCTCTTATTTTTTTAATAATTTCTATCTACAAAGAGATTTGTTTTCGTTTATTCTCAATATATATATATATATATATATATATATATATATTGAACCATATAACTTATATACGAAAGAGTATCAGCTGTTTGAAAATATTTTGCTTATTATATGAAATGAATTGAAACTATGTAGTTAAAAACACATTAAGAAAAAACACAATCATAAGTAAAAATGCATATAAAATCAGAATATATTAAATCATTTGTTTATAATAATTAAAAGAACAACAATAAAATAAAGAAATTACCTTAATATTTGTCTTAAGTTAGAAAATGCTTAACAAGTATAATGGAGAACATGGAATCTGCCCAAATATAGATGTTTAGTTGTCATGATGAAATCAGCTGTTTCACCTGCAATTAAACAAGTTTAGTTATCTAATTTAATAAGTAGTTAGTTGAAACAGTAATAATATAAACCAATTTCATATTTAGTAATAAGAAATAGATAAATTTATAATAGAAAAATATCAAGACATAAAGATAATTTACATGTCATAATGTATATAAAATTTTATGAAATTAATGAATATTAAATATTGATGGATTCAAAGAAATATTTGCTACGAGAGAACTTAAATAGTATAAATAATCAGAACAATAGATCTTATAAAAGAATTTATGTTCATAGAAATAAATGTTATTTTCAAATTATCATATGTATATGTCGAAACAAAATTAGACATTGCCATGTCGACATATAAAAGGAATTTCACTATCAGTAAAAGATTTGTTCTATTGAAATTAGTTGAACAGTAAAAGAAAACAGATACTTTTCGGGTGGAATTTACATTTATATATGTTTCTAAAAAAACTCCTAAAGTGTAGCAATTGTGAAAATAGTTCGACATCTACAGAAACAACGTGATTGGTGGAAAGTGACATGACAAATTCCGATTAAATAAAATTTAACAAAAAACTAATTGATAATCAGTGTGCTTAGAAACAATATATTGGTTGTTGATTAAAAAATTGACGATCAAATAGAAGCGTTAGAAGTTGGTTCTTGGCGTCGAAATGGTGAGGATGTGATAAGAAACTTTTCCCGAAATTTCAAGTTAAATTACAAATTTTCATAATAAAAGCCACAAATTCGTAACATAGATAAAACCTAGAACACTTACATGTATTTATAACCAGTTTTTCCCGTGAGAATATCCAAATTTCTCAATAAATCGAGCAGCTAGAACTTCGGAAGGCGTAGTCCTGTATCCAGACGGGATATATCTGCAGAATCCAGGCATCAGGTCAGTGGTTCTTTAGATATTATTGGCCAATAATAAGAATAATAACTTTTGAGTATTACTTCAGTGACTATTTTCATGTATATATAAGAATTCTTGCGTATTTATGAACGGTCTATAAAAAAGAAAAAAAGACTTTATGTATTTTATTCACTAGACAAATTCTTATATAAAAAGGCCTCTTCTATGATATAATAATGCTTGTACTTACGTATTTTCAAATCATATAAGAATTATGCATCTTATTTCATTCACATAATTTTCCATTTGTATATATAAATTTTGTATTCCTTCCAACAATTTATTTAGAGTATATATATAATTATCAACGTAAATTCTTTTATGCAAATCCATCAGCATTGTTCTAAACGACAATGATGCTATGTATTGAATATTTACGCAGGTGCAGAGCGTCGTTAAGAAACGTTCGTTCCGTTTCGATTATGTTCGTTATTAGTTGGGCATGCGCATAAGATAGTGTATATTCTTGATAATTCTGAGTTGGTAAATACCATAGGCGTCACCGTTTTGATTAAAAAATATGTTTAAATAAAAAAATTTCATTATAAAATTAAATGATTGAAAATTTTATGTTTTGTGTTTCTTTTTATTCTGAATGAGCTAAATATCTCTAAACAAAGCCAGGATTCAAAGAGTAGAGGAAGTCTCATGCTCCCGAACCTATATCAAATAATAAATAATAAAATATATCAAATAATAATAAACAACTGAGCTAGCCACACAAAAATTCAAACAAATATAAATAAATCTCATATCTATCTAATTAAATTAAAATAATTAAAATAATAAAACATTATATATAAATGTTTCCAGATTTTTTGTGTTTCCAGTAGTTTCTCTTTTTAAAAGCCAATGGAAAATAATGTTAATTATTTTTTACATCTATCCTTGTTAAACACTGAATTTATTAATCTGTTATAAATTATTAGGATAAAATAGCTGCAATGACTAACCAAATAGATGAAGTTAGGAGTGACCAGCAGTTTGGTGAAGACGCTAAAGCGGTATTAGAAGCAAAAGTAAAAGAATTGGAGGAGCAGCTGACTGAGCTTCAGGAATTGAACAGTAGCCTGTTGACGGATTTGGAGAAATTTACCGAGAAATGTGACGAATATGAAAAATTGGCAGAGGAAAGGTTACATGAAATCATACAGTTGGAAGCTCAATTGGAATCCCTGCGGGAAGAAACCGCCAGACAAGTTTCGAGGATCAAGGATCGATGCGAAATCGTTAGAAGGTAAATACTTTTCTGTTCGGAGCGACGAATAATATTTAATTAACGAATTGATTTCAGGTCTATGCAGAAGCAGATTTGCGATCTGGAACGGCAGTTAGCTCAAAGCAGAGCCCTCGCCAAGGCGGCACAAAAAGACAGAGACGAGATCAGGCAGAAGATGCAAGCCCAAATCAACAATTTGAACGAGAACTTTGAAGACGCTCAAATGAGGATACGAAACCTTCAAGGTCATGTCAATTTTCTGAAAAACTCCTATGGAGATGTATATCAAGGCGACGGTAATATTGCTTGTAAGCCACCAGCACCCCCCGATCCTTGTGACTGTAATTCTGCGTATTAGAATTGTTGAATGTGAGGAGTGTTTATTTTTTATATTGTCTTTTATTCCACAAGGAGAATCCATGTCAATAAAACTCTTTTTGAGACTGCATCCATTTTTTCCATCATCAAATTATCAATTAAAATTCTCAGATGTTTCCAATTATGATTTGGAAGTTACGTTAAGTGCTACAGAATTTTAATATTACTGTATTTCATCATAAAACTTAAAATTTGATTTATTTTCAACAATATCACATTTTATTTATTCAATGTTGGAGAAAAAAATGAAACAAGTATTTTAAATTAACATAAAATAATTTATTTTATTAAAATTACTCTTATAAAAAATATATCTAGCTGTACATGGAAACATTTACATTATTATGGTTAATATTTTTTTTACTTTCAACATGTTAAAGATGATTTAAGCCACTGGAAAAGAAAAATAGAGAAATTAGTATGTTCATTCTAGATTTATTATTCCCTTATTACCTCACTTAGATTCAATTTTATACTGCCATTTTGAAGGGGATCCTTGGTTTCAAAAATACCTAGAAGCAAAAGATATTGGAAAAAATAAACATAAATTTCCGCTTTCTTTTCATTTTCCCTTACTTCATTAATATTCTCACATTACGTCATACGGGTAAAAAGGTAAGAAAATGTACAAGTATAGCGAAAAGAAGTAGTTACATGAACCAATATAAACCTAAGCCAACCTAATATTATATTAAAGAAAAATTACTTACTGAATGATACGGTTAAATGCAGTAAGGCCGACACGAAGTCACCGAATCTGAGCGTCCCATCTTTTCTCATATATCTCAGAATCAGAGTTGCCAAAACATCGCTGCTAAGTTGAAATCCTACTTCAAGTAATGCATCTCTTAATCGTTCAGCTTTGAGAATTCCAGTTTTTTCTTTAGTGTGGTTTTTAAACGCTGTTTGCCAAAATTTCAGACTACACATTAAATCTTTGAAATCGCTGAATTTCAATCTACCGTTTCCGGACATCTACAAATAAAATACATGAATATTTACCTATTTCTCAGTTAAAAGCCTTCAAAATTTAAAAAACTTTATATGTATGTTAAATAGATATTATTCTGATTTGTGATAATCCACATTTATTTGTCATCAAACAAGAATTGAATTGCAAAAAAAAAAAAAAAAAGAAGAACAGCGAATTCAAGGATAAAATTCGACGAATTCATGATAGTATAAGAACAGATAAGGCGAGAAGAACTCACGAATGGCATACGATATTCTGATAATGATTGAACTACATAGACTAGTTAAATTAAAATAGGGAGAATATAAACAGTTTCAAAGAGAAATTAGCAAAAGCTAAAGAGAAATGGGAATAAATTGATGATCTAATGACTAAACATGAAATGAAAACAAGCTCCGTATGGGAAACATCAGGACCTCTTTTGTAAATGGGCCCCGTGGGCCCGGACCCAGGGCGCAAGATTGAGGGGAGCGCAAGAAAAGAGAAAATATTTTAAAATCACGCGCCAATGGATCGCGCGCCATATTTTAAAATCGTGCGCCAACGGATCGCGCACCAACCCTCTCCACTCCTCCACCGCTTCACGCATGACTCATTACTGCCACTGCCTGCATGTTGCTACTTGATCTTCGCTTTGTCTTTATTTGTCAGTTCGTTTTGTGCAATCGCGTGAGACATATGTTATTAGTTGGCTTGTTAATAAGTTTATTGACGTGTTTTTGCTAACTATTTTAATGCGATTGTATTTATGTTCGGTTTGATATTTTATCATAAATGGTACAAATAGTAGAATATAATGCTTGTTCTGTGAAATGAGTAAAAACCAAGTGGCAGTGAATTTAGAAAGAGGGCGGCCACAAAGCTTTTGGACAGTGAAAAAGTGTTACAGAAAGTCCCTAAAATAAGTAGTTTTTTCAGTGAACAAAAAACTGCGCCTGTAGTAACTGTCGCATTAGAAAGCCCTGAGGATGAGGAGGGACCTACCCTGTCAAGGGAAGAGGTATATAAACCCATAAGCAGTGACGATGTTTATTAATCATCTGAACTAGTTACAACTGAAACTGATTCAGTAAGTGAGGTATTGCCGAGTACAAGTACATGTACAATAAATTTAAATTTTAAACCCGGCTGTACAAAGCCAACCCCCTCATCAGTTTCATTTTTATTTGATCTTGATGACCCGGCTACTTGGAATACCAAAGATGAATATGTGCTAAAAACAATCTTAGCTACAAACGTAAAGCAAAACTTAAATATTGATTCTTCGAACTCTGTCAGAATTTATCCAGACAAAAAGCGTACATTATTTGCCAAAATCTTCTCATGGGGAAACTTAACAGAGATTGGTTATTGTATTCCAAATTAAAAGGTTGTGTTTTTTGTATCCCATTTGTATTATTTCAGATAGAAAGTAAACAAACTGCGTTTAGTACAGGATTTAACGATTGGAAACACGCAAGCGTGCTCGTTAAAAGTCACGAACAATCAAATGACCACAGGAAAAATATTTGTGCAGAAAAAAAAGCCGCATCGGTAGACACTTTGTTATCTCAAAATGAAAAGAAGTGAAATATTGGAGAGAAATTTTAACGAGAGTAGTTAGCGTTGTTCAATTTTTGGCATTGAGAGGCCTTCCTTTCCGAGGAGACAACCAAACATTTGGTTCCTTATCTAATGGTCTATTTCTAGGCTCTTGAACTCTTGAGTGAATATGATTCGTTCCTATCTCATCATATAGAGAAATATGGAAACAAAGGGTCAGGCAATGTGTCTTACCTTTCGTCTCACACCTGTGACGAATTCATTTCTATTATGGGCACTAAAGTCTTAAACCAAATAATTAAAGAACTCAATGAAGCACATTATTTCTCTCTGATAGTTGATTCTACGTCGGACGTGTCGCATACCGACCATTTAGCAGTTGTTTTAAGATACGTTTCACTGAACGATGCGTGTGCCAAATAACGTCTCGTACAACTTTTACCTGGTGTTGGTCATAAAGCGGAAAGCCTACAAGAAGCAGTTTTAACTTTACTTCAAAATCTAAACTTAGCTATTGAAAATTGCCGAGGACAAAGCTACGATAATGCTCCCAACATGTCGGGTTACTACACAGGCCTACAGGCAAGAATAAAATCCAAAAATCAGTTACACTCGAATCATCGAGACGAGTGGTCGTTCCGAAAACGAGTTCAGCAATAGTGTGTACACTTAAAATCTAATCAAAGTAATTAGTGTAAAAACAGGTGAGAGAATCGATTCCAATATTAAAGTATCTGGGAATTTATTAAAATAATATGATAGAATATCGATATATTCTTCCCACATAAAAGTACCGTTGCCATACCCAAATTAAAAATTTCTGAAAAAACCCACACAGTGATGGCTTCCGACTACGGGGGCGCATCAAATTCTACAACAACTAGTCAACGTCAATATTCTCAAGTTGTTAACTCTGATATGTTTCCAAAAAAAGAACAAGCGATCGTATTAAATGATAATGACAATCTCACTCTCGGAGACTATGTGGAAGCCGTAGCAAGTATTGTTGGCTCCAAAAATATACTGTTTGCCTCTAGAATGTCAAATAATAGAATATGTATGTACTTGTCGACTGTCGAAGCTGCCCAAGATATAACTGAAAAGTATCAAACTTTAAATATAAAACAGCACCAAGTAGGAGTTCGACGACTCATTACGCCAGCAAAGCGAATCATCCTATCAAACGTCTGTCCATCAATACCACATGACATACTAGAAGCAGAAATCCTAAAAATAGGTTTTTCAAAAGTATCACCAATGGCATTCCTCCGGGCAAGTCTGTCAGGAAACGAATACGCACACATCCTAAGTTTTCGACGTCAAATCTATGTAGTACCAAACGATGACATAAGTCTACCTCCCTCATTGGTCATTACATTTGAAGATACAACATATAGAGTGTTTCTATCATTCGACGGAATAACATGTTTCCTTTGCAAAACCCCAGGACATGTTGCCAAGCTTTGTCCAAATCAAGCACCAAACTCATCCAACTACCAAGAAAATATTACAATGCCAGTTGAACCAATATCAGTAGAAAGCTCCGTAGAAGATCTTAGCCGAATTGACGAGACGAATGATACTCCTCCATCAAATACCTTTAAACGACCACGGCAATATCTAACAGCTAGTTCCAGCGACCTTACATCCGAAAAAGATCCTGTGGAAGTGGCAAGTAATACAACAGATCAAAAGACCAAAAGGGAAAAATCCAAACAATGCCCCTCCACAACCAAACAAAATCCAAATGCCGAAGATCTGGAACCTGTAAAAAAATTCTACAATGAATCACCTCAACAACTCCTTACATTTGAAGAGCTCTCCGACTTTATGGATAACGCATTTGGCACAACTGACCCCTTAAGTATAGCCCAACAATACACAGATAATATTCCTGAACTACTCGCCCTTCTCCACAACATTTACCCATTTATACAACACAGGGCGATGAAATCCCGATGCACAAGAATCCAATCCAAGATACGTAAGCAACTGAATTTAGTCTCGATATCAACAAATGAAGAAGATGAAGATAGTTACGATTCATCCACTTCTCAACTAAGTCAACACTAATACTTCCTTACTCCAATGGAATATAAATGGGCTAATAACCCATCTGGAAAAATTAAAACTCTTAATATCAAAAACTACAGAAGATGTGATCTGCATACAAGAAACTAACTTCAAAGATAACAAATACTACTCACTAAGAGGTTACGAATGCGTCCACAAAAATAGAGAGTCTGACAGAGCTGGTGGAGGAGTGGCTATTTATATAAAAAATAATTTTACATGGAAAAATATACAAATTACATCAGAACTAGAGGTAGTTGCAATTAACATACAATACTATGAGAAGAATTTGAACATTATTAATATTTATATTCCATCCAACAAAGAATTCACTTCACAAAGCTTAGAAGAAATAACCAACCAAGTAAATGGCACAAAAATAATAGTAGGGGATTTCAATTCACACAATACAGCATGGGGATCCAAGACTACAGACAAAAGAGGGAGAGAAATAGAAAAATTTACAAACACAAACAGTCTTATAATAATAAACTCTGGAGCGGGTACAAGATTAAATCCACTAACAGGAGAATTATCTCCTATTGACCTAACTATTTGTGACGCACAAATTGCACCAAACCTGAGTTGGCAGCCAAACTCATACTTATATGGAAGCGACCACCTACCTATAAGCATAGAATTTCATTCCAGAAAAGACAAGAACGATCATCTTAACTCAATGGAAAAATGGAATTTGAGACGAGCAAATTGGTTTAAGTTTGCTGAGTACATAGAAAGAAATATTCCAGAATTTGATCAGATTGAAGATAACATTGACGAAATAACGAATGTACTTACCGATACCATTATACAAGCTGCAGAAATACATATTGGGTATGTAAAACCACTAAAAACAAAAATTCCAGTACCTTGGTGGACACCACAATGCGAAGAAGCTATTAAAGCAAGCAAAAGAGCGTTATATAAGTTAAAAAAGAACAAAAACCAAACTAACTTAGTTGAGTTTCAAAGACTCAGAGCAAGAGCAAGATACGTCACTAAGCAAGCTAAAAAGGACTCCTGGAAATCATTTGTCTCAACAGTCACTCCAAATACTTCAAACTCCGAGATATGGTCAAAAATAAAAAAATTAAAAGGAATTTCATCAAAACATAAAATAACAAGTTTATCCCACAATACTGAAATTATCTCTAATAACGCACTTATAACACAAACATTTGCAGAAGAATTCTCTAGAATATCAAGCGATGAAAACTACGAACCAGAATTTAGGGAATATAAACGCGATACAGAACAAAGAATAAAATTAAATAATGCTACAGGTCAAAACCACCCATTAAATGTACAAATCGACAGTGAAGAATTAGAAGAGGTGCTGAAACAATGCAGCGATAAATCCAGCACGGGACCTGACAAAATCCACTACACTTTTTTAAAAAACCTCCCAATAACTGGAAAAAGGTATTTGCTACAGACATACAATAAAATTTATTTAGAACACAAATTTCCAAAATCATGGTCAGAAGCTATTATAGTGCCAATACCCAAGCCACACAAACCAAAGAATTTGGTAACGTCTTACAGACCAATATCCCTTGTACAATGTGCAAAGTCTTAGAGAAGATATTAAACCGCAGGTTAATGTGGCATCTGGAAAAACATAACCTTATATCGATACACCAAAACGGATTTCGAAAAAACAGGTCAGCATCCTATAGCATTATAAACCTGGAATCCGAGATACACAATGCATTTGCTAACGGTCAGAAACTGCTAGCGGTATTTATGGATCTTGAAAAAGCTTACAACTTAACATGGCAACATAAAATTCTTCAAACACTGGTAGATTGGAACATTAATGGAAATATAACAGCATTTATCGAAAAATTCTTGACACAACGTAATTTTGTAGTCAAAACAAATGGAGAATTATCTACCAAAAGAAAAATAGAGAATGGAATTCCCCAAGGATCTTCCTTAAGCACAACATTATTTCTTGTCGCCATAAATGACTTCACCTCTTGTATCACATCTCCACTACGTGTAAGCTTATATGCTGACGATATTGTAATATACGGAAAAGGTAAAAATATTAAAACATTGCAATCCCTAATTCAAAATGGATTAAACAAAATTTATGAATGGAAAAACAAGTCTGGCTTCAAAATATCTCACGAGAAAACGAAATGTGTCTTATTTGCACGAAGAGCCCAGAAAGAATACCCGGAACTGACCATAGGAAGCACCAAACTCAGTTTCACGAAAGATATCAAATTTTTGGGAATAATTTTTGATGATAAACTTAACTGGAAAAACACTTTGACTATCTTAAACGAAACAGTACGCAAAGCTTAAACATATTAAAAATCCTATCACATCAAAAATGGGGAGCAGATACAAACAGTTTACTTAACATTTACAAAAGTACCATTAGATCTAAAATAGAATATGGAGCCATGGCTTTCCAAACCGCTAAAAAAAGTTATATAAAAACTGTGGAAATAATTTCAAATAAAGCACTTAGAATAATAATTGGTGCGTTCCCAACAACCCCCACAGACACTCTCTATAAACTTCTTGGAGAGATGCCATTTACATATAGAGTTCAACATTTATCTTTATCCTACTCGACAAAAATGTTGGCTCTTCCTAACCACCCTTACCACAAAAAAATTTACACTGGATCAGTGCAAACAGCTTTTCCCGCAAATATCAATATTACACCACCTTTTTACAACACAGTTAAAACGTATATGGCAGAAATCAACTACAGTTTTCCTGAAATAATTCCTATAAACAGCTATAATTTTGCCCCCTGGATTCTCTCACCTATCTCCGTAAACACAGAACTTTCCAAATTCAATAAAAAAGAAACACATCCTTCTCTACTGAAAAATGAATTCAATAGAATATGTGGAATTTACAAACCGTCAGAAGTTTTATTCACTGATGCTTCAAAAAATGAATCAAATCGATCAGTAGGCTCATCAGTAGTTACAGCAACTAATACACAAAAATTCAGGCTACCAGAGGAGTGTAGTGTCTATACAGGAGAAGTCTTCGCTATCCATCAAGCTTTAGTTTACGTAATGAGTAACCCAAAACCAAAATATGCAATCTGCTCTGACTCACTAAGTGCCATAGAAGCGATTCGACAAATGTGGGCAAGCAACCCTTTAGTGCAACAAATCCAACAACTCCTCCACCAATTATTTACGCTAGAAGTAAAGGTCACACTTATCTACGTCCCCTCACACGTAGGAATCGACGGCAACGAGTCAGCTGATACAGCTGCCCAAGAAGCAACATCGTTAGAAACCGCAATGTCTCAAATTTATACTCACAGTGATATCGACAACTACCTCAAGAAGTTAATTAAGAAAAAGATGCAAACAGAATGGCATAATGATCAAAATAGCCTCAAGAGCATTAAATCGCAATTTGCAGACCGACTAACATTAACACCCAGGCGGTTAGAACAAATTAAAATATCAAGACTAAGACTTGGCCACACTCGTTTATCGCACGGCTATAGAATATCTAAAGAAGAACCCCCCAAATGTAACAAGTGCAACGTAAGACTGTCTATTGAACACATCCTTCTTGATTGTACAGAATTCGAAGAGGAAAGACAAGAGAACAAAATCTCCACAGATGTTAGTGAAAATCTAAAAACTCTGGAACAAATACAAAAAACAATACAGTACCTAAAAGATATAAAACTCTATAATTATATCTAGTGAATACTTAGTGAATGTTTTAGTGAATATTTAGTGAATGTAATGCTGTAATTTACTATGTAGTTAAATGATATTGTAAGTGCTAATGACCCTTAGCGGTTGAAGCACATCTTCACAAAAAAAATCCAAAAATAACAAAGCATATTATGTTCCGTGTGTTGCACATTCCTTGAATTTAGTTGGAGTTTTTGCGGCCGAAAAATCATGCCCTGAAGTGACAAGTTATTTTTTGTTTTTACAAGGACTTTTTAGTTTCTTCGCGGGGTCAACTTACCGATGGGGATTGTTGAAAGAATGTATCAAAAATAAACACAAAAAAAGGCGAAAGCAAAACAAAAACAGTGACACGCTCACTTTACCGAAAAATCTAAGCCAAATTAGATGGTCTGTTGGAGCAGACGCTGTGCACGCTTTATCTAATGGTTATAAAGAGTTTGAACTTGTGATGAAAAACCTATCTCAAGATATTTCACAAACACCTGAAACGAGAGTGGTGGCTGAGAGGCTTAGCAAACAGTTGGGAAAGTTTGATACGGCTTTTCTTACTGTACTGTGGAATGATTTGTTAATGAGAATTGATAAAGTTAGTTCAAACTTACAAAAAGAAGAGTTGGATTTTCTTGCGGCAGTTAAACAATTACAAACGCTTAAAATGTTCTTATGAGAAAAGAGGGATAACTTTGATCACTATGAGAATGAAGCAACAAAAATGTGTGGAATACAAGCTGCCAACTACAACAGAAACAGGAAACCAACACTATTTGCAGACGAGAAAAGAGAAAGCTCGACACAAGAACACAAAGTTATGCTTCTCTTGGAAATAGATTTGAATTATTTAACAATTTTAAGGTAAGATATTTTTGATTTTCAACCTCATTTTCAACATATTATTTTTATACCATGTGTATACCTGTCATTGTAGTTTAATTTATTTTCACTTAATACTTATGTAACACTAGAAAGCTTTACATACTATTTTTAAATTGAAGGTAACAAACAGGTAATAATGTATTATACGTTTTTATTTGATTTTTTATCTGTCATCTTAAATGTAAAACTACTGAAAGTTTTGATATTACAGGACAAAGAACCTCAAACAATCAAAACCCAGGCAGAACGACTCCCATTATTCTACTGCAATGATGTAGATGTGGATAGTTTTGGAGAGGAGTGCCTTCATTTCAAGCAGTTCTTAAAGGTTGATAGTATAGAGAGACTTCGAGACGCATACAAGTATTTAAGAAGTCCTGAAACAGGTCTTGTCTCTACTTTCCCAAACCTGGAAGTAGCCATGAGAATCTATTTAACTCTGGCAATTACGAACTGCTCGGCTGAACGAGGGTTTTCAGCTCTAAAAAGGATTAAGTCAGTGACTAGGTCAACACTTGAACAAACTAAGCTGAACAATTTCAGGGCTCTTTTTCGTTTTATATAACTAGGCTACTAAATAGGATACCCAATTACTACTTAACATTTTCATTCAATAAATTTAAGTATACGGTTAAAATGGATTTAATTAATGGCAGGCTTAAACTAGACTAATGTTTCTGTTGTTTATTTTTTAACTATTTCAGTGGATCTTGTCTTGATGTGCTTGAACTTATTCGTTAATTTACATTGTTGTGTACTTTTTTATATTTGTGTTTTTGTATTTGTAATTCACATAGTTGTGTATATTTGAAAGGTTGAGTGGAAGAGCAGAACTTGGCTAATTGTTACAGATTAGATAAGCTCCTGAACTCTGCCTTTTGACCACGTTTTGTAATGTAATTTTTAGTTGCTGTAAAACTTGTGTGGTCAATAAAAGCGTGTTATTATTATTATTATTATAATGGGTACCGAAAGTGATGTAACCCTAAAAATGAACTTTGATGATGTCATTAACGAGTTTGCTGAGAAAAAATGTAGGAAAAAACCAATCATGTAAAGTTTTGAGTATTTATGTTTGTAGTTTCACCTAAAATAAAAGCTGAATTTGATTGAATTTGAAGTTTTTTCATATATAAACCCATTTTACTTTTAAAAACTTGTTCTTGTATTTGCACATGACTGAGAATAAAATAAACTGACGGATTACAGCAGCAGTATGAATGGGGAGTTCGTGTGATCGGCAATGCCCGTGAACCCCCATTGATGGAAGAGGGAGGGGCCGGGCCCATCGCGCGTTACATGCAAATCGCGGGCCTGGGAAACATACATATCTGAGTTATTTAAAATGACATAAACAGTAGAATAGAGTATGGCAAGAATTATCTTGATGATCAAGAGATGATATCATCAGAACATGCGACAAGGAATTCTAAAACTAGAAAAGGTGTTAGATCGCATGAAATACCAACTGAATTGTTAAAACTGATTAACTAAGATAACATCAAAGTATGAGTAAAACTTTTCAATGAAGTTTATAATAATCCTTTCAGTCATCTTGGGTAAATCTGTACCCATTAAAACTAATACTCAAATAACTCCACAGAGATCTGTAAATGAAACTAGTGTAAATAAATTTATATTCTATAATTACTACAGTTATGTATATTGTACATAGATGGTGCATGGGTCATTTCATTCCGAATGAAAATTAATGTCAAAAGTAATATGGTGGCAATCGTTTTGTTGGTAATAGGTGAGTAAAGTTTTTTCTTGAAATATCATAATAGTCAATCGCAGTTTATATTTCAGTGTAATGTTGAAAATAGTGTTAGCTCTTACTAATTGTGAATATATTTTATTCAAATTTTACTTTCTCAAATAGATAATTGTTCCTCAAATTTGATGGGTACGGCCGTACCTAAAATTACTTGGTGTTATTTTTATTTTCAGGGTAAAATGCGTCCAAAAAGTGGTTAATGGAGAAAGAGTTGCTAGAGGAGTTAGAAAAAGGGCTGTCTGACATAGAAGGAGTTTGTAGTGATGACAGTGATAACGAAGAAGAGATACAAGTAAGGCAGAGAATTGGACAAATGATAGATGATGTGCTAGAACGTCTAAACGAGGAGGATTCTGAGTAAGAAATAGAGGATGATAAAGAAGAACAGGGCGAAGAAGAATGTAACTATGATGACTTCATTACATTGTGACAAAACGTAAAATGGTTACAAAATGCGCAATATGCAACTAGACATCTGCCCACCAAAATATCCCGGAGATCCAATGAAAACTGTCATTAGGAATATCCAGTTACATATTTTTTGAGATATGTTCCAGAAAGTTTATTTGAAGATTGAGTTCAATACACAAATATGTACGCTTTACAAACAGGAACAGAAAAATTTGTATCATGTAACTTGCGAGAAATAAAAGCTTTTTTCGGGCTCAGTATTCTAACAGGATGTCTAAAATTTCCAAGACTGCGTATGTATTGGGATAAATCGTTAGAAGTTGACATTTTTACAGAAACAATGACAGTTAATCGTTTTTTCAAACTTCGCACCCACATACATTGTGTTAACAATCTGGAACCCAGACCGGGCAACGACAAATAGTAGAAAGTGCGACCAATTTTTCAATCCGCCCTAAAGAGATGTAGAGAATTGCAGGTAGAAACTAATGTCTGTATCGAGGATTGTCGATAAAACAATACATCAAAAACAAGCCCTATCCGTGGGGAGTAAAGCTCTATTTATTAGGCGATGAAAGAGGACTGACGTACAATTTTCTAATCTATCAAGGCAGTACTACGGAAATAGAGCCTTCCTATTTGAAATATGGACAGGGTGCAGCTGTCGTATTACAATTATCAAAAGAACTCGTACCTAATAAGCATACGTTATACTGTGACAATTATTTTACGAGCTATTTTCTTCTGCAAATTCTCAATCAAAAATCAATATTTCTTGCTGGCACTGCTAGGCTCAATAGGTTTTCTAAACCACTTCTAACTGATGTAAAGGATTTTTTTATAAAAGAGAGAGGATCTACGGAAGAAGTTATCTCCACAGATGAAATGGGCTAGTTTCATGGGTATGACTTAACAAGAGAAATCATATGAGAAGGATTAAAAATATCATATATTTTTCTATAATAACGATATTTATCTCAAAAAGTTATAAATATCTTCGAAAATTAGATTTAAAATTTTTATCAGATTTAAATAAACCGCTGTAAGTCGACCAATGACAGAAGCCCTTGTTGTCAGATTGAAAGTACGTTCTGTTGACAAATCCTACTTGACTATCCAAGTTGATTAATACAAAGTGAAAGTCGACTAGAAGAATTGGACAATTGACATCAATATCCACAACCAACCTCAAACAGATATCATCTTCGCCGACTTTTTAGTTGTTTGTTATATTATTTTATAGTAGAAAATGTGCTTCTATTTGTTTGCCTTTTAAAAGACATCGTTAAAATGGATCCATGGTTCACCGAAGCTAATTAGACAAATCTTTCTCAAGTGGATGTGGACATGGTGTCTCAGTCATTGGAACTCCCATAAACAGTAGAAGAGTAAGCGATCCGGTACTAAATCGAGTTTGAAACTCTGAGGTAACGCAATTTGTGTATGTGTGTTACATGACACGTTTTCCAAACAACTCAACCTACATGGAGAACATTTAATTTTCATTATACATACATTTTACGTTATATTTTCTATTTTGAAAGCATCATCACTGCCGTTTAAAATATATATTTTCAAATTTCTTTGACTACGAGAGAGTTACCTTTTTTAATAAGAGGCACCCGATTAGGAGAACATTATTTGAAAGAGTCCGTTTTGACAGTACTTTGCGTTTCTCTTTAATGGGCGTTAAAGAAAAAAGATAACTAGTCTACTTATAAAGTTTTCCCTCGTGACAACAGCGCAAAATATCTTTGTTTGCCATTAGCTCTAGCCTACCACAGTCTACCACAAGAATTCAAATTTCAATATTTTTTTTCATTTTTATTTGAAATCGTAGAGTGTAGTTCAGCCCAATATATCTTGTGACATTTTCATTGAATTTCATGAAACGAGCCCATTGTGGTAACCAGATGGTTAGATAACAAGCCAGTGGTGATGCTATCCAGCTTCGTTGGCGTTGGGACCGAAAACCTTGTGAAGTGCTGGGATAGAAAAACAAAATCGTTCATTGACGTAAATCGACCCGAAGTTATACAAAAGTATAATAGGTCCATGGGTGGCATAGATAAAACAGATGCTCTTATCGCTTTCTACAAAACGTAAAGTCGCTGTAGAAAGTAGACTGTTCGAATAATCTTTCATGCAGTTGACATGGCAATAACAAACTCCTTGTTAGAGTATAAACTAGACATGCATACTCTAGGAATTTCTCAAAAAGATGTCATGGACCTTTTGCACTTCAGGATGAAAATTGGTGAATCTCTCGTAAAAGTCAACTCTTACAACAACCGAAAACGGGGAAGACCATCAAACGATACATCTAGTCCGGTAGTGGCAGCAAAACGTCAAAACAATGAAGTTAGACCTCTTTCTTAGGTGCAATATGATAATATAGGATATTTTCCAGAGCACCTTTGAGGTGCAAAAACCCTGATTGTGGAGGCAAGTCAAGATGGAAATGTCAGAAGTGTAATGTCCATTTGTGCCTCCGAAAGGACAAAAATTGCTTTCTTACGTTTCATCAGCAATAGTTTCGTCAGATAAACTAATTTTGTTTAAGTACTTTTGGGTACGAGTGTACCCACAATAAATTTTTTCAAATATTTATGCTACATTTTTTTATGGCAAAAATGTATTATTTGAATTCATTTAAGTACGCTTCAAGCACAAATTAATTTTCCTCTTGCTGAAAAAAAGTTGGTACTGAAAGTGATAATGGAGTGATTCACTCGGAGCGGCGCAAATCTACTTTGTCGCAATTCCGAAAAATCGCACGCTCATAATTTTCCTCAGAATACTTCACAATGGGATGGGACAAAAATGATTAGAAATGCACTCGGAACTAGAGAGGCACTATTTGCACTGAACATTTTATTATAAAAATGTCGTTACGAAAGAAAGGAAGTTTATATGTGTTTCATGGACTTCAAAAAAGCAATCAATATAGTGCAACATGTATAATTAGTGACGATATTGGAAAACAAAGGTATTGAAGGCAAATGATATTGGAAAAAAAAAGTATTGATGGCAAATATTAACATGTCATTAGGAATATGTACTGGAATCAAACCGCAAACGTAAAAACTGGGAATAATGTAACTAACAAAATATCTATAGAATGAGAAGTTAGACAAGGGTGCATTCTGTCGACGACATTATTTAATATATAGTCAGACCAGTTATTTAAAAAGGCACTGTATAATTAATCAAATGGGATTAAAATAAATGGAGGAATACCAAATGTTCTAAGATATGCAAATAATATAGTAATTCTGTCAGACAGCGTCGGAGGTTTTGAGATCATGCTTGATCTTAGTCACGAGGTGTGGCAAGAAATGGGCATCAAAATTAACGTCAATAAAACCAATTTTTTAGTCACTATCCATAACTCATGTATTTGAGGACTACCGTAATGGATCAACTAGATCCAGACATAACACTATTCTTTCTGTTAATTCTAACTTAAGGTGGTCATTACCACAAAAAAATGGTTGTATTTTTGTAAAAGTGGTTTTTCTCCTTACTATTTTGCGTTTAATATCTATGTCTGTGAAGTGGAGGCATGGACTCTAAAATTGTCAACAATAGAAATACGGATACATAGATATATGCTCAGAATACCTTGGACGGGATGCATAACCAACGAAGAAGTGCTACGAAGAATCAACAAGGATAGCGAATGATTAAGGACTGTTAAACATAGGAAAATATTTTAACTGGGCCATGTGTTGAGAGGAAGTTGTTATAGAATCTTGAAGCTGATTATTAGTGGAAACATTGAAGGTCTAAGAGGAGTAGGTAGAAAACAAGTTTTTTGGCTTAATAATCTTAGAGATTGGACCGGGAGACGATATGCGGGACAACTCTTATACATAGAGAATACCGCGAAACCTTCACTACGGTGATCGCCAACGTCAGATCATGCTGATAATGCACATGAAGAAGATATTTATTTGAGTATAACAGAAATATCTTTGCTGTATTGTGAAAAAAATATCTGATGGACATCAAATGAGGTAAACTCTTTACTCAAACACTCTAAAAGATTGAGACAAGCATGTGTCCTACATAATATCACATTTTAAAAGCAAAATTATACAAAACATCTACTTGATGCCAAACATTCATTGACACCTAACACAGAACTAGAAATACTACATATTTGTGATAAGAAACAATTTCCTTGAAGAGTTAGAAATTAGTTCAAAAACGTTTTCTTAGGACAATTCTTCACCGAGGTTATGATTGTCCAAGTAACACATTATATAAGGAAAGCGAAATATTTGGTCCTAGGCAAATATTTTTTATAAATGTATGTATTATTCAACATACACATAAGACGGAACTGAGAACTCCAGGCCACCAATACGAAACGCGAAATAAAACAACATTTATTACACCACATACGCAAAAAACGGTTGGTCAAAAAAACTTTACCTATTTAGGCCCTAAATTATATAATTCACTTCCGAGTGAAGTTAGGGAAGTCACCATACTATCATCATACAAAAGAAAATTAAGAGATTTTGTCAGCAGTAAGCCGAGAGATTTTATAAACAACTTGATTGATTGAAGTGAAGAAAAGGCTATATATAGAAAAGAGAAATAGTTATAATGTAAATAGTATCCATCCTATATCTTCAGTGTTTTTGTTTTTATATCTTTTACAATGTTAAAGTTCTTGTAAATTCCATATTGTTTATCATTTTCAGTTCTGGTTAGATTTAAGATATTAATAAGTCATATTACATTGTATTATATACAGTTTAATTGTTTAATGTGTTTTTGCCACATACAAGTAAACTTAGTTTACTTCGTGGTTAACAGTTCATTTGTACTTTTTTTATTTAAAATTTTCTATCTGTAGATGTATAGTACAAATAAACATTATTATTATTATTATTATTATTATTATTATTAGAAGACACTTAAGAGACCTACAATATGAAGTCGTCAATGAACAGATAAGTCTAGGGAGTTCTCCACTTTTAAACTGTCTGTCATGGCACAGTTATACTGATCTTAAATGGGAAAATTATATCCAGGATATCCCCATAAGGCTAATAATATATAAGCTTCAATATTTGCAATATCATATCTTCTTGGTTTTTCTATTCATATATATTAAGTCAGTCACTAGGTAGTCCTTGGTCTAGCCAAAAATAATTATTCTGACGATGATAGTAATATCGGAACAATTGTCAATTTCTTAAAATTTTCAGTACATTGAGAAATTATCTAGAAACAGTTAGTTTCATTGAAAACAGTAAACTTATACTTTTTGGATATATTCCTAATTTCAACACTGTATTAATCTAATTTCATGGCCCACTAGTCCGGACCTTGTGCGAATATCCAGCATTCTTCAATTGGATTGAAATATACAAAAGATAATTACAAAATCTGCATATAAGTTTGTATTAACATTGTATTACACAATATCAGAACTTCATATTAATAAGAATATAGAAATATCTACTTAATTCCATCCCCCCGAATTCCAAAACTCTGTCTATTTGCCTGTTTTTGATATTTTTTAGTGAAAATCAAATTTTTTTTCAAAATTTTTCAGAAACTTCAAACTTAGACTGATACATTTCGTCACCCTAATTATCAAACCTCGTAACTCCAATTTTGATCAAAAATGAGATTTTGGTGCCATCTGTGAGAGAATAAAAAACTACCTATTATGGAGAAAACCATGTAACTCCACATTACTTTATTTTAATAATATGGAAAGTAGAGAAAACCTCTTAACTCCATATACATCCGCGTGCCCTAGAATACCTCGTAACTCCATGATCTCTAACCTAAAAATTTTAAAAGCTGTGACAGACACAAGACAAAATTTATTATAATATTTCGTTTGATAGAAGCTTCAATAGTGCATTAATTGTGCTTTACGTTAAATAATAAAAAATAGAGGTAAGTCACTGGTATTACTTTTGTTTATTAGCGTTAACAAATCGTAAATAAACTTTCACAATGTCTCGCGCTAAAAAAAGTTTGGAAATGGCACTCCAACACGAATTAATTTTTGAACATTCTGTTACTGGGACCTGTGCTGTAAATACTGATGGTGACATACTGTTATATACCATTGTGAAAAATGATTCCCTTCCTAATGAAAATGCACTCTCTGATTCCGACACTACGCCTTTGTTAAATAATGTACAACGCCCAGATGCAACAATAGAGAATGAAGATCCAAATCATGAAAATGTATCTACCAACATTGAAAACAAAAGTGAAACTGAAGAGGGACCTTTAAAAAAAAGAAGACATGTGAAAGAGAGTACCTGGAAAAGAGAGGAAAATGAAAAAAAAACGTGAATCTGGAAAGGAGTATAATGGAAAAAACTGGTAGACACTAGATGGAAGTACGATATTTCGATAGAAAAGCGAAATATGAAAATAAGATGTTGTTGTAAAAATTCTGAAAAAATAACGGGAAAACAGAAAAAACACCTTAAAATGTTACCTACTTACAGAAGACAATAGAAAAAATATTTAATGACTTTTGGCAATTGAATTGGAAGGAGAAACTTTTATTTATTCAGCTGCATGTAAAGGTGTCCAGTACTAAAAGACAAAGAGATAGAAAAAATGAAAACAAATCAAGGAGAGCCAACTCATTTATCTACTATTTACGAAAAGATAATGAGATGATCAAGGTGTGCAAAAAAATGTTTTTTAACACAATGGATATAGGGGAATGGACGGTACGCTCATGGAAACTCATGGAAAAAGAAAAGGCTGCTCATGAAAAAGAGCACGTTACTGGGCAGGAAGATAAAGGAGCAAGGCAGAAAAATAAAAGGACTTCAAGAGAAGAGAGATCAGCTATTTTGAAAGAGTTTTTGCAGAAATTGCCAAAAATGGAATCAAACTACTGTCGCTCAACAACAACGAAATTGTATTTAGAACCTGTTTGGAAATCAAAAGAATAATTGTATGAGGTCTTCTCTAAAGAATTGTGTCAAGAAAAACAAACAAATTCGCTCTCAAACACCTATTTTTTTAAAGTGTTTGATGATTTAAATTTGAGCTTATTTTCACGTAAAAAAGAAGAATGTGACGTATGTGTTGCACGAAAAACAAATAACATAGCTCAGGAAGAATACGACGTTCATCTAGAAAAGAAAGAAGAAGCTGGGATAGAAAAAGACAATGATAAAAAAAGTGATAAAAACAAAGTATTCACGATGGACTTGCAAGCCGTACTTTTGAGCCCGTAATCAAATGTTTCTTCTTCATATTATGAAACCAAACTCGCCGTACATAACTTCACGGTTTACGACATTAAAACTCACGATGCTTACTGCTTTATTTGGAATGAATCAGAAGGTACGGTTGGAGCAAACGAATTTTCAACAATATTTTGTCATTTTCTTGAAAGTCAATTAGAAACATTAGGACCAAATGAAGACTTGATATTATTTAGTGATGGGTGTACCGGACAAAATCGGAACGTAAGTGCTTTACAAAAATTTTCCGTCAAAAATAAAGTTTGTGTAATTCAAAAGTACTTAGAAAAAGGACACACCCAAATGGAGGCTGATTCAATGCACTCATGCATTGAAAGGCAGTTGAGACATCAAAATATAAACGTTCCTGCCGATTACGTTAAAATGTGTACAAACGCAAGAAAAACTCCCAAACCATATGTGGTGAAGTACCTGAATCATACTTTTTTTAAAAACTACAGTAAAGTTCAAACTATAAATTCTATTAGACCAGGTAAGAAGGTGGAAGATCCAGTAGTAACAGATATTCGTGCTGAAAGTATAATCCAAGTGGTACCATTGATTTTAAACTAAGGTATTCTGAAGAATGGAAGGAGCTTCCGATACGAATAAATACAAAAACTACTACTACGAGTGAGATCATTCCACCATTATACGATTCTAGGTTGAAAATTAAATCCGAAAAATATCACCATTTGCAACAACTAAAAAAAAGTCTTGACACTGATTACCACGGGTTTTACGATTCCTTACCTCACGAGTAATTTTGCAATAATTTTTTTGTAAATTTATAAAAAATGCGTTTAATTTTTTGTAATAACTAGTTAATTTTGAATTTTTGTATAAAATAAAATAAATAAGTCAAGTTTTCAATTTTTTAAACTTAAACACTGAACTAGCTTGACAAATAAAACCTCGTATCTCCTATATTTATTTAGCTTTAATTCCAGAAAAACTCGTATCTCCCGAAAAAATTATAAAATTGAATATAATAATATAAAATTACTTACTTTTATAGTAATTAATGTACTTTAAAAAACAACAAAAAATTTCAAATGATTGCGACTTATCTGAATTTTTTGGAATGTTTTTTGTGTTTCCTGTAAATTTTGTGATTCCGGAGTTACGAGTTTTGATAATTAGGGTGACGATTTGTAAATTTAATAAAATAGAAGAACGAAAGCTTAAACTTGTTTTGTGAATCCAAGATAATTTGGCAGTTGAACATCCCGAAAATAATCTATATCTAAAATTTATACAATAGGATTTTATAAGGTTTAAAAACACTTTTGTGTTCATTTGCTAGAAATGTTATTAATATGTACTCAGAGAAAATAATAATAATGTGTTTGTCGACCCCGTAGCTGAATACACTCCTGTTCACGTCTAGGCATCGACAAAAGGAGGTGGTCGATGTCTGCTTGTAGCACCTCATTCCAAGCAACTTGAACTTCGTGGATTAACTGCGCTAGAGTCTGTGGAGGGTGGTGCAAATTGGACAGTCTCCTCCCCACCATATCCCACACTGGTTTGATGGGATTTGAATCTGGAGAGCGGGGTGGCCATGTGAAAACATTAACTCAAACTTCTTGGAGAAACTCCATAGTTCGACGAGTAATATGCGGACGAGCGTTGTCTTGCTGAAAAAGGACTTGTGGGGTTATGCCTCTCCCCAATTACCAAATATTAAAGCCACCACTGACAGCCCTATTTTATATTTTTCTGTGCTTAATGTATTTTAAGACATCGGCTCTTAAATGAATCTAGAATGTATTACAATTTGTGTATCCATTTCCTGTTTACTGTATATCCAACACGAAGGCCTTGCGTATCCACATGGATACACAAAAGTACGTTAAAAGATGCCTTGTAACGTCATCCTGCCTTGAATAATAAACATAACTGGTGATCGGCTACCATAAACAATAGAAACCATTACTCCAACAGCCCTCTGTACATGCGTAATAACTAACAATATCTATTCTATTCGGCTTTCGTAAATTAGAAAAAAATTGTTTTTGTAAGCACGGTTAAAGATAAAACGTTGATATTGTTACGCCTGCTCAAAATATGGTCATGATGTTGCCAAAAAATTAAGGTCAAGAAATTATTCAATTATTCCTTCTGGATATAACAATTCTAATGTCACTGAGTATATTAGGCATATGCGCCACGTGACCAAGCGGATGTGTCATTCGCGCCTGGAGGGTAAACAAAAGGAATGGTCATTAAATTTATTGTGATTGTGTGAACTTTGTTGATAGTTTGAAGTCTACCCTTGTATCTTGAAGTATTGTTTTTGGGCTTAGAGTCTGCCTCAAGTAGTTGGGCGACAGAGAGCTTTATTCAAAGTGCATTGGAGAACACATAGTAGATTTGCGAAAGGTTAAGTTGATGCTATTATTTATTTACAAGTAGGTACTCATAATTATTATTTTGTGGGTTCTGCATTCACAACGAAAAACCTCTCAATCTTTGTATTATACATCAGAGTAGTGGCACTGTAGCAAGTGCCCACTGTGACTGTCTTGCTGGTTTAGGACCACACACTACCTATAAATGATTTTACTTATCCGCCCAACCTATCCAATATGCGAGAAAAGTATTTGTTTACCCAAAAAAAAATGAAATTTAAAAAAATTATTTTTACGTTTTCCAACAAGAACAACACGAAAAAACGGTTTTTAGAAAAAAAACCTGTGTGTATGTCGTCGTCGTTGTCGTCGGCCACTTTTCGTTACATGTCTTGTTAGCACGATACAGCCTCCGGAGTGGAACAAATCACCAATTTTATGATTGAATATTGTTCAGGACATCTTACAGATGAACCCTATTGATTTTCAGCTTACCAGAGCCAGTACAACGAGTGCTATGGTACTTGAATTACGACATTTTTGTCATTTTCCGAGAAATTTCAGTTTGTTAGCACGACACAGCCTCCGGAGTCCATCAAGTTACCAATTTTATGATTGAATATTATCCAGGACAACTCACGGATGAACCCTATTGATTTACAACTCACCCGAGCCAGAACAACAGGTGCTATAGTACTTTAAGTTCGAGATTTTTGTCATTTTTGGAGTAATTTCAGTTTGTTAGCACGATACAGCCTCCAGAGTGTATACAAGTGACCAATTTTATGATTGAATATTATTCAGGGCGTCTAATAGATGGAGCTTATTGATTTTTAGCTCACCAGAGCTAGAACAACGGGTGCTAATGTACATGAAGTGTCTCATTTTTGGTCCTTTTTGGAGAAATTTCGGGTTGTTAGCCTCCGGAGTGTACACATGTGACCAATTTTGTAACTGGATATTTTTCAAGGTGTCTCACAGATGTACTCTATTGATTTTCAGCTGACTAGAGCGAGTACAGCGGGTCCTATAAATCCAGTTAGCACGATTCATCCCCTGAAGTATATACAAGTGACAATTTTATGATAGAATATTGTTCAGGGCCTGTTACATATGCGGAAAAGTTAGTTTTGATCTTTAAAACCGTTTATTTTTTATTGCTTGTTAACATGTTAATTATGTATTCGTATTTATTGAAATAAAAACAATTTCAACAGATGTGCTTTTATTTAAGTGGCACATCCTATATAGGAGCATCTAGTTATTTCTGTTTTAGCGTTCTCAAAATAATACGATGCTAAATGAGCAGGTATTAAATGTAAAAACGAACAGATCAAAGGAATTCCTCGAATAGATAAAAAAGCTAAAAGAAAAAAATGGTATTCATTCAATGTTTATTTCAATATAAAATAGTATAATTTTTATTCAATTTCGTTGGGTATGGTATCAGAGTATATACTTATTAGGTATCTATATGTTATAGAACACCTTCTTGGAGTTAGTTTTGAAGTTACTACATCCAAATTTTTGCTTTCTGTGACTCTGGGACCATTATATGAGGCCATTAGAAAAAAGAACAGTGAAATAAAAATTAAGATAATTTTACATAAAATTATTGTTTATCCTCCGAGCGTTTGACCTTCAATGTTGTGACGTCAGAGGCAGATGCATAATTTTGGTTATCAGTTATAATTAATTCGACTTACCTCAAATGTCAAAATAATCTGCCGGCATACTTCGATCGAAGCACAGCTTTTAATGTAATCATTCGGTAAGCAAGCATCGAGTAATTCCTGAAGTTCAAAAGCGTTTACTGTTCGATGCTCATCGGCCAATTGTAAAAATACTGCTTCGTATTGACTAAAGCTTTTTCCATCTAAAAGCGGAGGTGCTTTAACGATGGCCGACTTAAGAAGCTGCGGTACCGTATCCAAAAGCTTCAACTTTAACGATTTGCAGGAAAATACCCTAAGAGTAAATCCGGATTCTTGACTAGGTTCAAATGTTGTGGGTATTATTAAGTAACCGCCTTGCTCTAGTTGACACCTGTAACAAAAAGTTAGATACTATTCAATGTTACTAAAAGATTATTTTTTTATACATTTCAAACAGTGTGGTGGCATCTTTACAAACGAATAAATGATACAATATTAGTAAGAGAGATTTAAAATATCATGTCGGTGATCATTTGGAAAAAATATCCCAAATCTGAAAGCTCAGTATATTTCTGCTAAATTTATGCTTCAGTATGTACACTGTATTGTGCATCGGGTTATATATGCTTTGATTTATGAACTTAAGTACCTCGATGGTAAAAATATCGATCCTTCGCATATTATAGTTCTTAAGGAAAATATTTTATCCACTGGTGACTCAAGCGACGACTCTAAGAAGCAGTCTAGTGTCTCTTCCGATATATCCAATTGTGATTAATTATCTGATAGTAATTTCCTCAATCTATATAATTAAAATTTTTATGTTATCTCTTTAAACCATACTCGTACATAAGTCATACCGTATTTCTGTAATTTTTTTCTTATTTCGTGTTTATGCTATTATAAAATTTGGATGTTGAAATCAATTCATCATTACGTTATGTTCTTTATACTTGAACGAGTATTATTTAGCTAGTACTTGAACTTTGAGAACTATTATATTAGCCTCCAAAGTTTTTCCAGGTTGGAATAAATATAATGCTACATGTACTATATTTCCAAGACGTGGCATATTCTAATTATCATTTGTTTCCGCCTCTAAAAAATGTTTCAGACGGTAAAACTTTTACTTCAGAAAAATCACTGGATCAGATTTTTCCAGCAAAGTACACATAGTTAATATATATTCATGCTACTATCAAAAGGATGACAGAATATTTTTTACTAGAATTATATAATATGTATATGATTCAATAAAATAATTTCAATGAAAGACAATCGTCTTCAAATTTCATAAAAAAAACGATATTACTTCATTAGCAACCTAATAGGTTCATTGATGAAACAATGGAGAATATAATATATACTTTAAATATATATGTTACCGTAAATACCCGAAATCCGTTAATACGCGTAATAACTAGTGAGAACCCGAAATAACAAAGAGTATCGGTAAATTCGCGTTCTTACTAGTAAGAACGCGTAATTACTACGAGGTTTAGGAAAATACCGAATTAAAACTTTTATTCGGCTATTTACTGAAATGTTCAGTTAGAACGCGTTCTTTCTAAGCGTAAGTTAGTAACCACTGAGTGTTACTCGATCTTTGCAGGGATTGGCTACATTTCATCGCTCGATGTCTCGAAAGACAGGGGAAGGTTCCCCCGCACCATGCGCGGCTCCATTATACGTTATTTTATCTGAAGTTGTTACGGTGTGTACCTCGCCATTTGCCGTTTGTTACTTTGATAAACGTTGTTCTTCGAAAAATGAATTCTTCGCTGATTGCTTGGAAAGAAAAATTTACGAATGATTTATTAAGTACGTGCAGTAAAGATCCGAAATTATCGAAATATACTATTATGAATAAAGAAACTTACGAAAATCTACTTCAAGAAATTAAAGAAACTAAACTGGACAAAAAAGAAAACTACCCTACAGTATCGTCGTTTAAACCGTTTTGACATCATGGAATTAAGTGGCGTTCAGCATATTATAGCAAAATCCAAGAATGATGAAATATTATATTACCTCCCAGTTGAAGAAAACTTTGATGTTATCGAAGCTGCTCACGTAGCAATTGGGCATGGTGGTCGGGACCGACTTCGAATAGAAACAGCAAGAAAATATGCAAATGTTACTACCAGAATGATAAATTTATTTCTGTCGATGTGCGAAGTCTGCAACAGTAAACAATCTAAGAAGAAAAGGGGATTTGTTTCTAAACCAGTTTTACACAATGAATTAAACAGCCGATGCCAAGTAGATCTGATGGATATGCAGAGCCAATCAGATGGAGAATATAAATTCATAATGGTTTATCAAGATCATTTAACCAAGTTCATTTTGTTAAGAGCTTCAACATCTAAGCGAGCTGAAGAAATCGCATACAAATTGAACGAAATATTTTTGACTTTTGGAGCGCCGTGCATATTACACAGTGATAATGGTCGAGAATTTGCGAACTGTGTTATAAACGAATCCTTATGGCGAGAACTTAAGATTGTCCACGGAAAGCCACAACACAGCCAGAGTCAGGGATCAGTCGAAAGGGCCAATCAAGATGTTGAAAATATGATTGCTTCATGGATGTCCGATAATAAAACTGTAAAATGGTCAGAAGGTCTACCACTTGTACAATTAATGAAAATCGTGCCTATCATTCAGGCATAAGGCAAACACCATATAAGGCCATGTTTGGCATCGAACCTAGAGTTGGATTAACTACATCGTCTTTGCCTCCTGAGGTTATTTCATCTTTAGAGCGGGAAGAGGATTTAGAAAAGTCGTTAATGATGTTACCATGATGAGAGAAGAAACTCAAAGAGAAGATTCAAATTCAGAAGACGACATTGCTGAAAAAGATCCAGAAGATCAAGAACAAGAACGCTTTTGCAACAAATGTGGTGCTATTTTACCGACTAACATTGATCGTGACTTCTGTTTGAATTGTAAAACAGAAGACAATATAAAAGCAGTAAGGTCAGAAGCAAGCCAATCGCTAATTCATCAGGCAAAAAAGATGAAAAGCTACAGTGATAAGACACATTCACCTGCAAACGTTGGCGATAATGTTACGGTACCTATTCCTGATGTGGATAAAGCAAAAGGTGCTTTCAGAAATATAATAGCTGTTGTGTTACTGAAGACCGACAACAACATGTACCAGTTAGGTACAAAAGATGGAGTCATAAATCATCTGTATACCAGATCCGAATTTGATATTTGCAAGCAAACATTTATTGACATTGATTTAATAAGGAAAGATAAGGAAATTTCTTTACGTCAAGCAGCTTCATCTAATTTTGGTTCTAGCCAGGGTTTTTTTATGTGCAAATGCACTAAAAATTGTAAAAGTAAATTATGCAAATGCAAAAAAAATAATGTTCTATGCAATTCAAAATGCCATAATAGTACCTCTTGCAATAATAAGTAAGCTAAGTTATATTGTTCACTTTTATTTGAATTTTGCTTGTTCTATGTTTCATTTGTTCTGTAAATTTTTTTTTGTGCAATAAATTAACTGAAACCAACCGCACTTTATTCTGTAACAGATACTTACCTACAATATTAATTTTAGGCATTCATAAAATTCGGTTATTTACTGTTGTGTGCTTAGAAAGAACGCGTTATAACTGAAAATTTCAGTAAATAGCCGAATAAAAGTTTTAATTCGGTATTTTCCTAAACCTCGTAGTAATTACGCGTTCTTACTAGTAAGAACGCGAAATTACCGACATTCCTAGTTATTTCGGGTTCTTACTAGTTATTACGCGTATTAACGGATTTCGGGTATTTACGGTAACATATATATACTCCCTGTAGAGCTAAACATTTGATATTAATTTTTATTGATTGTTCAACGTTGTATAAACAGATAAATACCTGTGACTGACTTGTCTACTATTGGTATACTGGGAATTAAACATAGATTTATTTTTCTTGAAGAAGTTTTTTCCTATAGTTTCGTTGGTATTTTTAGAGAGTAGATACGAGGTGAAGCCGATAACTTTTGGTTCCATTATACTATGCTGGTTGAGAGAGACTATAACTTCTTCCATTTCACTAAGTAAAAGATGTAACTGAGGATTAATATGGAAGGTGTCTGGGTTATTTCTACAACCTACAAATGAAGTAACATAAGTAAGGAGCCTGAAATTAAATTGTATTGTAGTACCAACCTCCTGCTGAAACTCCTTTTTGCCAATATCCTTGAAATAGTCTCATCTGCCAAGTGTTTTTATTGTGTAAACTAGGTTCATCGCGACTTGTATCACTATCTAAATGAACTACTTCTAAATGTGTAAAGGTTTTAATGAATTGAGAGAAAGGTAGCCAAAATTCTCCATCTTGAAGTTTCCCTTCTATTCTATCCAATTCTTCAGGGGATATATCTGACCTAACAAATGAAGTATTCAAGCTCATTTATCTGAACCATTATTAATTTGTATACTTACCATTCTGGTGAATCTACAAGAACGGAGGATGTGTACTCAGGCGATTGCCCTAGAGGATTCTTCAATTTCAACAATTGAATGCCTTCTCCATTAAACGTTTCAGTCCGTTCTATAGATTGTATCCTATAATTTATACCTATTTGTACTCCATTAGATAATTTTTCCGAATTTTGTGATCTAACCTGATTGGTAGCTTGAATCGTACAAGTGACTATTGAGGTCATATCTAAAAGTTTGTACAACAGTCTTGCACATGACGTAGTATCTTGTCGTAGCGGAATGCTTTCTGTCAATCCACCAGTCAAATCTGCCAAGCCGTCTAACAAGGATCCATATTTCAGAGCTTCATACGACCCATGTAATCTGTAATAATTGATAATGTGAGGACGGTTCCACAGAAAACATTATTGAGTCCACTACCATTTGTATATAGAAAAATTATAAAATAGGGTTCAAATGAGAAGAATTTAAACAATGTATCTATTCCAGGTATATAGAGAAAAATAAGATATAAACAAATAAAATCTTTTATAATTTACAATTAGTTTACATCAAACTTACTTGGCATATGCTTTTTCCAATAATCCAGGCCAGAAATTATCAGAATGCGATTGCAGGAAAGCCAATTTACCTTGGACCGTGGGCAACCGGTCATCGACTAGAACTTCGGTCCATTCTCCACACCACCAAAGACGAAATCTAAATACTCCACAATACTGTTCTCCAAAAAAAGACTGATCTGCAGGCACTACTCGATAAAATAGACCTTTGTTGAGGTACAAGATACCCAAGCAGGAGACCAGCCACCTGTCGCCTGAAACATATTTTAGAAAAACTATTATACTTTTATATATTTTTTTATTATAATATCATTATATTCTATTATATTATCTTTACTGTTATACAAGGTGCCCGACAAGAGTAGCGGGATATGGTTTTAAAATTTAATTTCGGACTAATGGGGGGGGGGGGGGACTGCGTTTTATGGTTAGCGTCACTTCGTAGAAAGCTCAGCGTTGTATCGTACTCGTCATGCACCAAGTGACAATAGCATCCGGAAGTGGCTGAGAATGTTCGAGAATAGTGGATCAACTGTAAGAATTCAGAAAACAGGTCGTCTGCTATTTGTAAGGGAGGAAGTTACGGTAGAAGAAGTAAGGATTTCGGTTAATCAATATCCCTCGCGATCTGTTCGTAAAAGAAGTCAAACCCTCAATATATACTTAATTTTAAAGACGTACACATGAAAGCCTTTGAGATCCAGCTGGTGCAATAACTGAAGGAATCTGATTACGTTAATCGACGAAGATTTGCGAATCAAATGTTACAAAGGTTCACAAGATTAGAGAACATTTTGTTTAGCGATAAAGCCATGTTCCATTCGGACAGGCATGTCAATAAAAAATTGTCTATACCGGACCAAGAAAAATCTTATGCAAAAACATCAGCAACCAATTCATGTCCCAAAGGTTATAAGTGCATATTTTCATGAAGACAATCTCATATGAGCACTGACATGTTGCAGAAGTTTCAAGTTTACAGCTTAAGAACATGGTTCCAGCAAGATGGAAATACTTGCCATACTTCTGATGTGTCAATTGCTGCGGTAAATCAATTATTTCCCAACAAAGTGATATCTCAAAGAGGTGATATTAATTGGCCTCAGTCCATTCGATTATTTTTTGTGGGACACCTGAAGAATAAGGTATATGAGCACAATAACATATCAGAAATGGCGCAATCTCCGTCAACATTTCATTCAAATCTCCGTGCGAAACTAGAAAAGTGCCAGTAGCACGAAGGTCGGCATCTCGATACATAATTTTTGCCTAATGATTTTGCAGTTAAATATTTATGAAAAACATTAAAACCCTATTTAATGTTTTAGATTTCTCAATTTAGTCATCCTCCTAACTATAGATATCCTTTTTGGACATCAAGTACTTTTTTTGTAATGGAAACTGTTTCGTATGAAACACCAGAGTTTCTGGGAAACGTATAAAAATGGACTGTAGATTGAAAGACAGATGTATAGAAAAAATAGCAGTACTTACCACTCTCCTGGTCTTCACTTATAAAGGGCGCCCTTCTGCTGTTTGCGTCTAGATGAGTGATTATGCACAGCGCGAAAACCCCGTAAATATGTTATCATTAAAACTAATAGCTCATAGACCGTAACTAAATTTTTGTATCGACGTATATTCTATCGATGTCGGTATTAATCTGTTCTACTCCTTCGTCGCCGTGGCAGTACTTCTAAATTGACTATACAGCCTGTCCTTGCAAATATGTCATATACATTTTTAATTTGGGAAACAGAAATAAAAAATTATTATAGAGTATCGAACATTCCACCCACCAAAAACAAGCTTGTTTTTTCCGCTGTAATTAAATTAAGCATATAATAAAAAAAACTATTAAGAATTCTACTAAATTAAAAATACTAAAAAAAGGTAAATTATTAATCAAGTTATTGCCCCGGCAATGGGCAAACCTTGACAACCGGGCGTTGTAATGTACCGTTTTGTGTCTTTAACGTTACTACTCTAATTATCCCATCTTTTCCGGGATGTAACTTCGCTACACGTCCAAGAGTCCAATTTAGAGGAGACCTTTGTTCATCTTTTATTAGAACCAACGTATTTAATGTTATATTTGGGACTGATTTAGTCCACTTACTACGCTGCTGTAACGTATGCAAATATTCTTGGCTCCAGCGTTTCCAAAAATCGATATGCATTTTTTGTAAAATTTGCCATCGTGATAAACGGTTAATTTGAACAAGAGACAAATCTGGTCCCGGAAAGGATGAAAGGGGCTCCATGGTCAGAAAATGTCCTGGAGTTAAGGGTGCAAGATCGTTGGGATCTTCGCTAATAGCCGTTAAGTGCCGTGAATTTAAGAGTGCCTCAATTTGAGTTACAAGTGTAGAAAACTCTTCGAAAGTCATAAGTTGGTCCCCTATGACTCGATACAAGTGCGTTTTAACTGATTTTACACCTGCTTCACTAAGTCCATTGAAATGTGGTGCTCCAGGTGGGTTAAAATGCCATTTGATTGAAAGTTTCTCAGAAGCTTGTTGAGCGAAAAATGGTAATTGATTGTAAGCGCCTTTCAAATTAGTGCCTTGGTCAAAATAAATGTCGGATACTCGGCCTCTACGGGCTATGAAACGTCGAAAACTTGCAAGAAACGTATCAGTGGACAAGTCCGACGAAAGCTCTAGATGAATAGCCTTGGTTGCACCACAAACAAATAAACATATATAGGCTTTAGATACCTTTGTCCCTCGATATCTTCCCATCGTAATTGAAAACGGTCCAGCATAATCAAGTGAAACTTGAGAAACTGCTTTCATTTGGGAAACCCGAAACGAGGGAAGATCAGCCATAAACGGTAGGTAAGATCGAGGTTTAGACCGAAAACATTTTATACATTTGGATATACATTTAAAAATTGCATTACGAGAAGAAATTATCCAAAAATGTTGTAGCATTAAATTTTGTAACGTTTTTAAACCAGGATGTAGATTTTCCCGATGAATCTGTTCTATGAGGAGATCAGTAAAACGATGGTTTTTAGGCAACAAAATAGGATGCTTAGCTTCGAAAGAAAGAGATGATTGTCTCAACCTACCACCCACCCTGAGAATACCTAGCTTAGCTATGAAAGGTGCTAATTTTCTGAAATGTTTAGGTAGGGTAGTATCTTGTTCGCAATTGCGAATAATATTGTTGAAACATTCCTTTTGAACGTCTTTAATTATGACTTGAAATGTAGTATCCATTTCAGAGAAATCGATACTTATATTCTTATGAATGCGTTCGGTTTTTCGCGTAATTGAAATAAAACGTAAAACGTAAGCGAGTATTCGCTGAATTTTTTTAGAGAAGAAAATCTTGAGAGTAAATCACCAATAACGGATGGAGTTTCAACTGAAATACATAAAGTTGTTTTCCTTTCTTCCTGAGTTATTTCAGGAAATTTGTCTACGAGAATCGTAGGTTGTTTGGGCCAATGTTCTGGATCCAGCAAAAGAAAATCGGGACCCTGCCACCACAATTTGTGTTCGAGTAATTGCAATGGACTTAAACCACGAGAAACACAATCGGCCGGATTCATTTCAGAAGGAACATATCTCCAAGAGGACATAGATACTGTCTCTTGAATAAAGGCCACTCTGTTAGCTACAAACGTTTTCCACTGATGAGGTGAAGAAGAAAGCCACGCAAGAGTAACTTGCGAATCTGACCAAGCGTACACAGAGTTAAAAGTTAAACGCTTAGCATATGAATTCTTAATAAAATTTAATAACTCTGTAAGCAGATATGCTGCACAAAGTTCTAAGCGGGGTAATGAAACTACTCGAAGAGGTGCTACTCGAGATTTTGCAGAAATTAAGCGAGTTTGAATCTGATTATCAGAGGTTATATATCTGAAATAAATTACACAACCATACCCCTTCGTGCTAGCGTCGCAGAAACAGTGTATTTCTAGTCGAATAACTGTCTTGGAAATAAGCATTCTTGATAACTGAACTTGAGATATGTTGGGTAATTCATATTTGAATCGATCCCAAAGTGTAACAATGTCATCAGAGGGTTCATCATCCCATCCCAATTTCGATAACCAAAGCAATTGAATGATATATTTGGCCATAAACACTAGGGGTGCTATGTACCCCAATGGGTCGAATATTCTAGCTGTTTGTGACAGGATACTACGCTTCGTACATTTTCATTCAATAGAAGTGAATTTATAAGAAAAAACATTTGACCTGGGATTCCATTGCAATCCGAGGAGTTTTACGAATCTAGGACCTTCATTATCAAAAGTAAGAGGTATTTGAGCATCTGTTAAAGGAACAGGTGATAATAGTGCAGGATGATTACTTGTCCATTTTCCTAATTCAAATCCTCCCTTACAATATAATCAACAAAAATTGACTCCTTCAGTACTTCCGAGGCTAAGGGATGATTTTTTTGTTCAAGAGTAGCTAACTCTTTTAATGTTCTAAGAGCCAAAAATGGAGCTGAAGACACTCCGAAAGTTATCACATTGAGGGTATACTCCTTAATTGCGTCTTTATTTGAAAAGCGCCAGAGAAACCTTTGAAATTTTCTATGTTCAGGCTTAATATAAATTTGACAGTACATTTGTTTAATATCACAGCTGAATACAACTGGATATGTACGAAAAGTATGTAAAATAGTCGATAAGTCTTGATGAAGCTTAGGACCAGTATATAATGTATCGTTTAAGCTTATCCCCTTTGTATCTTCGGCACTAGCATCAAATACTACTCGAATCTTGGTAGAAATGCTATCTGGCTTTAGAATACAATGATGAGGTAAATAATAGGCTGAAGAGGATTGATAATCTGAAGACGGAACTTCGGAAATATAATTTTTTTGATGATACTCATTTATGAAGTCTGAATAAAGAGTTTGAAGTTCGGATATTCTATATAATCGATTTTCCAGTGATTTGAAACGTCGGTATGCTTAAGTGTATGTATCTCCAAACTGAGTATTTGAGTGTTTAAAAGGAAGTGGTACAACAAACTTACCAGACTGTTCTCGGTAAACAGATTGTTTGTATATATTTTCACATTTTAAATCATCTGGGGATATAATATTAGAGACTGGAGGTTGCTCTATCCCCCAGAATTTTCTTAGTGTAAAATCGATTTGAGATTCTAAAGAAGCATGGCAACTGAGTAATGTATTTGGAGTAACACATGTGGTTTTACCCTGTAAAATCCACCCAAAAACGGTTTAAAGAGCAACGGGTTGACCTTCTTGGCCGAAAACCCGAGAAGAACCTAAAACAAATGGTACAATTTCTGCTCCAACTAAAATGTCAATAGGACCAGGAATGTGGCATTGATTATCTGCAAGGGGTAGATTTTTAATAAGAGACCAACCTTGCGTACCAATGGTTAGTTTTGGCTGTTCGGAGCAGACCTTTGGCAAAACAATTGCTTCAAAAGTGAAGGTAGGCTCAGGTTTACCACAAGGTTTGATCAGGCATTGGGTGATACTTTTATTTGAACTGGAAGTTATATCGTTAATACCCTCAATAGGTGTCGAAAAGGGGTGACGTCGTAAACTTAAACGATTGACACATTTTTCAGATATGAAGTTAGCCATACTAGCAGTATCTAATAAAATTCTAACCTTTTGAAAGTTTCCCCAAGCATCTTTGATTTCTACTACGGCCGTTGACAGCATAACCGTAGAGTTGCTAAAACTATTTGTGCAAGCAGAACAATGAAGTGTATTAGTCGACTGAGACACATTTGGTGGAGGAGGTAAAGTTTCAATCGCTGAGGACTGCACATTAGTATTCAGATTATCTGGACTTAAACTAGAAGAGCTTGAACTTGAAGAAGCTGTATCTAAGTTTTTTGTTAAATGAAGTGTGCTATGATGGGGCAATTCACATGTTTTACACCTTGAAGAAGAAGGGCATTGTCGCACCGAATGGTTAGGACGTATGCAATTGCGACATAACTTACGCTGTTTTACGACTGCTAGTCTATCATTAGGATTTTTTTCCAAAAAATGCATACACCGATATAGTGCATGAGAAGATGCACAAATGACACATCTATTATTGCGTTGTTGGTCATCAACAGTATTAACATATGCCGAAGGCATACTAGATGTTTTAGAAGGATATTGAAAATTGAAATTTTTGAATTTTGAAGATTGAGAATTTTGATTTGAATTTGTATGCTTTTCTTTACTCAAATATGAAGGACCCGTAGTTTGAATCGATTCCAGAGCCTTACAATGCTGTTACAAAAACGTAACTAGTTGTGTATATGTAGGCATATCGATGTTGCTATGTTCAATTTCGAAATTGGTTCTAGTCTTTGAATCTAATTTTTGTAACAAAGTATTAAAAATAATGAAATCCCAAGAATCCGTATTAAATTTAAGAGCTTTTAATGATGCAAGATTTTCTGTAAAGATGTTTAATAAATGTCTAAGTTCTTTTGTAGTTGCCTTTTGTAAACATTGAACACTATAAATTTCATTAAAATAGGTTGTAGCCAAAAATCTAGTGTTTTCATCTTTTAATTAGAGTATCAAACGCAATGATATACTTATTATCTGTCATTGGAATGGACTTGATCAAATTAAAAGGTTCATTCTTTAGCGAGGTTAGCAAATAAGTAAATTTTTCTATGTTAGATAAACTTGTGTTTTCATTAATAATACTTCTATAAAGATCATAAAATGCAGGCTATGACTTAATATTGCCTTCAAATAAAGGAACATTTATATTCGGTAATCGAATATTTTTGTTTTGATTCGAAGAATCGACAGCACTAGAAATCACTGATGAATAATTTAACTCTGAAACCTTTGATTTAATCGTATAAAAATACTTATCTGCCTTAGCTCTAACTTGATCATTAGTTTGAAACTCTGCATCAGTAGAAATTAAAGAAATGATTGCGTTATGATTTTCTTGGAATTCATCGTTAATTTTATCCACAAACTGAGACCTTACTAAGAATTTTTGTTTATAAAATTGATCATTTGTATTATTGAAACCATAACTATATATTTCCTCCAATCGCGTCAGCGACACTTTGCGAAGCCTATCCAGCTTGGCTATTTTATTATCAACGTCCTCAGGCGGAGCCATTTCTAAATAATTTCAAAATGTTAAATTTTACTCTGCAAAATATCTGAATTTACACTGTTCTGTAAGAACGTCTTTTAATATATCTCAAGACAACGCTGAAATACAATTTTCAAGATAACTATCAAAATTAGAATAGTTATTAAAATCATCAAAAGCTGTATTTTGCCTTGCAAATAAACGTAAACAAACCTCGATGGGGATTTGTGGCTACGATTGTACTGAATCAACGGTTAGTCGATACAAAAATGCGTTTGCGTTTCTAACAAGCTTATTTGTGGTAAAATGGAATTTATATAGTATTAAAAATTCAAAATTTATCAATATAAAATAACCTTTTAGCAGCGAGTGAAACAACGGGTTATTTTACTTGTCTTTTGATAGTAAAAAATGTGAAAAGGTAATTAGCCTTAATGATGTTTTGAACTCAACGAAAACTATTGAAATGTGAAATTTTAACAAATTATACTACACCGATAATTTTATGTAGCAAAATTTAAGGTATTGAAAATAGTAGTCTAGAGGTAAGGGAACCTAACTGTTCTATCCAGGTTCGAATGACCAAAATGTTTCGTATGAAACACCAGAGTTTCTGGGAAACGTATAAAAATGGACTGTAGATTGAAAGACAGATGTATAGAAAAAATAGCAGTACTTACCACTCTCCTGGTCTTCACATATAAAGGGCGCCCTTCTGCTGTTTGCGTCTAGATGAGTGATTATGCACAGCGCGAAAACCCCGTAAATATGTTATCATTAAAACTAATAGCTCATAGACCGTAACTAAATTTTTGTATCGACGTATATTCTATCGATGTCGGTATTAATCTGTTCTACTCCTTCGTCGACGTGGCAGTACTTCTAAATTGACTACACAGCCTGTCCTTGCAAATATGTCATATACATTTTTAATTTGGGAAACAGAAATTAAAAATTATTATGGAGTATTGAACAGAAACGTTTTTCTTATTAATGTTTTTTTTTGGAATTGACTAAAGGAGAGCGCCCACCAAAGGAACGTAGCATCTGACGTGGCACATACACGGCAGTTACATGGCTAAGGCGTGGTATGATTTTTCAGATAGCGCAGATCTGAGTGAAGTGACAGTGGCGTAAAACATGTCTTCCTCAGAGGACGAAGATTTGTTAGTAATTGTGAACCTGATCGATATTAATCAAAATCATCCCAAGAATCGTTATTGGGTATACCCCTTTTGGAAAACGAAATAAATAGTGGTTTTAGTGCTTTTAGGGAACTAAATATCTATGTGTCCAGAAAAATCATCATTCTATAGGATGAAAAAAGAAACCTTTGAGGCGCTAGTCCGAAAAGTTAGGCCAATAATTTGAAAAAAGGAAAGTTTTTTATATTTCTGTATCATTAATCGGAACATGTGTGGTTATAAAAACATCGGTTAGCCTCAATAAGAGTGCACCTACATGAGTCGACGTGACTGCAGTCTGTATAGGAAGCTATTGTAGTAAACTCGCGATGGCGACATGAGTGATTCCGATGATTTTTGTAATCTTTTTTTGATGGAAAACAACATTATGAAGAAATTTAGATAGATCTAGGGGAGAATTTTGTACAACTTACGTACTTATGCGGAACTAACCAGATATGTAATTTGTTTGGTTTTATAATAAAATATGGAAGTTCAAACTTTATCAACGACGTGTCGGAGTTGAAATTACGGACTGAAAACAAACATGTTTGATCGGCCCTCATATCGAAAGTTCCGTTTTAATTGTAGGCACTTACATTACGATCTACGTGTTTGTTTTCTCTCCGACTTCGTCCGATGGTCAGTCGACATCGGATCGGAATTGAGTTATAGCCTAAAGCTGGATTTATAGTTTGACGGAATGTAAGCGTAGACGCACTGTGAAAAGATCAAGTGTAGAATTTATGCACCTTGATTATCAATGAACGTAAGCGCATGACGTAACGTAAGGGAAACGGAAGCGGTGGCCAACTTTTATCTTTGTACAGTTCATTCTTGCATTCGGCCAATCCAAGGAAAAAATTGTGTGTGATGTGAGCGAACACTCTTCATCTTTAAAAAATAATTGTAGGAATTCTCTGTTACGGTATATGGGTCTTGTTTTATAACGTCTTGGTCGCCTAATTATTGTCTTCGAGTTTGTTCTTGTCGACACTTTTCCAATGCTACTGCACACAAAAGTAGTACCACGGCGCCAAAAAGCATACTGTTCAAGAACGTAAATTCTTTTATTTTTGTATATATTACTGTAGGTTCAAGAACGTCAATTATTGTTAGGATCTCGGCAACCTAGTTGAGAATATAAATTCTTGTTGTATCCTCTTGATATTGTTGTGAATTTGAAGGTATAATTTCTTTTACGTCTGTGACATTGTTATACGTTTAGACAAATATGACGTTTTTATAATACTATTTTTATTTGAGTGTTTTTGAAGTTGTAACACCATACAATAGAATTATTTTGACTAGAAATAACCTAGAATATCATGTATCTTTTATGTATACATTATTGTAATGTTTGTATGATGAAGTTTCACTGTGTAAAGAGACTCGGAATCTTTGAAGAAAAGATAGGTGTCGGACTGCGTTTAATAAAAACATTTCATACCTTTGAAATAGCCTCAATAGCAATTTATGTTTTACAATATTTTCAATAGGACGGTCATACCTTTGTAATTTTTTTCAATGGTGACTGAAAACCTAATGGCTGTATTTCATTCTTGATTCCTTTCAATGGTACCGGCCGGCTCAACAATGAGCACCAATCGGCTAAGTGCATTTCTCTAGTCCCACCGATATTCACGAAAACTCACTTCCTTGAAGTTTTTGCATTTAAGACAGCTTCCAGAGAAAGTCAGTTACCAGTTGAACAGTTAACAGGTTGTCCAGTTGTACAAAAAAGTCGAGACACACCGTCTCTACAAGAGTTACCTATCAACCAAGTCAGGACATATCGTCCCTCCGAGAGTTACATTTCAACTAAGTCAAGCATTTGTTTCTTAGTTAGTATTCGAGTAAAGTGCTTATTCAAAGTCGAAACTCATCGTTTCTAAGTGAAGTTAAATTACTACACAAACAAATCGTTTCTTAGTTAGTATTCAACTCAAACACGTCTAATTCAAGTCGAAGTCCATCGTTACTCTGTTACTAAGTCAAACATACCGTTTACTAGTTGTTATTCAAGTCAAGCACGAGTAATACAAGTCGAAATCCATCGTTTCTCAGTTACTAAGTCAAACATAGCGCTCCTTAGTTAGTATTCGAGTCAAGTGTGTACTCAACGTCGAAACTCATCGTTTCTAAATGAAGTTGAGTTTCTAAATCAAACATACCGTTTCTTAGTTAGTATTCAAATCAAACACGTGTAATCTAAGTCGAAACTCATTGTTTCTCTGCTGCTTAGTCCTACAACAGTTTCTTAGTTAGTATTCAAGTCAAGCACGTGTAATCCAAGTCGAAACTCATCGTTTCTAAGTTACGAAGTAGAACATACCGTTTCTTGGTTAGTATTAAACTCTAACACGTGTAATACAAGTTGAAGCTCATCGTTACTCTGTTACTAAGTCCAACATACCGTTTGTTAGTTATTATTTAAGTCAAACACGTGTGATCCAAGTCGAAACTTATCGTTTCTCTGTTACTAAGTCAAACATATCGTTTCTTAGACAGTATTCAAGTAATACCAAGGTAGATATATACAGTCGCTACTATTGGTTACCTCTCCAAGTCGAAACAAAACGTTTTTCCGAAATCATCAAGTTCTTGATTACCTCCTGATCTTAATACTGTCGAAGTTCACACAATATTCAATTTGTTGGATTTATTTGTAAATTTGTATGTAATAAACTATTAATTTGGGCAATACCGTTGTCAAATTAAGATTACTAATATAGTTGAATACGTCTACTACAGTCGACAAAGTTTAACTAATTATTAATCAAAAACATTGGTCCTTCGAGAAGCCTGATATAACAACTATTGTTATATAACACTGTAAAGTGCCAGTACCAAGAAAGCAGGTCAAATCGTAGTTCAAGTAGAAGTTCAAATCGCAGTATAGCAGTTCAAATCGCTGTTCCATGGATTCATCACGGCAGCGCCCAGGACAATCAAGGTAAGTGGGTTAGTTATCTATTTAAATGTGCCAATTATCCGTCCTGTTTCGGTATTAATATCATATGAACATTGTCAAAATTCTGTACCTTATTTACGTATAATCTAAATTTAACATGGTCCAATTTAATAAGTTAAAACGATGACGCGGTTATATACAAACGACTATCGCGACCTTAAGAAGACTCATCGACCAAACAAACGATGAACTCACGAGAGTCAGTAAACGTTTGATTCAAGCGTCATTAAATAGCACAACCAAATCATTTGAAAAATTTCATTCTAATCAAGATATGATAGAGGAGTTAGATGAAGAGGAAATTGATCATCATATCTCCTACGTCGGGAGCTTTATTTGGGAAACGATAAATTCACAGTACCACCATGCAATCTCTCACGTTATACCCGAGGAACCGATCCAATGTGTGCAGATAAAGTTACCTGCTAACATCAAATTAGCAGAACCAGATTTCTATCGACCTGCACCGGTCGACATATTAGTAGGAACAAGCACTACTCTGCCTGTAGAACAAATCAAATTAGCAGAGCCAGATGTTCATCGAACAGCACCGGTCGACATATTAGTAGGAGTAGGCACTACTCTGCCTGTAGAAGAAATCAAATTTAGCAGACCCGAATTTCCATCGACCTACACCGGTCGACAAATTTTAGGAGCAGGCACTACTCTGTCTGTGGAACAAATCAAGTTGACAGCTCCTAATAACCAAGAATTAAACCAACGTCACATGTCCCCTGTCGTGTACAATCTGTTGATATCACATGGTTACTATTCACCTCATCGTGCAATCAGTAAGAAGACGAGTCCAACTACTAAAGTAAGTGAGGTATACGATGGTTCTCTGAAGACTTCTACAGGCGTATCGTTGAATGACGTCCTGTATACCTGTCCTAATAGTCAACCTGATTTATTCACAACTTTAATTAGGGTTCGTGAACATCCTATCGTGACTACGAGTGATTTAAAGCTAATGTATCGACCATTTTTAGTAAGAAAAGAATACCGCAAATTTCAATGTGTCATTTGGAGAGATCAAAAGAAAAACGTACGAACTTTCCAGTTAAATATCGTTACATTCGGTATTACCTGTGCTTCTTATCTAGCAATTTTATCTTTACATCAATTAAGTAGAGATGAGTGTAAAAGCTATACCGTAATCGTTGTTATTAACAGAATTATACTCGTATGTGTGCGATTTTCTTGCTAGAACTCATAGTCAAGGAAAGGCGAGTCTCATAATACGACAAATGAATGAGATCCTTCTTACCGCCGGCCTAACAAGGAGACAATGGGCTTCTAACGACTCTTCTGTGTTACAAAATATACCTGTCGAAGCCGTCAACCCAAGATTACAACTACTGCATTCAAAAGGTTAGGTATTCACCGGAATTTATGAAACGACACTCTTACGTATACAGTGAATCCTATTCAAACAAATAGGATTACCAAACGGATAATATTATCCGAAGTTGCCAAAATATTCGTCCCGTTAGGATTATTGGCTTCCGTAATTATACATACTAAAATAATTTTACGAAATTTGTGGAATTATAAGCTCGATTGGAACGAATTGTTACTTACCGAATAACATAGTGAATGGCAAACATGTTGCCAACAATTAACGTCAATTAATCTGTTGTCATTTCAACGTACCGTAATCACCGCCGATGTCAGAAGTTCAATTACATGGATTTTCCGATGAACTCTTGATCACTTAGCAATCATTAGATGCTAAATCTAGTGTTGTACCTATCAATACGATAGCAATGTCGAGATTAAAGCTGTGCGGGACACACCTCTTATCTACCTTAATGGAAAATGTATATAAAGCCCTGCGAGAAGAAGTTCAAACTTTTTATTGATCCGATTCTACAATTGTATTACGCTGACCTCAAACTTGTCCTCAACAAAATCCGTTTCAGGACAAAGAAGGGATAATGAGGGTAGGTGGCCGATTGCTTTTGTCTAATTCACCATTTGACGCCAAACATCCTATTATATTACCTAACCTAACCACGTGATCATTTTAGTTATGATGTATTTTCATAAAAAAACATTTGCGGGCTGGAATTTAGCAAATCTTATACTCGATACGTCGTAAATATTGGTTTATTGACGGACGTAGTCCAGTATATAAAAATATAAAACTATGTTGTACCTACTTCAAGGCTAATTCTCCGCAGGCTCCGCATGTTGGGGAATTATGGGAATCGGTATTGAAAGGCTTTAAAAAGCATTTGTATCAAGTCGCCGGTCGCGAAATGTTATTTACGTATGAACAATCTAATACGTTAATTATCGAAACTAGTATTTCTTCTGGCTCTACTGATCCTATTGCCTCGTAATTATTCCACTACTCCCAATAATCGTCTGTCTCACTAGCAGCACATACAGAAGGTTAAACAGAATTTCTGGACGCGGTGGAGCAAAGGATACTTGAACGAGTTGACTGTTCGTACCAAATAGGAAAAAACCGGTCCTCAAATTCCCGAAGGGTACGTGGTCCTACTACGAGAAGACAACATTCCACCCTCACAATGGGTACTGGGAAGAATCCCGGAGTGATATCCGGGTAGTTGTGGTACAGTGCGTACTGTGTCAGTAAAAACCACGAAATCTTCAGTTGTCCGAAATGTGAAAAAGGTAACGTTACCTCCGATTCTACCGTCGAACTATGAATTTAAACTTTTATAGACCTTAAAAACTTATTTGTTCATCGTATTCTCTCAACGGAGGAAGAATGTGAATTCTTTTATTTTGTATATATTACTGTAGGTTGAAGAATGTCAATTATTGTTAGCCTGTCGGCAATTTAGTTGAGAATACAAATTCTTTTCGTACTTTCTTGATATTGTTTTGAATTTAAAGGTATAATTCCTTTTATGCCTGTGACATTGTTATATGTTTAGAAAAATATCACGTTTTTATAATCCCCTTTTTATTTGAGTGTTTTTAAAGTTGTAGCACCATATAATAGAATTCCTTTGACTAAAAATAACTTAGAATATCATGTATCTTTTATGTATATCTTATCGTGATGTTTGTATGTATCTTCCACTGTATTAAAAGACTCTGAATCTTTGAAGGAAAGATAGGTGTCGGACTGCCTTTAATAAAACCATTTCCTACCTTTGACATAACCTTAATAGCAATTTATGCTTTAAAATATTTTCAACAGGACGGTTATACTTTTGAAATATTTTTCAATGGTTATTGAAAACCTAATGGCTGTATTCCATTGTTGGTTCTTGTCAATGGTACCGGCCGGCTTAACAATGTGCACCAATCGGCGAATCGCATTTCTCTAGCCCCAATATTCACGAAAACACACCTCCTTGAAGTTTTTGCATTTAAGACAGCTTCCAGAGAAGGGAAGTCAGTTACCAGTTGAACAGTTAACCGGTTGCCCAATTGTGCAACAAACTCGAGACATACTGTCTCTACGAGAGTCACCTCTCACCCAAGTCGGGACATGTCGTCCCTCCGATAGTTACATCTCACCTAAAACACGTGTAATCCAAGTCGAAACTAATCGTTTCTTAGTTACTAAGTCAAACATCGTTTCTTAGTCAGTATTCAGATAGAGATATATAGTGCTATTCAAAACTCCCCTCCCCCTCGTATCTTTTGAACGGCTACACTTACATTATTAAAATTTGGAGGGTGAAAATAAAGTGTTGTAAACTTCTCTACGAATGGTAACAGGTGACGTAATAGTAATAGATGACGTCACAGTGCCACTCTGGCCAATAATTTTAAATAGGACCTTATGGCAAGTGATATCTCGTTTGAAAGGTATTGACTGCATAGCCATATTAGTTTTGTTTGGGTTTAAATTAATTTTGACGGATAAGTTAAATAAATAACAAAATTATTGAAATTATTTTTTTAAATTTAATTAATCAAATATCAACAATGGATTCTTATAGCAAGTTTTCGAAATGTGCTCCGTCTACTTCCTGACAGTAATACATCCTATTAGTAAACTCTTGTCGTACTCGTTCGAATGTGTCAGCTGAAATAGCATTGCATTCTTCAGTAATTCTTTCTTTCAAAACGCCAATGCTATCTGGCGCCGTAGTATAAACCTTGGATTTCAAGTACCCCCATAGAAAAAAATCTAATGGTGTCAGATCTAGTGACCAAGGTGGCCATTCTATAGAACCTTGCCGACCGATCCATCTACCTCGATATTCTTCATCCAGGTAACGTCTTACTGCACCATAATAATGTGCAGGAGCACCATCTTGTTAAAATGTTATTTCCAGATGGCCGAATTCATCTTGATTATCTTCCAGAATTTCAAGAATTAACGGCTCAATTGCATTTTGTAACATCTCCAGATACACTTCACCGCTTAAATTTGAATTTAGGAAAACAGGACCAACTATGTGGTTTCCCAAAATACCTGCCCAAACATTGACTTTTTCTGGAAATTGGATATGTTGTTCACGAAAGGTGTGAGGATTTGTGTCACTCCAATACCTTACATTTTGTGTATTCACATTTCCATTGAGGCAAAAAGTACTTTCGTCACTAAAACAATGTGTAATGTGGGTTTTGACTAATTTTATTTGTCATACATTCACAGAATTCGAGTCTTCTGTCGGGGTCGTCATCCGAAAGGTGGTGCACCATTTTTAACTTGTATGGATGAAATTTATTTTTAGCCAACACTCTCTGTACTGTACTTTTACTTACTTCACAGATAGACGCAACTTTAGTTGAAGAGGAAGTAGGGTTTACTACCATTTCAGCAACTATATCAATTTTTTTATCATCACTAAATGTTGGTCGACCAGATCGTTTGGCATCTTAAACACAACCTGTTGCTTCAAACTTGTGAAGAAGCTCCCTCAAATAAGTTCTCGAGATATGGCGATCTGGGTATCTCTCATTAAATAAACGTACCGCTTCATGGAGATTCTTTCTAGATTCACCAATTATTAAGATAACTGCTATTTTGTCGGCTTGAGTACGTACCATTTTGCCTATGTAAACTCTTAAACGTCTCGTTAAACAATAATAAAGTTAAATATTTAAGCTATTTAGAAAAACTTTGCAAAGCAACAAATACTATTAAATTAAAAACGTCAATTTTTTTGACAACTAACCAGAGGCGGACTGAAAAATCTTCAATATTTAAATGTGAAAGAATAATTTTGATATTTATTTAGTTTATCCGTCAAAATTAATTTAAACCCAAACAAAATTAATATGGCTATGTAGCCAATGTCAATGCCTTTCAAACGAGATATCACTTGCCATAAGGTCCTATTTAAAATTATTGGCCAGAGTGACACTGTGACGTCATCTATTACTATTACGTCACCTGTTACCATTCGTAGAGAAGTTTACAACACTTTATTTTCACCCACCAAATTTTATTAATGTAAGTGTAGCCGTTTAAAACATACGAGGGGGAGGGGACTTTTGAATAACACTGTATAGTCGCTACTACTGGTTACCTCATCAAGTCGAAAGATAACATTTTTCCGAAATCATTAAGTTAGCGATTACCTTCTCATCTTAATACCGTCGAAGTTCACACAATAATCAATTTTTACGACTCATTTGTAAATCTGTATATAATAAACTATTAATTTCGACATTAACGTTTTCAAATTAAGATTACTAATATAGTTGAATACGTCTACTACTGCAGACAAAGTTTGACTAATTAATGATCAACAACACATACCTTCATGTATTTCATAATCCATTGTGATACAAACCATATAAATATTTAGAATATTATAATATAAATTTAAAGCTCAAACCAACACAGGACACAGGCCGTTTCTGATTTTTTTTAATTTCTAGTTTATGTTGAATGTCACTCACCCACGACTAATTCTACGTGACCTCTGCCCTTGCGCAAAATTTCCATTCCGTTTATTTATAAATTCAACAATTTTTACAGACTGTTCGTTACGGGTCCATTGCGTCTACGTGTTGTATACATTTACAGTCCGTCAAACTATAAATCCAGCTTAAGTGGAATAAAACGTATATTGAAATATTGATCGTCTTTCGTTTTTGCAAAATTCACGTAACGTATTAGGAGCACTTGGCAAAAGGTAGAGCAATCTCTATTTTTGAAGCAGTCATGAGGCGTGCTACAACAAACAAGTCGCACATTTCTGACAACGCTATGTCAGTATACCCGATTCACTGTTTACCGTGGGTTCAAATCTAACATCTATCTAGAGTGTTACATGTCAGATCACGCGCCACGTCCGGGGAGGGGGGAAGGGGGGCACATAAAAACCAGCACCCCCGTTACGAATTTTCAAATCCTGTACTCCGCCTGCATTGCTCACTGGATGGATCGAGTAGTTTAGTGAGTAATGTTGCCGGTCCCAAGCCCCGAAAAAGGAGGAGGGTTTTATCGAGGCTAGCGACCTACTTTTTAGAAAAAAAACACTGCTCGAAGAACCGATACGAGTGCATCGGGAACCGGACGGATCAACTCAGGACACGAAACGGCGAGTTTCAATTTTCAATAATTCGGAAAAATATAAAAACGTAGTCAAAATTACACTGATTTCAATGAAAATTGCACAGAGTAACGACTTTGTTTCAATTCCCATGTCCCTTAGAAAGGATGAACGTACCCATTTTACCAGGACTGATATCAAATGTAGCAGGAGCATCCTGAATGAAGTTAGGTCTGTTACATAATTCCTGAAAATAAAAATAAAATTAAACTTTTTCAACACCTACAAATTTAACATACTGCAGTAAAAATTGAACTGTTATTTAAATGATGTATCCGAAATTTTAGACTTCCTGATGTCGAGAAATTTGTTTAATTTTTTGTTGTTGAACTTTTTGTAGAGAATACGTACTCAAAACTGTTTTTTCCTCCTTTTTAGGAAAATAATTGAAATTTTTGGTTCACGTCAAGTTTTTCAAACATGCTAATTAACATGGATAAAATTCATACAATAATTCAGAAAACTGCATCAATCTCGAAATACAGAACTGAAAAATAGGAAGAGCTTAATATATTATTCTGTAATACTCATAAGTATTTACAGGCAGCTCTTGTAGGCCAGAAAATTTGGCACAAAACCCGGGAAATTTGCCCACTAAGACGGATTGATATGCATTCTCATTGTTAGCTCAAATTTGTGTACAATTTTTTGTTTGCAGCGCATTGAAAATGCATTTGTGCATCGAAAAGTGGATTCTCTTAACAGCATATTTTCAAGTGATGCAAGAAAATCCATATCTGCCACAAGAAGGAACTAAGCGAAATTTTGCACCTAGGAGTTTTTCGAGTTGCGGAATCTGAATAGCATCTCCAAATTAGCCCCATGTACACCTCGACGTTAGAGCGGCACTAGGAACGTCATAACCTGGAGTTTCCGTTTAACTTACGGATAAATCAACAAAAACTCGTGCCTCTGGGGTTTCTGAGGTCACGAATTTGACATAATGTTCGAATGGTAAGAAAGTGGGTAAACAGTAACAATATTAATATTATGCCACGGCAGCAAAAAGTCCCGACTTGAACCCAATTGTAAGTAATAATAATGTTTCATATTTCAAAGAAACTTTAGGACAGAAAACCGTACCTGTCATAAACTATAGGCAATTATTGAAAATGCTCAAGAAGAGCTTGTAGCCATGATATACGTCATCAAATTTCTACCAATTTCCCTACAATCTTAAATTTTGTCAAACACATGTACACAATAAACCTATTAACAATGTCTACCACTATCGAGTTTAATCCAAACTTATTCATTGACTTCTATTTAGTCAAGGTATACTTGTTCTATATTGATGTGGGATATAATATTTTAAAAAAGTTCTCAGCTGCATTACAAGGCATTTAACATAATGTTTATTCACCTTGACCCCGGTAAGTTAACATTTTTGTAAATTTATGCAAGATACTTCCGCATTCTCATTGATATTATCTAATTTACAGGGTGTTATATGACGTTTTGTACAGTTTAATCCCGGATTACCCTATAATCCTAAGTTAACCCAAAATATTTAGTTACACAATTTCTTAATCTTTTGTTATTTTTTAAATCTACGATTAATTTTAATCACCATAAAAATTTATAATTATTTATTTAGCATATTATATAGATTAGACTCGATTATTCCAAACAAAACTAATTTTTTTGTGTAAAAATGTGATAGGTACGTACACAAAAATATTGGGAAAATTAAATACTCTATAGCTCGCGAATAAAAATGAAAGCTTTAGATTTTGTGTGGGAAAATGATATTATTGAGGACGATCTGAAATTCTCGATAAGTCGATTCTGGCTTCCCACGAAGACAATATGTAAAAAGTAACTATTGTGATAATCTAGATGAGCTTCAATTTTTTAAGGTTTAGACTCCGAAAAGCCACAATATTTGAAGTTTTCAACAGATTGAAAAATGTTTTGGAATAGGTATCCTATGAGTGGTTGACTTGGCCAGACTTCTAGCTCCAGTAAAGAATTACGTGCAATTGTTAAATATATATATTTCTCCACGGCTATGTAATAATATATACATTCCTGTTAGATATTAAATTGAAGAATGATAAATTCTACACCCCGTGGATTCCAATCTGAAATTCACGGCCTGCCGGCCAATCACATCCTTCGTATTTTCGGAATCCACGGGCCTTCTTTGGGCAGATCGTCAGAATCAGATTACCTTGCAAACAGAAACTCACACGTCGCATAGCGACCGCTAGTCATACAAGTCACAATTGAAAACGTCAAATATTAATTGCTGACATCTCGCATTACAAGTGCATGTGGAGATATTTCTGCTCTTAAGCGATCCGGTGGCTGGAAGAGCACGTCGGTAATAGAAGGCTACACGAATTCTTAATAATATTCAACAAACCTCATCAAATACGCATACTTTAAATGCAGTCAACTTTGATCAAGATTCAACACCATCAGTAGCAAATGTTACTACTGCACTAATGTCACGATTAATTTTGTCAGAAGGTAAATTTAAACTATAGTCACCTATTTATTATATATCTATATATAATATCCGTTTTGTTTTAGCTGTTATTGTTATAATGAAAATGTTTAATTAATGATTAGAAAAGGCTGAGTAAAAGTAAAAACATTAGAGTATTTAATGAAATTAACTGTCTCGACCCTTACTTCGTGAAATCTGCTCATAATAGTGTTTTAAATGAAACTCATGGTTTCTAGTTAATTCCACAATATAATAAAAGTTATTGAAAATTCTAAAAAATTGACAATTGTTTCGATAAATCAATATCAAATTGTAGTACAATTTTGTAGTAGAATATTAGTCCCTGAAAACTTAAAATAATGGAATAAACTGAAAAAAATAATCTTATTTTAGCCTCACACTTACTAAAACGATGTAAGTAATTGTAGTAACATTTTTATTTTTGTAATAGAAATTGTAATACCCGAAAAATAAAATCGTCAAATTACATCATCAGATAAAAACGAAAACTACTGTAATACATCTAAAATTGTTTGTAGTATATTGTAGTACAATTTTTTTGTAGTAAGAATTTTAGTCCCTGAAAACTTAAAATAATCGAATAAACCGATAAAAAAATGATCTCATTTTACACTCACACTTAATACAAACGATTGTAGATGCATTAAAGTAGTTTTCGTTTTTGTCTGATGTGTTGATAGTTTAATTTGACGATTTAATTTTTCAGGCATTACAATTTCTACTACAAAAATGAAAATATTACTACAATTACCTACATCGTTTGAAGTAGAGGAATGTCGCCTAATTTCGGATACCACTTTTTAAATACCTGGTATTTGTGAAAAATGTAGTTTGTTTTAAATTATATCTGTCAAGAAACTCTCTGGATATTATAGAAAAAAATCTAACAATGAAAACATATGTATTTACATTCTATTTTACAAAAGTGCAGATTGAACAAAAATAAACATTTTCTGTTGGAAAAATATTGGGTGCCTAATTTCGGATACCCTATCCGAAATTGGGGCACCATTTAAGCAAAACAAAATGGGTTATATATTCAGACACAAATCACATACGTAGTCTATTATATGGTTACTGTTGGTACCCTGCTCGTGCGCCCATCTGCAACATTGCATACATTTGAGCCATAGTTCACCATGAGTATCTCCAGAATATAAATTCAGGTAAAATAACATTCTGCGTCCGCATCTTCATCGCCCGTATCTAAATCTGAATCATCATCCATGATAAGGTCATCGTCTTCAGAATCTGAAGATTCGTCACTTCTCAATTTCTTCTTCCCCCTATTTTTAACTGTGCTTGTTTTTTTGGTTTTTTGTTGATTTTAGATTTCTCACTTTTTTTTTTGGATCAGTCTCTTGAATTTGTTTTCCGACTTCTGCGCTCAATTTTGGTTTTCTTCCTTTTAAACATTTTTTTCTTTCTTGTTCGCGAATACTTTGCTCTAGTTGATTTTTATAGGGTGTGCTGGTTATTTCACAACTTGAACCTTTTCGCGAATTTTTTTGCTTAACTTCGGAGTTAGAACTACATGAAGGTAAAGGACTTATATCCTCAGCCCTCACCAGAATTGTTTCCTTTGCTGCAGTTTCTCTCTCTTTGCCGTTCTAAAATAAAGTCATGTTCAGAAAAATTATTTCTGTTAAAGGGGAATATCCCAGTTTTACGAAACCCATTTACCGAAATTTCTGCCGTCGCACTTTTTAAATAGGCTGGACACATCAATTTACAAATTTGATATGAGGTAATATTTCGACCTGGGTTGTGCCTCAACCACATCTCAATTTGTTGGGAATAATACGTTTTGAATGGCGACATGAATGATAAATCCAACGGTTGAATCTTGTGTGAACTATGGGGTGGTATAGATAAAATCGTAACATAATTTTGACGCCCTGCTTCAATTACATCCATATTCCGTGTGTGACTGTAGTGCCCATCAATAATAAGAAGTATAGGATCTTCACGTGTTCGTTTTACATATGATATAAAATGCTACTACCACTAGGTAAATATATGCTGTTGGATCCAGCCTGATGGATGACAGGCTGCAAGTGAACCGCGTGGAGCACCATCTAACAATTCTGCCTTCATGTTTTTGCGAGGAAATACGAATCCTCCAAGAGCATTCATGCAAAAAACTACAGTTATCAGGGCGCCTCCTTCTGCAGAAGTGACTGATCCAACTCGTCTTTTACCTTTTAAAGTTATAACCCGCGAATTTTTAGACTGAACCGTTGTTATTCCACTTTCGTCAACGTTATACACTCTCGCCTGGTTAACATTTTTTTTCCAGGTTTACTTAAAGTAGGTCTTAAAATTTTTGAATATTTTCTTGAGTAAACCCCTTCACTCTTGCTTTAGAGATTCCTTGAGGCTTTCGGAGAGATATATTGGGATTGCGTCGGAGGAAACCTTTAAGCCACTTTTTACCAGCAGTTAGTTTTTGTCCAGAAAATGGATGACGCAGACCATTCCTTATTGCTAACTGGAATGCGAGATTCTTAATGTCAACAGTTCCCAATCCAAAAAAACGCTTATCCATTTCTAAGCAATATGCCACTAAGTCCGCTTCCAGTTCCGCAGAAAGTACTGGCTTCCTACCAATTTGACTAGCTAGTAAGTGCTCAGGAGTTTTATCTTTCTGCTTTACGTAGTCCTCCAAAGTAGACTTTGGAACAGAAAACAATTTGGAGGCCTTAAAATAGCCAATTTCCTTTGTTCGAACTGAATTGATGGCAAGCATCATTCGTTCAGGTTCCCACTGCTTGCGTTTTTTAGCCACACGAAACATTGTGTTCTAGAAAAAAATTAAACTGTCAGATATTTACCGTACCGTGTTTAAATACATAATTATTTTGTGTAAAAATCGCAATGTTTTTTTTTCGAAAACTTTTTAAACCCAACGTTTCAACCACTTCACTGTTTTATACTCACATGACAACAAAAACAGAAGGGCGGTTAAAACATTGTGTTTTTAAAAATAAAAGTTTTTCAAAAAAGCATTGTGATTTGTTACCCCGAATAATTTTGGCTTTAGTTTAGATGCATACGAATTAGAAACCAATCTCTTAAAATACTTGTTCCGTGTTTTGAAACCGTTTGCAATTATCAAAAACTGATCATATACTGTTATTTGTATACGAAGTTTAACACTAAAAATAGGATCCTAATTTCGGATACCAGGAATTAAGCACCTTCACACTGTACGGAACTAGGATCCTATTCAGGTTTTAGGTTAAGACAACATAACTTTTTTTTCTTCTAGTATTTACATACGGCAACAGAAAAAATAGATTTAACATTGTTTAGTCTTACCTTATTTAAAAAATCCGAATTTTATAGCCGCTTTCAAACACGAAAACTACTCTCAAACTGAGAGCGACAGAAAAAACTCACAATAACATAAAATAAATATAGTGCTGCCATCTCCTGAAAAATAGACGGATCACTTTACTAGTACGATATGTTGTTCTTTTTGTCTTTGCTGACCTGTAAATAAAGATTTCTGTTTAAAGCAGTTTGTAAGTTTCTAGATTCAGGGGTATCCGAAATTAGGATCCTATTCGAAATTAGGTGTGAGGCTAGAATGAGATTATTTTTTTTTCAGTTTATTCGATTATTTTAAGTTGTCAGAGACTAATATTCTTACTACAAACGATTTTAGAAGTATTAAATTAGTTTTTGTTTTTATCTGACGATGTGGTAATGATTTAATATGACGATTTTATTTTTCGGGCATTACAATTTCAACTACAAAAATAAAAATGTTACTACAACTACCTACATCGTTTGTCGTAAGTGTGAGGCTAAATGAGATTATTTTTCTATCGGTTTATCGGCAAGATACTCAAGAGTAATTGGGTGCATGGATGGATTTTTTAATTTGACTAAGGTTATTTATGATCGCTTACTCCTTATACTAAAACTAACCCTAATATAGATCTAGTTTGAAGTTTATAAGCGCAGTATCAAGGAATGTGTCCTTTTATGTTATACAGTTTTTCAATGTAGCTAATTATTACATATTTTTTTCTCTATTCAATTCTATTTCGCTTTTTGGGAACACCCTGTAAAATGTGTGATCAATATATACATTTAAAGATCTGAATAATCAGATTGATTGCAAGCATAGACTTTCATGTTTTTAGCTCATCCCGAAAGTTATTAAATCAATGTAAAACGGGAAAAATAATTATAAATATTTAATTTTCCCAGACTTTATTTGACTGTAAAAAATAACAAAAAATATGATGGGGACGTACATGATTATGACGCAAACAAAAATCCCTAAACAAAGCGCTGTTGTAAAGTATTGCCGCCGCTTATATCTCTGATTATCTAATATGATTTGCTTTAGTTCGGTGAAAATGATAAAATTATAGTCCGCTATTAAAAGTTAATAGAGGATTAGGTAATCCCGAGTTAAAACAAAATCGACGCAAATGGGCTTAACAATATGTTTAATAAGTCATACTGTATATTTTCCTACAGTAAGTATCTTTCTAATGTGAATTCAAAACACATTCAGATTAAATAATTTCTCATGCAATTGGAAGTTTGTTTGGAAAGTATGTCAGTTATTTGAATAAATAAATATTGAGTATTGTCCTTCTCAACGTTTTGACCTGTCATTTAAATATTGAGAACACGATTTTACTTTGTCGTCTCTCTAATTTCAATACTAGTCAAAGATTGTATGTCTATTAACAATTGACAAGCTTCTTTAAACAGAAAAACAAGTGCGAATTTGATATTACATAAATTGACACTAATATAATTTGAATACTGTCTCACACATTGATTAATTTATAGCTTTATAAATATCGAAAAATTATAATAACTAGAGATTAACTTGTTGTCTTTTGTATAAAGTTTATATATTAGCTAATTTTCAAACTTCAGAGTGCTTACCTTTGGTCTCTTCCAAGTGAACTGAAAGGGTGGTGTTTGATGGTAAAATACTGACGATTGGGAAGCTGGAAAATCAGGATCTTCCCAAAGTTCACCGCGTTTCAAACAGGCTCTTCGTATTCGGTCGTATTCACTCATACCCTACAAATAAGAAAAAAACACATTGATTGAGTTTGTCGTTTTTTTATCTTAAGGCATAATATTCTCGACTCTGTACGTTCTATATTCCAGTCAACAAATATTGAGATTATAAAATAACAGAGTTGGTTCAGCTCCCCGATAGTTACGCCACTGATATAGAAGTTTCTCAATTTAAAGCCAGTAGTGTCCATTTCAAATTAATTAAGTAAAACGACGACAAATACTAACTAATAATTATTTATTATATAAACAGTCAGTTATTGCATGTAGTTTTTCGAGAAAATTACTACAGTTTTGTGGTCTGATTTTACTCTGCAATTAAATTTCATATGAATTAATTAGTGCGAGTATATTATAAACAATGTATTTGCATATAACCGACAATGTAGTGAGAATTAAACATATAAGATAAAAAAATACAACTACCGGCAAATAATACGCAATAAAGCAAAAATGTTTACAGGATAGTGGAAGTAGGGCAGAAACAATTCTGCTGTTTTTTTCAATTTGTGACGTTTCGACATTGTTGCGCTTCGTGAACATTTACCATGCTCTTTTTACTGTATTTAAGTGAGAAGACGTAAGAAAAATTATTCATATGATTAGTATAAAGTAAATCCAAATGCAGATTCTTGAAAAATAAAACTGCGACTTCACCTCAAAATTAATGAAATATTGGAATTTGAAACGTGCTTTCATGTCCTGTATTATTAAAAAATACATAAAAATGTATAAAACCGTTTTTCAATCAATTTTTTACCTAATATAGATGTTTAGTAAATTAATATTCAAAGTAACGTCAATTTGTTCTTTCATTAATTTTTAATGTCCGCAGTAACTTGCTTTGTATCCGTGTCGATAAATGATTTATTTAATTAACCAGTGTTACGGGAAACCAACCGTTCTCTTGAGAGTATACCTTCAACATAGCTACATTTTAATGTCTGAAGAAAAGTACCTAATACATAAACTGTTTACTTCCAAATTGAAATATTTTTTAATCTGTATTAAATTAAAGTTGAAAATATCAACTGTAAGTAAAACTATTATTAATAAGGCGATCGTTATTCGAAATAGCATTCACTGCATGGATGGATATGAAAAAATTAATTTCAGTTTAAAGTGTGTACCCAAGGCCCATCCTCACTTAATAACATGTTAGGAAAACTTGTTGCTGCAACATGTTTACTACACTTGTTGATAACTTTTAGGACGTCCTCATTTAAAAAGTCAGGATTGCAGCCAACAAGTAACATTTTTGATAATTAGTCCGATCCAACATGTCTAACAAAAAGGATGTTTTTCTCACGGCTGCAGCCCAATAAACACACCTACGTAAAAAAAAACGTTTTTAAAACGTTTTAATGTTATTTCAACGTTACTCGTTGAATTTTCAAAGTTGACAAATTGGTTGAATTCGAAACGTTGTATTCCAAACGTTTTTTCAAATTTGAAAACAACGACTTAGCTTAACCCACATGTATTTTCGAAAACGGTTTTTATGGCCGTTATTTTAACGTAGTTTTTTTTAACATTATTTATACCATTTCGCGAGTTATAGACGGTTATACCGTAATGTTTTTAACATGTTATATATACAACGCTTTTTTAAATCTGAAAACAACGACTTAATTGAACTCATATGGATTTACAAAAACACTTTCTAATTCCATTATTTTAACGTTATATTTTCAACATTATTTATACTATTTTCCGTGATATACAATGTTATCCAGCAAATGTGTATAATATGTTGTTTTCACAATGCTTTTTTAAATTTGAAAACAACGACTCGATTGAACTCATATGCATTTACTAAAACGCTTTTCATGCCCGTTATTTCAACGTAGCATTTTTAATATTATTCATACTATTTAGCGTGATATAAATAGTTAAAAAGCAATGTTTTTACCACGTTGTATATACAATGCTTTTTCAAATTTGAAAACAACGAATTAATTGAACTCATATGCATTTACAAAAACGCTTTTAATTCCCGTTATTTTAACGTAGTATTTTTAACATTATTCATACTATTTCGCGTGATATAAACGGTTATACAGTAATGTTTTTTAACACGTTGTATATACAACGCTTTTTTAAATTCGAAAACAACGATTTAATTGAACTCATAAGCATTTACATTTATATATACACGTTGTTTTGTAAAATATTAAAACTAGAAATCTTATATATTTTATGTTATAGTTTTAAAAACATTTTTAATTTTATTATGTTAATTACAAGAATTTTCTTTTTTTTATTGTATACTATTTTTGTGTGGATTTATCAAATAAAATAAATATAACGTGTAGCAATCGCCCGTAATTCTAGCAACCCTAAACCATAATGGCCAACACGAGACGCCTGAAGAGTTGGTAGTAATCCTATTAACGTCGCCGTGGAGTTCCGGTTCCAGCTCATCGATGTCGCTGTACGAATAGACTAGCTCCTTTTAAAGGTAACAAGTAAAGAATACATAAATGCTTTATTTCTTGTATAATAAATATTATTTGTTATTTTATTAATATGAATAAAGTTTTATTTATCAAATATTACTTGTTTACAAACGTTAATATACGATTCCAGTTTTTGTCAAATATGCCCCCCTCTACTTTTAATTTTAAATGTGAATATAACGTTACGAAAATGATGGTTTAAATGTAACGCTTAAATCACGTTAAAAGTAAGTGCTGAATATTATTATACAAAAACATTTATAAATTGCATTATAAAAACGTTTCTATTACATTACAAAAACAATGGGTAAATCACATTGAAAAGGTAACGTTTAAGTGACGTTAGTAAGGTGGGTGCTAAATTTCGTTTCAAAAGACCGTCTATAAGTAGCATAAGAACGTTCATATTACGTGAATGTTACAAACGCAATGGGTACATCACATCAAATAAGTAACGTTTAAATTACGTTAAAAGTATGTGCTAAATATCATTATACAAAAATGTTTATAAACTGCATTATAAAAACATTTATATTACGTTATAAAAGTAGTGGGTAAATCACATTGAAAAGGTAACGTTTAAGTGACGTTAGTAAGATGTGTGCTAAATTTCGTTTCAGAAGACTGTTTTATAAACGTTTATATTTCGTTCAAAAGCAACCGGTAAATCACATTAAAACGGTAACGTTTGAATGACGTTACGAAAATCACGTTGTATTTGACGTTGGAAAAATCGTTATATGTTACGTAGAAACGAGCGACATTACTCCGGTAATATAACCAGTTGCCTAAAAACCATTTATAAACGTTAGGTTACATGTTAAATATTTTACGTTTTTAAAACGTTTGTGTGTTTATTGGGAGCTTGTGTAATTTTAGCACACACCAGGAAAAAATAAACAAAAAAGAAAATTTTGGATACGCCCTACCTTGCGTTCGCGAAAAAATTATAGTAGTATGATTTATTAAATGACTTGAAAGCTGATGACGTTCCGTCGCTAAATAGCGAACTTCGATGTGACGGGAGTTTTAAAAATTTTTCGCGATTGTCAAGTGTGGATTTTGAATTAACAAAGTAGGTCACAGAATATCTAAAAAGGACGCCCGGTTTAGAGATGCGATACTTATTCAAGATAGATTAGCTATAACTCTCAGGTTTCTAGCTACGGAAGACTCACACCACAGTTTGATGTATTGGTTCAAAGTCTCCAAACAGATTATTTCCAAAATAGTTTCGGAGGTCTGTGATGCATTAATTGATGCTTTGAAGGAAAATGTAATGGTAAGAACATTTCAATTTATATTTGCTTTATTTTAAATATTTGTTACAATTACTGAGAATTATTATCTAAGTCGTATAAAAGTCTGTCAATGTCATCTTGATCATCGTAGGAAGCGCTTGAAATGGGTCTTTCATGTTCAGGTGTCTTAAAACTGTCACAAATGGTTCTTGACCTGCAGCTAGAACGTTGTTCACCATAAACAGGAGAAGCAAAGTGACTAGGCCACAATATTTACCGGCCGCGCCACTAAATTTTACTGTTGTTGTGGCATTTCTGCAAAATGTGAAATTTGATTTATAAATGGAAAATTCGTCTCTTTCTTGGGTCTTATTTTGCAAGGATTTCATTACATCATAGGCTTCTGCAGAAATGTAGTATTGATTCAATTTGCAACGTTTATTTCTTAATTTTAGGTACCAACATTCAAGGATCAATGGAAAATTGAAGCAGCTGAATTCTATCACATATGGAATTTACCACATTGCGTTGGTTCCATGCATGGAAAACATATAACATTGCAAGCACCTATTGGAAGTGGGAGTGAATTTTTTAATTATAAAGGATACTTTAGCATCGTGCTTTTCGCTATCGTTGATGCTAGGTATCGTTTTATCTATGTAAACGTTGGTTGCCAGGGACGCATATCCGATGGTGGTGTATTTTCAAATACAGTGATCCAACCAATGATACAAGATGGCACCTTACTATTGCCAGACGAAAATTCCCTCCCGGGAAGAACCGATCATAAAGTGTCTTATGTATTCGTAGGAGACGTCTTTCCTCTACAACATTATATCATGAAATCATACCTAAGTGTTAAATTAAAAGGGTCGAAAAAGAGAATTTTCAACTACCGCTTAAGTACATCTAGGAGGGTAGTTGAACATGTTTTCGGAATTGAGTCTTCACTTTTCCGATGCTTACGTAAGCCATTACTTCTCGAACCAGAAAAAGAAAAAAAATCGTACTTGCATGTGTCTACTTGCACAATTTTTTACGAAAAAGTACGTAGGTACACTCCTCCAGGATCTTTTGATTCCGAAAACAAAATTACGGAAGAAGTATCTCCAGGTCACTCGAGATTAAATCATGATCACTACGTTTCCTTCAAAAAATTGCAAGACATCTGACAAGCTGATGCTCAAATGGTAAGGAATGAGTTTAGTGAATATTTTAGTTAAAATGAAGGTACGCTACCATGGCAGCAAAACTACTAAAATATTATTATCTTCTTTTCTTTTGAGGATAAGTAAAGAAATTAAAAAGAAATTCATAGTGCATATATGTATCTACTTATAACTAAATAAACTTCAATCAAACCAAATTTTAGTTGTTTTTTACAATACGTAATGGTAAATTTTACACAATTTTTGCAATGGCGACTGAGCAACTTATGTATATTTCACTACTTGCAGTACAAAAGAACAGCAATAAACGTTAAGCTGTAAGTACGGTATCCGCCAAAATAAACAGTACCGAAACAGAGAGTGCTGTGGAGTTGTTGATGTAATATGGATTTGTCATATTTGACTTAATTGTCATTAGTTGATATATTAATAGTACGTTGCAGTTAAATTTGATTTAAAAATGGTTCTAACAACGGAAGAAAAAGTTTTTTTGGTAGAGCATTAATTTCGTTCATACGGAAAAGGTCGTAATGATGGTCCAAGCTTAGAACAGGTGTCAATAAAATATCAACACAAATTTAATAAAGCAGCTCCTAGTAAAAGTGTGATGTTAGCTGTTGTTGAAAAATGTCGTCGCACTGGTAGTGTATTGTGTCAACGTAAAGGTTCTTCAGGTCGTCGAAAAACAGTATGCACTAACGAAAATGAAGGACGTGTTTTTAACCAAGTTGTGCAATCACCTCAAAGAAAGCTTATAAGAACTGCATGTAAACTCAACATTCGTGAAACGTCTTTACGTCGCATGTTCAAATCAATTGGTGGTTATCCATACCGTATTCAAGTTGGACAACGACTAAATGCTGCGGACAAACGTGCAAGAGAAATTTACTGTGGTCGCATGTTGAGTTTAATTTACGAAAATCCCGAATTTTTGAAAAACATATGGTTTTCAGACGAGAGTCACGTTCATCTTAGCGGCTATATTAATCGACAAACAACCAGATTCCTTGGATTTGAACGTCCTGATGTCATTGTAGAGAAACCACTCCACAGTCTTCGAGTTACCGTTTGGTGCGCGGTATCTGGTCATGGAATGATTGGTCCTTATTTCGTTGAAGATGATAATCAGAATCCACTTACTGTCAACCAAGAGCGTTATAGAGAGAAAATTATTATACCTTTTGTGAGAGATCTAAATAACTTTTGCCGTGCACGAAATCTACAGTTTCGCACACAATGGTTCCAACAAGATGGTGCAACGAGCCGTACAGCTGTGCGCACCTTAGACTTACTCCGTCAGCATTTCGATAATATAATAATTTCTCGGGAAACAGACTTCGAATATCCTTCTCATTCACCTGATCTGACGCCACCTGACGCATACATTTGGGGCATAATGAAGGACAAAATATTTCACTCGGATAATCCGCCGGCGAATATTGCCGAACTACGGGAAAGAATACAAAATATTTTTCGGCAGTTACATCAACCACTTTTTATAAATATGTTTATTGACTTACAAAATCGATATGAAGCTTGTTTGCGTCGAAATGGTGAACATTTTGAACACTTACATTACAGAAATTAAAAATTAATTTTTATTTTTATTTTCGGTACTGTTTATTTTGGCGGATACTGTATAATAAATTCCGGAGCACTCTGCACTACGTCTACACCAGGGGTGTCAAACTCAATTTACATGAGTGCCATTTTTTCTTCGAGGCATGCTTGGGGAGCCGGCTTAAAAAAAGTTTGTTTATATATCATAACGGAAATCTTTATTCAACGAAATATATAAAATAACATAAAATAAAAAAAAGTTATATCTATACAATAGATAAATAAAAATTTAGTATAGTAACTATTTCGATGACCCAGATACTTGACATCGTTTCAGCTTCATTATGTCGTCGATGTTTGGGGTCAAATCAGATGTACTAATTTTCAGAATAGCTTGAAGATGTTCATCTGTCAGTCTCGAACGGTGTTTAGACTGGTTGATTTTCATTATTGAAAACATCTGTTCACATATATATGAACTTCCAAACATACATAAAATACGAGCAGCGTGTTTGCTCATGTTGGGATAGTTACCATGACTTTTAAAATATTTTGAGTAGAATGTCAAAATATCAACTTCCTTGAACTTGTCTTTTAAAACAGTGTCACATTGCAAGTCTATTAGTTCCATTTGCATATTTGTTGGCGCCTTGGCAACTTCAAAGGTGAATGGATTATTAAACAAAGGAAATTCACAGGAGTTCAATTCGCGAAAATCTGCGAAACGACCTTCAAACTCCGTTATAAGATCAAGTAGAAGAGTAGCAAACTCTGTTAGTTTCTCTGCACTGTACGTACCACGTGCTCGAATACTAGGAAAGTGGTGAAGTACTTGATCTCGCAATTGGGACTCCAACAACTTTAATTTTATCTCAAACGCCTGTATATTTGAGTACATTTGCGTGACAATCATGTTTTTGCCTTGAAGCTTAACGTTCAAGTTATTGAAATGCTCCGTCATATCCACCAGAAAAGCTCAATCAAGCCACCATTCGTCGCTATGATTAATTGGTTTTCCCTTTTGATCCATAAAATTAACAATATGTTCACGCAATTCGAAAAATCGCTTTAACATTGAACCGCGACTAAGCCAACGAACTTCTGTAAAGTATATAATATCAGAATGTGCTTCATCGAGATCTTTTAAAAATTGTGTGAATTGACGGTGATTTAGGCCTTTGCTCCGAATGAAGTTCATAATTTTAATTATTGGCTTCATGACATGATCCATTTTAAGTATTTTAGATGCCAAGGACTCTTGATGAATCATACAGTGGATCTCCACAAATTCGTGTTCAGGTGTAGCTTCATCTGAAATTTTCTTACGTATTTTCGTTACAACACCAGCATTTTTTCCAACCATGGCTGGTGCACCATCGGTCGTAATACTGCATAATTTTCCCCAATCAAGTTCATTATTTTGAATTAATTGTTCAATCGCCTGGTAAATATCTTGAGCTGTCGTAGTATCCTTCAAAGGTACACATTTCAATAGTTCTTCAGTAATGAAAAAGTAATTATCGATTCCGCGAATAAACACAGCAAGCTGCGCTGTATCTTTGATATCGGTACTTTCATCGACAGCAATGGAATAAAAAATAAATTCTTTCACTTTTTCTCTAAGTTGCTTATGCAAATTATCCGCCAACTCATTTACTCTGCCAGCAATTGTATTTCTGGACAGGGGTATATCTTGAATAGATTGTTTCTGGGATGGGAATGAAATCTCAGCCACATCTAACATACATTCCTTAACAAATTCGCCGTCACTAAAAGGTTTCGATTTCTTTGCAATTTTTAGTGCAATTACATAACTCGCTCTCATAGCATTCTCACTATCAACTTTGGCCTTTGTAAAGAACGATTGCTGTCCCTTCAATTTACTTTTAAAACATTCTAGTTTTTCTAGTCTGATCTCGTCAGAGAATTTGTCAAACTTCTCTTTATGATGGGTTTCATAGTGTCTTTTCAAGTTGAATTCTTTGCAAACAGCAATAGTTTGATATTACAAATCAAGCAAAGTGGTTTGCCTTTCCATTCAATGAAAAAATACAATAGTTCCCACTTACTTTGAAAAACTCGACACTCGCTATCAACTTTCCGTCGTTTATTAGAAGACATTGCAACAGACGCAAGGCGCACTCAAATAAATTACACACAACAAGCACAATCAACGCAAAAGAATAAATATTCTTGTGAACAACGTTTGTCTGGCTAGTGACTGAGCTAACTGCTGCACTGTTCACAGCACACTCCCCCGGCCTGTTGTTCGTCTCTGGCATTGCATCGGCGACGTTGCCGTAGAGTACAGTAAAATGCTCGGGTTGGCCATGATTGGTTAGACACGTTTGGTTAATACACCCGTGGAGGATGTTCAATTATATCAATTAATTATAATATTTATAGAATATAAATATAAAATTACAAGATTTTAAAACATAATAACATTAATTTCTAACTATTGTTGGCATATTTTCAACCATTCACAGCAGGCCTATGTGATTGGTCAACTCCAGCAAAGCGGGCCGGATTAGAATGTCTTGAGGGCCGGTCGTGGCCCGCGGGCCGTATCTTTGACACCACTGGTCTACACTGTTCGACCGACCATAATATGATTCAATATATTGTTTATTTTTATTATGGTTTGTCTCCAAGATGATGTGATTAGATTTAGTATTGAAAAATAGGAATTCAAACTGAAGAACAGCGTCTCTAAAGAAGCTTCTTGTGCTACTTTACAAAATGACATTTATCAACTTCCGTACATGATAAACTTTAGTCTTTTTCATCACTTCATGAAACCATTGTTTATAGCCCTATTGTCTTCTTGAGCTCTTCCGATGTTTCATTTTTCCAATTATTAATATTTATAATTTTGTTAGTGTCACTAGCAATGGAACATTATTTAACATCGGTTATTGTATTATATAATGCGCTTGTAGAAGGTTATCCGGAACCACAATATAAGTCGAGATTATAGTTACGATAAAGCTACAGGAAAATAGAGAGCATCTTCATTGTTTATTCTTCAACAGTCAAGAGTAGCTAACAATCTCTAAGTAGAATTATTGCTTCAAATAAGTGAATGAACATTCGTTGCACGTCTACAGATTACCCTGTGAATGTTGATGGTGACTTCTTCATATTTAATAATTCAATGTTTGTATTTTTATTACCACATCCGTCCGTTTGTCTGGGATAATTGTTTATTGTATTATTTTGGCGAAACATATATAGAGTGTCCCAAGGCAATTGATAAGTATAACATGTATGTATTTATTTATTTACACCCCTCCACAGCCCACAGGGCCAATTCATGGGTGGGATAAACATACATAAAAGTTAACAATTTACAAACATTTTAACAAGTAAAATAATACAAATCAACAGTAATATACTTAAATAAATATTAATAATTTCGGATACACAAAAATTCGAAAAGAGTAAACCTGAAATAATAGCTGTAGTCAATAATAGTTGCAGATAATTTTATGGTAGCACAATGAAAAAAAAACAATGAGAAAAATTTGACTTACCTTGAATTACTCCAAATGCGAATAATGGAAATTACAAAATAGTAAAAATGTTTTTTTATATTAGAAATAGTGCCGCAGAAAATATGCACACAGTTCTGTATATGACGGTGATATTGGATCATTTTATATAAACGTGAAAGATTAAGTACATTAGTTCTGGCAACTTGAAAATAAAATAAAGAATGGGACGAGGAGCATGAATTCTCAATAGACCTAGCAATTCTGGACAATCAATTTTATTTGTGACAATTTTGTGAAGAAATATCAAGGAAGAACACGCTAAATCGTTGTAGCAACGGATTTTGAGGTATTGGTTGATGTAAATAAATGTTATCAGATTTGAACCACACATACTTAACATGCCCTCTGCGCATGATATTTAATTTGTCGATATGAGTTTGATAGCTAGGATCCCGTATTAGAGAGGAGTACCTACTCCAATTTTGGAAAAACGAATGCATTAAAAAGTAAAGAAACCGCCTTAACATCAGTAAATTTTCTAGAGTTTCTGAGAACAAAACCAAGGTTTCCAAAGTTCAATTTACTGTCAAATGCAACACCAATATCCTTGAAAGTTGCACAGTTTTTAAGCACATTATTAGAAATGTTATAATAGATAGGATTAAGTTTTCTATTGAAAGATAATGTTTCCGCGTAACTCAGTTGTATCAATGTGAACTGTTTTTTGTTTTTACTTACCAATACACGACGCGGTTGCTTCTTGTTATCACTTACTCCAAAGAAAAAATAATAATGAGGGTTTGGGGGAAGGAAAGCCAAAGGGAAATTCAAGGGGGAGTAACAACCACTTAATTAACTGTCATCTTGTTTCAAGAAAAGTTGGTTTTTGTGATAAATTAAAACCGATTTCGACAGAATTTTACTATTTTTCTATTACTGAGCCGATCAATACTAAAAGTACCTACCACTATCCTCGATACTAAATTTGTAATCGTATTTTTGGGCGGTGTTGTCAAGCTGTACCTATAATTTAACTTTAGCAAAATAAAATCGCGTGAACAGATGTTGATGGAAAGTGTATTTTTTTCGCAACACTCAAAAATTGTATCTATCGGATTGAAGTAAGTGGCAGTCATTAATATTGAATATAGAAGTATATGAAATTAACTGTCTCGACCCTTCCTTCGTGAAATCTACTCATATTAGTGTTTTAAATGCAACTCACTGTTTCTAGATAATTCCACAATATAATAAAAATTATTGAAAATTCTAAAAAATTGACAATTGTTTCGATATTGATGATATTGATTTATCGAAACAATTGTCAATTTTTTAGAATTTTCAATAATTTTTATTATATTGTGGAATTATCTAGAAACAGTGAGTTTCATTTAAAACACTAGTAGAAGTATATAGTTTTAAATCATCTGCATAAAGAAGGACATTGGAATGCAATTTTAAGACAATGTAATTTATAAAGATCAAAAACATTAACGGCCTTAGAACTAAACGCTGTTGCAATCCAGAAGAGGAAGATGCGTTTATACTGATGAAAACCACGATAAGAAACAGTTAATTTTATTTTCGTCAGGTATGGCATAAACAACTTGGTTAAAGAATCAGTTAAGCCAATGTTGGACAGCTTCCTGAGAGGAATAACCACGATCCACACGATCAAATGCCTCGGAAAAATCTGTATCAGTTAATAAATGACATTAACCTGATTATGGTTATCTAAGTACACTAAGCACATTAAATTTGATTACCAGGGTAAAAGCCATGTTGTTCATTGCATATGGATGGTTTCACATGGTGAAAAACATCGTAAAGCCAATTTTCGAATAAATTCGAAAATTAATATATAATTGTGATGGGGCAATTGTTCTCAATAACAATAATTTTATCCTTTTTAAAAATGGGACAAACTCGTCTAGTTTTCCATATCACCGGAAATTTATCAGATTTTAAAGAGAGGTTGAATAAAAAGCACGATTATTTGTCAAGAACGGACGCACAATCATGTAGTAGAAATGCAGGTAAACTATCAGGGCCAGATAAAGTTTGGTTTTAATTTTTAAGACTGCTTAAAACTTTCGATTCAGAGGAAGAGGGGATAACACAAGGCAATTACTTAATGTTTGATTCAACATTCTCAAAATTAGGGATAGATGAGGCAAATTCAGTTAATCAATGTTATATTTTGTTGATGTATCAAAATAATAATTATAGTGAACTGATGTACAGTTAATGCCACAAAAAAGTGGATATTCTTTTTTTGTCATGGATTTTTTATTGAAACGCATTCCTGCAAACTTAGCTTTGAACAACGGTAACACAAGAGTAGTTTAGAAATCGCACACTGGTTTTTATAGATATATTTCTAATAAGATCGATTGTTTATTGGGAGCCTGAATATAGAAATTTCAGGAATCCAAGTGCTCCAGAAAAAATTTGTAATATTTAAGCGACCACCTACGAACCGCAGTGTAGTTTACAGTGTGATTTCATGGCAGAACAATGAACAAGTGAATATAAAGGTGAACTTGTTTAAAAGTGAACTATGTGAATATTCTGAAAAACTCAAAGTGGCACTGGAAAGTGACAGTGACGGCTTAGGTCCAGAAACTTTTTTATTCAAAGACGAGACTTCCACCTTAATAACGTCAATTTCTTCTAAAATGGACGAGAAGATTTCAATCGTGAAGGACGATTTTTCTACTATGAAGAACGATATTTCAACTATTAACAACGTTACTTCTGCTAACATGGACGAGGAGATTTCAACCAAGAAGGACGATATTTCTGCTAATATGAAGAACGATATCCACCGATATCGAAAATAACATTGCATCTAACGTCGAAAATAACGTTTCGTCTCTAAAATCGGATATTGCGAATAAGATGACAACGATTGACAAGAAAATCAAAGAGTTAGAGAGAAAGATGGCAGATTTAAGAATACAAGACATAGTAGCAGAAAAGAAGATCGAACATATAAAACCTTGCAAGCCAGAAACACACCCAAGATAGAAGATATTAGCAGTTTTGTCAGAGTCAAGGCCCTATCATTCCACGTACAGATATCGTGGTCCAATTATGTAAAACAGTTTAAAGCAACCGCTAGAATGAATAATTGGTCCGATAGGGAGAATGCAGGCAATTTAACTATCGCGATTAAGTGAGATGCCTTAGATGTGCTTCAGACGATACCCCTGGAAGAATCGGATGACTTTGAGCAGCTAAAGAAGAGGTTGGACATGCGATATGGTCAATAACATTTAGAACACTTGTATCGATTCCAGCTGAAGAACCGAAGGCGAAAATGTGACGGAACCCTTCAAGAGTATGAACTGAACTGGATATTGCCCGACTAGTTCGATTTGCTTATCCATCAGCAACAGAGAACATAATGGAATGTTTGGGCGTCCAGGCCTTTATTGACGGCTTATGTGACCACGATACGGAGAGGATGCTTCGATTAGATCATCCCAAAACCATGGTTGATGTATTGACCACTGCTCCACGAAGGCTTCAGGATACAACAAAGGTAGGACCATGCAAGAAGACGAAGATAGACAACCAGATCGTAAAATTGATAAAGAGTATGATATATAAGAAGCAGAAGAATATCAGATGCCGGAAAAATGGCGAGCTAGGGCATGTACGCAGTTCGTCTAAGCGCCCTAGGACTCCTGCAACCCAAGAACTCCAGTTACAGGGAAAACTAGACGGGGGTGAACATCGAGCTGGTGTGAATAACTGAAATGCCGAGTCTCTGCCTAGACGGTCATGCCCAGCAGATTATTCCCACTGCAACAAGGCGGAATCTAAGGAAGTTGCAGTTTCAAGAATTACGGTAGTCAACGAAGAATAGTCACCCACCAGGATCAAAGAAGATCAAGAGAATGATCCTCGCCTAAAGATGATTCCTCAATGAAAGGAAGAAAATCGGCAACCTACCTGGCAAGAAGGACTCTCTTGTCCTGGAAGGAGGCCTCTTGAAAAGAATCTATGAAAACGATGATGGTTCCGAGAAGAGAAGGAAGCTAGTTATCCCAAGAGTAGCTGAGGTACTGAGGAAGTTACAAGACAGTTCATCAGGAGGTCATCTGGGCGTAAAGAAAACCCTTCAGCGAGTTCGTGAAAGGTTTTATTGGATGAACAGTTCCGACGATGTGAAGGACTGCTGTAAGATATGTACGACTTGTGCTACGAGTAATGGACCACATCGCAAGAGAAATGCACTCATGAAACAATATAATGTTGGAAACCCTTTCGAAAGGATTGCTTTAGATATCGCAGGACCAATTCCGACTGCAGAAAATATTGATAAATACATTCTGGTTGTAATGAATTATTTCACAAAGAGGGTGAACATTTTCGCGACCCCGAATCAATAAGTCAAAACTGTTGCGGATGTATTGGTGAAAGAAGTTATTAGCCGATATGGGGTGTCCTTAGAAGGCAACAGCGATCAAGGAATGAATTTCGAGAGCCAGGTATTCCAGGAAA